>CM019063.1:519951731-520674231 GCA_009667805.1 Leptobrachium leishanense | reverse complement strand
GAGATAACAGTGGATACATTTATAAAATGCTTTTTGGAAGAATCAGGAGCGGGGGAAAAAATATTTCAACTTCCAAAAGTAAGTCCAAGTCAGCACTTTGAAAGAAAAAAAAAGAGAGAAAAAAAAGTCTTGCCTGCAGTTGCAGACAGATCAGTAGAACAATGAATGAAAAAGACAGATTGTTTTGCTTGGTGCCTTTTTAGTGATCAGCCCTTCACGTTGCACACCCCTGTCTTTCAACCCAAGCATCCAACTGGATGTCGAGGATGAAATACCATCTCGAAGCACACCCATTCCTGGCCCCAGGCAGGGAGGATCGTTATGTGTGGGAGGTATAAAGTGAGGGGCTTCCATAGCATTAGGCACCTGTTGCCAGGAGCACCTTGAAGCCTGAAGGTGCTTTTAATAGATTATGAACTCCGTCCACTTCTCAGCTCATCAGAGATCCGCCGCGTCCAGCCTACATCAGCCTCATCACCCAAAAAGTGCCCAGGAGGCCTCCGATATGACAGTGTACTGTGAGAACTTTAGCATGTACCACCAGCAGAACCTCCACTCATCTCAGAGAACAGCCAACTACGGCATAGGGGATTACGGTCCTCCGACTAACCCCTACTTGTGGCTCAGTGGGCCAGGAGTGAACAATTCATCCGGTTATCTGCACGGAAGCAACCCTGCCTCATACATGCCGCCGTCCTACGGATCTCAGCGGCAGTTCCTGCCCAGTTCTTCGGGCTTTGCTGGGACAGATCTAGGATGGTTGTCCATTGCGTCCCAGGAAGAACTTCTCAAGCTGGTGAGACCTCCCTATTCTTACTCGGCGTTGATAGCCATGGCCATCCAAAATGCACCAGAGAAGAAGCTAACGCTCAGCCAGATATACCAGTATGTGGCCGAAAACTTCCCTTTCTACAAGAAGAGCAAAGCGGGCTGGCAGAACTCGATTCGACACAACCTGTCCCTCAATGACTGCTTCAAAAAGGTCCCACGAGATGAAGATGATCCAGGTATGAATTAATGCCCTTTGCCCGGTTAAAAAAATGTATTTTTCTTTATATAATCCCGACTCCGCAACCTTTCCAGATCAGCATCATACGTTTCCTGCTGTTTATACCAATGTGTATTTATGCGCGGATTATATTTTATACAATCTTATACATTGACCTCCCCATGCCATGCATATGCAATATTCACAGATCTGTAGAATTTTCTGGAGTATAAAATCAATATATTTATGTAAAATATAATAATATCTATTTATTTTTTTTTAAAAAAATACCGAACGATGCACTTTCTTTAAATTGCAAAAATTGTAAAATGTATAACAAATTATAATAATTGTAATTTAAGGCCAAAATAACAGCATATATAAATATTCTATAAATAATTCTAATAATAAATAATTCTATAAAAAATTCAAAATAACAGCATATATAAATAATTCTATAAATAATTCTAATAATAAATAATTCTATAAAAAATTCAAAATAACAGCGTATATAAATAATTCTATAAATAATTCTAATAATAAATAATTCTATAAAAAATTCAAAATAACAGCGTATATAAATAAGTTTTTTTTTTCTTAAGATTTAAATTTCTTTTGTTACATCACTTTATTACTGTGCTCATAATTATATGGCCTGGAATTATTATACTAAAACAGTGAATCTATCTGACATGTTATTAGCTTGTTAGCAGTATTATAATATATGCATATATATATATATATATATATTTATTTTATATATATATATATATATATATATATTTTCTAATAATATAAGTACATATTAAACAGATGAAAATTCTGACGTAATATTTTAGAGGTGTGGTTAACCCTAGCTCAACAGCTTTATTAAAATTATTAATAATAATTATTTAATTTATATTTAAATAATATAATTAAAATATTTCCAGGCCAAGTCATAAATCGTAATGATGATGTCATAATGTTAGTTTTTGTAGAACGTGCTGTCCTACTGGTACTTAGCTCTCAGACTATAAGGCTAGGGTCAGACGAACGCAGCTTTAACGTGCGTTTAGCCGCACAAAATCACGGCCGTGCTAGCAGCAAATGACGTCCAATGCCGGGGAACACACGAAGTACGGCCGCACGAAAGTTCGTCCGCGCAACGCAAGTGGCAAACGAACGCATTTTTTCGAGAACGTCAAACCGCTACTACTGACGTACAGAGTGCGCTGCGGCCGCATAGCGGCGTGTGTGTGTGATTGGGAGACATCAGACGCTGCTAATGTCCGGCCAACATAACGTCCAGACACAAAAAGTGTTTTATTGATGATCCGTACAAAATCACGGACGAAAAGGCGCATCGTATGACCGCTAGCGCGTATTCCGTGAAAAATTATGTCCGTTCGTTCGACCGCACTTTTCCACGGTCGACGCGAAAAATGCGTTCGTCTGACCCTAGCCTTAAAGCTGACAGAACTGTTGTCATTTGATGTGCATGAACCTTTTTTTAATCACTTTTCTTGCTTTTGCAATAGTTTATATAGCACCAATATTGAACAAAGCACAGCACAATTTACAGAGGGAAAATAAAACTAACAAAATGACAACATTTCAGAAGACAGGGAGGCACAAGAGGTATAGAAGACCCCGCTCCAGTGAGCAGCGCATACAATCCAAAGCGGGATGATGCGCAGAAATGGATACGAAAGGAATAGAACAGAAAGAATTACTAAAAATATGTAATTAACTATCTTTAAATGCGATAAAAACTGCAATTTGTGACATATGTTTTGTTGGCTTTCTATTGAAACAGGAAAAGGGAATTACTGGACCCTGGATCCCAACTGCGAGAAGATGTTCGACAACGGAAATTTCCGCAGGAAAAGAAAGCGCAGGTCCGAGTCGAACGTTGCCGACGCCGGCCCGGTGAAAGGCGAGGATGGTCGACAAGGTGGGAAACGAGTCGAGAGTCCGTCCATGCTGACGCCATCGTCTCCGGAAATGGAAGTTACCTCAGATGATAGAAAAAGTGCATCTCCCCCAGGAATTACTTCCACACCCTGCCTGAACAACTTTTTCAGCAGCATGAGCTCTCTGGACACAAGCTCGGCAAACAGACAGATGTCCTTGGGGCTGGTCAATGAACTGAATCAGAGGAACATCACGGCCTTGAGCAATTTCTCCTCCGGCTCCGTAAACGAGCCATCTACGGATTTCCAGGACAGCGGACTCCACCTCAACAGGGCCTCCTATTACAACTCCTTCTCCGCCACCGCCAACCAGAGCAACCAATTCAACAGCCATTTTTACAATAACTTTAGCGTCAACAGCCTGATCTACAACAGGGAAGGGAGCGAGGTCTGAACCCTCAGAGACAATCCCCAGCGAAAATCCCCGTGGACGCTGATTGACGTTTTTCAGAATTTTCATAAGATCCTAAAAGTGCCTCACTTAGCTAAACGGCTCAACTTGAGTCAAACAACAAAATGGATTCTAAAATTTACCGCAGAGCGTTCATTTTTATACGTTTTTTTAATGGTTTTTAGGTGATGAAAAGGTGCCATTTTGACTTCAACGTAAAACTCGAAAAAAAAAACTATTTTTAAAAAAATGTAAAAATGGATTTTGTTCAGTATTTGGAGTTTACAAAGCTACTGTGTAAAATAATAGTTATTTTGCGTATCGCACACAGAATGAGAAAGCAAGCGAACTTATAATGCCCTATGTATTTTACAGGTTGTAACAGGTTTTTTTTAATTTTAATTTATGATGAGACTTGTTGTCTGGGATTATGGTTTTGTATATGAATTTATGGGGTGAATGTACTTTTCCTTTTTTTAAAAAAATTGCAATAAATTTTTTTTGGAATATCATAACAGTTTTATGTTCATTATTATAACTATTATTCTTTTCTCGGGTTAAAGGTTAAAATATTGGTTATAATCCAGTTTGCAGCAGCAGAACAAATGTTCTTCTTCCCTTACCCAGAGGGAGGGAAATTACTGATTGTGTATATATTGTTAATTTTTGGAAAAAACATGAAACTATTGGAATTAATTTTTGGCTGATACCAGCTTAGGTCGTATTATATACTGAACAGTGACTTTTTGTAACGCGGCGACTGATCGCCCTAACAAAGATGAATTTAGCAGAGTAAAACAATCCCCAAATCCTCAATCATTTTTCCTTTTTTTTTCCTAGTCAGTTTTTAAGTCAGTTTGCTGTATAGAAATTAAAAAGTAGTTTTTTTTCCCTTAAAATTTAAAACTCTTGTATTGTTGTATTGAGTCATATGTTTCTGTACACAACAATGTTCCTGGCCTAGAATATTTCAATATATTGAAAGAAAGTTTTAGTATTTTGAATCCTCTGAATTAATTCCAAATGTTTAAATCAATATATCAATTCAACCAAATGTTTAGAAAACTATAATATATATAAACATATGCTAAATATATATACTGTATGGGCTCTGTTACATTCTTTGTGCAAAAAGGCTTGTGCAGCGCAACTATTTTTGCGCGCAGCGTTAAATGTTAACGCGCGTAAATTAAAGCTGGTATTAAAATCCGAGCTCATTTTTTCATCCGTCTGAAAATATCGCGCGTAAAAAATACGCGCGAAAACACACGCATTAACTTGTGCGCAGAAATCGGCGGGCAAACTGTTTTTTCAGCCAATCAGAATTAAGAACCACAATTGTCTCCCGTTAAGTTTTGATATATGCTGCAGCAATAATAAAAACACGCACAACCTCTCAATTTTATTGTTTGGGTATGTGTAGAATGTGTAACTATACTTTGCTGTATTTTTTTTTTGTGCTGGTGTATTTTGTTTCGGCCAGGACGTTCAGATTTGCCGTTACCACCAGCTTTTCAAAGACATTAAAATTATGCACTAATGGATACACTCCAAGATTTTTAAATGATAAAATGGTATTTTTCATTAGATATACATTAAAAAGAGAAAGGCTCAGGTGGGGCCATAACGTCAGTCAGTGTGTAATTTTAATGTATAGCTCATTAAGATTACCATTAACGTTTAATTTTCAAAGTGTATCCATTTTAGAAATGGATATATATATATATATATATATATATATATACATCCATCAGAGCACTCTAGCCAAAAATAGTCTCACAGGTTTTAAAGTTCTGAACTAGGATTAACCCATTTTGTCCCGTGTTCCAATATTGAAACAGAAAAATTTGAATTTTCACCAAGGAGAAAAAAAAAAACTCTGACATAAACGGGGTAAAACAATGGGGGTTTGGTCACAAAATATGATCATATGTTGCGAAGCCGGCATATATACAGGGTTATTCAGAGAGAGGTGAAAAGTAGGAGAATGGCTGGAGAATGGAAAATTCTAGGTCAAAATAGCCAATTTGGAAAGTGAGATGAATGGGAGAATTTTCTGGTTTGGCTATTTTGACCTAGAATTTTCCATTCTCCATCCATTCTCCTACTTTTTCACCTCTCTCTGAATAACCCTGATAGTAAATAATAAAATGAACCCAATACCACAAAACAGGGTTTCTGTATAAAAAGGAGACATTATATAGGAAATATAAAAAAATATTTCTAAAAAGGAACAATTATAGAAAAGAAAATTCCCACTTTTTACACTTTTTAAAGTGTTTTGGTTTAAAGAGGAGGCATTATTATTCATCGAAAAAAAATCACTTATTTTATTGCTTTTGATATAAATAAGGGACATTATAAAATAGTCAGGGTTTGAGGGTATAAACAGGAGATGCTTTAAAAGAGACATCTGTAATGAGCCCAGAACAAGGAAAGGTCTGGTTTCGGATGTAAACAAGGCCCAGGGTGGGTTTTCAAAGCCTTTGTAGGAGTACTCTGGCTTGCTGAATAGCGTCAGTATGTACTGTACACTCTACAGGTCTTTATTTTTGAAGATTTCTATGCAGTTTTTAATTTCAATTTCCCAAATAAATGCCAAAACATCTCAGCCAGTTTCCTGCCTGAGGCCTCGGTCATTTGGGCTCTGCAATGACCTCTGACCTGGAGGCAGTTCTATAACATAACAATGGTTTCCGAGTAGTACTAGGGGGGCAGGAGGTCTGAAAACCCCAAAAAGTAAGGGGAAAAAAAGTGTGACTGCCGTAGCCACCCGTCCTTTTGTAAATTCTTTTATCTTGTGATATCAAATGTTATCACATATTTCATGAACAGGTTACAGACTGTATTAAAGGGTTAATGCCTGCGGGACGGGTGCTAATCTTCCTTTTTATGGTTTTTACATCAGTGATAACACTGCGCATGAGTGCCAGAGAGCTTACACGCCTAGAAAATCTTATGCTTCGCACAAATATCTCAGTTTTTTTATTTGTTGCGCCCCAACAACCCAAAAGGGACTCTGCGACCTATAGAGAATGGCGCCGGAGGCAGAGCAAGAGACGAGGGCATTCAATGACCTCATAACCCACATTATAACCTAATAGGGTGATTTTGTCACTAATAATGTAATTTACAGCCAGAGCAAAGTATTTTACAGTATTTACACTAAGCAATATCTAACAATTATCATAGTTTCAAGCAGGGGTCAGCAAACTTGGCTCTCCACATGTTTTGGAACTACATCTCCCAGAATGCTCAGCCACTCAGCATGGCTGAGCATCATGGTGGCTGTAATTCCAAAACCACTGGAAGGCCAAGGTTGCTGACCCTCTGGTTTGCAGATTCGTTACTGGGAGTTTTTTGTTTTGTAACTCTGTTATACACCCGGGAACCCCCAGATAATATGGAGGAGCCCCAAAACAGAGGAACATTAGAAGAGAAAAGAGGATCAGTGGGGATTTTGGATCAAAATAAATTGCTAAACTGCTAAATTGGGTAATTTTCGCATGGTTTGACGCCTCAAAGAGTGTGATGTCATATTATCTGCTGTATCCGGAGACGTGTATATGGTTTGATTTACATTCAGGTCTATTCACTAAAGGTGAAACTCAGGAGAATTGGCAGAAGAGAACAATCTAGACTAAATAGCGGATTTGGAAAGTGAGATAAATATGACAATTATTCTGGCATGGATATTTTGACCTAGAATTTTCACTTCTCCTGCCAATTCTCCTGAGTTTCACCTTTACAAGGTTATTCAAAGAGAATCGAAAAGTCATCGCACGTTCAGTGACTTTTCGTTCTCTTCAATACGGTGCGATTGGCGATCCCATTTCGGCGTTCCTGCGGTGTATTCAGCAAAAACCACAGGGCCGTCGTAGCGCAGGGAAAAGCCGCCGCAAACCCGATGGACACTCACAGCAAAAAACCCGGCGAACGCTCACCGAAACCCGCAAAAACATCTGGATTAACCCAGGCGAACACGCCAGAGACACCCGAGCAGCTGCCGATCACAGCGCAGAGCAGCCGCCGGAAAAAGCCGACACCGCAGACGAATGGAGTTAACAAAAAAAAACCAGTACGCTTGAATGTTTGAAAAGTGAAACGCTGTTTGCAAAGAAACTACTGATCGAAAATGTCTGAAATTTACATATGAGGTCCAATGACATTGAAGCCTATGGGATTCGCCTGAATAAATCTGTTGCTTGAAATCACCAAACAGCAGGGCAATTCGGCAACTTTTCACTGCTGGTTTTTGTTCTCTGAATAGACGAAGCATTGCTTCTCTATGGGGATTTCACTGCCCTCGAACAGGCACCGAACAGGCACCGTATGTGCCGGCAATTCGCCAACATTTGGCGAACTGCCTGCTCTCTGGATAGCCGAATGGCCAGGAAAGGTAACCGTACGCTGAATTTCACTGTTTGGTTACCTTTCGGCCCAAATTCGGATCTCTTTGAATAACCCTGATAGTCTTCTCCCTTTTTTACCCTTAAATTATTGGTCAGATGCTGCTGTGCCGACAGCCTCTTCCCAATTATGGGCACTATTCCCTAGTGAACGCTATTGTTTGCGTTCGGGTGTGTAAGTATTATCGCTAGGATAAATGAATTTAACGCATGCCTCCCTGTTTACCTTCCTGACGCTAAACCCGATAAAAATCACTTAGCGCATCCGTGATTGCACTAACTTGTTCGAGCTTACTGTACTTTGCGCATCCTATACTTAACATAGGGAGCGCAATCAGTAATTAGTGTATCGCTAAGTAAGGTATTACAAAGTGCTGGTGCTAATTAAAGCACCGATGTGCAATGCTAAAATTTTGGCTACACCTAAAAACTGGTGCTAAATGATTCCGCATTTGCAAAATCATTTAGCTCCCCCTAAAACCCCCAATAAATCCGATACTCACTTCTCATTCAGCAGCCCAATCTGCCACTTCTTCTGGCCGCGACAAATAGTTCCCAGTCTCCCTCTGTGATCACTCCACGGCGATGCGTGATCTCACGAGAGCAGGTCTTACGGCCCAGAAGCACAAGCCTCCATGGAGCTCTGTGGACTCCAGGAGGTGGTATCTGCGACAGCGCAAAAGCGCTACCATGAGTATCCCAGCAGTTAGCGCTGCATTCCAGGGCGTGTTGCTGAAGTGGTGCCTGTCCCAGAATGTCACACTAAAATTGGGACGATACGAGGAAACCTGCAGCCGCGGATTTTCCCCGTTAAGGTCCCCATTTTATCGATCACTAGGGAATAGGGCCCTATCTTTTCTTAATATTTTTTATTTTAGGTGAAATACTAACCCAGGGCTCAAAATTTCAAGCCCCAAGCTACTAACCAGGCCATAAGAGTTACTCGCCACCAGTTGTTCCACCTAACCCCAACCCAGCCCTTAACTCTGCCCCTAAACACCCCCCTTAATTTATCTTATGAAATTACACTGTTAAAGGTTTTATTTAGAATAAAGTTACAAAAATAACATTAATACCCAGACAACAGAGCCCAGATACATGTATACCCAGTCATCAGACCCCAGTGCGAGCAGAGCGAGGAGGCAGAGAAGCTCCTCTCCTCCCCCCTGCCAGTGACAGAGACTAGCTGGGTCAGGTTAGGTAGCTGTTCCCTGCCACCTTGCAGCCTGGGGAAGGGGGTGCTGCACAGTGGCACCGCCAGAATACGCAGCACAAAATAATTTATTGTGCTGCCTGCGTTTGCATTTCCACTCGCCTTCACTTAATCTCCACTCGCCAAGTGTGGAGTGGAGTGCTAGTAGGCGAGTGGAAATTTTGAGCCCTGCACTAACCTTTCTCCCTTGTCGTGCACAGCTTCTCATCTTTATCTCAAGGCATCTAAAATGCGGAAGTCCCTGCAGCTTTGCGTTTTGATTGAAATTTGCGCACTTTCACACAAGTTCCATAACGCCTGTGCAAAAGGATGGATCGGAGCTACACACACATACACACAATTCATTGGCCGCATTCTCTCGGAAGCAGCTGTGAGCGTTCGGCAGAGAATGCTGACATTATCTGTGACCGATCTGGTGATGGGCAGTGGGGGAATTGATAAAACTGTCTGTCTGGTGATGGCTTTGTGGATGGAGGAAAATCCTCCACTTCAAACAACGATATAGACAAAATGGGCAGGAAGGAGGGGGAGGAACACGCCACACAGCCTGACCACATTAATAAGTTGCATTGAACAGGGTGTGTAGAGTGTCCCTTTAAATATCATAACTTTGTAGCATTCATACTTTGCTTTTGGGTGAGCTAAAGTATCCTTTATGATCATAAACGAAATACTGTGTGTCAAAAGCACATATAAGAGACATACTGTGTGTCAAAAGCCCATAAGAGACATACTGTGTGTCAAAAGCACATATAAGAGACAAATGGCAAAGTTTAAAATGTTCAGTGCAACAAGAGAGGTCATTCACTAACCTCTGAATGGGACCCAAATTGCACCGGACGGTGAATTTCAGTGAACTTTCGAGTAAATTAGTCTATTCACCAAGCTGTCGATTCGCCAATACCAGCTAATTGACAGCAAAGTACGGTGCATTTCACCACAGTTCACTGCAATCCAGTGGCTTACAGCGGTGTTCGGCAACTTTGCCCCCATAGAACACTATCGTATCTTCTATACACAGAATGCCGAATTGCACCAAATGCGAAATGCCCTGATTTTCTGAGTTTCCATTCATCAGGTTTAAACAGACGAATCTCATAGGCTACAATGTAAAACATTAATATTTTAAAAAACAACAACATTTTTTGAAGACCGTTTAATCTTTTCATTTTTTTGCACAAACCTTTTTGTATTTTTTTAGACAACGTTTTTATTTTCATTATTTTTTAAAAGACGTCTTTTTTATTTTGTAACAGTCGTTATATTTATTTTTAAAGGACTTTTCTTAGTATTTGGACACATTTTTACTACATTTTTACTGATTTCAACTCCTATTAGGAGAATTTTTTTGCTTTTTGCAGTTTTGGTTTTTTTCTTACTTTTTTGTTCTTTTTGTTTTTTGCAGTGCGGCAGAGTCCACCGATGCCAATTCGGTGCAATTCGGCAGTTATTGGTGCAATTCTGCAACTTTCGACGATGTCCGATAACTGCTTTAGAGACTCCAATTTCGGCAAATTACGGTGATCGTTCGCTAAATAGTGAATTCACCGTATTTTCTGCGAAATGGCCTGAATTGCACTAAATTAACATGGCTTTGTGAGTAGACCATAATGTTTTTCACATTTCAGTTTAAATAAACAATTGTCTTCATTGATGAGGACCTTCAGCCAGCAATGATTTTTGGAGGCTTCATTTTATTTTTTACATTATTTATTTTATTATTTCACTTTTTTTTATTTTTCATTTAAAACGATTTTTCCTCAGTAATAGAGTCAGATTTCCCTGCTCTATAAATCAAAAGCTGTGATAATCTTAAAGTACACAAACAACGTACATCCCAGATTGACTCAAACAAACAAAAGCTATCTCCACTTTGGCATGCCGCTCACAAATTAGGATTGCTTATAGTAAACATTGCTCTGAGAAATATACCACTGAGACTTTGGCAACTAAAAGGTTAAAACATGTTATGCGTCGACGTGTAGTGGTGAGAAGCTCTGGAGAACTTTACTCATTGTGTTTCATCATGACATCATCATTACATCACGCTCGGGGTATAGCAATTCTATTCCTTGTTAATTATACAGTAAAAGATAGTTCTTAACCCTTTCCTTACTTTAAAAACCACTAGAATGACGCTTTCTAAGGCTAGGGTCAGACGAGCGTGATTTCTACGGACTGTACGTCCTTGCACACGGACGGACGTCAGTACGGAAGACGCAGTAGTGGCCACACAGTCGGTTTTTTTCACTGACGTTTATTTTTTGACGGATGTAGGAGGAAAAATAAATTAAAAAGCAAAACCATTTTGTCCGTGAAAAATGCTGGACGTATAAATGCTGTCCGTCTGACCACGTTCCATCACTCACACACAAAGCTATGCAGACGTTGCGGACGCAGCGCACTTTGTGCGGCCGTTCTAGGAGATGTACGTTCTTGCCTGCCTTGCGTCCGTGGGCCGCGGCCGTTGTGCGTCCGCAGTTCAGTGCGGTCGTACTTCGTGTGTCGGCTCCGATGGGGTTTCTGTCATGCTATCACGGACGTACTTTTAGGCGCAATCACGGACGTGAACACTACGCTCGTCTGACCCCAGCCTTAAGGGGGCACAGAGAACATTAAATATTAAATTTTTGTGATGATCATGGCATAATGTTGAGCTGGGATACACTGCATTACTGATAAGGACATGAATATCATAATAGGAGTGGTTGGGGCGATTATGATTTCCATTTCCTGGAAGGCAAACCCCAGTACCTCTTAGCCATAAGAGACCAGAACACCTTCTAATGCTTTAAGGGACACTACTACTTAGGCTAGGGTCAGACTGAGGCAGTGCGAACGCGCGTGCAGCCGCACTTAATCACGGCCGCACTAGCAGCAGATGCCGGGCAATGACGGCCAATATACGAAGTACGGTCGCACAAAAGTCCGGCTGCGCAACGCAAGTGGAAAATGAACGCATTTTTTCGAGAACGTGAAACCGCAGGTACTGACGTACAGAGTGCGCTGCGTCCGCTAGCGGTGTGTTTGCGTGATTAGGAGACGTCAGACGCTGCTAATGTCCGGCCAACATAACGTCCAGACACAAAAAGTGTTTTATTGATGATCCGTACAAAATCACGGACGAAAATGCGCATAGTATGACCGCTATTGCGTATTCCGTGAAAAAATGCGTCCATTCGTTCGAACGCACTTTTTCACAGACAACATAAAAATGCGTTCATCTGACCCTAGCCTTAACATAAACTGTAACTAGATTACGTGTGCATTACAAATAAAACCACTTCATAAAACGTTTGCTGCTACTTTTTTTTCTATATTTGAAGTAATTGCATGTAAAAAGGAAAAATAAAGTAAGGTTTTTCATCTCCTGTTTCCATTTTGTGTTTTTTTTCCCCACGATGCAACATTCACCAAAATTTGTGCAAACGTTTTACTTTGTGGCTGTGCTTTATCCTATACAGTATTTAACAGTTAATGAGGTGGATGAGGGGATGTTTAGATAAGGCTGCAGGGGGTGTATTGTGTTGCACATGCTACTCCAGATAAGAGCTGGCAGCTGGATGATATAAAACAGGGAGTTTATAAAACTTCTAATCTACTCCCTGGTGATGTCCTACACAATACAATGACTTAAGTCAGTGATCGACCCATTGACTCCATTCTCTGCTCAATGCCACAAGGTGAGGAGCAAGTGATGGAAAGATACTGTGGAGGCAGTTTTTCAACACAAAATATTACACAATGGATGCGCCCAGTGACACATATAGAGGAAAATATTTTTCTAACTAAACATACAAGAGAAAAACAAAGCACATGTAAGATATCAGCAACATCAGATAAACACTATAAGAACATGTCATTTTTTTGGTGGTAGTGGCCCTTTAAGGGGTTAGTTATCAACCACGTTTCTTTCATTGAAGGTACGGTGGTTTTATTGGTTTGGTGAGCTTAGGTGGGTCAAATATTTTGAAGCGACCTTTGAATTCACTGTTTAGCGAACTGCCTCTGTGCTCTGTCATACTTTTAACCTTTCTTTCCACCATTGTTTCTGCTGAAGTCATTCAGCGTAATTCCCGTTGTAGTTTTCTTTAGAGTTCCCACCAGTGTTTCCACCATTGTTGTTGCCAAAGTTATTTACCATAGGTTTCACCGGAGTTGATAGTGGTGTTACAGTGATGGGTAGGCAGGCTTCGAACATCCCACCTGTCAGTCACCAAATCTATAAACGATGATGTTAGCGTGCAGCAGCAACCATTCTGCGAAAGGACAATCTATGGATTGGTTCTGCTTATGCACGCCCAGCACCAATCCATCGTTCTGTGCAGGGCTGCAGATCATCCTTACAAAAGTACCAACGTTTTGAGTGTTATGCCATTCATATATGATACATACGTACCCAAACTACATTGGATAGCTGCAGGGACTTCCGCATTTTGGAAGCCCTAAGCTTGAGAGGAGGAGCAGCATATGTCGAGAGAGACAAGTTGACTATGTTAATCTAAAATAAGTACTGTATGAAGTAAATAACTGGACAGTTGCTGTCAGCAGCATCTGCCCAATTATTTAATGGGAATAAAGGGGCGAGGGGTAACATTTTAATAGAGTGTGCCTTTATCCAACCGAGCTGTCTCGGCTATGAGCGTGGCGGACCGCTCACACACACACCCTGTCTCTTGGTTAACACTTGTGTCTTGCTCATCTTCTATTCTAAAGAATGTCTGTGTCATGAAACGCTGAGGAATTTCATCGCGTATATTATTCAGGGTGTAGCTGGATCCGTAGCACTTAGCACTTTGTGCAATTCCTCGTAAAATTAAATGTGAAGAAGGTGTAGATAATCTCGCATAGCATTTATTGTTGGCCTGCTTTATAACATGCTTATGGAGACTGATCAGCCACATTAGAACTAGGTCATACCTAGGGAGACCATATCGGCCATGTTTAAAGGGACACATATAATTTATTCATGCTGATGGGCAGTGTATGAAGAATGTGACCCTGCAGCATGTAGAATTCGACGCCGCAGGTAAGAAATCAAAAAGGAATCCCAGGTGACCTGCCTTGATTTCCTTCCTGCAGCATATGAATTATACATGTTGCAGGGCAGCACTTTTCCCTGTGCTCCCCTCTGCATGAAATAGTAATATGTAACATGGCCGATATGGTCACCCTACTCATACCATGTATATCACCTACAAAATGTCTTACTAAGAAAAGGAAATAAAGGTTTATTTTCTTTTTCTGTAATTGAGAAATGTGCCACCTACAGGTCTATTCAAAGAGAGGTGAAACTCAGGAGAATGACTGGAGAAGTGAAAACTCTAGCAGGGTTATTCAAAGAGATCCGAATTGCTGGCGAAAGGTAATCCTGGCCATTCGGCTATCCAGAGAGCAGGCAGTTCGCCAAATGTTGAGCATCCAGGATTTTTACGCGCGGTAACAATGCAGGCAGCATTTTTTGCGCCTGCATTGTAATCCAGCGTTAAAGCACCCTTGCACCCATGTTTTAATGCTGAGAACGTAATTTAGCTCAAGGTGTGGGAAATGTTTTAGCAACAAGGTGTGGGAAATGTTTTAGCAACAAGGTGTGGGAAATGTTTAATCCCATAGGCTTCGATGTTACAAATATGCCCGTTTTAATACAATATCTAATAAACCGTTGATTATAATATTATGCAGTAAAGAGTCTCTTTATCTTTAGAATTTTTAGGATCTTTTAATAGGGATGTGCGTTTCGGGTTTCGGAATTTCGGAATTTTCACGAAATTTCCCGATTCGTGTTTTCGGATGCGGCCGATTTTCCGAAAATTTTTAGATCCGAAAATGGCAGATCAAAAAAGTTTTCCGAGCCGAAACGAAATATTTTCGGAATTTTCGAATGGACTTGAAATGTGTCAAATCGAAATTTATTTTCACTCTATTCATGATTTCGGTTCCATTCGTGATTTCGGTTCCAGCTGTTTTATTCTGAAATTCGATGATGACTGTCCACTTCAAAGTTGTTGGGAAATTCAGGAGTGATCTTCAATACTCTATGTCCAAGACTTAAACCAAAAGGACATCTCTTGGTTGAGGTTAATTAAGAGGTTAACACCTGTCCTGGCCAAACCTCTGCAGGAACCCAAGATCCTACCCTAACCATATAACAGAAACTGAAAAAAACAGTTCACATTTTTTTCCTCTAAATAATTGGGCAGATCCTGCTGACAGCCTCTGCTATATATATGTGAATTTACACGCGAGCAGCTCCTCCTCTTTGGTTCAGGGACTACCAAACTTTGAAACGAGGAGAACAGAGGTTGCGAAAAATACGAAAATTTCCGAAATCTCGAAAAGTCGATACAAAAAACGAGCTAAGTGACCCGAAAATACGAAAAATGGTTGATTTTCCGGAAAAAAAATGTACACGAAAAACAAGTCGAACCGAACCGAATCGAAGCAGAAATCGGTCGAAACGAGCCGAATCGAAAAGTTTAAACATCCGAACGAGCCGAACCGAATCGAACCGAAAAAAAATCGGTGCACAAGCCTATCTTTTAAGCATTTTTTAAAAAAAATTTCGAACGGCCCAAAAAGTTTGCAGTTTGCGAATTTTCGAAACGGCCACTGTTCGAATCGAACTTCGAACTAATTCGAATCGGCAGCCCATCCCTAATAGTCACTATGTTACATGTTTAAAGGTGCATTCTATATTGAGGTATATTAATAGAGATCTCTTAAGTGACTTTAGACTGGGGGAAGATTTGATGGCGTCTGGGAGGTTATTCCATATTTGCGGTGCTCTGTAGGAAAATGAGGATCGAGCCAATGTCTTTTTGTATTGTGGTATTGCAAGTAAGTTGCAGTCCTGGATCGGAGGTTATAGGATGAGGGAGCTGCTGGGGGAAGCAGTCTATTCAGGTAGGGTGGCAGGTTTCCAGAAAACCTCTTAAACACCAGGTTGGAAAGGTGAAGGGTGCGTCTAGATTCCAGCGACGGACAGTTTAGCTCCTTTAACATGTCACAATGGTGGGTCATGTAGTTACATTGTAGCACAAAGCAGCAGAATGAGTTATACAATGTAGTAAGTTTATGAAGGTGTGTTTGCGGGGCAGCTGCATACAGTACATATCCATATTCAAAAGCTGGCATAAGCATTTGTTTTACAATTTGCTTTCTTACTGTGTGGTTCAGGCAGGATTTGTTTCTGTACAGGGCACCTAGTTTGGGGTAAAGTTTAGATGAGAGTTTTTCGATGTGGGGGCCAAAAGATAGATTTGGGACTAGCCACATACCTAGATATTTGAGAGAAGTGACTGTGGTCAACGTGTCAATTGATTTTGTCCCAACACATAGATGGGGATTTTGCAATTTGTGTAGTTTAGGTGCTGTTCCAAAGAGCATCGTAACAGTTTTGTCAGTATTTAGAAAAAGTTTGTTATCTTTCATCCACTTTTCTACCTCTGTGAATTGTTCTTGCAGAATGGCCTCCAGCTGCAGGAGATTTGATTTGCTGTTATAGATTACAGTGTCGTCTGCGTACATGTGTACAGTTGAGGCTTTGCAGACATAGAGTTAAAGGGATCCTCCATGCAGGAGTTAAACGGATGCTCCATGTTAGAGTTAATGGGATGCTTCATGGAGAAGTTAAAGGGATCGTCCATGCAGAAGTTAAAGGTCACTCCATGCAGGAGTTAAAGGGACGCTCCATGTTAGAGTTAATGGGATGCTTCATGGAGAAGTTAAAGGGATCGTCCATGCAGAAGTTAAAGGTCACTCCATGCAGGAGTTAAAGGGACGCTCCATGCTACAGTTAATGGGATGCAGGAGTTAAAGGGATGATCAATGCAGGAGTAAAAGGGATGCTCCATGCAGGAGTTAAAGGGATGCTCAATACAGGAGTTAAAGGGATGCTCCATGCAGGTGTTAAAGGGATGCTCATTGCAGGCGTTAAAGGGATGCTCAATACATGAGTTAAAGGGATTCTCCATGCTGGTGTTAAAGGGATGCAACATGCAGAAGGTAAAGGGTGATTCATGCTGGAGGTAACGGGATACTTGATGCAGAAGTTAAAGGGATGCTCCATGCTGGAGTTAAAGGCATATACCATGCTGGAGTTAAAAGGATATACCATGCTGGAGTTAAAAGGATATACCATGCTGGAGTTAAAAGGATATACCATGCTGGAGTTAAAGGGATGCTCGATGCAGGAGTTAAAAGGATGCACCATACAGGTGTTAAGTAGGGATGGGCTGGTGGTTCGATTCGAACATGAGTTCGATTCGAACATTGGCCGTTCGACCGTTCGTCGAACAGTGAACATTTCCGCGTGTTCGGTTCGTGTTCACCCACAATGCACCACAATGGACCACAATGCACTTTTCCACTGGCCTTTGTAATTGGCTACAGCCTTGCACCTGACCACAGGTCAGGTGCAAGACTATGCCAATCAGAGCTCAGAGTCCTGATTGGGCAAATTTTACCCAATCATGGGCTCACAGAGCTAAGTCCCGCAGCACACTATATAAGGCTGCCCCACAGCCCCAGCGTGTGTTTGTTGCAGGAGTGAATCAGAGAGGAGAGGAGATTGTTGCATATCAGGGTGTATCACTGACTTATACCAGAGTTCTGGGAATTTTAATCTGTGTGTTGGCACTGCAAAAGGCTATAAGGGTGTATCACTGATTTATACCAGAGTTCTGGGAATTTGAATCTGTGTGTTGGCACTGCCAGCTGCTGCCAGGCTATCAGGGTGTATCACTGACTTATACCAGAGTTCTGGGAATTTGAATCTATGTGTTGGCACTGCAAAGGCTATCAGGGTGTATCACTGACTTATACCAGAGTTCTGGGAACTTGAATCTGTGTGTTGGCACTGCCAGCTGCTGCCAGGCTATCAGGGTGTATCACTGACTTATACCAGAGTTCTGGGAATTTTAATCTGTGTGTTGGCACTGCAAAGGCTATCAGGGTGTATCACTGATTTACAGTTGTGTTCAAAATTATTCAACCCCCACTGAAATTGAGTGTTTTGGCCAGTTTGACATTGATTTTGATCATTCAGTCATCTTGCTTA
Organism: Leptobrachium leishanense; assembly: GCA_009667805.1. Lineage (NCBI taxonomy): Eukaryota > Metazoa > Chordata > Amphibia > Anura > Megophryidae > Leptobrachium > Leptobrachium leishanense. Next base: position 520,656,217 of record CM019063.1, on the reverse strand, counting down.
CAATTAAATCAAAGAGGCACGTGTAGGTCAGACAAATATAACATAACATTTATAATGAAATAACCACAAATGTCTTTTCTGTGCTCACATCATTATCAGTTTTATTCAACCCCCAAGTGACATTCAATCTTAGTACTTAGTACAACATCCTTTTACAGTTATAACAGCTTTTAAACGGGAAGAATAGCTTGACACAAGTGTCTTGCAGCGATCTACGGGTATCTTCGCCCATTCGTCATGGGCAAAAGCCTCCAGTTCAGTCACATTCTTAGGCTTGCGCACTGCAACTGCTTTCTTTAAGTCCCACCAGAGGTTCTCAATCGGATTTAAGTCAGGTGACTGTGATGGCCACTCCAAAATGTTCCAGCCTTTAATCTGCAACCATGCTCTAGTGGACTTGGAGGTATGCTTGGGATCATTGTCCTGTTGAAAGGTCCAACGTCTCCCAAGCCTCAGGTTTGTGACGGACTGCATCACATTGTCATCCAATATCTCCTGGTACTGAAGAGAACTCATGGTACCTTGCACACGCTGAAGCTTCCCTGTACCTGCAGAAGCAAAACAGCCCCAAAGCATGATTGACCCCCCGCCATGCTTCACAGTAGGCAAGGTGTTCTTTTCTTCATAGGTCTTTTTCTTCCTCCTCCAAACATAGCGTTGATCCATGGGCCCAAACAGTTCTAATTTTATTTCATCAGTCCACAGAACACTATCCCAAAACTTCTGTGGTTTGTCCACATGACTTTTGGCATACTGCAGTCGACTCTTCTTATTCTTTGGAGACAGCAAGGGGGTGCGCCTGGGAGTTCTGGCATGGAGGCCTTCATTACGCAGTGTGCGCCGTATTTTCTGAGCTGAAACTTAAGTACCCACATCTAACAAATCTTTTCTCAGTTCCTCAGCAGTCACACGGGGACTTTTCTCCACTCTACGCTTCAGGTAGCGCAAAGCAGTCGAAGTCAGCATCTTGTTTCTGCCACGACCAGGTAGCGTTTCAACAGTGCCCTTTGCCTTGAATTTGCGAATGATGCTTCCTATGGTCTCTCTTGGTATGTTTAACATCTTTGCAATCTTCTAATAGCCATTGCCCTTCCTGTGAAGAGTAATCACCTCTTCTCTTGTCTTTCTGGACCATTCTCTTGACTTCACCATGTTTGTAACCACACCAGTAAATGTCTAGAAGGAGCTGAGTATCACAGTCATTTTAAAGCTGCCTAATTGGTGCTTATTATGCTTTATTGCTGCTCCGTGACATCCACAGGTGTTTTCAATACCTGATTGAAAACACTTGAATGAACCTCTGTTCTTCAGAGTGGTAGTCTTTAAGGGGTTGAATAATTGTGTCAATGAAGAATTCACAAAAGAAACATTTACTACTGTATTACAAAACCAATTGATGTCATTTTAGTTGCATATGGTTCTTTAAAAAGTCCTTGTAGGATTTCATTCTGAATACAATTACAAATGTACACTAAATTCCCTAAAACCCTTTACAGCATTGGGGTTGAATAATTTTGAACACAACTGTATATCCGAGTTCTTAGAATTTGAATCTGTGTGTTGGCACTGCAAAGGCTGTCAGGGTGTATCACTGATTTATACCAGAGTTCTGGAAATTTGAATCTGTGTGTTGGCACTGCAAAGGCTGTCAGGGTGTATCACTGATTTATACCAGAGATCTGGGAATTTGAATCTGTGTCTTGGCACTGCCAGCTGCTGCCAGGCTATCAGGGTGTATCACTGACTTATACCAGAGTTCTGGGAATTTTAATCTGTGTGTTGGCACTGCAAAGACTATCAGGGTGTATCACTGATTTATATCCGAGTTCTTAGAATTTGAATCTGTGTGTTGGCACACAGTGGTTTACAGTCCACCTCAGCTGCCAAAACATCTAATTCAGCCTCCATGTCCACAACTACTCCTGCCGTAGCCTCACCATCATACATGGAGGAGTCAGCTAAATTGTTTGACTACAATGACAGTGACATGCTGCTTGAGGATGCACAGCAACTCCAGTGCTCTGATTCAAACTCTGAGGTTGAGGAAGGGAGTAAAACCAGCCTATTAGCAGTAGGAAAAGGGAAGTGCTCATGCCACTGTACAGAGCACTGGTGAGACCTCACTTGGAGTACTGTGTGCAGTACTGGAGACCGTATCTCCAGAAGGATATAGGCATCTTAGAGAGAGTTCAGAGAAGGGCTACTAAAATGGTGTACGGCTTGAAGGAGAAAAGTTACCAGGAAAGGCTTAATGATCTTAACATGTACAGCTTGGAAAAAAGACGAGACAGAGGAGATATGATAGAAACATTTAAATACGTAAAGGGAATCCACAAGGTAGAGGAAGGGAGTATATTTAAAAGGAAACAAAGTAGCAAAACAAGAGGACATAGTCTTAGATTAGAGGGGCAAAGGTTTAAAAGTAACATCAGGAAGCATTATTTTACTGAGAGGGTGGTGGATACATGGAACAGCCTTCCAGTTGAAGTGGTAGAGGCCAAAACAGTAATTGAATTTAAGCAGGCATGGGATAGTCATAAGGCTATCCTAAACAAAGATAAATCCAGGTAAAGTATCCATGTAATTGGGCAGACTAGATGGGCCGAAAGGTTCTTATCTGCTGACATTTTTATATGTTTCTAGAGGGAGGGTGCTCCAGTGACACACAAAGAACTGGCATTCGTGTTTCCCCAGCAGATGCAGCATATTGCCAGGTTGGCTCCAGTGACAAAGAGATAAGGGGTGATGACAATGATGATGAGGTCACTGACTCCACCTGGGTGCCTAATCGAACAGAGGAGTCAAGTGAGGAGGAGGAGGCCCAACAAAAACGAGGCACAGCGTCCTCTATGAGCAACCATAGCCAGTCCAAGGCATCAGAAGTCAGAGCTGCTCAGGTGCAGAGCGCTATTGTCTCAAAGCACATGTACAGGAACTCTGCTGTCTGGGAGTTCTTCACAAAATGTGCAGCAGACTGCAGCGTTGCTATTTGTAAGCTATGTCTGAAGAGGATCAAGTGTCGGAAAAACATCACACACTTGGGTACCACGTGCTTCATAAGACATATCAAACATAAAGTGCTTCAGTCTTAAAGTGCTTCAATCTTAAGGTGACAAATTTTCAATCAATGTACACATATAAAAGTGCAATCTGCCATAGAACACAGTAAAGTGCAACAATATATAAAATTCCAGCAGTGCGATGGGTATAAGAGAGTCTATAAAGTGCAACAGTGTCCGAATGTGCAAAATGTGCAAATTCAATGATATCCAATACAACAGTATGAATACCAGTGGGAAAAATTCCTTAAAATTTACTTCTCTTTATGTTCAAGCGATGCACAAATATAGTCCTCCTTTCTTGGTCTGTGTATCTCTTGCCGTCTCTCAATAGTGGAGAGGATAGCCAGAAACGAGAAAAGAGTGAGAGAAAGGAAAAATAAAAAAAAAAAATTTGGAGGGGAGAGAAAAAATGAAGAAATAATCGTGCAGAAAATCCCAATTAAATATGGCAAATAAATCACTCGTAGGAATATGGAAACTCACATTTATAAGAGCCAAAAAAATCCCTGGCTCTAGGTTTAGGAGCTTCCAGCCATATAGAGGGTGGCGTATCCCTTCTTAAATCTTCAACTCTAGTTGCGATGGCTACAATAAGATAGTAGACAGCGCTCCCATAGTATAGTACCATATTATGATAAAAAAGAGGTGATAATGTATTGAACTCACCAGATATGGAGCCTCTTCCACACAGGCTCACTCAATACAGCGTCAGGTACACTATGGTGGATACCCAGAACCTCTTCTCAACCGTCTGAGGGCCAGATATCAGGAGCTTCCAAGCGGTGGCAAGTATATATCCAAGGAGAGTAGTCAATAGAATATAAACCATATAAAATTTATTAAAAAATGAATTGCATATTAAAAAATGGACAGATGCGTTACCGAGACCCGTTTCGGCATTAACAGCCTTCTTGGAGATTTTTTGGACAATAGTGCACCTAAATATACCGATTGAGGAAGGCTGTTAATGCCGAAACGCGTCTCGGTAACGCATCTGTCCATTTTTTAATATGCAATTAATTTTTTAATAAATTTTATATGGTTTATATTCTATTGACTATTCTCCTCTGACTATTATACTTGCCACCGCTTGGAAGCTCCTGATATCTGGCCCTCAGACGGTTGAGAAGAGGTTCTGGGTATCCACCATAGTGTACCTGACGCTGTATTGAGTGAGCCTGTGTGGAAGAGGCTCCATATCTGGTGAGTTCAATACATTATCACCTCTTTTTTATCATAATACGGTAATATACTATGGGAGCGCTGTCTATTATCTTATTGTAGCCATCGCAACCAGAGTTGAAGATTTAAGAAGGGATACGCCACCCTCTATATGGCTGGAAGCTCCTAAACCTAGAGCCAGGGATTTTTTGGGCTCTTATAAATGTGAGTTTCCATATTCCTACGAGTGATTTATTTGCCATATTTAATTGGGATTTTCTGCACGATTATTTCTTCATTTTTTCTCTCCCCTCAAAATTTTTTATTTTTTTTATTTTTCCTTTCTCTCACTTTTTTCTCGTTTCTGGCTATCCTCTCCACTATTGAGAGACGGCAAGAGATACACAGACCAAGAAAGGAGGACTATATTTGTGCATCGCTTGAACATAAAGAGAAGTAAATTTTAAGGAATTTTTCCCACTGGTATTCATACTGTTGTATTGGATATCATTGAATTTGCACATTTTGCACATTCGAACACTGTTGCACTTTATAGACTCTCTTATACCCATCGCACTGCTGGAATTTTATATATTGTTGCACTTTACTGTGTTCTATGGCACATTGCACTTTTATATGTGTACATTGATTGAATATTTGTCACCTTAAGATTGAAGCACTTTAAGACTGAAGCACTTTATGTTTGATATACCTCTTTGTTGAAGTCTACCTTTAAATCTATTTTTGATGCGCTACAAAGGTTCTATCTATAATTTCATTTTTGGTTAATGCAGATTTTGGTTGTTTTTTCTGTATATTGCGCTTACCCCTTTGGGCAGCATCTCACTACTTATTAGTTATAATTTAACTACTTCATAACACTATAGTAATCTGGTTTATAAATAGGCGCCTACGCTGTATGAGATATATATATATATCTTTCTTCTTTTTTTTCATAAGACATATGACCACCTGCCATGCATCCCATTGGCACAACACTTTGTATAGGTCCTCCTCCTCATCCTCATCTGTCTCTAGCCCCACTATATGTCCTGCCATGTCATTGCCTAAAACCTCCACTGACGGGGATGATGCTACAGTACTGGGTGTACCAGGTCCTTCCTCAGAATGTGACAGCATCCCATCAGCTTCAGATTTACGCAGTCAAGTTTCATTGCCCGAGCTGCTGCAGTGTAAGAAAAAATATAGTCCCAACCATCCCCTTGCACAGCGTCTAAATGCCAGCTTGGCAAAATTACTCGCATTACAGCTGCTTCCTTTCCAGCTGGTGGACTCTGCCTCCTTCCAGCTGAATGTGCTGTACCACAGTGGCAGGTTTCCAAAACGCCATTTCTTTTCACGGAAGGCCATTCCAGCACTATACCAGCACGTGGAAGACAATGTTATGGAGTCATTGGTAAAGGCAGTCAGCAGCAAGGTGCACATTACTTTAGACACGTGGTCCAGCAAGCATGGACAGGGCCATTACATTTCCTTCACGGCACACTGGGTAACTCTGCTTGCAGCTGGGAGGGATCCAGGACGGGGCTCTGTGCTGGAGCTTGTTCATCCACCACGCCTCCAGAAAGCTGCTTATATAAAGTCTGTCTGCTCCACCACCTCTTCCTCTTCCTCCTCCTTCTCTGTCTCTAGCAAAGTGGCAGTTAAACTGACGCGTGGAAGGGGCTACGCAATGGCTCAAGCAAAAAGATGCCATACTGTGCTTGAGCTGGTTTGTTTAGGGTACAGGAGCCACACCGGGCTAGAAATTCTGTCAGCTCTGCAGGGGCAGGTGCAGAGATGGTTGACACCACGCCAGCTTCAGCTGGGAATGGTCGTCTGTGATAATGGCAGCAACCTTCTCTCCGCCCTATGCCAGGGTAAGTTGACGCATGTACCATGCCTAGCACACGTCCTAAATCTGGTGGTACAGCGTTTCCTAAACAGGTATCCAGGGCTGGCAGAGCTTCTCCGCCAGACCAGAAAAGTCTGCAGCCACTTCAGACGGTCATTCCCAGAAAGTGTTTGCCTGGCAGAAATTCAAAGAGAATTCCACCTTCCCACAAACCGTCTGATCTGTGACATGCCCACCAGGTGGAACTCAACATTGGCAATGCTGCAGCATCTGCACAAGCAGCAGAGGGCCATCAATGAGTACCTGTGTGAGTATGGCACAAGGACAGGTTCAAGTCAACTTGGTTCCCCACCCCGCAGTGGCTGATGATCAAGGATGCATGCACTGTACTGTCACCATTTGAGGAGGCAACGAGGATGGTGAGCAGGGACAGTGCATGCATCAGTGGCACAATTCTTTTAGTGTTCCTGCTGGAGCGCACTCTGCGGGCAATTATAGATGTGGCACTAGAGGCAGAGCAGCAGGAGGAAGAGGAGGACTTCCCTAGCTCTCAAGGCCCCAGTCTTTACGCAGACAGCATTCCTGCGGGTCCTCAGATCAGACAGGAGGAGGATAAGGAGGAGGAGGAGGAATATTTAAGTTGTGGGAGCATTGAAGGTGGGGATTCCTCAAGGGCGGGTTTTGTGTCCCCAGAAACCAAAGGACTACTACGTGGCTGGGAGGAGGTAGTGCACGATAGGGTCATCCTCAGCGACCAGGAACACTCGGGAGCTAATGCCACCTCCAACCTATGCTGCATGGGCTCCCTTATCCTGAAAAGCTTGCTTAAGGACCTCAGGATTCGTGCTATCTAGGAGAGGGATCATTACTGGTTGGCAACCAAGGCTCGAGTCCTGCGGGAACGCAGAGGAACGGCGTTCCCGCACTTTTCCCACAGCGGGAACGCTGCAGGAACGCCCTTTGTCACTGTCGGGCAATTCCGCTTGACCCTGGAGGAGTGTGATCGCGGCTGCTCCCGGACAATACACACGATTCTACAACTCTGCGTGTGATTGGCTGGTGTTAGTCACGTGCCCAGCTGCCGGCACGTGTGCTCTGTGTGTGAGGTCACAACTAGCGCGACCTGAGCCAGGAGGATCATTAGTGAGAAAATGACAGCTGGAGTCTGGAGAGGTACTGTCTCTGCCCCTGCCCCATTGCCGGATTATCCTCCATGTTGGCCAGCGCAGCGTCAGGCTCATCATTCCGGCCGGGAGGAGATACATCCCAGTCCCGGTGGTGTCACGCTACCCTGCAGCCACCTCACTGTGCAGTCTCCCTGGGACTGTGTCTCCTCCCCCACCCTCCAGGCAGCGCGCTGGCTCTGGCATGATGTTAATGGTAATGCCAGGCAGACCTCGGGCCGACTAGCTTGCCTACTGGGCGGCAGTGTAAGTTTGAGCTGCGGGCAGCTGCAGGCACGCACAAGTGGGTTTTCGCGCTGGCTGCTGCACATGCTGCCTGGCAGCCCCTGCGGCATAAAAACACATTCCCTGAGGCCGGGTCCACATTGCATTAAGGGACAGTGCGCAGGCAGCAGGAAGCCAGCACATCGAAAAACACAGTGAATTGTGCATTGCTTCCAACATCCCCCGGTCAGAAAGCCGTCCCAGAGGTCTGGGCCCTGTCCCTCTGCCATCAGTTCCAGGTCAGCGATTACATCTCACGCTGATGCCGGAACGTAATTAACAGAGGACGCAGCAAAGGATCCTGGAACTCCTCCACGTGCTGCAGCCGGAGCAACAGTGAGCAAGGCAAGCAGAGCAAAAAAAAAAAGATAATCTAGATTTAAAAATGCTCCGTCTGCAGCCCTGACTTTCTTTCTGTTTCCAGCTCACCCTCTAGGTCTCTCTCCCTTTCTCCTGCTCTGTCTCTTTTTCTCCTGCTCTGTCTGTCTCTGGACAAAATAGGCCACTACACACCGGAGGGCGGAGGGCGGGGGTGGTTGTTATCCATTAAACTGTCCCACTGTAATCAGAGTATTGGCCAAAATTCAGGATCCATTTTATCCATGTATATATGCAGGTGTATCTCCTATCTGGGTCTCCATACATGTATTGTGCAACCAAACTCCAGCCAGAAAATACCAGGAGCAATGTGGGTGGGGTGCATGCAAAAGGGCTTTTAAATAATGTCTGCAGTATATACATCCAACAAAAAACAAAGTAAGGCTGGATGGAACTTAGGGTAGAAATCCCCACCTTATTTAACCCTCTGTATTCATATCTCACCTAGGGTTACTAGGTCGTCCATGTTTTCTTGGGCACATACTACTAATTCATAAGCGGGGAAGGTGCTGCCCTGCAACATGTATCATTTATTTGCAACATGGCTAGGGAAATCAGTTACCTAATTAAGGCAGTTCACCTGGGATACTGCAGATTTCTTACCTGCAGCATATTAATTCCACAGACTGCAGGGTTGCACTTTTCATGCACTGCCCATCCATAAATTATGACTCCCAAGAAAACATGTTGTGGCAATCCAAATCTCACTCCTGACGGTATGGCAAAACTAGAAATGCTTTACTCTTGCACAAAAAATGCACAAGCAACGTCACACTGACCTATTGCTAGTGTGACGTGGCGCATATGCACATTGTCTTTTTTTGTGTATGAGAAAGGAGCGTATAAGAGTGTGTGTATATAATATATCCCCCCCCGTAGTGGAATTCTTGGGTGAGTTCCCTCACTTTTTTTCCCAGGACTTGACCCCTGCTGGCAACCCTTCTTGTTCCACGATACAAGGGTAAGGTTGCTGAGCTCATCCTGCCCTCACAGAGGGAGGACAGGATGAAACAACTTGAGGACGCTCTAAAGCGAACATCTTGTGTAACACCTTTCCAGGCACTGGTAGGTTACCAAGTGATGACACAGGTGCTTCGGAGGCTGCGATTGATCAGAGGAAGAGCGGCGAAGGGGGCCGCTTGACTAATGCCTTTTTAAAAAATTTTAGTCCACGACCCCCAGGGACGTCAAATGTAGGCACCCATTGCCAGCGTCTTCACCGTATGGTGCAGGACTACCTAGGGGCAAGGGCAGACCTGGATACCTTTACAGCAGATGATCCACTGGCTTACTGGGTGTTGAGATTGGATCACTGGCCAGAACTTAGCCAATATGCTATGCAGCTACTAGGTTGCCCTTCATCCAGCGTGTTTTCTGAAAGGACGTTCAGTGCTGCTGGAGGTTTTGTCACAGACACAAGAGTGCGTCTGTCCACCGGCTCTGTAGACCGGCTGACATTTATAAAAATGAATCAGTGCTGGATCAGCAGTTATCAATCCCCTGATGCTGACGTAACTGAATAGATCGGGGATCTCTTCTGCATTCACAAAACCTCCAGCACTGAACTCTTCCACAATACTTCAGAGGGGTTACGTTGTGAAGGCACTAGCTGGCACCAAAGGCCCAATATTTGGGTGCACTGACGCGTGTACCAGATTCACATCATTTTAATACGGTAGGGTCCACCCCTGCACTCTTCCACAATACCTCAGAGGGGTTACGGTGTGAAGTCACTAGCTGACACCAAGCAGCTGTTTATGAATAGATTAAAGGAAAACCATTTACCGTCATTTGAAATGTAATTTTTTTCTTTTTAAATGTTTCTATACATCCTACAAATCCACCACTTCACGGGCAGGTTATGGGGACCTCCTAGGCACGATATTTGAAGTAATTTTTCATTTTTATTCTTAACCGTTATGTCATGAAAAAATCACTGTTCCTTTAAAAACTTTTTTTTTTTACTTTTTTTCCTTGCTTCCTGTCCTCCAGGGCACTACCCGGACCCTCATACACCTTTTATGGCCAATTTCTTGCATATATGCCCTCTTGGAGGGCACTCTAAACATCAAACGTTCGAGTCCCATTGACTTGCATTGAGTTTGAATCGTGTTCGCGTTCGAATCCGAACTTTTTCAAATGTTTGTGTTCGAATGTGAACCGAACACGGGGGTGTTCGGCCCATCACTAGTGTTAAGGGGATACTACTCAATGCAGAAGTTAAAGGGGTGCTCCATGCTAGAGTTAAAGGGATACACCATGCTGGAGTTAAAGGGATGCTTCATGTAAGAGATAAAGGGATGCACCATGCAGGAGTTAAAGGGTGCACCATGCTGGAGTTAAAGGGATGCTCCACGTAAGAGATAAAGGTATACTCCATGCAGGAGTTCAAGAGATGCTCCATGCTGGAGTTAACTTATTATTTTTTTACAAATAATGCATAAAAGAAACAAGCTAAAGAGATTACAGAATATCCCTCACTTCTAGTGAATGTCTCAAGTGGCAACTAATACAGCAAATGCGAATTGCAACTTGTAGGGCTGGTAACCAGTAGTAGCATTTATCTATAACATCAAAGCAGAGGCTGAGGAAGGTATTCACATTTAACTTCTTCACTACTAAAAACTTTTTGTTTGGAAGAAAAAATATTATCCACAAGATTATTTATTTTTATATTGTAGTCTTTTGTTGGCAAAATGTATGGGAAAGGATACAGAAATAAAAGAGGGAGGGGTATGATAGGAAATGGAAAACAATCCATAATATTTATAAATAAAAAGAAATGTGTGATTAACACGTAAATGCAGGGCAACATTAAAAGATTACAGAAAGGTAAATAGGATCCATTTCCCACAGCCTCTGTTTTATCAGCATACAGGCAGAAATGTGATAAAGATAATAACATGTTCAGATGTTATGTGCTGCATAATGCCTGTGTATGGGAACTACAGTAACACCTTGTATCTGTATGTGCTGCATAATGCCTGTGTATGAGAACTACAGTAACACCTTGTATCTGTATGTGCTGCATAATGCCTTTGTATGGCAATTACAGCAACACCTTGTATCTGTATGTGCTGCATAATGCCTGTGTATGGAGATTACAGTAACACCTTGTATCTGAATGTGTTGCATAATGCCTGTGTATGGGAATTACAGTAACACCTTGTATCTGTATGTGCTGCATAATGCCTGTGTATGGCAATTACAGTAACACCTTGTATCTGTATGTGCTGCATAATGCCTGTATATGGAGATTACAGTAACACCTTGTATCTGAATGTGCTGCATAATGCCTGTGTATGGCAATTACAGTAACACCTTGTATCTGTATGTGCTGCATAATGCCTGTGTATGGAGATTACAGTAACACCTTGTATCTGAATGTGCTGCATAATGCCTGTGTATGGGAATTACAGTAACACCTTGTATCTGTATGTGCTTCATAATGCCTGTGTATGGCAATTACAGTAACACCTTGTATCTGTATGTGCTGCATAATGCCTGTGTATGGCAATTACAGAAACACATTGTATCTGTATGTGCTGCATAATGCCTGTGTATGGGAACTACAGTAACACCTTGTATCTGTATGTGCTGCATAATGCCTGTGTATAGCAATTACAGTAACACCTTGTATCTGTATGTGCTGCATAATGCCTGTGTATGGAGATTACAGTAACACCTTGTATCTGTACTGTACAGGGATTTTCAATCATTTTAACCTATTGAATCTTATCCCTGTACAGCAGTGAGTGACCCCAGAGCTCTCCCTGTACTGTGTAATGTGATAAAGATAATAACATGTTCAGATCTCCTGCTTATGGGGGTTTCTAGTGATCATAATGAGATTATTAGAAATGCAGCTTCCAAAAAATACCAATATCTGTATGTGCTGCATAATGCCTGTGTATGGGAATTACAGCAACACCTTGTATCTGTATGTGCTGCATAATGCCTGTGTATGGCAATTACAGAAACACCTTGTATCTGTATGTGCTGCATAATGCCTGTGTATGGCAATTACAGTAACACCTTGTATCTGTATGTGCTGCATAATGCCTGTGTATGGGAATTACAGCAACACCTTGTATCTGTATGTGCTGCATAATGCCTGTGTATGGGAATTACAGTAACACCTTGTATCTGTATGTGCTGCAGAATGCCTGTGTATGGGAATTACAGTAACACCTTGTATCTGTATGTGCTGCATAATGCCTGTGTATGGGAATTACAGTAACACCTTGTATCTGTATGTGCTGCAAAATGCCTGTGTATGGGAATTACAGTAACACCTTGTATCTGTATGTGCTGCATAATGCCTGTGTATGGGAATTACAGTAACACCTTGTATCTGTATGTGCTGCATAATGCCTGTGTATGGCAATTACAGTAACACCTTGTATCTGTATGTGCTGCATAATGCCTGTGCATGGCAATTACAGAAACACCTTGTATCTGTATGTGCTGCATAATGCCTGTGTATGGGAACTACAGTAACACCTTGTATCTGTATGTGCTGCATAATGCCTGTGTATGGCAATTACAGCAACACCTTGTATCTGTATGTGCTGCATAATGCCTGTGTATGGCAATTACAGTAACACCTTGAATCTGTATGTCCTGCATAATGCCTGTGTATGGAGATTACAGTAACACCTTGTATCTGAATGTGCTGCATAATGCCTGTGTATGGCAATTACAGTAACACCTTGTATCTGTATGTGCTGCATAATGCCTGTGTATGGAGATTACAGTAACACCTTGTATCTGTATGTGCTGCATAATGCCTGTGTATGGGAATTACAGTAACACCTTGTATCTGTATGTGCTGCAAAATGCCTGTGTATGGGAATTACAGTAACACCTTGTATCTGTATGTGCTGCATAATGCCTGTGTATGGGAATTACAGTAACACCTTGTATCTGTATGTGCTGCATAATGCCTGTGTATGGCAATTACAGTAACACCTTGTATCTGTAATGTGCTGCATAATGCCTGTGTATGCAATTACAGTAACACCTTGTATCTGTATGTGCTGCATAATGCCTGTGTATGGCAATTACAGTAACACCTGTATCTGTATGTGCTGCATAATGCCTGTGTATGGAACTACAGTAACACCTTGTATCTGTATGTGCTGCATAATGCCTGTGTATGGCAATTACAGCAACACCTTGTATCTGTATGTGCTGCATAATGCCTGTGTATGGCAATTACAGTAACACCTTGAATCTGTATGTCCTGCATAATGCCTGTGTATGGAGATTACAGTAACACCTTGTATCTGAATGTGCTGCATAATGCCTGTGTATGGCAATTACAGTAACACCTTGTATCTGTATGTGCTGCATAATGCCTGTGTATGGAGATTACAGTAACACCTTGTATCTGAATGTGCTGCATAATGTCTGTGTATGGCAATTACAGTAACACCTTGTATCTGTATGCGCTGCATAATGCCTGTGTATGGGAATTACAGTAACACCTTGTATCTGTATGTGCTTCATAATGCCTGTGTATGGCAATTACAGTAACACCTTGTATCTGTACGTGCTGCATAATGCCTGTGTATGGCAATTACAGAAACACCTTGTATCTGTATGTGCTGCATAATGCCTGTGTATGGGAACTACAGTAACACCTTGTATCTGTATGTGCTGCATAATGCCTGTGTATAGCAATTACAGTAACACCTTGTATCTGTATGTGCTGCATAATGCCTGTGTATGGAGATTACAGTAACACCTTGTATCTGAATGTGCTGCATAATGTCTGTGTATGGCAATTACAGTAACACCTTGTATCTGTATGTGCTGCATAATGCCTGTGTATGGGAATTACAGTAACACCTTGTATCTGTATGTGCTTCATAATGCCTGTGTATGGCAATTACAGTAACACCTTGTATCTGTATGTGCTGCATAATGCCTGTGTATGGCAATTACAGAAACACCTTGTATCTGTATGTGCTGCATAATGCCTGTGTATGGGAACTACAGTAACACCTTGTATCTGTATGTGCTGCATAATGCCTGTGTATAGCAATTACAGTAACACCTTGTATCTGTATGTGCTGCATAATGCCTGTGTATGGGAACTACAGTAACACCTTGTATCTGTATGTGCTGCATAATGCCTGTGTATAGCAATTACAGTAACACCTTGTATCTGTATGTGCTGCATAATGCCTGTGTATGGAGATTACAGTAACACCTTGTATCTGAATGTGCTGCATAATGTCTGTGTATGGCAATTACAGTAACACCTTGTATCTGTATGTGCTGCATAATGCCTGTGTATGGGAATTACAGTAACACCTTGTATCTGTATGTGCTTCATAATGCCTGTGTATGGCAATTACAGTAACACCTTGTATCTGTATGTGCTGCATAATGCCTGTGTATGGCAATTACAGAAACACCTTGTATCTGTATGTGCTGCATAATGCCTGTGTATGGGAACTACAGTAACACCTTGTATCTGTATGTGCTGCATAATGCCTGTGTATAGCAATTACAGTAACACCTTGTATCTGTATGTGCTGCATAATGCCTGTGTATGGAGATTACAGTAACACCTTGTATCTGAATGTGCTGCATAATGTCTGTGTATGGCAATTACAGTAACACCTTGTATCTGTATGTGCTGCATAATGCCTGTGTATGGGAATTACAGTAACACCTTGTATCTGTATGTGCTTCATAATGCCTGTGTATGGCAATTACAGTAACACCTTGTATCTGTATGTGCTGCATAATGCCTGTGTATGGCAATTACAGAAACACCTTGTATCTGTATGTGCTGCATAATGCCTGTGTATGGGAACTACAGTAACACCTTGTATCTGTATGTGCTGCATAATGCCTGTGTATAGCAATTACAGTAACACCTTGTATCTGTATGTGCTGCATAATGCCTGTGTATGGGAACTACAGTAACACCTTGTATCTGTATGTGCTGCATAATGCCTGTGTATAGCAATTACAGTAACACCTTGTATCTGTATGTGCTGCATAATGCCTGTGTATGGAGATTACAGTAACACCTTGTATCTGAATGTGCTGCATAATGTCTGTGTATGGCAATTACAGTAACACCTTGTATCTGTATGTGCTGCATAATGCCTGTGTATGGGAATTACAGTAACACCTTGTATCTGTATGTGCTTCATAATGCCTGTGTATGGCAATTACAGTAACACCTTGTATCTGTATGTGCTGCATAATGCCTGTGTATGGCAATTACAGAAACACCTTGTATCTGTATGTGCTGCATAATGCCTGTGTATGGGAACTACAGTAACACCTTGTATCTGTATGTGCTGCATAATGCCTGTGTATAGCAATTACAGTAACACCTTGTATCTGTATGTGCTGCATAATGCCTGTGTATGGAGATTACAGTAACACCTTGTATCTGTACTGTACAGGGATTTTCAATCATTTTAACCTATTGAATCTTATCCCTGTACAGCAGTGAGTGACCCCAGAGCTCTCCCTGTATTCTGCCCTCTCTCCGGCTGTTGTAAAGCAGCAGTGAAGTTTTTTGGACAGGGAGCAGCAGATTACTATGGTATCACCAACATAGTGGAGCCTGTAGGCAAATACGATAGGCATGGTTCACTATGTCAAAGTTCTACTCAATCATTTGTCGCACGCACCTAAGAACATATGGTTAGAAAATTCTAGTGAGCATTTATCTCTGTTAGCTCGTTGCCTTCTAGGATTCCAAATAGCCTCTTGACCCTATAATAATACCCCACTTTTTCCCAAACCCCAGTACTATAATTTGAATTCCAATCATAATTTCAGATTATTCCATAAATGCATTTTGCAGAACAATTTATCAATGTTTGGATTCACTATGATTGTTCTAAACTGTAAAACAAACATTTCTTTCCAAGAGTTGACCTGAACATCTCTCCTTGTGCCTACTCAATAGCACAGGGTTTCTTTCGATACGTTCCCACGTAAACCAAGATCTGTCAGTCAGCCAAAGTTGAGCCTATTAGACACATTTACATGGTGTCACAGGAGATCACCCTAAACAATCATTCTGAGCCTTTAATACACTACTAAGAGCAGTAGCTAAACCCCATTCCACCCACCCAACTTGTGTTGGACACCAACTTCCTTAAAACCATCAAATTGAAGCCCAGTCCTAGTAAAGGTTATTATAACTGCAGTAGTGGACCTTTTGTAATCATGAAACCCGTTTTACGGCACCTATTTATCCCTAGCTTTCCAAAAAATAACTTAAAAGATAATAAAATACAGGGGAAGAGGGAGATTGAGGTTGGGAAGAGTGTGAAAAGACACTCGGAACATTACTGGATGAAAAAGAGACCAACGTGCCTTCCTTTGCTGACAAAGTACTCTTGGGTGACAGATGTGTCAGAAGTAAATTAAATTCAGTAGTTACTGTTGTTGGTTTTTGTTGGGGAGGGGGTAGATTAGCTTGACCAAAGTGCTCTGAGGGATATATGGTGGAGATAGAAGACAGGAAAGATTAAGTGGAGGAGATTAATAGATTAGTCACTGGTGGAAGAGATGGAAAAGATTATTTGGTGCAACGGCAAGAATCCTGTTTAACAATGTGTTTTTCCAGGGAAGGAAGGGGGAGGACGATGCATTCCAAGAAAAGTTACAGTAGATTTTCTCGTCCATCCATCTTGTTCGGACAAACTCTGAGATTTTAATTCTGTGTTTTTGAATTTGTTTACACAGCACAATGAAAGAGAAAAGCACAAGTGGAAACATAAGTCCGACGCTTACAATTTTGTCCGAAGAGGCTTCTTTGCTGACACGAAAGCCGTTTAACAGATAGATGTTGTTTGTAAACAAAATAGAATGATAACGTGTCGCTTAAGATGTCAGAAGAAATATTTTCAATTAAAACGATTCAAAGATTAACAATGGAAATTATCCTGTGTCCCCCCCAACCTGTTAACCCTTTCGCTGCTGAGCCATTTCACCACCGTGTGCTGAGCTCCTTTTAACCATTTGTGCTTATCAGTTCTTAATGTTATTTAAAGTCATGTTTTATTGCAGAACCCAGACAAATTACATTTCCTTTTTTCAGCACATTCATTATTACTATAGGGATTATTCACCAACCTCTGAATTGGCCCCGAATTGCACCGAACAGTGAATTTAACCGTTCGGTGCAATTTTGAATCAATCCGTGTATTCACTAAGCTGTATCTGACAAATACAGGCGAATTGACAGAGAAATACAGTGCAATTTGTCGGCACTGAAAATACTCCATAGAAGACTATCATGTCTTCTATTCACAGAATGCCGAATTGAATTGAAATTCCAGTGAAATTCCCTGATTTCTGGTGTTCCAATTCGACAGGTTTAAACACACACAGGGTTATTCAAAGAGATTCGAAAAGCACCACAGGGTCCCCGAATTGCAGGGAAAAGCTGCCGCAAACCCCACGAAAACTAACCGCAACACCCAGCGAATGTACGCCGAAAACCCTCAAAAACATCTGCATTAACCTGCCGAAAACCACAGAAAAACCCGAACAGGAGCCGATCGCAGCCTTCGACACAGCAGAAGAGGCAGTGAATAAATTAGGAAAACAGTTTGTATGCATGATTAAAAAGTGAAACACTGTTTGCAAAGAAACTACTGAGCGAAAATGTCTGAAATTTACATATGAGGTCCAGGGAATGATAATAAAGAGGACTGTTACAGAAAAAATAAGTAAACTTAAAATTTTTTTAAAAAAACGGACTTTTAAAAAAAATTCTTAAAATATCCTAAAAAATCTATAAATAAAGAGACTCTTTACTGCAGAATTTTATAATAAACGGTTTATTAGATATTGAATTAAAACGGGAATATTTTTAACATTGAAGCCCATGGGATTCTCCTGAATAAATTTGCCGAATTAAACCACCGAATGGCAGGGCATTAGGGGAACCTTTCACTGCTGGTTTGTGTTCTCTGAATAGACGAAGCAGTGCTTTTTCATGGGGATTTCACTGCCCTCGAACAGGCACCGAACAGGCACCGTATGTGCAGGCAATTCGCCAGGAATTGGCGAATTGCCTGCTCTCTGGATAGCCGAATGGCCAAGAAAGGTAACCGAACGCTGATTTTCAGCGTTCGGTTACCTTTCTCAAACAATTCGGATCTCTTTGAATAACCCTGACAGTCTCACAGTCATTGGCTGTGTTGATCCAAAAAATTTTTGGTGGGTGTTTAAGATCGGCTGGGGAATGTCCGTACATATCGGGCTTTCCCCAGCCGACACGGAGTCACAGGCTGCAGGTCTAACTGCAGTAACTGCATTTGACCAGCAGATGGTCTGCCAAATAGGTTATTACAGTAAGTAATAAATTGGGAATATTCCCAAGTATTTCTAACTATATAATTAATTAAAAAAAACGATTTTCCAAAAAAACATTGGTTCCTGACAGTTGGTTTTTGGAAAATCACTTGGCAGTGAAGGGGTTAAATAAGGTTTATTCGCCGAATCGGTAGGGAATGAGATGACAACAGCAAAGTGTACGTCAACATTTTCAAATTCGTGAGATGGGGCAGGGCCGCAGAGCAGTCTCACTCTGCCCCCAGGGAGAAGACGTGGTGCATTGGGTCACCCTTTTTCGCTGTGGGATGAGATTTTTAGGGATCATTTAACACCAGCTTTTAGGAGGTGTTAAAATGTTAGTTTGCTCGTCCCGACGGTAATTTGCCCCAACACTTTGTAATACCTCACTTGTCGAGACACTAAAAATAGATTGTGCTCCCATGTTAGGTATAGGAGGTAGTGATGGACTGAACACCCCCGTGTTCGGTTCGCATTCGAACTCGAACAACCGAAAAGGTTTGACCGCGAACTCAAACACAATGCGAACACCATGCAAGTCAATGGGGCTCGAACGTTCGAAAATGAAGGTCCCCTCCAAGAGGGCATATATGTAAGATATTGGCCATAAAAGGTGTATGTGGATCCGGGTACTGCCCTGGGGGACAGGAAGCAATGAAAAAGAACAAAAGAAAAAAAACAAAACAGTTTTTAACCCTTTCACTGCTGAGCACTGAGCCATTTCACCGCTGTGCGCTGAGCTAATTTTTACCGCTTTTGCTCATGTTTAAACGTGATTTGAAGCTATGGGAAATGTTTTATCACCAACGAGTGGGAAATGTTTGACCAACAAGGAGTGGGAAATGTTTGACCAACAAGGAGTGGGAAATGTTTGACCAACAAGGAGAGGGAAATGTTTATGAACCCCATAGGCTTCAATATTAAAAATATTCTCGTTTTAATTCAATATCTAATAAACCGTTTATTATTATATTCTGCAGAAAAGAGACTCTTTATTTTTAGATTTTTTAGGACCTTTTAAGCATTTTTTGGAAAAAAAAATGTAAAAAAAAATTTTTTTTAACTTTCAGCGAACGTCCCGAGAAGTTCGAAGATCGTGAATTTTCGAACAGCCGATGTTCGAATCGAACTTCGAACCGATTCGAACCGGCAGTTCATCCCTAATAGGAGACGCTTAAGTACAGTAAGCTCGCGCAAGCTGCGAGGCGCAAAACTTTTTCACGTCAAGATCTGAATATCGATGGCAGACGTTAAACTTACTTACTCCTAGCGCTAACGATTACATATCGAGACGCTACATTAGCAACAACTATGGAATACAGAGCCTTGTGATGGCTCTTTCTCAAAGTGCTTATCCTAAAATTTAAGATGAAGACAAATTGTTGATTTGACCAATTACGGCTATATTATTATTACAATTTATTTATAAAGCAATGGCAGGTTCTTCAGTGCTGTACAAGAAAGGTGGACGCGAAAAAAAAATACAAGAAAACATAAGTACATTTGCACATAACGTTTCAAAGATAATACAGTATGGGCTCTGTTAAATTCTTCGCGCAAACGTTAACGCGTGCGCAAAAACGCATTAACGCGAGTGGGAAAACCCTTTGCGCAGAACATCGTATTACAATGTCCACGCAAAAAATGCACGTTAACGTCTACCGCGGGTGACCGTGCGCGAACCCTTTAGGCGAGCGTAATGTACTTTGCGCGTCCTATACTTAACATTGTGAGCACAAATGCATCCGTGCGCTGGTACGCGGATGGTATTACAATCTATGCGCGCCTTTTAACGGACAACGTTTGCGAGCATAATTTTATCGTCTTTTAAAAGCTGGTGTTAACAGCAAATCTGAACGTCCTGGCCGAAACCAAATACACCAGCACGAAAATAAAAAATACAGCAACGTATAGTTACACATTCTACACATACCCAAACCATAAAATGGAGAAGTTGTGTGTGTTTTTATTATTGCTGCAGCATATATACTCAGATTAATTTTGACAGACGCAAAAACTGAACGGGAGACAATTGTGGTTCTTAATTCTGATTGGCTGAATCGCGTGGAAAAACAGTCCGCCCACCGATTTCTGCGCGCAACGTTAATACGTGTGTGTTTTTGCACGTCTTTATTCCGCGCATTATTTTTTGACGGATGACAAAATGCGTTTGGATTTTAATACCAGCGTTAATTTACGCGCATTAACGTTTAACGCTTCGCGCACAAAGTAAGTGTTTTTGCGCAAATAATTTAATAGAGCCCTATATGTTTAGGTTCATAGATTGAGCATTAATTACTTTAATTGATTTCTTTATTTACATTTTGTTACTTGTCTTATCCTTTGTTTGGCAGTATTTTAGTGGCCAGTATTTACACTGTAGATGTAGAAAGACTAGAATGTCGGGCAGTTTGTCCCTCGGGGCGTTTCTAGTTGTGAAGAGCTCTGGCAATTTACATTTTTTTCACTTACCTTTTCAGGTATCGGCTGCATGGTGAAGGCTGCTAACGGCTGACAGTGATTGTTTTATGTTTGTTTGTTTTTTGTACAATGCTTGTTATTTTGTATTTCCTAATTACAAACAAAGGTTTTTCCTCTTAATGGAGCAAGGTGCAAAAATTATTATTTTCTGGTCCGTGGCAGATATATCTTTATCAGTTATCTGTCTAGACTATAAGCTCCTATGAGCAGGACCCTCTACACTTACAGGGTTATTCAGAGAGAGGTGAAAACCAGGAGAATGGCTGGAGAAGTGAAAATTCTAGGTCAAAATTGCTGATTTGGAAAGTAAAATAAATGGGAGAATCTTTCTGGTTTGGCTATTTTGACCTATAATTTTCACTTCTTCAGTCATTCTCCTGAGTTTCACCCCTCTCTGAAAAATCCTGATAGTGTTTTCATCCTAAATCCATTTATTTGTATCTTGCTCCCTTTTGGTTATTGTAAAGTGCTGCGGAAACTGTTGGCGCTATATAAATGATGATATAATAATAATAATAAATTGTGTTTTCTTTTACTAGATTAGTAAGCGCTGTAATCATCCTTTCACCTAGCTTGTTCAAAGTGTGAACTCTGGGGTCATTCACTGCTTCACAATGTTCAGGGGGTTAAAATTAGTTAAAATCCCTGCACAGTACAGATACAAGGTGTTACTGTAATTTCCATACACAGGCATTATGCAGCACATACAGATACAAGGTGTAATTTCCATACACAGGCGTTATGCAGCACATACAGATACAAGGCGTTTCTGTAATTGCCATACACAGGCATTATGCAGCACATACAGATACAAGGTGTTACTGTAATTCCCATACACAGGCATTATGCAGCACATACAGATACAAGGTGTTACTGTAATTCCCATACACAGGCATTATGCAGCACATACAGATACAAGGTGTTACTGTAATTACCATATACATGCATTATGCAGCACATACAGATACAAGGTGTTGCTGTAATTGCCATACACAGGCATTATGCTGCACATACAGATACAAGGTGTTGCTGTAATTTCCATACACAGGCATTCTGCAGCACATACAGATACAAAGTGTTGCTGTAATTGCCATACACAGGCATTATGCAGCACATACAGATACAAGGTGTTACTGTAATTCCCATACACAGGCATTATGCAGCACATACAGATACAAGCAGGGTTGGACTGTGACTAAAAAGCAGCCTTGGCATTTTTTTTTAGCCCAGCCCTATATTATCATAAGTGCTAAAAGAGATGCACAGCAATAAAATATGCTGTGTATGAGCGTATCACAGACCTCCACAGCAATAAAACTCACAGTAATCTGCGGCGTGTATGAGCGTATCACAGAACTGTACAGCAACACTCCTACACACTGCATTACTGTGAGTTTTATTGCAGTGGAGCTGTGTGATTCTCTCAAACACACAGCGCACATTACTGTGATTTATTGCTGTGCAGCTCTGTGATACGCTCATACACACCGCACATTACTGTATCACAGCTGCACAGCAATAAAAACAGTAATATGCAGGGTGTATGAGCGTATCACAGAGCTCCACAGCAAAAAAATCCTCCAGTAATGTGCAGCGTGTATGAACATACCACAGAGCTCCAAAGCAACAAAACCCACATTAATGTACAGTGTGTATGAACGTATCACAGAGCTCCACAGCAATAGCACTCACGCTCATACACACTGCACTTTACTGTGAGTTTTATTGTTGTGGAGCTCTGCCAAAATGGGCCGAAACACAAAGCACCGAAATGCTTTGTAATAAAGATGTATCCAAGGTGTTACCTTTCCTCCACATCCAGCACAATGTTTTATACAAGTGATCAGTCCAGATGGAAAAGAACAGTTTGCGTCACATTCGGCTTTACCAGTGAAAACATTTAGGGGATTATTCAGAGAGCACTGAAATGTCGCCGACATTTTGGTGCTCTCTCGTTCCCCGCACTTCCCTGCACTTTGGGGAATCAAATTTCCCCACCCTGCGGTGAATTCAGCATTCACTGCAGGATCCCCAGAGTGCAGGAAAACCTGCCACAAACCTGCCGCAATACCGCCGAACACCTGCTGAAAACCTGCTTAGAAACCAAGTCAGAAAAAGCAGATGAGCCGCCGATCACAGTGCAGTCCAGCCACCGGTAAAAGCCGACAAGCTGACGAATGGGGTAAAGACGGAAACACAATACGATTGAAGGTGTCAAAATTGAAATGCTGTTTGCAAAAAAACTCCTGAACGAAAATGTCTGGAATTTACATATAAGATCCAATGAATGATAATAAAAAGGTCTGTTACAGAAAAAAGAAAAACTGCTTTAACCCCTTAGTGACCGGGCAGTTTTACGCAAATCCGTCATTTAGTGCCCGCTGCTGTTTTTACGTTTCTGCGCTGTTAGTGTTTAGGTCAAATTTTCCTCTTACTCATTTATGCAACCCACACATATTATACACCGTTTTTCCCGCCATTAAATGGACTTTCTAAAAATACCATTATTTCCATCATATCCTATAACTTACTATAAAAAAATTAAATATGATCAAAAAATGGTAAAAACACACTTTTTCGTAATTTAATCCCCAAAATCTACAACCACCAAAAAAGACCCCAGCTAAATAGTTTCAAAAGTTTGTCCCGAGAATAGAAATACCCAATTTTTACATGTTTTTGCTTTTTATCCCCTTCACTGCTGAGCCAGTTCACCTATGCTGCCTATACTGCATAGGTCCTATTTAACTAAACCTCCTCTAGACAATTTTTTAAAAAAATATATATATTTTTAATTAATTTATTTACTTAATTATTATTATTTTTTTTATTATTTTATTTTTACACCAAACCTGGTCATGTTTGGTATCATTTGAAAGCCATGATCAGGCCTTCCAAATGATGTCAAACATAACATAACAGCCTCTAGCTGCCGCGGATCGGTAGATAAGGGGATCCAAAGTATGCAACTTGCAACGCTCTAGGGTTAACGTTTGGGGAGACAGTCCAAAGGAGCCCATCCTCCCCTTTCTGAATTTTACCTACCGGTGCCTGCCGATGACATCATCACGCAGCGTGCTGACGTTATTGGACATGCCGGCCCCCAGGAAACGGCGGGGAAGCTTCCAGGTTGCCAGACACACCGTGGGAGCCGGCGAGGGAGCTGACTATCAGCGGGAGGGAGGGTAGGAGCACGCTGACGTACCATGTACCCCCGCGGGTCTAAGGGAGACCCGTGGGCAGGATGTATATGGTACGTCAGCGTTCCCTAAGGGGTTAAAAAAAAACGGGGGGAAAAAATTGGCCGAAAAATGCCCAAAAGATCCAAAAAAAAATCTATAAATAAAGATTACAGTAGATTAAAATAATAAACGGTTTATTAAATATTGGATAAAAACGGGAATATTTTTAACATTGAAGCCTATGGGGTGAAGTACTGGAGGGGTTTATTCACCTGAATAAGTACCCATGGGGTTTATTCACCTGAATAAACCTGTCGAATGAAACCACCGAACAGCAGGGCAATTCGGCAACTTTTCACTGCTGTTCGCCGTCTCTGAATAGAATAACCATTGCTTCTCTATGGGGGATTTCAGTGCCGTCGAACAGGCACCGTGCGTGCGCCAAAATTTGGTGAACTGCCTGCTCTCTGAATAGCCGAATGGCCCCGAAAGGTCACCGTACGGGGAAATTCACTGTTCGGTGACATTTCAGGGCCAGATCGTCTCTCTCTGAATAACCTCTTTAGAATATGTTGTACAACAACTTTCAATAAAGTTTTGTTGTTAAAGCTTCTGAAGCAGACACTAATGTCTGAATAATATATTTAACTTATAAGTGTCTCATCAAGCAGCACTAATAAGAGGGATTAAGTCTAAACTCCGGTGACAAAATAACATCGCATTAAAGAGATATTTTAAAGTTTGATTCATTTTATTTGACAGCACAAATTACATCCTGAATAGATTTCTTTTATAATTGTCGTTGCTCCTCTTTAAACTAATGCCAATATTCGCATGCAAAGGCCCGAGGCTTTATCTGTAAGTGTCTGGTTAAAGACAGCTCTCGCCTGTTTTTTTTGCTTTTTTTTTTTTTAAATTTCGTGAATTATGTCCAGAGCCTGCATGAGAAGGATTTGGTTAGAATGAGCCGTAATGACAGCAGTTAAGACCGTTCTTTGTTACAAGAAAAAATAAAAGAGATGTACATTCAGGAACGCCCAGGTTGTATCAGTCTAGAGGGATAAGAACGCGAGCGTCACTGGAATGAAGCAGATGGAGCGGGGTCTGAGAGATTTACCGGATTTCTTTCTATAAAACTCTGCGATTTTAATGTTCAATATAAAAAAAAAAGAATATTATAAGTAAATATGTTGACAAAAATCAAGGTTTTCCACCTCACGCACCAGAGTAAGGAGAAGAAATCACCATACAGAGAACAAAGACCAGGGGTCATTCAAGCAGGATCTCATAGGATCGCAGTTCCTCCACTATTTTTTCAGGAGGAATGTAGTTACCTTTTGCCCCAATCACTGAAAAGCTTTATTAGGTTTCAATCGAATCATAGAAACATAGAAAAATGTCGGCAGATAAGAACCTTTCGGCCCATCTAGTCTGCCCAATTACATGGATACTTTACCTGGATTTATCTTTTGTTTAGGATAGCCTTATGCCTATCCCATGCTTGCTTAAATTCAATTACTGTTTTTGCCTCTACCACTTCAACTGGAAGACTGTTCCATGTATCCACCACCCTCTCAGTAAAATAATGCTTCCTGATGTTACTTTTAAACCTTTGCCCCTCTAATCTAAGACTATGTCCTCCTGTTTTGCTACTTTGTTTCCGTTTAAATATACTCCCTTCCTCTACTTTGTGGATTCCCTTTACGTATTTAAATGTTTCTATCATATCACCTCTGTCTCGTCTTTTTTCCAAGCTGTACATGTTAAGATCATTAAGCCTTTCCTGGTAACTTTTCTCCTTCAAGCCGTACACCATTTTAGTAGCCCTTCTCTGAACTCTAAGATGTCTATATCCTTCTGGAGATACGGTCTCCAGTACTGCACACAGTACTCCAAGTGAGGTCTCACCAGTGCTCTGTACAGTGGCATGAGCACTTCCCTTTTCCTACTGCTAATACCTCTCCCTACACAAATAAGCATTCTGGCACACGAAAGAAGGAACAGCGCTTATATAGTCATATATGGTGAAGAACAAATGAGATCCACAACCGAAAAAGATGTGAGAATATGTACACACAATGTAATTTACCAGAAGGTGGATCACAGGGATGTTGACGTTCCCAAAAACATGTAAAAAACAAAAAGAAAATACAATAGCGCAATACAATACAATATAGTAAGTATTGAGGATATGAAAAGAGCAATTGCCCACTCACATGGATCAGAGCCTGTATAAATCAAGGCTCTATATTTCAGCGATGGGTCTCTTCAGGGATGACCCCGTCCCATATCCATACGTCCTCTCGGGATATCATATGTGGATAAAACACAAACAGACCATAGTGTGAATCAGCCTGGTTCAAGATAGTATATCTTTAAAGTGGTCAACTCACGTGGTTTTGAGCCTGTGAAATAAACACTGGCTCCGTAATAGCGCTTCTGGTGTAAAAGGGTACACCAACCCCCTTCCCAATCAGAGAAGAATATCCTTCTTTAAAAATATAAATATTTAATAAAATAAAATAAAAATGCTAAAACGTGTTTCGCTGCTACAGCAGCTTCATCAGTTGGTCAATAAGCATTCTGCCAGCATTTCCTGCTGCTCTATTACATTGACTACTTACCCTTAATAAGTCACCAGAAATATATTATATTTATTACATTTATCATAATGATTCCCTGAAACCCAGTTTACTATTTTATTTATGAAGAATGCAAAAAGTATCAGGGTTATTCAAAGAGAATCGAAAAGTCACGCACGTTCGGTGACTTTTCGTTCTCTTCAATTCGACTTGATTTGGCGATCCCATTTCGTCGACCCTGCGGTGTATTCAGCAAGCACCACAGGGCTCACCTGCTTGAGCGTTAACGTTAGCCCTGGTGGCCAACACACATTACAATCAAAACGCTAACGGGTTAAGTAACCCCGTTACCATTTGGTATCTTGTGCTTCTCAGCGCGAGGTTACTGTACCTTGCGTTCCCTATACTTAACATGGGGAGCGCAAAGTGTTAATCAGTGTTAGGATTACAAAGTCCTAACGCTGATTAACATCCGGCTGTGGTTATCGGAAAGTTAACCACACCCTGGACTTGGTGCTAATGGATTCCGCTGGTGCAGAATCCGTTAGCACCAGCCAAAAAAAATAATTAATTGCCAGATACTCACCTCCTGTCCCGCGGCGAGGACCGTGGCTCCGTCCGCCTCCTCTGTCGCCGGGAACCCAGGGAGAGACTGGGGGAAAAAGTCCCCCAGTTTCTCTCTGCAGATCACTTCGCCGACCTGCCAGATCTCGCGTGGCGAGATCTGGCAGGTCATGTGACTGTCAGGGGGAAACTCAATGGAGTCTTATGGACTACATCAAGTGGATGCTCGTGGCGGTGCTCAGCGCCGCCGCGTGTATTCCGGGGCGTTGCACCCGCTGCTAACAATGCAGGCAGCTTTTTAAGCGCCTGTATTGTAATCTCCCGTTAAAACGGGGGCAGTAGGGAGATAACTGCGGGCGCAGTTTTTTCTTCCTAGCACCTCCATTTTAACGGGAGGATTGTAATGTAGCCCTCAGCCTTTTTTTTATATACTCCTCATGCCCCTCATACCTAGTATTATCTAATAATAAAAACCTGAGAAAATAATCTTGATTCTGTAAAGGATGGTGCTGTGACCAAAAATACAGGGTGTCCATAAAGTCTCTTCACAATTTCAAACATTTATTATAAAGACAAATGAAAAGACAGATAAGTGAAAATTATGACAAAATGAGACGTATAGATTTAAGGTTTTTTTGCCTCATTTAATACACCTCTATATGGGCACCATTAGTTGCCGAAGCACATCAAGACGGTACTGGATTTCTTGCCATGTTGGCTGTAGCAAACCCTCATCAATGGTGACGATGGCCTCAGTGATCCTCTGCTTTAGATGAATGTGTGGTGTGGGGATCACGTGCAATCGAATCATTGGTCCGTTTTTCTTCGGCGAGACATCAATTACTGCAAATGTTTACCTTGACCTTTTGACTGAATACGTGGCACCACAACTACATGACCTTCAACCAACCATCATTTTCCAGCAAAATGCTGCACCACCACATTGGGGACTGTATGTTCGTGGGTTCCTAAATGAAACATTTCCAGAGCGGTGGATTGGAAGGGGTGGCCCAATTCCATGGCCTCCTCGTGCACCAGATATCGCTCCCCTCCACTTCTTTCTATGGGGCTATGTTAAAGATATGGTGTATGGAACAAAGGTACAAAGGGACATCACTAATCTAAAGCAGAGGGTCTCTGAGGCCATTGCCACCATTGATGAGGGGAAGCTACAGCCAACATGGCAAGAAATCCAGTACCGTCTTGATGTGCTTCAAGTTCATGCAACTAATGGCGCCCATATATATAGGTGTATTAAATGAGGCAAACAAAACCTTAAATATATTCGTCTCATTTTGTAATAATTTTCACTTATCTGTCTTTTCATTCGCCTTTGGAATAAAGTTTTGAAATTGTAAAGAGACTTTATGGACACCCTGTGTGTAGATTTTAGAAATAAAGGACACAGATTATTTTATTACTGCTTTAAAACCCATGTTAAAGAGGAGAATGAAATATCCTGTGACTGTCTGCTACATACGGAAAGAAGACATCGATGCCCGCTTAGCATGTTCAGACACGATAGAGGAAACAAACGGCTACAGAATCACCAAGAAATCACCCAAGATTAATGATACCGAGCATGTTTCAGCTGTCACCATGTGTATTTTTATTAATAATGGAAATTTAAGAAGTCCTTCATCATAGCAGCCCAACGATGAATAAGACAGGAGGAGAAACATGAGCACATGAAGATGGAGACTGCTGTGTCCATGTGTCTCACGTGGAGTCCAATGAGCGTCGTGTGGTGTTGTAGAAGTCATATTTCACACAGAATTCGGAATGTTCTTTAGAAGCCAGTATATATTTAAAGGATTAGTCAGAAGATGACAGACGTGGCACAGCACAGTCCACCGCAGATTGCCGCAATTCAATGGCAGCAAAATTGGTTAATCTATTCGCCGAACTGCACCGAAGTGTCAGTGAAATACCCTGATTTTCAGTGATTCAGTTCGACAGGTTTAAACAGGCGAATCCCATAGTATTCAATGTAAAAAATATTATTGTATTTTTTTTTTGTTCAACCGTTTATTCTTTTCATTTTTAACAAACCATTTTTTAAATTATAATTTTTTGGAACACCTTTATGTAGTCCTTACACTTTTTACACAAAATTTTTTTTTGATTCCCCATTTTTTTAAAAAGGTGTTTATTTTTTTATTCTGTAACAGACCTTTTTATTATTTTTTTAAAGAGCCTTTTGTATTATTTATACCAATTTTAATGCATATTTTTTATTGGTTTATACACCTATTAGAAGAAAAGCACAGTTCTGCTTCTTTATTTTTTTTCTGCAGTTCGGCGCCCTCGCCGGTCTTCGGCGACTCCATGTTCGGTGCAATTCAGGGACCCTGCAGTGAATTCAACACAGGGTCGGCGAAATGGAATCACCAAAGTGTGCCGAACAAGAAAGCACTGAAAATACCTCCTTTAGAGTGTTCCCAGATAACATTTGACGGGGTGCTTCCATTTCTAATACTCAAGCAACACATACAGGGTTATTCAAAGAGATTCGAAAAGTCACTGCACGTTCGGTGTCTTTTCGTTCTCTTCAATTCGGTTCCTTTTGCCGATCCCATTTCAGTGACCCTGCGGTGTATTCAGCAAGCACCACAGGGTCCCCGAATTGCAGGGAAAAACTGCCGCAAACCCGACGAAAACTCACTGCAAAACCCAGCGAATGCATGCAGAAAACCCGCAAAAACATCTGGATTAACCTGTCGAAAACCAAGCCCGAGCAGGAGCCGAACACAGCCGAAGCAGCCGAGACCGCAGACGAGGGAGATGAATAAATTAGCAAAATAGTTTGTGTGAATCTGTGAAAATGAAACGCTGTTTGCAAAGAAACTACTGAGCGAAAATGTCTGAAATTTACATATGAGGTCCAGGGAATGATAATAAAAAGGGCTGTTACAGAAAAAATAAGTAAACTTAAATTATTTTTTAAAAAAAAATCTGACTTTTTTACAAAACAAAAATCCAGTAAAATGCTTAAAATTTCCTAAAAAATCTATAAATAAAGAGACTTTTTGCTGCAGAATTTTATAATAAACGGTTTATTAGATATTTAATTAAAACGGGAATATTTTTAACATTGAAGCCTATGGGATTCTCCTGAATAAACCTGCCGAATTAAACCACCGAATGGCAGGGCGTTAGGGGAACCTTTCACTGCTGGTTTGTGTTCTCTGAATAGCCGAAGCAGTGCTTTTTCATGGGGATTTCACTGCCCTCGAACAGGCACCGAACAGGCACCGTATGTGCAGGCAATTCGCCAGGATTTGGCGAATTGCCTGCTCTCTGGATAGCCGAATGGCCAGGAAAGGCAACCGAACGCTGATTTTCAGCGTTCGGTTACCTTTCTCAAGCAATTCGGAGCTCTTTGAATAACCCTGATATTCTGAAGATGAAGGAAACACTAGTGGTACTCCAGGATCTCTCCAGAATAAAAATGGTGCCACCTTTCTTACTACACTATCTCTACAATGATATTCATCCAGCTTTGGATCAGATGTCACGGACAAAGAGTGAATATTTTGGAAGGGTCTTGTGCATATATATATATATATGGGGGGCTGCCTGTGCACTGATGGATGGAGAACAATAGATGGAGAACCGGAAACTCGTAAAGGTGGACTAATGATACATTTATTGGATGAGAAAAAAACAGCAACGTTTTGACCTATGAAATAGCCTTTACAAATCTTGAATAAGCTTTATACAGGCAAGCTCGTTGGCCGAAACGAGTATGTCCCTGGGGTCCAGTGAGGAGCACTGAAGATATATCCCAGCTTTCTAGTCTTTCTTTTAGGAAAGGAGATTTCTAGCTTGGATTTGCAAGATTGCCTCTTGGGCAGGGATCAAGACGTCTGGCCCCCCAAATGTTCTTGATCTACAATTCTCAGTATTCTCTACGATTCTCTTGATCCACCTCTTGCATTCAATGTATTCTGGAAATTGTAGGCCATCTACATCTGGGGGGGGGCAGCGTTTGAGATCCCTGTTCTAGAGGAACTTTCTGCAAATACTTATCCTGTGGGGGCTCCTAGAGTACAGGGCCCTAGCTGGCGCCCTCCTTGTATCTTCCAAAGGGCTGGCCTGAATATTGCATTGGTTGTAAATATCAAAACTGGTATGTCATAGTAGTCTTCGAACTGCAACGTACACTGGTCCAGCTCCAAGAACCGTCATCGCGTTGACATCCCAGGACTTAGCATTATGAAGGTTAATCATTGCAAAGCATAGGTTGCCCAACTGTCCTTTAAAGATGAAGTCGATGTGAATGAAAGGGCCGCAAACTAAAGAATGGCGCCCAGTGGGTGTCTCTACCATCAAACAATATCACTGGTCATCATCAGAGGAGTCTTCTCAGATAGTACAATGTGAAAATATTTGGTATATCTCCAGGGTCCCTCACTGGAATTAGATGGCAGGGATTTGTAAATTGAATATCTGTTCTACAGCTCTTTCTGTTTTTACTCCAATATTTGTATTAATGATTAGATTTTGATAATCTGGTGCCATTTAATATCATAATCGAACATTCAATCAAATCTCTCAGCTCGTGCTAGCTATACTTTTTCTTCATGACGAAAAATGCACAGTAAACGCGTGAATATTTGCGCGCAGCGTTAAACGTTAACGCTCGTAAATTAACGCTGGTATCACAATCCTGGCGCATTATTTCATCCGTCAAAAAATAATGCGCATAAAAAAGACACGCAAAAACGCGCGTGCACAGAAATCAGTGTGCGGAAAGTTTTTTCGCGCGATTCAGCCAATCAGAATTAAGAACCACAATTGTCTCACGTTAAGTTTTTCCGCCTGTCAAAGTCAATCTGAGTATATATGCTACATCTATAATAAAAACACGCACAACTTCTCCATTTTATTGTTTGGGTGTGTGTAGAATGTGTAACTATACTGTGCTGTATTTTTTTTTTTCGTGCTGGTGTATTTGGTTTCGGCCAGAACGTTCAGATTTGCAGTTACCGACCAGCTTTTAAAAGACGTTAAAATTAAGTGCGCAAACGCTGTGCGTTAAATTTTGTGCATAGATTGTAATACCATCCGCGTACCAGCGCACAAAAGCGTTTGCGCTCACAATAGGACGCGCGCAGTACATTACGCTCGCGCAGGTTCACCCGCGGTAGACGTTAACGTGCAATTTTTGCGCGGACATTGTTATACGACGTTCAGCGTAAAGGGTTTTGCCCCTCGCATTAATGCGTTTTTGCGCACGCGTTAACGCTTGCGCGAAGAATGTAATAGAGCCCCTTATGTGCTAAACAAAGTCCATTTTTTTAAGATTTCTTCTTTTCACTAACCAAAAATTAAATCTATGTAATATACAGGGTTATTCAAAGAGAACTGAATTCAGCCCAAAAGGTAACCGAACAGTGAAATTCAGCATACGGTTACCTTTCCTGGCCATTCGGCTATCCAGAGAGCAGGCAGTTCGCCAAATGTTGGCGAATTGCCGGCACATACGGTGCCTGTTCGGTGCCTGTTCGAGGGCAGTGAATCCCCATAGAGAAGCAATGCTTCGTCTATTCAGAGACAACAAACCAGCAGTGAAAAGTTGTTGAATCGCCCTGCTGCTCAGTGGTTTCATACGACAGGTTTATTCAGGAGAATCCCATAGGCTTCAATGTTAAAAATATTCCCATTTTAATGCAATATCTAATAAACCGTTTATTATTTATTTCTGCAGTAAAAAGTCTCTTTATTTTTAGATTTTTCAGGATCTTTTAGGCATTTTTCGGGATTTTTTTGCGAAAAACTTTTCTCGGTTTTTTTTTTAAATATTTTTTTCTTTTTTCTGTAACAGTCCTTTTTATTATCATTCATTGGATTTTATATGTAAATTCCAGACGTTTTCGTTCTGTAGTTTCTTTGCAAACAGCGTTTCACTTTTCAAACATTCAAGCGTACTGTATTTTTTTTTACTCACTCCTATTCGTCTGCGTGTCGGGTTTGTCCAGCGGCTGCTCTGCGCTGTGATCGGCTCCTGCTCGGGGTTCTCCGGCGTGTTCTTGCCCCGCAGTTTTCTCCCTATTGTTCCCGTTTTAGCACGTGATTACAATGCAAGAGCTTAAAAAGCTGCCTGCATTGTTACCGGGCGCTAAGCCCTGGAATGCGCGCGGTGGCACTAAGCGCCGCCGTGCGCATCCCCTCAGTGGAGTTCATAGGACTCCATTGAGTGTCCCCCTGCCGGTCACATGACCTGTCGGATCTCGTGAGTCCTATGAACTCCATTGAGAGGATGCGCACGGCGGCTCTTAGCGCTGCCGTGCGCTTCTTGGGGCTTAGCGCCCGGTAACAATGCAAGCAGCTTTTTAAGCTCCTGCATTGTAATCCCGTGCTACAACGGGGGCGCTAGGCAGAAAACTGCGGGCGCAGTTTTTTCTCCCTAGCATCCCCGTTTTAGCACATGGATTGTAATGTGACCCATATTGTTTGTAAAAGAAAAGTCGTTGAACGTCACCAGGAAAACATGGTTCTTACATCACAGAATTTCTTTAAATCACATACTGTATTTTTTTAATACAATAAATAATAATACAATTATATTAACAGGCGGGTTCAATAAAACATGATTGAGGCGGCATTGCTGAATTAAAAGCCAAGCTGGAGAAATATTGTCCAGAAAAATGTAAATTGTGATAAATGTTGTAGCTGCCTACAAATCAGCGCTAAGTAAATACCGTCACGAGTAAGTGAAGCTCATCGTCTTCATCTTTTCTCTTCTAGACCTGACACGGACACACGGGAATAGAATTTATAGTCTGTTAGCTGTTCTATTATGTTATGTGTAATTTTTGTCCTACTGGTAGCCCCGAAGAGATACTACATCCTGATTTAGTTATCGCCAGATCATGTGTCCAGGTGATGTAAGTTTGGAAAACGTACATCTGCAGGTAACTCATCACCCCTGGAACTTCAAAAAGCAGGATAATGTGGGTGACGCGAGATCAAACGGGGGAAAAAAAACCGGTGGATGAGATCCGTGTTGGACTTATCATTAAGGCTATGGATGCAGGAGTATTATGGTGAAGTGTTTATGATCTTCGGCTAAAAACCCATGAAGCCTGCCAATTTAGACCAATGAGACAAAATATATACAGTAACTTGACTAGGATGAATATGAACTTGAGTTCACGGTTCTTTCGTGGATTCCTGGAGGTCAGGGTGTTGACAGGACCCCAAGGCTATGATCTCCAACTTCGGCAAAAAAAAAAAACGCATTCCTCTTCTCATGTTGTGTCCTATAGGAACCCTTCACAGGAGGCTTCAAACCTCTGTCAAGATGACAAATGTCCTCGTTGAGTCACAGGAATGATTCATTACCCGCTAAACAAATAATGGGGGTTAAATAGGTGGTTTCAAGAAGCCCAGGTAAAAAAAAGGATGTTGATTGTAAGTGCTGCTATAGCTAAAGGGCATCATACATCCCTCACTATCAAAGCTATCTGTCTTATCGGCTCCTGGACATTTTTGACCAGTGGTCACCTTTGCACACCGATAAATTGTCTTGGCTGTACGTGCTGCACATGAGCCGTGAAAATCTTCACTTTCCTTCAGCAAAATGTGTTGGGTTAAAGGACACCGTACAAAATAAATCACATACGGTTAACCCTGTATAACATTTATCACAGCGCTGGCATGTTATTGGCTGATAGCTTATCTTTTACACTGATAAACATGTTTTTAGAAGACAGAACAGGCAATAATGTTTCCACCTTGATTTCACGGCAGTGTCCCGAATGCTGAAAGAAATAGGTCACCAGTAGAGTCCGTATTCTTGGACACCACATGAGTGACACGACTTGTAGTTTAATTCTGGGGAAATGTTTTAAAATTGGAGTTTTCTGCCAGAAAATTATTTTGGACCAGGACATTCTGATGGAACATTCCATGGGCAAAAAGCGAAGGACCTTTATTTCGAAGAAATTAACCGGGACTTCCTACTTTCGTAGAAATTGTCATTCTGTTGTAACATATAGTAGGAACATTGTGTGAGACGAATGACTAAGGATCCTTTATTCGAGAAGTGAGCAGGAATATTATAACAAATATTACAACTTGTCAGAGGCGTAGCGAGATAATGTGGTGCCCGGGGGCAAGTCTTTCATTAGTGCCCCCAACCAAAAATAATCAATAAGCATACAAATTTTACAAATATTTATAACCCCCCCAAAATATAATAACAATTTTTTTCAATAATGTGAATTCCGCGATCTCGCGGCTGGCTGGTGGAACCCACGTGAGTGGCAGGGCTGCTGCAGTGCCCCCAGGCTGAAAGGCGCCCGGGGGCACCTGCCCCCCCTGCCCCCCTCGCTATGCCACTGCAACTTGTAGATCAAAACATTGTATGGGTGGAATCGACAGGGATATTATATTGGAAAAATTGGTGGAGACATTCTACTGGAGCAATGAAATACAGGTTTAGTAGCCCTCTTTTGAAATGCTAAGGACCAGAAGTGCTATGGAATTTTTTTGGGGGGGATTTTGGATTATTTGCATAAACACAGCCACACCATTAAAACCAACTGCTCAATATTGTGTAGGACCCCCCTCATGCTGCCAAAACAGCTCTGGTGTGTCAAGACAAGGAGTCTATAAAACCTCTGAACGTGTGCTGTGATATCTGGCACCCAGAAATTAGCAGGGCCTCCATTAATCGGATTTGTTATTTCAGCACATTCCACAGATGCTCAATCAGTTTGAGTTCTGGGGAATTTTGAGGCCAATGCAACAACTTTGAATCTTTGTCGTGTTCCTCAAACCGTTACTGAACAGTTTTTGCAGTGTGTCAGGGTGCATTATCCTGCTGGAAGAAGCCACTGCCATCAGAGAGCACTATTGCCGTGAAGGGTCATACATGGTCTTAACCAATCTCTAGGTAGGTGGTACATGTCAATTGTGTTCTGTCACCTAGCTATCATGGACAGCATTAAATTTTTCAGCAATTTGAGCTACATTGATTTTTCGGTGTTAACGGACCAGACGGGCTGGTTTTCGCTCCACACATGCTTCTATGAGACTTGGGTGCCCATGACCCTGATGCCAGCTCAGCGGTTGCCCTTCCTTGCACCACTTTTGGTAGGTGCTAACCACTGAATATTGGGCACACCCCACAAGACTTGCCATTTTGGAGATGCTCTGACCCAGTCATCTGGCTGTCACTATTTGGCCCGTGTCATAGTCACTCAGATCTCTTCGTCCATTTTCCCGCTTCCAACACATGAAATTCAAGAACTGACGGTTCACTTGCTCCTAATATATCCCGCCCAGTGACAGGCGCCATTGTAACCATGTAAGCAATGTGATTAGCTTCACCTGGCAGTGGTTTTAATCATGAGTCAAGTCTTAAAAAAAAAAATGTGGGAACTCACCAAGATTTCTGTCTCCTATTTAGCAAGTATCATTTCGCAATTAACACAAACACACATTCAGATCTGATATATTTTTGTACAAAATAAATCATATATTTATTGTGATATAGCAGGGAAATATGTGATTGAAGACCTGAATAAAAGCTTATAGTGTGTGTGTGATCAATAGGAGCTCAGTTCCCACTAGACCAGTGTTTCTCAAACCTGTCCATAGGACCCGCTGTCAAGCCAAGTTTTCCAGATATGTGAAGCACAGCACAGGTGATATGATTTCATGATCAGTGATTGCAGGATTCAGTCTGCATTTCTCCAAGGTGATCTGAAAAATCTGGCCTGGTTGAGGGTTCCGACTTCTGAGGACAGGTTTGGGAAACTCTGCTCTACAGCAATAGTGGAGCATCTGTGTTTCTACACGATCCCTCTACATTTGACCTCTGGTTTTATTGTTGTGGCTGATCAGTGTATTGATGGTACCCAAGTCTAATCAAGAAATTCATTGTGTTCCATACACATCTTACACAAGGAATTTTCCACTTTTAGGTGTTATGTCGGCGATCAAAAATATTAGATTTTGGAACAATTTGGATAAGGGACACTCAGCCGGTATCATATTTCATAACATCAGAATATTTTATTGGAGCAGGAATATTTTACTGGAGTAATTGGTAGGTGGGGACATCGCATTGGGGAAACCAATCTGGACATTCTATTAGACCCTACCAGTCCCACAGAAGCAGGGTTCAGTGAGCCACAGATGGGTCTGTCATCCTGGGGAGCACTTGGAAGCCTCCTCCTCAGGGGCCTAATTGCCTCATGGTTGAATGTCCAATTTACTCCGCAGGGGAGTCAGCCACAAATCTTAGACAGGTAGTGCAGTTTCAACCAGAGCCTCACAGCATGGTAGGCTTGAACTTTAGCTTTAGTAACACATTATCTGACACCATAATGAGCCCTTCTGCTTCTCATTGTGTTTGATAACTTCAAGCATCCCAATGGTCAAAGACAGGGATGTCAAACTCTGGCCCTCAAGGTGTATATGAACTACATCCCCCATGATTCCCTGGCCATCTGTTGCATTGATAGAATTCTGGGAAATGTAGGCGCTTTGGTGGCGCAGTGATCTATTTAGCAGTATTCACTCTATAATATATCATCTCATTGTGTGATCCGAGAACTTTTCAAACATACAACAGTAATCACAAGTCACATAGGAGTTGCCAACCGCAAGGGTACGCCAAGTCTAAAGGGGTAATTCAGTAAGAGCCGAGCTTGCCACTGAATTTCACCGTATGGTGCGATTTCGTGACAGTTCGGCTATTCAGAAAGCTGGCAAGTCACCAAATTTAGCAAATTGAAGTGATCTGACGCAAACTGCACTGTACTTCGCTAGCAATTGGCCAATATTTGGTGAATTGCCAGCTTTCTGAAAAGCCGAACTGCCACAAAATCACCCAATATGGTGAAATTCAGTGGCAAGTTCGGCTTTTATTGACCTTCAGCGGCAGTAAAATTGTTCCACAGAGAAGTAATGGTTAATCTGTTCAGAGAATGCCGAACTGCACCGAAATGTTGGTGAAATGCCCAGATTTTTGGTGCTTCAGTTCAACAGGTTTAAACAGGAGAATCCCATAGGTTTCAATGTAAAAAAAAATTAACATTTTTATTCAACCGTTTATTCTTTTCATTTGCAGCAAAAAGTTTTTTATTTATTTATTTTTTAGAATTTTCCTGGCATTTTTCTGGTTTTTTAAATTTTTTGCAAAACGTTTGATTTCCATTTTTTTTAATTGCTTTTTTTTTTTTATTCTGTAACAGACCGTTTTATAATTTTTTTAAAGGACCTTTTATATTATTTCCATGCATTTTCATACATTTTTTTTTGTTTTAAAAACCTTTTTTAAAATTGCCATTTTATTTCTTTTTACTCTCAGTTCGGCAGCTGATGGGCTCTTTCTTGCAGCTGATCGGTGGTGTTCGGCTTTCAGTTCGGTGGATCGTCGACTGCTTTTGGTGGATCCTGTTCCGCACAATTCAGGGGGCCCTGCGGTGAGTGCTGTAGGGTCGCCAGACTGAAATTGCCGAAGTGCGTTGAACGAGAGAGCATTGTAATTTGGGTACTCCCTGAATAATCCCTTAAATCTCACGGCAATTATGGGTGTTAAGATCATCTGAACTGTGAGTGAATTGTCCACCAATACAGGTTTATTAAAAAAAATTATATACGTCTGTGTGTATAATATGTGTATCGTATATTAAAGTGTTTTATTTACTGAGTTGGACACAATTAACCATAAGTTATTGGTAAAAAAGCAACACATCATGGCCATCGTAGTTCTAGACTACGCAGATAGACTACGCTTGATGCCATCCTGAATTACACAACACAATGACTTAATAGACAATAAATCAACATATACAACATGAAGGGCTCTAAGGCTGGGGTCAGACGAGCGTGATTTCTACGGGCTGTACGTCCGTGCAGTACGGACATCGTCAGTACGGATGACGCAGTAGTGGTCACACAGTCCGTTTTTTCACTGAAGTTATTTTTTGACGGATGTAGGAGGGGAAAATAAATTACAATGAAAAAACATTCTGTCCGTCAAAAATGCTGGACGTATAAATGCAGTCCGTCTGACCATGCTCCATCACTCACACACAAAGCTATGCAGACGTTGTGGACGCAGCGCACTCCGCACGTCCGTTCTAGCAGTATTACGTTCTTGCCTAACCTGCGTCCGTTTGCCGCGGCCGTTGTGCGTCCGCAGTTCAGTGCGGACGTACTTCATGTGTCAGGCTCCAATGGACTTTCTTTCATGCTATCACGGACGTACTTTTAGGCGCAATCACGGACGTGAACACTACGCTCGTCTGACCCCAGCCTTATACATTCTCCGTGCAAAAATGTGCGCGTGCACAAAAACGCATTAACTCGAGGGGCAAAACCCTTCGCGCTGAACGTCGTATAATGACGTCTAAAGCAAGTTACCCTGCGCGAACCCAGAGCGAGCGCAAGTTCGTGCGCGCATCCCATACTTAACATTGTGAGCGCAAATGCGTTCGTGCGCTGGTACGTGGATGGTATTACAATCGATGCGCACATTTTTACGAACGACGTTTGCGCGCATAATTTTAACGTCTTCGAAAAGCTGGTGGTAACGGCAAATCTGAACGTTCTGGCCGAAACCAAATACACCAGCACGAAAATAAAAATACAGCACAGTATAGTTACACATTCTACACATACCCAAACAATAAAATTGAGAAGTTGTGCGTGTTTTTATTATTGCTGCAGCATATATACACAGATTGATTTTGACAGGTGCAAAAACTGAACGGGAGACAATTGTGGTTCTTAATTCTGATTGGCTGAATTGCGTGAAAAAACAGTCTGCACACCGATTTCTACGCGTAACGTTAATGCGAGTCTTTTTTATGCGCAATATTTTTTGATGGATGAAAAAATGCGCTCGGATCGTAATACCAGCGTTAATTTACGCGCGTTAACGTAACGTAAAAAAATTGCGCGCAGCGTACGTATGTGCGCGGAGAATGTAATAGAGCCCGAAGTGTCACTCAACCCGATTATATCACCGCAAGTCAATGTGTAAAAGCAAAGTGTTTTATTAATAAGGGAATGGATAAACGTTTATCGTGTAATTAAGAGAGACAAGCTTCAAGACACTTAGCAGTCAAAACAGGGACATGGAGGCCCGAGAACCTGCAGGATTGCCCTCTTACGGCAAGAAAGGACGCTCTCTCACACATTCTTAAGGTTAAGTGGACCGTGACCTCAGGTGAGATACTCTGTCACCCAGAGGATGCGAGCAGTGATGTATCATCGGTACAAAGAGTGGAGTCTCCGAGCTTGGGTAAAGGTAATGCATCAATCTTTCTTGGAAGGAACGGCAAATGCGAGGTGATGAAAA
The DNA here is from genome assembly GCA_009667805.1 of Leptobrachium leishanense. Lineage (NCBI taxonomy): Eukaryota > Metazoa > Chordata > Amphibia > Anura > Megophryidae > Leptobrachium > Leptobrachium leishanense. Next base: position 520,615,830 of record CM019063.1, on the reverse strand, counting down.
ATGAAAACAGCTCATCTTCAGAAAATCAAGCCCTCCAGATTGATTGCAGAGACGGGAGCCGCAGGTTCACTGGGTGTCTCCATCGTTCGCATGTTGAACACGTCCGAAATGGGAAGAGCTGGTTAATGTCTGTCGAACAACAGCGCTCTCACTCTTTCATCGAACAGCGCAACATTGCTTCTGTGTCACAGATACTATCTCTAAGCTTAAAGTCACCGTCCAGATAAATGGTGTCAACTTATTTTGGAAACGTATTCAACTGGAAGCCATAGATTAAGGATACCTTACTACTTACTACAGGCTCTAAGGACAGCAGCCCCCACCCCCCAAAAAGACACATAAAATACTCACAAAAAAAGAATACAGACAAAACATCTGGGTGGACCATAGACATGTGGGACCAATGGTATACTATATATACACTGACTGACCCAAAAAAAGTCACAATTGACCGTACAAGATAATCTGCTGCTTCAGGTGGTCAGGTCTAGGTTCAGCATAATTTTGTGCCCAGAAATTAGGTCATGTGACTCTCTGAATTTACTAAATGAGCAGGTGTTTCCATCAATGTGTTTTTTCTTCCCTGATGGCACAGCAGGCATATTCCAAGATGGCAATGCCAGGATTCATCGGGCTCACATTGTGCAAGAGTGGTTGAGGGAGCATGAGACATCATTTTCACACGTGGATTGGCCACCGCACAGTCCAGACCTTAACCCCATTGAGAATCTTTGGGATAAGGTGCTGGAGAAGACTTTACGCAGCGCCGCGACTCTCCCATCATCAACACGAGGTCTTGGCCACAAATTAATGCCACTCTGGACGCAAATAAATGCTGTGACATTGCATGAAATTATCCAAACAATGCCACGGTGAAATGCGTGCCACAATCACAGCAAAAGGCGACACAACCAAATATTACAGTGCGTGGCTTTTATTTTTTGGCCAGGCAGTGTGTATGAATAACTCTTAGAGTTAAGGTGAACAAAACCCTCCACTACGCAAACTGCAAGAGAGAATATAAACCACTGCGAAAAAAATATACACATCCGAGCAAATCCGACACTTACTTTCCCCTTGGAGCTCCTTTGCCAGGCTTCCTTGTTTGTAGCCGAGAATTCTGGGTAGGGAATGCAAATGAAGGCTACATATTCTCTTATACATGATATAAATACCTATATAACTAAGGGAATTCTGCATTAAATCATACCTGTAGAGGCGGAAAAGTTAAAGGTTGCGACAATCACTTGAGTTTCTTACCCAAGATGCCACGCTGCATTTGAGGAAGTGGACGCCAACGGTAAACTAAGCCTGTTCTCCCCGTTCTACAGGCTTATCTGCACATCACTGTATTAGCGGCCTGACACGGCCTAGCGACTTCTCCTATGTGGACAAAAGACAAACGTATGAGTTAACCTCAGCAGTAAGCGATCATGCGCGCATCAGGGCTAAGGTTCACGGCGTGTTTCGGAAAGCAAGTCGGGGCAATTTCAGCAATAGTTCAATATCAGCTAATGTTTAATGGTTATTAATGACCCTGGTACATAATTAAGGACACTGTCAATGTGTCAGTCACAGAAAGACCATCTCTATAAAGTCCCTTCAATCAGGTGTCAATGCAGCATCTCACCATGGAGTAAAACATCCCGAGCGTGTCCCAGCCTGCAATGTCAGGTATCGGGTAGCTACATTTTTGGTCAATGGACAAATTACACATGGTGTATTCTTGGATTTAACAAAACCAAACTGAGCCTGGACCTTAACGGACTTAATTTAATTAAGGAATTATATAATATTACTATTTATCACTGTAAGTGCTTCATCGCCCGCATCCAGCGTAAATAAATGGGGGCTATACACAAGTTGCAGGCACCTCACATTTTGCACCCTGAATTAACTATCCTTTCAGCTATCACTTTATTCCCCACATTTCATGAAATGCAGGAGGGGTTTTATAGCTTCATCTCCTGCATTGTGGCTTTTTTTATGCATTAGGGTTGTTTTACTCTGCAGTGAAATGTCTGTTATGTTGATGTTTTACTTTTATTTTAGGTTGATTTTTATCGGGCAATATCGCTTTTTTCCACCTTACTAGTTTCCTGGAGTTTGCGATTGTGGAGATGATGACGGCAGTGACTATAGTGTGTTAGGTTTATTTCCATATTATTTTCTAGAGCAACGGCTCAAGACGTGAACATCGAGCTACCATGGGAAAAGTTCACTCTTCTTGTTTTGAGCCAATATCAATGGCTCCTCTACAAAGTAGAGTGACGGCTCCTGTACATAGTATAGTATTAGTAATGGCTCCTATACAAAATAGAGTGACGGCTCCTGTACACAGTATAGTAACGGCTCCTATACAAAGTAGAGTGACGGCTCCTGTACACAGTATAGTGACGGCTCCTATACAAAGTAGAGTGGCGGCTCCTTTACACAGTATAGTAACGGCTCCTATACAAAGTAGAGTGATGGCTCCTGTACACAGTATAGTAACGGCTCCTGTACACAGTATAGTAACGGCTCCTGTACACAGTATAGTAACGGCTCCTATACAAAGTAGAGTGACGGCTCCTGTACACAGTATAGAAACGGCTCCTGCACACAGTATAGAAACGGCTCCTATACAAAGTAGAGTGACGGCTCCTGTACACAGTATAGTAATGTCTCCTGTACACAGTAGAGTGACGGCTCCTATACAAAGTAGAGTGGCGGCTTCTCTACAAAGTAGAGTGATGGCTCCTGTACACAGTATAGAAACGGCTCCTGTACACAGTATAGTAACGGCTCCTATACAAAGTAGAGTGATGGCTCCTGTACACAGTATAGTAATGGCTCCTATAAAAAGTAGAGTGATGGCTCATGTACACAGTATAGTAATGGCTCCTATACAAAGTAGAGTGACGGCTCCTGTACACAGTATAGTAATGTCTCCTGTACACAGTAGAGTGACGGCTCCTATACAAAGTAGAGTGGCGGCTTCTCTACAAAGTAGAGTGATGGCTCCTGTACACAGTATAGAAACGGCTCCTGTACACAGTATAGAAACGGCTCCTATACAAAGTAGAGTGATGGCTCCTGTACACAGTATAGTAATGGCTCCTATAAAAAGTAGAGTGATGGCTCATGTACACAGTATAGTAATGGCTCCTATACAAAGTAGAGTGACGGTTCCTGTACACAGTATAGTAATGGCTCCTATACACAGTATAGTAAAGGCTCCTGTACGCAGTATAGCAACAACTTTTACACAAAGTACAGTAACGGCTCCTAGACCACAGTATAGTAAAGACTCCTGTACACAGCATAGTAAAGGCTCCTGTACACAGTATAGTAAAGGTCCTGTACACAGTATAGTAAGGGCTCCTACACAAAGTATAGCAACGGCTCCTGTACACAGTATTGTAACAGCTTCTACACAAAGTACAGTAACGGCTCCTGTACACAGTATAGTAAAGGCTCCTGTACACAGTATAGTAACAGCTTCTATACGAAGTATAATAACAGCTCTTATACACAGTATAGTAACAGCTCCTATACACAGGATAGTAACAGCTCATATACAGAGTATAGTAATGGCTCCTATACACAATATAGTAACGGCTCTTATACAGAGTGTTGTAAGGGCTCCTATACACAGTATAATAACGGCTCCTATACAAAGTATAATAAGGGCTTCTATATAATGTATGATAAAGGTTCTTATATAAAGTATAATAAGGGCACCTATGCAGAGTATAGCAATGACTTCTATACACAGTATAATAAGGACTGCTATACAGAGTATAGTAGCGTCTGCTATACAAAGCATAATAAGGGTTCCCATACAAAGTATAGTAGCAGCTCATATACAAAGTATAATAATGGCTTCTATAGAAAGTATAGTATTGGCTGTGGCTCATATACAAAGTCTAGTAATGGCTCCTATACACAGCATGGTCACAGCGCAGCCACTCAGTCCTTTGTTTTTCCCTATTTAGGGTTTATTAGTGTAGTTTATAGGAAATCTCTCCCTTGTTTCATAGGAGTTAGCTGAAAGCTGCCACAGCGAGTGTATATCTTTCCTTCGTGTTGGCAGAAAAGCTTACACTTAGCGACGCTTAACGGTCTTGACAGCGGTATCAAGACTCTGTTACATATTACTGGCATTCGGGAAATAGAGCCTAGGTGACCCTTGTTTAGGTTCATATGAACTTGTGGAGTCAGAAAATATTCAGACCACTTTAATTTTATTCTTATTCATTTTATGTCACAGCATTTTAAGCTAAAATTGTTTAAATTGGTGTTTTTTTCCCACATCAAACTACACTCAGTATCCCTTAATGACAGAAGAAAGTAAAACAAGTTTTTGACAAGATTGCAACTTTATTAAACAGAAAAAACACAAACTATCACATTGACATAAATTTTCAGACCCTAAAGTATTCAGTCCCTTGACTCAGCAATCGTGCAGCCGCCTGAGCACAGTAGGAGTAGGAGCGCAGCGCTAATTTTTGTGGTTTTTAAAAATAAGTCAGGTGTGGCAGTGAAACTCGCAAAATTTCCAGGTAAAAGCGATACACGCTGGCTTCTCTCTCAATTAAACGGTTCGGTTTTTGTGATACGCCGTCTTCTCGAATCAAACGTGGGTCACTGTTAGGCGAGGTAACATTAATTATTTTTCCGCCTGTCAGATCCCATGAAAGGGACGTGAAAACGTCCTGTTTGTGAAAGAGCGCGGGCAAAGGCTGCGAGCCGATTATGTCAAACATGCAAAGCAAAGCTTCCTCCGCCTCGTCCTCCTCCTCCTCCTCGAGTGAGAGGATTATGGTCAACAAACCATATCGTACACCTGCGATTCAACCCACAACCTGCCGAACGCACGTGAGAAAATGCAAATGAAATAGATCAACAGGAGCAATTAAAAAGTTAATATTATTATAATAAAGCAAAGTTTATGTTTTACAAGCAGATTACAAGGTGCCTTCACGCGGTATTCTCCTCTGCTAACATCACCGAGTGAGAGAACGGATCGGAATTATTCTTTGAGCGTTCAGTGGCTCATGTTCCTAATGGATATCTTGCTTAATTAAATATATAGGGACATGGCATCACGGAGAAATTACTTCTGATTACTGATAATTGTAGCTTTTTAGGGGAAGTCCAACGTTTCTGGCTCGGTAGGCATCATTGAATTATTTGTATCGACGCGTAGAATAGTCGTTATTTTACGAATTACCTCTTCTCCTTTTCGTCTACTCTTCCAACTATTTTGTAGGAAGCCACGATGTTGGCGCAAGAGGTTATTTCACCTTGCATGGATGCACTTCCCTATAGATGTCCAAAGAAAAGCAAATCCTGATTCCGATGAAGACCATCACCGCCACGTTAGACGTTTGGACACACAGTTGGTGAACGCCATGAGAAATCAAGTTATGATATATGACCAAAATATCTCATACCATGGGTGGGTATCTCTGGAGGGGGCATCATAGTAGTCAAGAAGCAGAAATACATACTAATTTACTGATTAATTACACACTCACTCATCATGGTTATTACGGTTTATATATAGCGGCTTCCCAGATACTACGTAAAATACAGACGCTAATGTTCAAAAACCTCAATAACTAAACCCCTCGTTACATGTCTTCCATACTTCACAAAGAAGCTCCTTCTAGACACACGGTCTGCAGTCGACCTCCACCTGTCCTCTGTTTCCACTCACACCGCCAACTCTCTTCTCCATGATTTCAGCCCCAGTCCTGTGGAATGACCTACCTTGCCCTATCAGACTCTACCCCAATCTTCGGTCCATCAAGAAATCCCTCAAAAAACTTTTTTCCCTCTCTTCACTAGGGATGAGTGGTTCGGGTTCGGACAGTTCGGAGTTCGGCCCGAACTTACCCTGTTCGGGTAGATCGCGAAGTCCGAACATTTCCGGGTGTTCGGCGCATGTTCGAGTCCACAATGCATCACAATGGCCCACAATGCATTTTCCCACTGGCCTGAAGCTCGTAATTGGCTACAGCCTTGCACCTGACCACAGGTCTGGTGCAAGACAGGTTCAACAGTATGCCAATCACCGCTCAGAGTCCTGATTGGGCAAATTTTGCCCAATCATGGGCTCACAGAGCTAAGTCCCGCATCACACTATATAACGTTTCCACGCGCCGATTCTGCACGCATTTCAGAGGAGATTTCAAAGGAGATAGTTGTGTGTTGTTACTGACGGTCTGCAACGCTACTGGGGGGGTCTGGGGGGGTCTCATTTCTACAAAATATCAGGGAATTGATATGTGTGTCTTGTCACTGTGCCAGCAAGTTTTTTTGGGGTCACTAATTTCTTTAAAACATTTGTGAATTGAGGTGATCTTCTGTGTCTTGTCACACAGCCAGTACCACGCAGTATTTTTGGGGTCACTAATTTCTTTAAAACATTTGTGAATTGAGGTGATGTGTGTCTTGAAACACAGCCAGTACCACGCAGTATTTTGGGGCTCACTAATTTCTTTAAAACATTTGTGAATTGAGGTGATCTGTGTCTTGTCACACAGCCAGCACCACGCAGTATTTTGGGGCTCACTAATTTCTTTAAAACATTTGTGAATTGAGGTGATCTTCTGTGTCTTGTCACACAGCCAGTAGCATGCAGTATTTTGGGGCGCACTAATTTCTTTAAAACATTTGTGAATTGAGGTGATCTGTGTCTTGTCACACAGCCAGTACCACGCAGTATTTTTGGGGTCACTAATTTCAACAAAATATTTGGGAATTGTTATAATCCGTGTGTTCTCACTGGCTGTCACCCATCAAGAGGTCTCACTGATTTATAAGAGGTTTCACTGCCACCCATCAAAGGGTCTCACTGATTTATTGGAGGTTTTCACTGCCACCCATCAAAGGGTCTCACTGATTTATTGGAGGTTTCACTGCCACCCATCAAAGGGTCTCACTGATTTATAGAGGTTTTCACTGCCACCCATCAAAGGGTCTCACTGATTTATAGGAGGTTTCACTGCCAACCATCAAAGGGTCTCACTGATTTATAAGAGGTTTTCACTGCCACCCATCAAAGGGTCTCACTGATTTATTGGAGATTTCACTGCCACCCATCAAAGGGTCTCACTGATTTATAGGAGGTTTCACTGCCACCCATCAAAGGGTCGCACTGATTTATAGGAGGTTTTCACTGCCACCCATCAAAGGGTCTCACTGATTTATAGGAGGTTTCACTGCCACCCATCAAAGGGTCTCACTGATTTATAGGAGGTTTCACTGCCACCCATCAAAGGGTCTCACTGATTTATAAGAGGCTTCACTGCCACCCATCAAAGGGTCTCACTGATTTATAGGAGGTTTCACTGCCACCCATCAAAGGGTCTCACTGATTTAAAGGAGGTTTCACTGCGACCCATCAAAGGGTCTAACTGATTTATAAGAGGTTTCACTGCCACCCATCAAAGGGTCTCACTGATTTATAAGAGTTTCACTGCCACCCATCAAAGGGTCTCTCTGATTTATAAGAGGTTTCACTGCCACCCATCAAAGGGTCTCACTGATTTATAGGAGGTTTCACTGCCACCCATCAAAGGGTCTCACTGATTTATAAGAGGTTTCACTGCCACCCATCAAAGGGTCTCACTGATTTATAGGAGTTTCACTGCCACCCATCAAAGGGTCTCACTGATTTATAGGAGGTTTTCACTGCCACCCATCAAAGGGTCTCACTGATTTATGGAGGTTTCACTGCCACCCATCAAGGGTCTCACTGATTTATAAGAGGTTTCACTGCCACCCATCAAAGGGTCTCACTGATTTATAGGAGGTTTCACTGCCAACCATCAAAAGGTCTCACTGATTTATAAGAGTTTCACTGCCACCCATCAAAGGGTCTCACTGATTTATGGAGATTTCACTGCCACCCATCAAAGGTCTCACTGATTTATAGGAGGTTTCACTGCCACCCATCAAAGGGTCGCACTGATTTATAGGAGGTTTCACTGCCACCCATCAAAGGTCTCACTGATTTATAGAGGTTTTCACTGCCACCCATCAAAGGGTCTCACTGATTTATAGGAGGTTTCACTGCCACCCATCAAAGGGTCTCACTGATTTATAAGAGGCTTCACTGCCACCCATCAAAGGGTCTCACTGATTTATAGGAGGTTTCACTGCCACCCATCAAAGGGTCTCACTGATTTAAAGGAGGTTTCACTGCGACCCATCAAAGGGTCTAACTGATTTATAAGAGGTTTCACTGCCACCCATCAAAGGGTCTCACTGATTTATAGGAGGTTTTCACTGCCACCCATCAAAGGGTCTCTCTGATTTATAAGAGGTTTCACTGCCACCCATCAAAGGGTCTCACTGATTTATAGGAGGTTTCACTGCCACCCATCAAAGGGTCTCACTGATTTATAAGAGGTTTCACTGCCACCCATCAAAGGGTCTCACTGATTTATAGGAGGTTTCACTGCCACCCATCAAAGGGTCTCACTGATTTAAAGGAGGTTTCACTGCGACCCATCAAAGTGTCTCACTGATTTATAAGAGGTTTCACTGCCACCCATCAAAGGGTCTCACTGATTTATAAGAGGTTTTACTGCCACACATCAAAGGGTCTCACTGATTTATAGGAGGTTTCACTGCCACCCATCAAAGGGTCTCACTGATTTATAAGAGGTTTCACTGCCACCCATCAAAGGGTCTCACTGATTTATAAGAGGTTTCACTGCCACCAATCAAAGGGTCTCACTGATTTATAGGAGGTTTCACTGCCACCCATCAAGGGGTCTCACTGATTTATACCAGAGTTCTGTAAATCTTTAATCTTTATACCAGAGTTGAATCAGAGTTCTGTATATATTTAATCTATATATCACTCACCATGTCTGAAAGAACAAAAAGGACAGGCAGACGTTCCCAGACACAGATAAGAGGGCAAGCAGCCCTAGTGTCGGGAGGCTGTGCCTCTGGTCGTGGTGGACGTGGTGCATCCTCTGCAGGGGCACGCTTGTCCTTTATAACTGGTGCTGGCCGTCTTCTTAACCTGCTGCAACATACAGAGGATTTGGTGGATTGGCTAGCCAGGCCATCCTCATCCTCTGAGTCCTCTGCCAGCCAGGCTTCTAGTGCTTTACAGTCCACCTCAGCTGCCAAAGCATCTAATGCAGCCTCCATGTCCACAGCTACTCCTGCCGTAGCCTTGCTATCACACACGGAGGAGTCAGCTGAATTGTTTGACTACAATGACAGTGACATGCTGCTTGAGGATGCGCAGCAACTACAGTGATCTGATTCAATCTCTGAGGTTGAGCAAGGGAGTATAATCAACCTAGAGGAAGGGGGTGCCAGTGATGACACACAAATAACTGGCACTCATGTTGCCCCAGCAGCTGCAGTATACTGCCAAGTTGGCTCCAGTGACGAGGAGATAGGGGGTGAAGATGACATTGATGATGAGGTCACTGACTCCACCTGGGTGCCACATCGAACAGAGGAATCAAGTGAGGAGGAGGGGGAGGAGGGGGAGGAGGAGGCACAACATCCTCTGTGACCAACCGTAGCACTAGCCAGTCCAAGGCATCAGATATCAGAGCTGCTCCGGTGCAGAGCGCTGTTGTCTCAAAGAACACATGCAGGAACTCTGCTGTCTGGGAGTCCTTTAAGAAATGTGCAGCAGACCCCACCGTTGCTATTTGTAATCTATGTCAGAGGAGGCTGAAGCGTGGAATAAACACCGGACACTTGGGTACCACGTGCTTGAGGCGACATATGACCACCCGCCACGCATTCCATTGGCGCAAAACTTTGCGTAGGTACTCCTCCTCCTCATCTGTCTCTACCCCCACTGTATGTCCCACCATGTCATTGCCTACAACCTCCACTGACAGGGATGATGCTACAGTAATGGATGTACCAGGTCCTTCCTCACAATGTGACATCCTCCCAGCAGCTGAAGATTTATGCAGTCAGATTACGTTGCCGCAGCTGCTGCAGCGTAATAAAAAATATAGTCCCAACCATCCCCAAGCACAGCGTCTAAGTGCCAGCTTAGCAAAATTACTCGCATTGCAGCTGCTGTCTTTCCAGCTGGTGGGCTATGCTCCCTTCCGTGAATTTGCTGAATGTGCTTTACCACAGTGGCAGGTTCCAAAACACCATTACTTTTCACGCAAGGCCATTCCTGCACTATACCAGGACGTGGAAGACAATGTTATCCAGTCATTGGGAAAGGCAATCAGCAACAAGGTGCATGTGACTTTAGACAAGTGGTCCAGCAAGCATGGACAGGGTCGTTACATTTCCTTCACGGCACACTGGGTAACTCTGATTGCAGCTGGGAGGGATGCAAGACGGGGCTCTGTGCTGGAGCTTGTTCATCCACCACGCCTCCAGAAAGCTTCTTGTATGAGGTCTGTCTGCTCCACCACACCACCTCTCCCTCTTCCTCCTCCTCCTCCTCCTTCTCTGTCTCTGGCAAAGTGGCAGTTAAACCAACGCCTGACAGGGTCTACGCAATGGCTCAAGCAAAAGGAATCCATACTGTGCTTGAGCTGGTTTGTTTAGGGGACAGGAGCCACACCGGGCCAGAAATTCTGTCAGCTCTGCAGGGCCAGGTGCAGAGATGGTTAACACCACGCCAGCTTGAGCTGGGAATGATGTCTGTGATAATGGCAGCAACCTTCTCTCCACCCTACGCAAGAGTAAATTGACGCATGTACCATGCCTAGCACACGTCCTAAATCTAGTGGTACAGCGTTTCCTAACCAAATACCCAGGGCTGCCAGAGATTCTCAGCCAGGCCAGAAAAGTCTGCAGCCACTTCAGACGGTCATTCCCAGCAAGCGTTCGCCTGGCAGAAATTCAAAGAGAATTCTACCTTCCCACAAACCGTCTGATCTGTGACATGCCCACCAGGTGGAACTCGACATTAGCAATGCTGCAGCGTCTGCACAAGCAGCAGAGGGCCATCAACGAGTACCAGTGTGAGTATGGCACAAGGACAGGTTCAGGTCAACTTGTTTTTTTTCCCCCCGCAGTGGCTGATGATCAAGGATGCATGCACTGTACTGTCACCATTTGAGGAGGCAACGAGGATGGTGAGCAGGGACAGTGCATGCATCAGTGACACAATTCCTTTAGTGTTCCTGCTGGAGCACACTCTGCAGGGAATTATAGATGTGGCTCTAGAGGCAGAGCAGCGGGAGGAAGAGGAGGCCTTCCCTAGCTCTCAAGGCCCCAGTCTTTCCGCAGACAGCATTCTAGCGGGTTCTACTCAGATCAGACAGGAGGAGGAAGAGGAGGAATATTTAAGTAGTGGGGGCATTGAAGGTGGGGATTCCTCAAGAGAGGGTTTCGTGTGCCCAGAAACAGAAGGGCTAGTGCGTGGCTGGGAGGCAACCCTTCTTGATCCACAATACAAGGGTAAAGTTGCAGAGCTCATCCTGCCCGCACAGAGGGAGCACAGGATGAAAAAACTTGAGGACGCTCTAAAGCCTCACTTGGGGGCGGAGCTAGATGCGGACAAGAGAGGTCGCACTCGACTGAGCTCCGTGACGGAGATATACCCTAGAGACTATTCGGTGACCTCCTCGCCCTGTGAACCTCTCTCCACTTGTCCCGGGATCTTTTAGTGACTTTACTGCTTCTACTCGCTGGCAATTTGGGACCCGGTGGCGTGCGGTGCACACGCGGGAGCTACTGGCTGGGATTGAGGCCTGGTGCGGTCGGCCATTTTGTGAGCCTAGACATCCTTCCTGCCTTTGCGACGGCACTCTACACACGGCGGAACTTACCCTCTGAGCTCCTGATGGGTAAGAAATCCGCAAAACGGCACAGCCGAACTGAGGGACCTGGCCAGAGAGATATCCGTGACTCCCTGGGCAGCAGCCGCCTCCCTCGTGATGTGCCGCTGACGCCGGTCCTGCCACCGGGATATGAATCCTCGGATGGGGCGGACTCTCTCTGGCACCGGGAAAGCGACGATGATCAGGACCTGCCTCGTCGACCTCAGAGGGCCCCTAAGACAGTGTCAACAAACCGGAGATCGCAGGAACCCCGGGCCTCTACAGGTCTGTCGGCCCCAGTGTCCCAGGATGCCGACACGGACCCTCTCGCAGAGAATCCAGCAGACGACATGCTACCCCCGACTAAGGGGGATATCTGCAGAATGCTGGTGGGTATGCGCACCCGTTGGCACGCGGATGTCACTGAGGTCCGACAGGACATTTCATTAGTGAAGGAGCAGGTTACGGCGATCCAAGAAAAGGCAACGATTGCTGAGACGGAGCAGACACGCCTTAACGCTGTGGTGGATGCTCTCCAGGTGCAGGTGGACGGGCTGTCCCGAACCGTGGAGACGCTGGATGCCAGGCATCGCAGACGGAACATCCGGCTGCGAGGAATCCCGGAGAAGATTTCGCTCGCTACTTTGTTGGCCTTCGTTAACCGTCTGGCCGAGATGCTGCTGCAGCTTCCCACTGGGTCCCCGGAGGTCTTTGGTGGGGCATTTCGAGTACGTAAATCGGCCGCTGCCCCGCAGTCGGCAGCACGTGATGTTATAGCGATTGCCGCGGCGGTTTCTGTGCGCCAGAAATTGATGGCTCTGCCTGCGGCCCGCATCGCTGTTGACTTTGAGGGAGCATCCGTGACGCTCTTCAATGACTTGCCATTTGGGACTTTGATGGTCCGTCATCAACTACGGGATGTCATGGCTTGTTTGCGGGCTAGAGGGGTGCGCTATAGATGGGGATTGGCTGGTACCCTCATTTTTGTTTTCGATAACGTGCCTCACACAATTACTTCTCTGGATACTGCGTGGCCCCTTTTGACATCGCTGGGTCTCTCCCTGGGCTCGAATTCTCAGAGGGGCGAGGTGGCGGCACCTCCCAGTGATGAGCCGGGTTGATGTGTCGAATTGCCTTCTATAATGCAGTGTGATAGTCCTATAGGACCTGCTCGTTATCTGTCGTGACACAGACTTGAGAATTGGAATTGGCCAGCAGCTCTTATATAGTTTTTCTTATTATCTTTTTCACTGTTCCTGTTTGATTTTTTGGAGAGAGACCCTTTTACACCCCCCCCCCCCCGATTACTGTATCCAAAATTGCTGACGCAAACTACGCCATGGCTTCGGGGTGTTTTTGTTTTTTTGTTTTTTACGTTTGATATTTACGGTGATGTTTCTGTGGGTTTTATGCCCCCTCAGCGGTCTTTATTATATCTCTGTGTGTATTGTTTGATGTCTCTACGCAAGTTTTCTTCTAAAATAAAGAATTACAAAAAAAAATAAAAAATAAAGCCTCACTTGAGTAACACCTTTCCAGGCACTGGTAGATTACCAAGTGCTGACACAAGTGCTTCTGAGGCTGCGGATGATCAGAGGAATAGAGGTGAAGGCCAGGGCCGCTTAACTGATGCATTTGTAAAATTTTTTAGTCCACGACGCCCAGGGACGTCAAATGTAGGCATCCATTGCCAGCGTCTTCACCATATGGTACAGGACTACCTAGGGGCAAGGACAGACCTGGATACCTTTCCAGCAGATGATCCACTGGCTTACTGGGTGTTGAGATTGGATCACTGGCCAGAATTTAGCCAATATGCTATGCAGCTACTAGGTTGCCCTTCATCCAGCGTGCTTTCTGAAAGGACGTTCAGTGCCGCTGGAGGTTTTGTCACAGACAAAAGAGTGCATCTGTCCACCGACTCTGTAGACCGGCTGACTTTTATAAAAATGAATCAGTGCTGGATCAGCAGCTATCAACCCCCTGATGCTGACGTAACGGAATAGATCGGGGATGTCTTCTGCATTCACAAAACCTCCAGCACTGAACTCTTCCACAATACCACAAAAGGGTTACGGTATGAATGCACTTGCTGCCATGAAAGGCGCAATATTTGGCTGCACTGACGCCTGTGCCAGATTCATATCATTTTAATTTTTTGAACCGCAGGGTCCAACCCTGCACTCTTCCACAATACCACAAAAGGGTTACGGTGTGAAGGCACTAGCTGCCATGAAAGGCACAATATCTGGGTGCACTGACACCTTGACCAGAATCATATCTTTTATTATAGGACCACATGGTCCACCCCTGCATTCTTCCACAATACTACAGAGGGGTTACTGTATGATTATACTTGCTGACCTGGCAGTCTTGCACCAAAGGCAGAATATCTGGGTGCACTGGCGCCTTTACCAGATGCATATCTTTTTAATATAGGACCGCAAGGTTCACCCCTGCATTCTTCCACAATACTACAGAGGGGTTACTGTATGGTGATACTTGCTGGCCTGGCAGTCTGGCACCAAAGGCACAATATCTGGGTGCACTGACGCCCATTAACAGGTAAAAAAAAAACTTTTCAATATAGGACCACATGGTCCACCCCTGCATTCTTCCACAATACTACAGAGGGGTTACTGTATGATGATACTTGCTGGCCTGGCAGTCTTGCACCAAAGGCACAATATCTGGGTGTATTGACGCCTTGACCAGAATCATATCTTTTTAATATAGGACCCCAAGGTTCACCCCTGCATTCTTCCACAATACTACAGAGGGGTTACTGTATGATGATACTTGCTGGCCTGGCAGTCTTGCACCAAAGGCAGAATATCTGGGTGCACTGACGCCTTTACCAGATGCATATCTTTTTAATATAGGACCGCAAGGACTGAATTCTTCCACAATACCACAGAGGGGTTACTGTATGATAGTACTTGCAGGCCTGGCACCAAAAGCACAATATTTGGGTGCACTGCCACTGACGCCTGTATCAGATTCATATCCTCAGAGGGGTTACGGTGTGACGGCACTGTTGCCGACACTAAAGGCCCAATTTTAAAGCACCTATTGTTACTTTCATCCAAAGCCTGCATAAGTTTCAGCATAATTTAGCCAAAAAATCACTAAACTTGTTCTGCGTGTCCTAAAATGTCTCCTCTTTTAATACAGGCTGCTGCCCCAAGCAGTTGTTTATGAATAGATTAAAGGAAAACCGTTTACCGTCATTTGAAACATCATTTTTTTGTTTTTAAGTGTTTCTATACATCCTACAAACCGCCACTTCACGGGCAGGTTATGGGGACCTCCTAGGCATGATATTTGAAGGAATTTTACGTTTTTATTTTTAACCCTTATTTCATGGAAAACTCACTGTCCCTTTAAAAACATATTTTTTAAAACTTTTTGTCCTTGTTTCCTGTCCCCCAGGGCACTACCCGGACCCCCATACACCTTTTATGGCAAATATGTAGCATATATGCCCTCTTGTAGGGCACTCTAAAAACCGAATTTTCTGCCCCATTGACTTGCATGGGGTTCGGACCCGAACATTTGGAAAAATTCGGGTTCGGGCCCAAACCGAACTCGGGGGGTGTTCGGCTCATCCCTACTCTTCACCTACCCATCCAACTTCATCAGAGGTTTCATAGTTTTCTTTATTGCCATGCCTGTCACCATTTTTAGCACTCTAGTTCTAGAGATCCTTACCACTAATAAGGTGGTAACCCCTCTTGTTATCCTCCAACTCCTCTAGATCATCCAGTAAAAGCATCTGTCATGAACAGCAAGTCATCCAACTCATCACCAAGACAATACCCAGTTAAGCGAGGACACCCCTAATCTGACAGGTTGGTCCTAAGAGTGACCAAATCTGAACTGAATAGAGAATATGAACAAGAACAATACAAGAAGTACCGAACCCACAGGGACAAGAAGAGTAAGTTCGCACTACAAATTAGAGATGTGCATTTGTTTCAGAAAAATTCGGAATTTGGAACGAAATTTGATAATTTGTATTAGGAAGTACTTCCGAATAACGAATCAATATGATACGAATTCGAAACGAAACGGTATATAACAAATTTATTTTGTTTTACACTGTGTCATCATCATAAAAGAAAAACTTTATTAACTGATATCAACTATTGAATTTGAAATGAACTATCAAATTAATATCAACTATCGAATTGATCTTAATTTACAATACAAGTAATAGTCAGCAAAGGGCTTTATGAAACAAATTAATTTTATTTCACTGTTTAATTTGACTCAAATACTAACAGGGTAATTCAAACAGATTCGAAAAGTCACCGCACATTCGGTGACTTTCTTTTGCCGATCCCATTTCGGTGACCCTGCGGTGTATTCAGCAAGCACCACAGGGTCCCCGAATTGCAGGGAAAAGCTGCCGCAAACCCGACGAAAGCGAACCGCAAAACCCACCGAATGCACCCCGAAAACCCGCAAAAACATCTGTATTAACCCGTCGAAAAACCCGAGCAGGAGCCGATCACACGCAGCGAAGCAGCCGAGACCGCAGACGAGGCAGTGAATAAATTAGCAAAACAGTTTGTGCGAATGTTTGAAAATGAAACGCTGTTTGCAAAGAAACTACTGAGCGAAAATGTCTGAAATTTACATATGAGATCCAAGGAATGATAATAAAAAGGGCTGTTACAGAAAAAATAAGTAAACTTAAAAAAAAAAAAGAAATCGGACTTTTAAAAAAAAAAAAAGAAAAATCAGAAAAATGCTTAAAATATCCTAAAAAATCTATAGATAAAGAGACTCTTTACTGCAGAATTTTATAATGAACGGTTTATTAGATATTGAATTAAAACGGGAATATTTTTAACATTGAAGCCTATGGGATTCTCATGAATAAACTTGCCGAATTAAACCACCGAATGACAGGGCATTTCGGGAACCTTTCACTGCTGGTTTGTGTTCTCTGAATAGACGAAGCATTGCTTTTCTGTGGGGATTTCACTGCCCTCGAACAGGCACCGAACAGGCACCGTATGTGCAGGCAATTCGCCAGGATTTGGCGTATTGCCTGCTCTCTGGATAGCCGAATGGCCAGGAAAGGTAACCGAACGCTGATTTTCAGCGTTCGGTTACCTTTCTCAAGCAATTCGGAACTCTTTGAATAACCCTATAAATCTGTGACACGGCATAAAATTTAACCCTAGCTTTTCTTTTAACAGCAAAATTTGATTAATTGAGGTTTTATCTAGTGATCCAAAATAAGAATTGATATCAACTATCGAATTGATATATGAAAATCGAATTGATTCGAAATTTCAAATCGATTCGCAATTTCAAATCGATCCGAAACTAAACGAAATGCGAAATGAAATTAGTTACGAAATCCCGAAAACAAAATGATTTAAAAACGTAACGAAACAAAATTAAACGAAACAAATTTTTCAGCCATGCGCATCCCTACTACAAATACTAAGTCAGAGGTCGGTACACAGAATCAGTATAATAAATAACCAAACAGGGAATAAAGAGCAAAACCAAAGTCAAATGGCCATAGAAACAAACAAAAACCTCAGTTTTGTTGTACATGGAACACATATAAACGAGCGCAGATGACACTTTTTTTCCTTGTTAAATATATTTAACCTCCCTGCCGGTCTGATTATGACATTATTTTTAATGTCAAAGAGGTACATTTTTTTGGATAGGATCTTTTTAAAAAAAATACATATAAATCTTTTTTTATATTTATTTATTTTTGGATCTCCTGCGCTGTCCCGCCCCCCTGCCTCGCGGCGCGCGCAGGGAACCAGGACACCGCGATCGGCCGGAGGAGACTGTGGGAGGACATAGAGGGAACACCGGGACAAGGTATGTATCAGCCCGAGTGTGGCTCGGGGTTACCGTTTTTGGCACACGAGCCACACTCGGGAAAACCGTTGGGGAGGTTACAATATTTTTTTGCATGAATAAGACATAGCAACATCCAGAAAAAGGCAGTTTATACAATGGTAACAGACCATAACGGGATGTTGTTCTGACACTGAATTCTGCCCTTGCTTTGGCATAAAACAAATTAAAGGTGTTTTTTGGTTGTTGTTTTATCTCGTAGTAATTTTCTTATTTTACACATACACAGTTATTCAAAGAAAGGTGAAAACCAGGAGAATTGGCAGGAGAATGAACAATCTAGACCAAATAGCCGATTTGGAAATAATGAGATAAATGGGAGAGTTTTTCTGGTTTGGCTATTTTGACCTAGCATTTTCACTTCTCCAGTCATTTTCTTGAGCTTCACCTTTCTTTGAATAAACCTGATAGTGGGTAGTTGGAGAAATCTCTGTCTTAAGGGTTTTCAGAGAGCTCTCATTCGGCACACTACGGCACCCTTATTTCGCTGACCCTCTGGTGAATTCAGCATTCACCACGGGGTCCCCGAAATGCGCCGAATTGATGCACCGAACGTCGCCGATAAACCTGCCAAATGCTGTTGCAAACCGTTGAAAAATGACGAAATGCATCACCGGAAAATCACCGATTCGATCCAAAAAACCACCGAATTGATCCGACAAACAACTGAATCCATCCTTTAAACTGCCGAACAACTGCCCAATCAATCCGATAACCGGCGACAAACCACCGAACGCATCCGTAAAAAGCTGACCAGCCACTGAACAGGGATAAAAAAAAACACCCCAGACTTTTAAGAGGCGTTTAAAAAAAAAACTAGTGCAATAAAATGTGACTTCAAATCGCGTTTAATCATGATGAGCAAAAACGGTAAAAATGAGCTCAGCACACAGGGGTGAAATGACTCAGCGGTGAAGGGGCTAAACAAAAATAATGAATGAAAATGCCTGTAAATAATATATAAGGTCCTATGAATAACAATAAAAAGGTCTGTTATCGAACAAAGAAAAAAAAGCCATGTAAAAAAATCGGATTCAAAAATTTCGCTGAAAAAATCCTAAACAATGCCTAAAAAAATTCTAAAAAAATAAATAAATGAAGAGACTTTTTGCTGCAATTGAGAAGAATAAACGGTTTATTAGATATTGGATTAAAACGGGAATATTTTTAACATTGAAGCCTATGGGATTCTCCTGAATAAACCTGCCAAATGAAACCACCGAACATCAGGGCATTGCGACAACTTTTCACTGCTGTTCAGTGTTCACTGAATAGATTAACCATTGCTTCTCTATGGGGGATTTCACTGCCCTCGAACAGGCACCGTATTTCGCTGACAAATCGCCAATATTTGTTTAATTGCCAGCTTTCTGAATAGCCAAATAATAGCCACGAAATTGCACCGTATGGGGAAATTCACTATTCGGTTCATTTCGGTGGCCAATTCGGTGCTCTTTGAGTAACCCCTTTAGAATCCAGTAATCAGCCGGTACATGGAAATCTAGAATCACCGGTCATGTAGTTATCAGGGTTATTCAAAGAGCTCCGAATTGCTTGAGAAAGGTACCCGAACGCTGAAAATCAGCGTTCGGTTACCTTTCTTGGCCATTCGGCTATCCAGAGAGCAGGCAAATCGCCAAATCCTGGCGAATTGCCTGAACATACGGTGCCTGTTCGGTCCCTGTTCGAGGGCAGTGAAATCCCCATGAAAAAGCACTGCTTCGGCTATTCAGAGAACACAAACCAGCAGTGAAAGGTTCCCGAAATGCCCTGCCATTCGGTGGTTTAATTCGGCAGGTTTATTCAGGCGAATCCCATAGGCTTCAATGTTAAAAATATTCCCGTTTTAATTCAATATCTAATAAACCGTTCATTATAAAATTATGCAGTAAAGAGTTTCTTTATTTATAGATTTTTTAGGATATTTTAAGCATTTTTCTGATTTCTCTTTATTTAAAAGTCCGATTTTTTTTTTTTTTAAGTTTACTTATTTTTTCTATAAAAGCCCTCTTTATTATCATTCATTGGATCTTATATGTAAATTTCAGACATTTTCGCTCAGTAGTTTCTTTGCAAACAGCGTTTTATTTTCAAACATTCACACAAACTGTTTTGCTAATTTATTCACTGCCTCGTCTGCGGTCTCGGCTGCTTCGCTGCGTGTGGTCGGCTCCTGCTCGGGTTTTTCGATGGGTTAATCCAGATGTTTTTGGGGGTTTTCGGCGTGCATTCGGTGGGTTTTGCGGTTAGTTTTCGTCAGGTTTGCGGTGACTTTTCCCTGCAATTCGGGGATCCTGTGGTGTTTGCTGAATAAACCGCAGGGTCACCGAAATGGGATGGCAAAAGGAACCGAATTGCAGAGAACGAAAAGTCACCGAATGTGCAGTGACTTTTCGAATCTCTTTGAATTACCCTGTATGTGTAGTTTGACACCAATGAGCTCTAGAATAGACAGTGTACCTTCTCATCATGATATGATAAGATTCAAGTCTATGTAGGAAGTTAACACAAATAGCTAAAATTGCATAATTGCACAATAACAGCTAAGCATTTTGTAGGATGAACGCATTTTTTTTTAATGATTTTATTATTATTATTTTTATTATTATTATTTTCATCACTTTTGTAGCGCCAACTAACAGTTTCCGCAGCGCTAACATTAAACAAACATAGGAACAGAAAACAAGAGGTGCAGAGGGTCCTGCTCGGGTGACGTTACAATCTAGATGAGTTGGGGTGGAATAAGACGAGAGGAGTTTTATTGGTCATCAGTAGGGATGGGCTGCCGATTCGAATCGGTTCGAAGTTCAATTCGAACATCGGCTGTTCAAAAATTTGCAAACTCCGAACTTTTTGGGACGTTCGCAGAAAGCTCGACAAAAAATAAAATCAAAAAAATTCCAAAAGATCTAAAAATAAAGAAACTCTTTACTGCAGAATATAATAATAAACAGTTTATTAGATATTGAATATTTCCCACTCATTGTTGGTCAAACATTTCCCACTCCTTTTTGGTCAAACATTTCCCACACCTTGTTGGTCAAACATTTTCCACTCGTTGGTGATAAAACATTTCCCATGGCTTCAAATCGCGTTTAAACATGACCAAAAGCGGTAAAAATGAGTTCAGCGCACAGTGGTGAAATGGCTCAGCACTCAGCAGCGAAAGGGTTAGAAACTGTTTTTTTTTTTACTTTTTTTCACTGTTTCCTGTCCCCCAGGGCAGTACCCGGACCCCCATACATCTTTTATGGCCAATATCTTGCATATATGCCCTCTTGGAGGGGACCTTAATTTTTAACCGTTCGAGTCCCATTGACGTGCATTCTGTTTGCATTGGGTTCGAGTTCGCGGTCGAACTTTTTCAGATGTTCGAGTTCGAATGCGAACCAAACACGGGGGTGTTCGGCCAATCACTAGTCTTCAGTATCACTAGCATTATTGTGACAGAAAATGGTGAGGACATGGAAGTGACATTTCTCATAATGTGCGGCTAGGTGAGGAGTGGGCTAGGTTGGCGTCAGTAATGTGGTACGATAGTCTGAAGAGATGGGTTTTAAAGGATCACTTGAAGGCCTGAAGATTATTGGAGACTCTGATAGGACAAGGTAGATCATTCCACAGCACCGGAGCTGCCCTCGAGAAGTCATGGAGACGAGAGTTGTCGGTGCAGGTAGAAGCAGAGGATGGCGGAGGTTGCCTGCTGACTGGAGTGATCTAGAAGGAATGTTCTTGTGGAGTAAGGAAGACATGTAAGGATTTGTTTGGATCTGCTTCTTAAAAGTGAAGGCGTCCATCTTGGAACCGAATCACAATTCCTAGACCCTCTGAGAGATCTGTTGCCAACCAGGTCTGGACTGGGGATAATGAGAGCCCCAGGCACAGTTGGAGTCACGGGTCTGTAGACTTTGGTATATTCTGTCAGAGTGGAGCTTGGACAGGCTGCAGAACTAGATGGTCCTGTAGTTTAAAAAAAACATAGGACCCCAAAAAGCGGAAAAATAAAGGGAACTCTTATTTAGGAACCTGCGACATTTCAGCATTTTGGAGTGCTTGGATCCTCAATCTTTGTTTGAATGCTCTACAAGTGTTTATGCCACCCTTGGATCCATGAGCACCCAGCAGGATAACCCATACAACTTGCAATTTGGTCTGCACCTCCTTCTTTGCTTGCAGTGTCTGTATGAATTAGATCTCCACACCAACTGCAACTAATGATGGCCAAACATGGAGTGGTGGGGAAACCCTTTGGTTTCTAAAGCAGCCTACAGCCCTCTAAGACTGCAGCCCACCGGGCATTTTTTGAGAGCTTTCAATACTGGTGACAGTCAACCAGAAACAAGGTATTAAATAATCAGTCTGATTAACGCTCCATATTTTATTAATTTCTTATTAAAAAAAACAATCAATGAATTGCTGATCGGGTAAATAATACGCACAGGAGTGTTCCTGCTGCTGTCACAATTTAAATATACGCAGTTCTGCTTTTCGCAATCCACTGAATATAATTTTCTGCGCTGTTATTTTCTTTCTTTTGTTTTATCTTCCGGATTTTAATGCCCTGATCTTGGCATCATGTATTATGGGTCATTAATAGACCGGTAGTAAACTCTTGTGATAGCAGGATGGAAGTAACAATTAGATGTCCATATGCAGCTATTAACTGAAAGCACTAATAATTTGGATTCTTCTGTTCTACGGCAGCTGCTTATTTTGGATTAATCCTCTACGAAGCACCATATCATTTTTTTTACTCATGTGACATAATAATACAGCATGAGCTCAGCAACAGGGAATGAGACTGGCTTCTTTCGTTGTGAGTAACATTTTGCAATTTGTCACAGTCTCCTCTGTTAGTTTGATGCAATGATATACACTATATTGCCAAAAGTATTCGCTCAGCCACCCAAATAATCAGAATCCGGTGTTCCGTTCACTTCCATGGCTACAGGTATATAAAATCAAGCACCTAGGCATGCAGACTGTTTTTACAAACATTTGTGAAAGAATGGGTCGCTCTCAGGAGCTCAGTGAATTCCAGCGTGGAACTGTGATAGGATGCCACCTGTGCAACAAATCCAGTCGTGAAATTTCCTCGCTCCTAAATATTCCACAGTCAACTGTCAGCTGTATTATAAGAACGTGGAAGTGTTTGGGAATGACAGCAACTCAGCCACGAAGTGGAAAGCCACGTAAACGGAAGGAGTGGGGTCAGCGGATGCTGAGGCGCATAGTGCGAAGAGGTCGCCAACTTTCTGCAGAGTCGATTGCTACAGATCTCCAAACTTCATGTGGCCTTCAGATTAGCTCAAGAACAGTGCGCAGAGAACTTCATGGAATGGGTTTCCATGGCCGAGCAGCTGCATCCAAGCCATACATCACCAAGTGCAATGCAAAGCGTCGGATGCAGTGGTGTAAAGCACGCCGCCACTGGACTCTAGAGCAGTGGAGACGCATTCTCTGGAGTTCGAATCACGCTTCTCCATCTGGCAATCTGATGGATGAGTCTGCGTTTCGCGGTTGCCAGGAGAACGGTACTTGTCTGACTGCATTGTGCCAAGTGTAAAGTTTGGTGGAGGGGGGATTATGGTGTGGGGTTGTTTTTCAGGAGCTGGGCTTGGCCCCTTAGTTCCAGTGAAAGGAACTCTGAATGCTTCAGGATACCAAGACATTTTGGACAATTCCATGCTCCCAACTTTGTGGGAACAGTTTGGAGCTCGCCCCTTCCTCTTCCAACATGACTGTGCACCAGTGCACAAAGCAAAGTCCATAAAGACATGGATGACAGAGTCTGGTGTGGATGAACTTGACTGGCCTGCACAGAGTCCTGACCTCAACCCAATAGAACACCTTTGGGATGAATTAGAGCGGAGACTGAGAGCCAGGCCTTCTCGTCCAACATCAGTGTGTGACCTCACAAATGCGCTTCTGGAAGAATGGTCAAAAATTCCCATAAACACACTCCTAAACCTTGTGGACAGCCTTCCCAGAAGAGTTGAAGCTGTTATAGCTGCAAAGGGTGGACCAACGTCATATTGAACCCTATGGATTAGGAATGGGATGTCACTTAAGTTCATATGCGAGTCAAGGCAGGTGAGCGAATACTTTGGCAATATAGTGTATTTTAGGTTAATATTCACATATTTTTGAGTAATTAATATATTTTTTTTGAATGAGAAAAATACAAGTTTAAAAAGCACTGTTACATTTGCTGCATCACGGAATGTAAAAATATTTTAAATCTTTAAAGGGATCCTCTATAAAAAAAATAGAATTCCCTTTGTTTGTCCTTAAATAATTGCTGACAGCCTCTGCCTAATTAAGTTTTTAATTGTTTTTTAATTAAGGTGATTTTACTCATCCTTTGTTCATCGAGTGCTGGGTAGTAAATAAGGTTGATATAAGTTTTCATAAAACTATTTATAGACAAAACATATATACACAGTATACGAAATTCCCAATTGATATTTCAGCAAAAAATACTCTTTCTGTGACTCTATCCTCTGGGGAGCGTCGCCTAATTGTAATGGAAATTGTTGACATATTTAGCTCTCGCTCCACCATAACGATCGGAAATATACTAAAGGGCTTTTCACTTCGGCAAAATTTTGGTTAATTCAGTATTCACCAAATGGTCATCTAAGTGCACTGAAGGAGTCGCCAAACCCCACAAAAACATTGGAGAATGTCGCCAAAGAGCACTGAGGTGGCCAGGGCGAATCCACCAAACTGCAAAAAGGTAAATGGAAGTCTCTTATTCTCCTAATAGGTCCACTTTCAACACATATTTCAAGGTCATTTATAAATAAATTGAATAGAATTGGTCCTATAACGGACCCCTGAGGGACACCACTAACCACCGATGTCCATCTTGAAAATTTACCATTTATGACCACTCACTGTACTCTATCTTTTATCCAGTTTTCTATCCAAGTACAAGAATTTTAATCTAGACCATTTTTTCTTAATTTGAATAGTAACGTCTTGTGTGGAAATTGTGTCGAAAGCTTTGGCAAAATCCAAGTAAATCACATCCACTGCGACCCTCTGATCTATACTGACACTTACTTTTTCATAGAATTTTTCTGCTTGAGAATAATCAATTGTTATCAAGTAAGTGTAGCTCGACTATAGACTTTGACATCAACTTGATCTTTTATCAATATATCCCTTGGTGTTTTAGTATTCATATGACCATATCAAAAACTGTATTGGATGTCATTTCAAACTATCAGGGTTATTCAGAGAAAGGTGAAACTCTGGAGAACTTTGGGAGAAGTGAAAATTGTAGGTGAAAATAGCTGATTTGGAAAGTGAGATAAATGGGGGAGTTTTTCCGGTTTGACTATTTTGACCTAGAATTTTCACTTCTCCAAAAGTTCTCCAAAGTTTCACCTTTCTCTGAATAACCCTGTATGTTAATTTGAATTCTCAGTGTTAATTGGTCTGGTCATTCTGGAGGTTACAGATAGTGATGTGCAGCGTGAAAAGCTTTATTCATAGACAAAGAAGTAAACTGACTGAGAAATCTCAACATACAAAACATAAATGGCTGCATTCAGCCTCAACGTGCATTATCCATGCCTGTGCTTCTTGGACCAACAAACACAACGTATCAAATTTCAGAGCTCTCCACTTTAATATCGTTTTGAAGATTTGAAAAACACCTGATTCGGACTAAACGGTGGAGATTTGGATACAAAACATGATCATACATTGCATAAGCCTGATTTAACGTCAATGTACCCCATCCCGCAGGTTTTATCTATGACAACCTATACCTGCTCTTATGAGATGAATCCACTTACTTGCAACACACATCCTCTCGGAGCTCTCTTCAGTTCACGGTTTAAATAGGTCCTGCAATGAAGCACCTGTGGCAGGGAGGGGTTCAAAACCAGGGAGGGTGGTCAGGCCTCAAAATCTACTATACAAAACCAGAATGGCTGCACTTAAATTGAACATGCATTTTCATAAAGCTGCTTCTGCAATGATTACAACATATCAAACTCAGAGCACTCCACTTAAATAAGATTAAATATGTGAATGTATTCAGGGCAACCATCGGGGGTGACAGCCCATGTTATGTTCAGAGGCCCAGTGGCTAAAGCGGACCCTGGCCCTTACCAAATGCTGTGTCACTTGTCAAAGTGCCTCAAATATAAGGGCCCCACCATGACACCCTGAACTGGGCAATAATTTTCCCGGTGGGCCGGGGAAACTGTGGCTGGTAAAAGCGCTCTGGCTAATCACTGAGGGAGTGATTAGTATGGTCTGCACCAGGTAGAGGTACAAAGCAAACATTTTCCCACCAAGAACACATTTTATCCACCAGGGGTTTAGTCCACTCCCTCCCTCTAAAATAAGGTAATCAGAAAATGAGGCAAAATGTTTTCATTTTCGATTACTGTAGATACTCGAGTATACCGCTAGATTTTGGTGACAAAAATTTACCTTAAAATTGGAGGAGTCCCGTTATATTCGAGACATCTGCATCACACATAAAAAAAAACTTGCCTTGCTCTGGATCCCAAGTCTGCCGGAAGTTCCGGTTATCTCTCTGAAGTGAATGCGGGCTCCCTGATGCTTGCAAACACTTCACCTAACCTCGCTTGCCTCTGCCGGCCATCTAATTGCTAGAAAAGAAGACGGGTGGCCGGTGGCTTCATACTTAGTAACAACTGCAATCATTCTAGAGCAGAGCACCTGGCCTGAGGGGGAGACTGACTGACTGTGTTAAGAGAACGTGGAAGGATTTTAATGGTTTCCGGTACAGTAAACTTTTGTTCCTCTCGTTATATTCGAGTCTTGAGTATTCTCTCATTTCCATAATAAATCTCTATCCATCGCGTTATATTTGGGTTGCACTATACTCGAGTATCTAGTTTATGGAAATAGTCAGCTGTGGGAAGGGGCGCTGAACCAGTGAACCGATGCTTCCTGCCTTACACTCATTTCCCTTCTAGTAACTGTTAATTAGGGAATGTCTAACATGATCCCAGAATTCCAGTTCTCAACAGCCCCCCCAAAAAAAAATCATAGTTAGACAGTTAATTTGTGTGTTGCGATTATGATCACACACAATATCACCGAGACCCAGACCCAGTCTTCTTTGCCACTGGTGTGGTGGCTATCTAGAGGGATCTCACTTCATACGTAGTCCTAATGTGACCTTTGTCAATTAATATTTTCTTTTACCAGAGATTTTCTGTAATTTTTTTACCCACTGTTCCCAAAATCGAACAAAGGCTCTAATTAAACTCACGGCTGTTTCCTGTGAAAGGAAACCCATTTGGGCACACAGTTATACTGCGCCCTGGCCTCGTCCCACGCCCTGCTGTATAGGTTATACATTTGACCCCTTTAATTTATTAAGCAAACATCGCCCCCCAAAAAATCATTTTCCGTAGCGGGTGTACAACAATGAAAGTGAAACATTTTCTAAAGGGACGTGTCTGTACAAACACCTGTTCCGAGTTTGTTTTCCGATACCAGGTCTTTTCTACGTCTCCTCTTTTTAAAATTACCAAATTATCCATTAGACGTGACATATCAGAACCCCGCGAGCCTCTCCCAGTTTGTGGTAGGACTAATTCATTAACATGGCTCCAAACAGAAATGTGTGTGGAGTTCATCCTAATTGGACATGACTGTTTAAGAATGACTTCGGCCCGCGTCCAGATCTCACTGTCACTTATTCTGTGTAATAAGCTACTACTTCTGGCTCTTAATTCAATTTTTTAACCAGCGACCGTAATGAATTTGGACAGGTCGTTCTAGCTGGCCAGGAAATAAGCACAGGCTTGCCATTGTGAAAGGCTCAATTATAAGAGCCTTTTCCAATGGTGCATGTTGGGAGCAGGAGTGAGCGCTGCCATTGGGCCGGAGAAACAAAAAGTAAAGTCTAGAGTGGTAAAAGATTACCTACTTGCGAAACGCGTTTTGCTGTTTCTATACCGTTATCTTAATGGTATTTTATTAATAAATATTTTTTATTTTACCAACTGCCTGGTGTGGAATTATTTACTGTTTCCAGACTGAAAAGGTGGGGGATCCGGAGCCCTCTTATGTCTTCAGCTGCACAGGTACCTGGTGTCTGGAGACGACACAGCAAAATGTGAGTACCCAATTGTCATAGCACACTGCATAGGTGTTAAAGACACTGCGCATGCCTGTCCTCTCTGCATTTTCTCTTGGAGGAATACACTGATGCTATTGGTACATCGTTTGGGGAGATTACAGACCCTCTTGAAAGAAGGGAAGACCGCCTTTACCGGTCTATAGGCGCAACAGGTCGAGCCATCCGTTTAAAGGGCTCTTTACCACGTGAGTGGAACTATTTATGCTTGGCTATGCCATATTCCAGACTATCTGCGCAATGTTGTTTTCTTCTTTCTGAGGTACAAAACATTGGAAGGAAGTGCTATCTGGATAAAAAGTAACGTCTGCATCAGACGCAACTCGTTTTTCACCATGAGAGCGGCCACAGGACTAAAGTAATCACACCTTGTACTGGGCTGGGATTAACATATGGGCTGCTGCACTAAACACGTTCCTTCAAAATAAGCCCAGGGATTCTGTGGAATCATTTGCCTCCAACCTAGAAAAGGGTGGGAAAAGACCACTATCAATGGAAAAGAGGGACACAGGGGACAGCAAGACAAGAGAAAGGCAGAAGGGGTGTGGAGAAAGATGAGGAAATACTACAATGGGGCTGAGATCTTCAACTTGGCCCATGAAGCCCACGACTTAACGCTGACTTTGTACAAAGCCCTGCACACAATGTGTCACTAATGAGGGATGATGTATGGTTTCTCAGAGACTCTAATTCATAGCTAATAACTGGTCAGTCACTCTTGGTGCCACATCACCGCTGGTGGAGCTTAATCTAAAATGTGGCACCTTTCCAACATGGGATTGAAGCTGCGGACTGCCATGGATTGCACCGATGTCACCATGGCCAAGTGATCATTGTTATTAGATGGTACATCGATTACATGGCACTTTGAGGTGGAAGGTGTTCTCAGTCACCAGATACAGAAAACATTCCTCATCACGAATGGGTTCAAAGGGTTGTTTTTAGAATGTAATGTTTTTTTTGACTCTGCACTGGAGAAACCTATAGCTTCCATATGTTGTTTTAGGAATATTTTTCCATGAGGCGCCACCTTGAAGGAAAGTGTGAACGTGATTGTGTCACGTTCGCTATGGCGCTCACCCCTGATAACCGTGATTTGGATCCTTTTGGACAGACCTATGTGATTCTCAATTTTCCAGCAGTCAGGACTGCTAATCCTAGCACTCCCAGCCAGGGAGGTCAGACAGAACAACAATACTAAATACCACTCAGTAGCAAATGATTTTGTGACCAAGTGTCTACTGAGCAAAAGCAAGTTAACGGTGCATGGACAGAAATAGTGCAGAAGTGTCATACAACATGGGTTAACATAAGTGTGGTCAAAAGTGAAATCCGAGTTGGCACCAGAGAGGGTAGTCATACAGGCAAGGTTGGCAACAGAGGTGGTAGTCGTACAGGCAGGGTTGGCACCCATATAGTTTGTCTCAGCAGGGTAGAATGAGGGTTCAATGGATTCAGTACCCTGCAGGACAGGCCTACAATCGCAGGTTGCGTGATATATCCTGCACATACACTCAGTGTACGCAGAGAGCACTATGAGTATACAAAGGGAGTCAGAGAGAGAATGGTCAAACAAGCAGTGCGGGTCAAACACAAGCGGGGTCCTCATACAGGCAATATCGGCAACTAGGCAAGGTAAACACTGAGACACAAAGTGAATGCAGCTAGCGATGCGGGAAATGACTCCATGTCAGGTTGACGAGCAGAATCTCACGCCCTGCCTTTAAAGCCGGTGGCCCCCCGTCATCACGCCAAGCCTCGCCCCTCCAGACGCCGGGCCGGTCAGCTAAAACTCCTGGCACCCGGCCAGCCAGTGATGCCGCCGGGTCAGACCCCCCAGGGAGCACCGCAGAAGCCGAGGATGCGACAGATTGCTTTGAAAGCCCATCTCTGATGTTATCAAGAGCACCTTCCCTAGTGCTGCCAAGCACCCTAGGAGCCACTGGAAGACGCATGGTCAGCTCGGGTTCAGTATCTAATTATTACATCTCAAGAAGGAGAATAAAATACCACCAAAAAAAAAGATCTAATGAGAAAAATGACTCTTTTTGGCCTTGAATTGGAACCCATGTCACTTAGAACATGACTGAAAGGACGGAATGTAAAACGATTACCTAATTAGATCCAAAGTGAACTCCTGATTGTTTATCAAACCAACTCGTCCTATAAACACATAAACAGTTAATGGCTTCTGTTCTCGTCTTTAGCCACATGCCTTTCATGTATCCAGCAGAAGACAAAATCTAGGAAATGGCCATCAGAGAGCTCCGCAAGGCAAGAGCAGACAGAACTGCTGCCAGTTACCAGCGGGAGACTTTGCAATTCAGCAGATTGTCAGGACACTGTTAGTAAGTACAGAACACAATTCAGGGAAAGGATGTTATAAAAAAAATCACTGTCTACGTCCGATCATTTTATTCATGGCAAAACGTGCCTTTGTTAATATGCAGGACAATGTAAATTTGCCTTTCTATACTTTACCAAAATGGTTTAATCCCATAAAGGCAAGATTCTAGAACCAATTATTTATTGTATGGTTCTAGAATCTTGCCTTTATGGGATTAAACCATTTTGATAAAGAATAGAAAGGCAAAATAAACAGGATAAGGATCAGTGTGAGCAATTTAATAATATACAGTATATATTTATCTGAAGTCTCATCATAGGAACAGTCATAGGCATAAGGGTCTATTCACAAAGCACCGAAATTGCGAGCTTTGCTTTTTCGCCACATCTTGGCACACTTTGGTGATTCCAGAGGATTCACTATATAGTGAACATTCATCGTATTTTGCCGAAAAAGGAGCCGAAGCAGTTATCGGACTTTAGCGACATCCGATGAATTGTGCTGATACCTGCCGAATGGTGCCGAAATTGCCTCAGCGAATTCTGCCGAACTGAACAAAAAAAAACGAAACTCCTAATAGGAGTTTAAATCGGTACATGATATTATAAACGTGTCTAAATAATAGGAAAGGTTCTTTAAAAAAATAATTAAACTGTCTGTAAAAAAATAAATAAAATAATGGACTTGTGTGTCAAATTTTGTCTTGATTTTTAAGACTTTTTGTTCTTGACATTATAATAAAAAAATTACGAATAAAATTAAATAAATAAGTCTTTTTAAAAATACAAGAAAGCTTTTTGTAAAAAAAAATGAAACGAATAAATGGTCTTTTTAAAAAAATATAGAAGTACATTTTTTACATTGAAACCTATACGGGATTCCCATGATTAAACCTGTCGAATAGAAATCAATGAAAATCAGGGCATTTCGCAACAATTTCGGTGCAATTCTGCATTCTGTGAATAGAAGGCACGATAGTCTTACATGGGGCAATTTCGGTGCCGCTGAATCGTGGCGAATTGCACTGTCTTTTGCTGTCAGCACACCTGTATTTGGCGAATTGACAGCTTTGTGAATAGACAAATTGCCCTGAAATTGCACCTACGGTGAAATTCACGGTTCAGTGCAATTTCGGGGCCATATTAGAGGTCAGTGAATAACCCCTATATTATTTATTTTATGGAAATTGTGAGATTAATCTACAACACAAATGAATGAGTGAAATGAATTTCTTACAAAGATACAGGGGACCTGATTCCAGCCTACGCATTAATGGACAGCCGCGAATAGAAAAATCGTGGCCGAGCTATTTTCCATTTACACCGCACAATTAACATATACAGTCCGACGGAGCTGCTCTGTCGGCAGCTTGATCTGTAACACTTCAGAGCCGCAGGAGGATAACGGCGACATTGCGGTTATCAGATACAGCAGTCCATAGTCCTAGACGCAAGCAGAGCTTGCACCTTGGTTGCAATAGCAAGTAGCCCAGGGATTTTTGCAATATTAAAATCTCTGAAGTCAAATAATTGTAAAGTTTTTTCTTCCTGCTTGGTAACACAACATATGAAGGCCATTTTTGATTATTAACCTGCTAACCAGGTAGATTGACCAAGATGAAAATCAGAAAGGATCACACAATGAAAATGTAGCTCTAACACAAGGAATATCGTTATTTTTTTACTGAAAGATTTAGGTTCTAATTTTTCAGCCCAAATTTTCAAGAAAAGTAACAGAACGACAGATAAAAATGAGGGACTGTAATGTGTCGATTTACTTAAAAATGAAAACCTAATACCTGTTTTTGGTCATCTCTAAGGGCAGAGATTGTCCCTTTAAAGAGTTTCTCTATTGAAAATAGAGTTCCCATTTTTTGCACATAAATATTTGGGCCCGATTATTTTTTCATTTTTCCGCTATTTTGGGCTCTATCACCTCATTCAAGCTAACACTAGCGTCAGCGTCAGCGTTAGCTTAAAGTAGGTGATAGCGCTGCGCCCACATCGTCTTTGAATCACTAAAAAACCCATTAGCACTCGCTAATTTGCGATTCGTATCACGAGTTTACTATACTTAACGCATCCTATACCTGACATGGGAAGCGCAAAGTGAAAGCACTGACTAGCGTTGGGATCACTTGGTCCTAACGCTAGTTACTAAGAGCTGGCACTAACAAAAAAGTTGCCACCAGCTCAGAGGTGCAGCTAATGGAGTGCGTTGCTGCAGAATCCGGTACCTGCAGCTCAAACCACCCCAAAAATCACATACTCACCTCTTATTCCGCGGCGAGAATGGTGGCCCGATCCGCTGCTTCTGGCCACCGGGAGCAGAGGGAGACTTGGGAACAAAGACCCCTGTCTCCCTCCGCTATCACTCCGCCGACCAGCAGGTTCTCGCGAGAGGCAAGATCCTGAAGGTCATGTGACCCGGCAGCACGATCCTCCATGGAGTCCTATGGACACTGTAGCACTGCCCCTAGCATCTGCGAGCTTAGCGATCGCTAAGGGGCAGGCTACCGGACTCGACGCCTGCCCCACGATCTGCTGGGGAAACCGGGATGCTAAGGGGAAGTTAGGGAATGCTAATTTTCCCCTTAGCATCCCGGTTTTAGCTCAAGGCATGAAATAGTGCCCTTTGGCTGGTTTTGCTCACGTTTTGTCCCTCACCGCACGCTGCTCACCCTCTTCGACTCAGGGGCTCCCGAACCCAGAAATCCCTGAGGCTTTTCTGCATAATTTGCACTCCCACCCAACTTGCATAGCATAGGAACCGCAAATTGTGTACCACTACGGGACTTGTTCACTTTACACACGCAAATTTGAGTGGGCAGTGGCCTGAATGGCCTCATCCCTTTTTCTCCCCATGGGGATGATCTCAGAAGGCTAATCCAGCCCTCCAAGTGCAGGGAATTAGTCCCACCAAAACCTTAACACTTTGCTCAGGATTTGGGGACCTTTTGGGATCTCAATGTGCTCCAACATTGAGAGCCATTGGTCTGGCTGGATGCTTAATCGAGCCTCTCAGTGGTCACATGACAGCTGCAAGTTGCGGGAAGTCGGCAGCATGCCCTGTCCAGGCTGGAGCAGGGGGAGCCCAGAGTTGGGTTTCATGGTGACTTTTTAAAGAAGCTACAAGGTTAAACCAGGAGAGGGAATGTGGAGGGAGTCAGGAGTTGTTAACATTTAATCCCTCCATTCCCCCTTCTGGTTTGATCCTAGAGTATCCCTTTAAATCTACCTGTTCTAGTAGTAGTGCCCTCTATTATCCAGTTTACAGAGTTTATTTATTCCTGTCAAAGGGTACAGATGTTTTTTAGCAATGTACAATTTTACACGCGTCATATGTAAAAAAAAAAAAAAGAAGATCTATCTCTCTTTCTTAAACGGGGCTTTAGTGAGATTAAATAATTGTGTGACTGATTAGTACATTTTCCATTACACGACAAACCTTAAGAGGAGATAAAACGCGAATGACTTAATGGCACAATGAAAAATGTCAAACTTCCAGCGTTTAATATGATGCAGCAAGTCATCACTTTGTACTAATTATTACACCATGGGTGGAGGGCCTAATAAAAGAGCTACAACTGCGAACATGCTTTAAATGTCTGCAGAGCATTTTCATTGAAGAAAAATGTCAGGAAAAACGAATTATCCCAGACATCAGAAGGTTGGTTATAAAGAATATACAAGTTGAAACTCAATCAAGGAAATTTATTGGGGACGCGCAAGAAATAATGGCAAAATGAAGGACTTTAGTGCAGATAATATATTGGTTTATACAGCAGAACTAAACCGGACTGGGTCAGGGAACAGATCTACACGTATTACATGGTTTAACTGTTCACCTTGACATGGAAATAAGACATAACCACGTCATTTACATAAATCGGTCCCTAATCAACAAGCAACTATTATGGCACGCCATTGGCTGAAGAGGGCTAAACATTCCTCCATCCAGCAAGACTGCTCCGAGATTGCGTCTGCCTGATGTCGACGTCACCATGGCCAAGTGGTCAGTGTGATTGGTTGTCAGGTCAACTGCATGCATGGCATTGTGATATGGAGGGCGCTCTCAGCCACCAGATACAGAAAACACCCCTCATCATGACAGTCCCTTTGCCCTGGTCTCATATCATCACACAGCAAAAACTACACCACCTGGCCAACAAACGAAATCACCACCTCGATTTAACTAAGCAAACAAGCAAGAACCTTCTACTAGATAATTACTGAAGTGATTAATATGTTTCAGCTGCAAAAAATGAGGTCATGTGACTCCCTGAATATACTGAAGGAGCAGGTATTTCCATCAACAGAGGCGCGTTCAATACCTCAGCCGCTGCAAGTGCTAAGTTAGCAACTTGCTATTGAAAGCCGTTCAGCCGCTCAGCGCTCAGCACTGCTAACTTTGCACTTGCAGCGACCCGAGGAGATGCTGCGAGTAGCTGAGTGTGACGTAGTAAAGATGGCCGACGCCATGAAGCAAGTAACAATTCCGTACGGCAATGTTAATTTTGAGGTTTTGTTTTCACCCAAGCACAAAATATTTATTTATTATTTACCCCCTGAACATAGACATATATTACATTTCAATTTATATTTTTTTCAGAAGCAAACATAACATTTATTCAATAAAAACTATCATTTGTGGTGTGTGAGTACAAAACGGAATTGTGCTGACTGCTTTTCTTTATCATACAGTATATACCTCAACTGTTGTCCGAGTGATACGAAAAACAATCCGAATCTTTCATTAAGAAATCGTCGGCCATTTTACTTCGAAATTCACATCCAAAGCGTTCAATGACACTGCTGCAGCAAACTGAATTGCTGCGCTGCAGCAATTCAGCAGCTGCTGAGGTATTGAACAGGGTTCAGGTTTTTTCTTCGCCGATGGCACAGCGGGCATGTTCTGAGACGGCAAAGCCAGGATTCATCGGGCTCAAGTTGGCAAGAGTGGTTCAGGGAGCACGACGAGACATCATTTTCACACGTGGATTGTAGACTTGTGCACCGATTTTTTTTTCGGTTCGATTCGGTCCGGTTCGTTTGTATTTTGTAAATTTTCGTTTCGACCCGTTTCGGCCGATTTCCGTTTCGGTTCGTTTCGTTTTCGTTTCGTTTTTCGTATCGACTTTTCGGAATTTCGAAAATTTTCGTTTTTTTCGGAACGTCTGTTCTCGTTTCAAAGTGTCTATTCGTTTTGACGTAAACTAATGGTTTTTCGGATCCGATATTTCTGTCGATACGATAATTCTGTCGATACGATAATTCTGCCATTGAGATTTCTCAAGTTTTACAAGAAGGATACATTGAGATTTCTCTGGTTTTCCAGGAAGGATACATTGAGATTTCTCATGTTTTACAAGAAGGATACATTGAGATTTCTCATGTTTTACAAGAAGGATACATTGAGATGGGAATGATACAAAATTACAGAATCAGCGATATAACCAAAAAATACGCTGTCCGAAATTACTGAAATGGAACCGAAATCAGGAATGGAGCCGAAATTACGAATGGAACGAAAATGATTTTCGATTTTACACATTTCTAGTCCATTCGAAAATTCCGAACAAATTTTCGTTTCGTTTCGTCAATTTTTCAGATCTGCTGTTTTCGGATCTGAAAATTTTCATAAAATCGGCCGAATCCGAATGCACGAATCGGGAAATTTCGTGAAAATTCCGAAATTCCGAAACCCGAAATGCACATCCCTAGTGGATTGGCCACCGCACAGTCCAGACCTTAACCCCATTGAGAATCTGTGGGATAATGTGCTGGAGATGACTTTACGTAGAGTCCAACTCTCTCATCATCAATACAAGATCTTGGCCACAAATTAATGCTAATCTGTAGGGAAATAAATGTTGTGGTATTGTATAAGCTTATCGAAAGGATGCCACGGCAAATGCATGCCGCAACCACAGCAAAAGGCAGCCCAATGAAATGTTAGAGTGTGTGACTTATTTTTTCGCAGGGCGGTGTATATAGTGAATATTGTTGACTCCCGCACAGCACTATTGAGGCACATCACATTGGCCATTGTATTCAGTGAATCCACGCCACTGTTTTATGATTGTAAATACACAACATCGCCGTCTCATCCTTCCCACTTTTCTAGCAGATAGTAAATTCCTGAAGATTGTAATAATGCAAATCATAAACAGCAGTAGCGTAACAAATTAGGGTTTCTGATGGGTTTTATGTTTCTTCTATTCCAATGTAACAGTCGGCATTGCTTTTTCAGAAACGATTAGCCATAGACACGCCAAGCCCATACATTAAGGTATGCGCACACAGAACATGTGTTACTTACAAACTGTTAATCATGAACCAAATAAGAAAGGATACCTACCTATTAGGTGGCAAACTATTACAATTCGTAGAGAGATGTTGCCCCTTTTGCACTCGCCAAAACAAATAAGTGTGAACCATGAGAATGTAGAAGAGTTTGAGCTGAAACCCCAGCTTCCAGCAAGTCGATACATTGAATGCTATCAATTTCAAAGCAGCGCTGAGAGATTCTTTAGCTGCTTTGTGCTAAATATTGAGCATTAGTAAGTTAGTTATCTTTTAACACCATTCCATAATAATCAGAAATTAAAAGGCAACCAGGCCAATATTCATGTACACTTGGACAGTTGAATCGAACCATAAGATCCATCGTGTCCCAGAATTAACAGTGCCCACATGGCTATGGTTCAAGTATTCACTAATGGTCGATAGTAAGGGGGGAAGTCGGTCAGAAGAAGGTAACTGAGGACACATTCCAAGCAGTGAGATGTCCACCACCATATTACAAAACCAAGGAAAGCAGCAAAGGGGACAGATTTGGATATTAGAAGAGGAACTTGTAGAGATTAACAGGCCAGACCTGAGATCAAAACACATGTCATAAAATGGTAAGCATCATCTCACACTCATAAATAGAATATTTGGCAAGTACAGGTTGAGTATCCCTTGCCCCGAAATGCTCTGGACTGGAAGTGTTTTTGATTTCCCCATCCACCCCCCCACCCAGGACCGCCATATATTCAGGGTGTGTGGGTGTTTTTTAATGACTCCTCCACATATTCAGGGTGTACAGGTGTCTTTTTAGGGGCTCCTCCATATATTCAGGCATCCTTTCCAGCTGTCTCCACTTCTCTCTAATTACTCTTACTAATCCCAGGCTTCTGGTCTCTCCCATGCAAGCTCTGCAGTGTTTTTCTGGCCACCAGCTCCTCCTCCCCTCTGCTGGAATTAGGGAAGCGCAAGGTCCACATACTGCTGCACAATGCGCTCCCTGTCTCTTCTACTCTTACTCTGCATTCATCCTAAAATTGAACTCCTGCCTCTGTACCACCAACCCCTCCAGTGTCTACATCTCTCCCTCTCGTATAAGACATCCCTATAGATATAGAGGGAAGTCTGCCACCCAACTCACTAATACACATCACTGCCCCAACCAGTCCATCACTCTCACATTGCAGTCCTCTCCTCTTGTTTCCACCCCTAACCCTTCTAGATTGTGAGTTCCTACGGGAATAGGGCCCTCGATTGCTCATGTATCAGTTTATCAAATGTTGTTCAGTCTCAATGTATTGTAACCCTGTCTATATCATGCCTATTGTTCAGCGCTGCAGAATATGATGGCGCTATATAAATAAAGTATAATAATAATAATTTCGTAATATTTGCATATAATAATGAGATATCTTGGGGAAGGTCTAAACATGAAATTCATTTGATTCATATACACCTTGTAAACGCAGCTCAAAGAGCATTTTATACAATATTTTTAATATTTTGTCCCTCGTCGCAAGAGATGAGGTGCAGAATTTTCCACTTTTTGTGTCATGTCGGAGTTCAAAATAATTTTTCGTATATTGGAATTTTGGGATTTTAAGAGATACTCAACCTATACAGGAATACAAAATGACAGGAATAGCAACAACAGCTAAACTCTGGAACTCTGTAAGAAATAATTAATCTACAAAGTATCTCCCCACCACATTTTCAGACGGGAAGTCATTCGCTCATCATTACATACAGCATAACGTCTGAGTATAGCTGTAACGTACAACCCAGCTTGTGGTCGCATGATTACAGGTAGTATGAAAAGCCTTGTAATAAATACTTGACATCTGTGAATATTTATAATTTCTCTTCAAATTTTATTAAAATACTGCTTTTTTTGCCAATGGCGTATAAGCGTATCCCATTCCAGATGACTGGCGCCAGCTGACAGACTATTCCGGAATCGCCGTCTTAGTGTTAAAATTTTAATATTAAAGGGATTTTATTATTTTTTTTGCGCTAGGCCTTCAAATGAACAAGACTTTCCTTTGTCAGACCACCCCACCGGTATAATAGCCTTAAACAGGCAAGTTTGGGCAGTCGTTCTATATAGGAAAAAAAATAAGACAAAATAAAAAGCCACGACTGAGACTAATAACCACCACATCAAGAGTATGAAATTCATAATGATGTAACAGGTGTACGTCGTCAATATATCCATTGTACTGAGGAAGAACCCAAAAGCACATCAACCCCATCTAAAGATTCTTCAAAGGGATACAAGGTATCTCGACTCAAAACTCAGACGATCAGTAAAGGTGGATTTGGAACTTTATCAAACTATGTAGAATAAGCTAAGGTCCTCTAAGGATATATCCTGAGCAGTTAATATGTATTTTTATTTTTTTAAGGATCTGTCACAGCACGCAAGGGTAATTATTATTTTTTTTTTATCTTGTTCAGTTGAATTCTCACATTGACTGCTCGCTGCCGTCCTGATTTGTTTGTTTCTCAGCTTCGTAACGGGGAAAGTCAGGCCTATCCAAGTTATTTGTATTGAAAACATGATTACATGAGTTACTGTTGTGGTATATAGGCGAGTACAATCCCGCTAACAAATTTCTTTCGGTGCTAATTTTTTTTTGTGGGCGTTAGGGGATGTTTACTGGTAAATAGAAGCACTTTCTTTTCCAATTTAGCAGGATGATCGCGAGCCGTGAAACTGCGAGCGCCGTCATTTTCCAAATCCGAAGTGATATCATAATGTCATCTTAGCTTTTGAAGGTCGCAGGTCATATTTACTATAATCAGAACTACACGTGTGTCAGACTCGTACACGACGCTGTCCAGACTGCCTGGCCACGTTGACTCGAATTGGAGAATTTGGTTTCGGAATAAAGATATTTTAATAGATTTCCTAGTTTACGATGGAAGCGAATTTGGAAAACTTTACGAGTTATGCGACATTGTGAACGTTATGTGATTTCCGTCTCTTTTGTCCCATTTATAGTGATATTATGGATGTGCAAGTGTGATTAACCCTTTCGCTGCTGAGCCATTTCACCCCTGTGTGCTGAGCTCATTTTTTACCGGTTTCGCTCATCATGTTTAAACGTGATTTGAAGTCACATTATATTATACGACCCAGACATATTATATATCGTTCTTTCCTACAGACTCGGCAGATTCATAATATATCATTATTATATGTATACGTTATGTCCTGCTTGAATATTATAACAAAAAATGCTTGGTTTTTTTGTGTGTATATTTTTAGCAAATTTATAGGGGAAGGTAACGGCAGGTATGATATATATATATATATAAATATATAGATAAGATATATATCTATATTCTTATAAATATATATATCCAGACTTGTATTACACACACATTTTGGCAACTAATTGCCCCCCCATTTGGCTGATCCCTCCAGAAGAAATGTTGAACCCGATAGAGCAGAGAATAATATATATATTCTCTGCTCTGTTGGGTTCAACATTTCTTCTGGAGGGATCAGCCAAATGGGGAGGGGCACATTTAGTTGAGATTGTCCACATGCCACCTCCCCATGTGCGTATGTGTATTTGTGGTCTGAGGTCTGTGGGTGGGTGTATATATATATCTGCGTGTTGATATATACGTACAGTATATATAGGTCTGCGTGTTGATAGAAAATTTTCGTTTTGGCTCGTTTCGTTCGTAATTCGACAATTTTCACTTTGGATTGTTTCGGCCGATTTCCGTTTTAGTTCGTTTCGTTTTGGCTCGTTTTTCGTATCGACTTTTTTTCGTGATTTTGGATATTTTCGTGTATTCGGTGTGGGAAATGTTTTGCCCCATATACTTCAATGTTAAAAATATTCCCGTTTTAATTCAATATCTAATAAACCGTTTATTATTATATTCTGTAATAAAGAGTCTCTTTATTTCTAGATTTTTAGGATATTTTAAGCATTTTTTGAAAAAAAATTCTGAGCCACAGGGTTTTGGAAATGCTTTGTCCCATAGACTTCAATGTTAAAAATATTCCCGTTTTAATTCAATATCTAATAAACTGTTTATTATTATATTCTGTAATAAAGAGTCTCTTTATTTCTAGATTTTTTAAACCTCACAGTACTGTGCGCTGTGTATTATGAGCATTCAGTATTATATGGGAGTACTGCTTTATGAGTAAGAGTAGTTAAAAAATAAAACTAAACGTAAAACTCGGGGGGGGGGGTGACACCATAAGTTACCGCACCGGGTGACACCAACCCTAGTGACACCACTGACGGTGTGAAGGCACTTGCTGCCACCAAAGGCACAATATTTGAAGGCACCCCCCTTGTTTCTCACTGTAATTGTAAAGGGTCATCCAGACGTGGACCCCATGCTTGATGTGCCTAGAGGGGTGTCAGCTATACCCTCCTGACGAGGCCCAATAAGGCCGATACGATCGTCGGGGGTTGCTGCACCTCTCGTGCAGGGATGACGTCCTTGGCAATCAGCACTGGCCTCCCTTTCTGGGTGAGAGCAGGCTGATTTGCATATGGAAAATTCATCCCTGTAATGGCACAATCAAGCTAAAACCTTGTTTGTGAGACCTGAGCGGGCACCCACCGTAGAGCAGGCCATCGTGCTGTTGCTCGTTCTTAGGACCCTCACAAACACCCCCCTTGTTTCTCACAATATTTGGGTGCACTGCCACTGACGCCTGTACCAGATTCATATAATTTTAATATTGGACCGCAGGGTCCAACCCTGCACTCTTCCACAACAATACCACAGAGGGGTTACGGTGTGACGGCACTGTTGCCGACACTAAAGGCCCAATTTTAAAGCACCTATTGTTACTTTCATCCAAAGCTTGCATAAGTTTCACCATAATTTAGCCAAAAAAATCACTAAACTTGTTCTGCGTGTCCTAAAATGTCTCCTCTTTTAATACAGGCTGCTGCCCCAAGCAGTTGTTTATGAATAGATTAAAGGAAAAGCATTTACCGTCATTTGAAATGTAATTTTTTGTTTTTAAATGTTTCTATACATCCTACAAATCTGCCACTTCACGGGCAGGTTATGGGGACCTCCTAGGCACGATATTTGAAGGAATTTTTCATTTTTATTTTTAACACTTATTTTATGGAAAACTCACTGTTCCTTTAAAAACGTTTTTTGTTTAAACTTTTTGTCCTTGTTTCCTGTCCCCCAGGGCACTACCCGGACCCCCATACACCTTTTATCGCAAATATCTTGCATATATGCATTCTTGCAGGGCACTCTAAAAATCGAACTTTTGAGTCCCATTGACTTGCATTGAGTTCAGTTCGAGTTCGAGTTCGAACTCTAACTTTTAAAATTGTTCGAGTAGGAATGCGAACCGAACACGGGGGTGTTCGGCTCATCCCTACTCGCTGAGTGTCAGCAAACCATGCTGACGTGCCCAAAACATTTTGCTTGATTTGCCTTTCTGAAGTTACACTCTTGGTTTCCCCACATGGTAAATGAACCACCTCAACAGTGATACAATAAATGAGGGTCACTGGGACTCCGATCCGTTACGCCTCCTATAAATGACAACAAGACTTGTTCACCTTTCTTGTGATATGGATCAGAAAGAATACATTACCTTCTTGCAAACTCTTGGTGTATCTACGAATCGTGTATTGTTGTGTTCTAACAATGAGTAGCAGAATCCTTAATTAATGTTCTTTCTAAGGATGCACAATAGATTTATAGAATAGAGTCTGTGAATAGGAATTTTTACGTTTCTTGATCTCTTAATGAAAACAAAAATATTGGATCCAGCACTCCAAATTTTTTCGTTTCTATTTTTTCTTATTAATTCCGCTGTTAACGAGCGCACCGTTTCGTAATTATCTAGACGTTAGCGGCTCTGCATGGATTTAAATGGGATTTCGAATTCAGAGCGGGAACATTCCAGCTCCCCCAGAGGTTTCACAGAGAGAAAGCATTAAGCAGAATGCATCCCAGAGACCGTCGCTACCAGAAAGATTAATCCTGGCACTTCCCAGAGTATGGCTGTCAAGAAGATGCTTAACCAGTACAGACAGGCAGCCTGCTGAGGAGCGATTCAGAGAATTACCGAAGAATAACAAGATGTTTTTTTGCCCTGAAATGCGTGCATGTCACCTGCACGGTGCATAGGACATCTGGGAAAGGGAAATGAGATTGCTGCTACGCATAGCAGTGTTTTGTACTTTTGGATATCCTAGTGTGTTAAGTGACTAAGGGGGTTATTCAGAGAGCACCAAAATGTCACCGACATTTCGGTGCTCTCTTTTCCCCGTACTTCCCCACACTTAGGGAAAACCCGCTGCAAGCCCGCTGAACACCCGCCGAACACCCGCCGAAAACCCACTGAAAACCCGCCGGAATTGCCGCAAAAAACCTACCGAACATGTCGGAAAAAGTCAACGAACCGCTGAACACAGCGCAGACCAGCCGCCGGAAAAAAACCCGACAAGCCGACGAACGGGCTAAAAAAAACCCCCAATACAATTGAAAGTGTCAAAATTGAAATGCTGTTTGCAAACAAACTACTTAATGAAAATGCCTGGAATTTACACATAAGATCCAATGAATGATAATAAAAAGGTTTGTTACAGAAAGAAGAAAAAAAACTTTAAAAAAAAAAAATGGGAAAAAATTATTATTTTTTCTGCTTTTTACTGCAGATTAAAATAATAAACTTTTTATTATTTCGCTGACATTTCGGTGCTCTCTCGTTCCCCGCACTTCGGGTATTCAAATTTCCCCACCCTGTGGTGAATTCAGCATTCACCGCAATATCCACTGACTGCAGGGAATGGACCAGAAAATCTCCCGCAAATCTGCCACAAACCCGCCGCAAACCCCCCAAAAAAGCACATCCGATATAATCCGAAGTATCGGATCACTCAAACCGCCGCAAAAAAACATGCCGAACACGTCCAAAAAAAACCACTGAACACAGCGCAGACTACCTGCCGGAAAAAGCCGACAAGCTGACGAACAGGTTAAAAAAAAAATCAAAAAGCCAACGAACCGCCGAACACAGTGAAGACCAGTGGCCGGAAAAAGCCGACAAGCCGAAGAACGGGGTTAAAAAAAACCCAATATGATTGAAAGTGTCAAAATTGAAACGCTGTTTGCAAAAAAACTACTGAACGAAAATGCCTGGAATTTACACATAACATCCAATGAATGATAATAAAAAGGGCTGTTACAAAAAAATAACTTGTTTTGCTTTTTACTGCAGATTAAAATAATAAACAGTTGATTAGATATTGGATTAAAACGGGAATATTTTTAACATTGACGTCTATGGGATTCTCCTGAATAAACCTGCCGAATGAAAACACTTAACACTACAGCAGGGTATTTCAGCAACTTTTCACTGCTGTTCGGTGTCTCTGAATAGATTAACCATTGCTTCTCTATGGGGGACTTCACTGCCGCCGAACAGGCACATACATGCAGGCAGTTCGCCAAAATTTGGCAAACTGCCTGCTCTCTGAATAGCTGAATGAGGCCGAAATGTCACCGTACAAGGAAATTCCCTGTGCGGTGACATTTCGGGGCCAGATCAGCTCTCTTTGAATAACCCCTTATACATTTAATTTAGATAGTGAATCAAGCTGTGCAAATTGGTTTCACACTTGATCACTATATGAAGACCAGGAAAACTCTTGAAGAGGAAGACAGAACATATCAACCGCACAGCATAATGAGTACTTTATGCATTGGCCAAGGTGCCGGACCAAAGAATGAGATCCATGAATTTAGATTTAATTTTTTTACATCAAGAAAGGAAAATTATTGCATGAAATCAGATCTCCTATAGTTAATCCATCAGTATATTCTTGACAAGGAGTGTAGTCATGCTTGATAATATTTGCAGAGCCCTGATTCTGAATTGTAGCAAACACATTTTGCTTGAGATGGGTGATGTTGGCAGCCAGTTTCTGTTGTCTGGTCAATGTTCTTGTATATATTTAGCTCTTCTGCAGCACCACCGCTCATAAATCCACCAGATCAAGAATATATACTTGCCCATATGTTCCAAAAGATAGGATGGTGGCCATATTTTCCTACACAAAAAGGAGGCATGACACACAGTACCTAGTTTATAATGAAAAATATGGCTACTACTATGGATCCCTGTGGTCAAAACTGGTAATATTATCTGCAATGATCAAAAGGAATCCAGGCACCTCATTAGTGGTAAGGAACAATAGTTGAATATGGGTGGCAGCATTTAGGCCAGAGCTGGCCTTCGTCAAGCTTGACAAAGGCCAGCCTTGGGTGAAACGTTGCCAT
This sequence comes from Leptobrachium leishanense, assembly GCA_009667805.1. Lineage (NCBI taxonomy): Eukaryota > Metazoa > Chordata > Amphibia > Anura > Megophryidae > Leptobrachium > Leptobrachium leishanense. The sequence continues at coordinate 520,571,091 of CM019063.1, read as the reverse complement.
CTGTGTTTACCCAATAAAGCGGTTAGTTCCTCATTGCTAACGGAGTCCCTGGACTTGATAGGCGAAACACGTCTGGCCTTTCTGTTTTGCTATTAAATACTGCCGATTTTTATTATTGGTCGTATGACTCTGATTACTGGAGGTTACCAACGGAGATTTGGCGGTACTTGGGAATATCTATTGCGGACAGCCCTGGGGTAAGCAGGTGATCCATAACATCTGAACCGCTTCCAATTGAGAACTGGCAGCTCTCTCAGAGTGTGAGTACGATTCCTATTGTTTCGCCTTCTCTATACTCATTTTTTATACGGTGCTAGACTATCTGCTGCCCTCATATTTCCTTTTTGAGGTTAACCATCCCAGAAGAGCACATCGAAATCACTGAGGTCGGCGATTTCCATCAGCTGACCCTATTGAGAACTCTTGCCTATGCTGATTGGGATTCCTATCCATATAGGCTTTGGACTATACGTAAGCCATCTTCTTCCAACTCTCCTCATCTATGGGTTTTTGAAGCGCTACCCCCATTCTATATGACTGTATATTTTCCAATTTGGGTGATGGGAAGCACCGTATTGGGGCTTAGCGAATCATACTGATATTTAGCGCCACGGAACTACATCTCTACATTGTGAATTCCTGGACTCGTTTTGTTTATCAGATATGGTGGCAATAGGCATGGCCCAGTGAAGTTTCTGACACCTAAAGAAGTGTCGTCTGCATTCTACAAGCTTCCAGTCTTGTTGTTCCACCAGTCATCTTGTTCATTTATCTGGCACAATAAGAAGTCTCACTCATGACAGCAATATCTAGGTTGGAGTCATTGTACGACTTGTCTGTGTCATCCACTAATCAGTATTCTGGACTCCTTACTAGTCAAGAATGTCCCAGGGTTATCCGAGGACATGGAGTATTTCCATACTGGGAATATTATATTGAGGAAAATAAAACTGGCCACAAATGTAAATATTTATGGAGATTTATTTATCTAGTATGTATGTTTTTGGTCTGATTATGTTTGTTTTCTTTTTCTAACTTATTGTTCTAGTCTTGTTCAGGGGCAGTATCCCCTTCTGAATGAAGACATAAATACCTGTGTAATGTAGGATGCCCAGAGGTAATTATGAATTTTAAACTACCAGTTTTACCAACTTGACCTGCTATTAAAAATCTCCAAGATCCGAGGCTGAGTATAGATTAACCTTTAAATATGTGTATTAAATTAAGTATTCATAAAGAGGCTTTGAGAACTGTAGAGTAAGTACATCAACATAAGCTATTTCATTCTGCTGGAAGATTTGGGGAAAAAAACATTGGTACAATAAAGATCTGTTGGTGATTAGTTGATAAGATTTAAATTTTTTTTCGGTCACCCGTTCGCAAGTAAATAAGACTCTTTAAACAAAAATTACCAAAAGAAGCAAGAGCTACTACCTGGTGAGTCCTGGAAATTCCCACAAAAGCACCTAAAATCTTTGCAACAATACAACTCAGAAAAAGCTCTCACATTCTCTTCCTCTTGGACCATTTCACCCACTACTGGGTAGTCTAGTCAGTGTTAAGAACTTATTATTATTAAGGATTTATTCAGTAAATTGGGATTTGTGAAAAATTTACCAAAGAATAATAAACATTAGTCAAACTGGCTGTAACAGAACTTCGTACCCTGACTGGGTCACAACTGTTAATGCCGCTTCCTTGTTGGACTCCCATTCTCCCACCAGCAGTCTTTTGTGCCTTTCTGCAGCCCTTAGCCATAGGACGGGTCGGGTACACTGAAAGCGTGGTGATAGCATTGCCCAGAAATGAGGCAGCACACAGATCTTGAAGTAAGAACAGTCAGCCTGGAACTGAGCCTTTAATGAGTAACATATACAGTGCCAGGAAGGGCCTAGGGACCAATTGGAAATCTCTCCCTGGCATATTGCTGCGACCGCTCAGGAATCACTGCCCGGCGTCTTGCTGTCTGTGACATTATTAGACCTGGGACAGATAATGGGATTAACTCTGGTCACCAAATTTCATTGTGCAATATACAATGGCAAGAAAAAGTATGTGAACCCTTTGGGATTACATGGAGTTTTGCATGAATTGGTCATAAAATGTGCTCTGATCTTTATCTAAGTCACAACAATTTGAAAAACACAGTCTGCTTAAAATAATACAACACAAACATTATATGTTTTCATGTGTTTATTGAACATAACATGTAAACATTCACAGTGCAGGGTGGAAAAAGTATGTGAATCCTTAGCCTAATGACTTCTCCAAGAGCTAATTGGAGCCAGGAGTGAGCCAACCTTGAGTCCAATCAGTGTGATATTATTGGATGTGTTGCTGAAAGCTGTCCTGCCCTTTAAAAACACACACCAGTTTTGGGTTTACTGGTTTCAAGAAGCACTGCCTGATGTGAACCATGCCTCACAGAAAAGAGCTCTCAGAAGACCTACGATCAAGAATTGTTGACTTGCATGAAGCTGAAAAGCGTTACAAAAGTATCTCCAAAAGCCTTGATGTTCATGTGTCCACGGTAAGACAGACTGTCTACAAACGGAGAAAGTTCAGCATTGTTGCTACTCTCCCTAGGCATGGTCGTCCTGTAAAGATGACTGCAAGAGCACAGCGCAGAATGCTTAATGAGGTAAATGTCAGGTGCTGGTTCTGTGGTGGTAGGATTGAGCCCAATATGCAATGAGGGAAACAGGGATTCAGATAAACATATATAAGAGAAGGTTTATTTTGAGTAACATAAAAAGGCAATAAACAAATCTATATAGATCAAGGAGCTAAATAAGAGGAGGAAGGGAAGACACTGAATATATATATAAAAACAGTAACAGATTAACTGAAAGCAAGAGGAGAAAAGAGTTAACAGAAGGTTAGTACTAAGCTACTCTAAACTATAGAAGGAGACAATGAGAATGAAGGCTAAGGAGATTGTTAGAGAAAAATAGAAAACAAAAAGGGCAGAAGAGTCTTGGCAGGCAGAGGGTCTTGAGCCTGTAGGGGTTTTCTGGGAATGCAAGGCAACGGGCTGAGGGTTCTGCGAGATGCAGGGCAGCGGGTTCCAAGGGGTGTAGGTACAGAGGGTAGCAGACTGAGGATTCTGCGAGGTGCAGGGCAGCAGGTCGAGGATTCGGCAGCGGACTGAAGATTCTGCGAGGTGCAGGGCAGCAGGCTCCGAGGAATGCAGGTACAGAGGGCGATGGGAAGAGGATTCTGCGAGGTGCAGGGCAGCGGTTGAGGATTCGGCAGCAGGCTGAAGATTCTGTGAGGTGCAGGGTAGCAGGCTCCGAGGAATGCAGGAACAGAGGGCAATGGAATGAGGGTTCTGCGAGGTGCAGGGCAGCGGTTGAGGATTCGGCAGCGGGCTGAAGATTCTGCGAGGTGCAGGGCAGCAGGCTCCGAGGAATGCAGGTACAGAGGGCAAGGGGAAGAGGATTCTGCAAGGTGCAGGGCAGCAGGTCGAGGATACCTCAGCGGTCTGAAGATTCTGCAAGGTGCAGGGCAGCAGGCTCCAATGAATGCAGGAACAGAGGGCAACAGAATGAGGGTTCTGCGAGGTGCAGGGCAGCGGTTGAGGATCCGGCAGCGGGCTGAAGATTCTGCGAGGTGCAGGGCAGCAGGCTCCGATGAATGCAGGAACAGAGGGCAACGGAATGAGGGTTCTGCGAGGTGCAGGGCAGCGGTTGAGGATCCGGCAGCGGGCTGAAGATTCTGCGAGGTGCAGGGCAGCAGGCTCCGAGGATTCTGTGGAATGCTGGTACAGCGGGCAAGAAATGCTGGAGGAAACAAAATAGATTAATGTTCTTAGGCAGGAACAGGCGGTAGCTCCCTGTCAGCTTGGTGTTTACCAAGGTAATGCAGAAGCAAAGTTACTTGGGTGCGGTTTGGCTTTATGCAGGGAGCATCAGATGAGTTAGGCAACACCTGAGTGTTGCAGAGGAGAGTCCTGAGAAGACTGAGAGTCTTAGTACTACGAGGCGGCGCTAGATTTAGGCTTTTTACGGCGCTGGCGTCTCGGGGCATTACAGTAAAGAAGAATCCTAGAGTGTCAGCTAAAGACTTACAGAAATCTCTGGCACATGCTAACATTTTTGTTGACCCATCTACAATAAGGAAAACATTAAACAAGAATGGAGTACATGGGAGGACACCACAGAGGAAGCCATTGCTGTCCAAAAAGAATATTGCAGCACGTTTGAAGTTTGCAAAAGAGCACCTGGATGTTCCACAGCACTACTGGCAAAATATTCTGTGGACAGATGAAACCTAAATTGAGTTGTTTGGAAAAAACACACAACACTATGAGTGGAGAAAAAAAGGCACAGCACACCAACATCAAAACCTAATCCCCACTGTAAAACATGGCGGAGGGAGCATCATGGTTTGGGGCTGCTTTGCTGCATCAGGGCCTGGACACATTGTTGTCATTGATGGAAAAATAAATTCCAGAGTTTATCAAGACATTTTGCAGGAAAACGTAAGACCATCTGTCCGCCAACTGAATCTCCGCAGAGGATGGGTGATGCAATAGGACAATGACCCAAAGCATACAAGTAATTCAACAAAAGAATGGCTTCAACAAAACAAAATACGCCTTCTGGAGTGGCCCAGTCAGAGTCCTGACCTCAACCCGATTGAAATGCTGTGGCATAGTTACATAGTTACATAGTTATATAGGCTGAAAAAAGACATGTGTCCATCGGGTTCAGCCTCTCCCACATAACCTACTGCTGTTGACCATGAGAGGCATGACCATAAGAGAGCGATTCACACCAGACATCCCAAGAATATTGCTACACTGATACAGTTTTGTGAAGAGGAGTGGTCCAAAATTACTCCAGATCGTTGTGCAGGTCTGATCTGCAACTACAGGAAACTTTTGGTTGAGGTTATTGCTGCCAAAGGAGGGTCAACCAGTTATTAAGTCCAAAGGTTCACATACTTTTTCCACCCTGCACTGTGAATGTTTACATTTTCTGTTCAATAAAAACATGAAAACATATAATGTTTGTGTTGTATTATTTTAAGCAGACTGTGTTTTTCAAATTGTTGTGACTTAGATGAAGATCAGAGCACATTTTATGACCAATTCATTCAAAACTCCACGTAATCCCAAAGGGTTCACATACTTTTTCTTGCCACTGTACCTGTCATGCTCCCTGCTCTGGAGCCTAGTGAAGGGTCAATAATTCCACCTTCCACCTTAATCCAGGCTGCTTCTTCTCACTTTCAGATCCTAGTCTGCCTCCATCCCGGGGACACCATGCGCATGCGGTCAGCACCGGAGTCGTGTGATTTTTTCGCATGAATCCGGCTGTTTGACTTGGCGGCAGCCGTTATTCACTACAGGTGTGTGCATTACTGATTTCCTTTCTGATTGGTCCTCCTGGGGAATTTATGATGTATATATACAAGGTACTTACATTTTTTTATATCCCTTGACAAAGACTTAAGGTCGAAACGTTGGGATCCCTGGCTCCGCTCTCTAATTTGCTGTTTTTCTAAAGTGCCGGGTAATTGCTGTTTACCATTTATATTGATTTATATCGATTTAAGTATTGTGGTATTTATGTCCTTTTTTGTTAGTTAAATCTGGATGTGATATGTCATATTTTATCATGTTTTGGTATCAATAAATTGGATTTTATTTGAGTGCATCCTTATTTTTGTATTTCTTCATAATTATAGAGGTTTTGTTGGGAAGCCTTGTTTTAGGAATGCACCTCTGCTTTTCTAGTGTGCAGAGCAACTGTTTTTTAGGCTTGTACACCGATTTTTTTTTCGGTTCGATTCGGTTCGATTTTTTTCAGATTTTTAAACTTTTCGATTCGGCTCGTTTCGACCGATTTCTGTTTCGATTCGGTTCGGCTCGATTCGTTTTTCGTGTACTCTTTTTTTTTCGGAATATCGACCATTTTTCGGATTTTAGTGTCACTTAGCTCGTTTTTTGTATCGACTTTTCGTGATTTCGGAAATTTTAATTTTTCGGAATTGTACATGTTTTCGGAATTTCGACCATTTTTCGTATTTTCGTGTCACTTAGCTCGTTTTTGTATCGACGTTTCGTAAATTCGTAAATTTTCGTTTTTTCGGAAAGTCTGTTCTCCTCGTTTCAAAGCAATAAATTTCGATTTGACACATTTCAAGTCCATTCGAAAATTCCGAAAATATTTCGTTTCGGCTCGGAAAACTTTTCGGATCTGTCATTTTCGGATCTAAAAATTTTCGGAAATTCGGCCGCATCCGAAAACACGAATCGGGAAATTTCGTGAAAATTCCGAAATTCCGAAACCCGAAACGCACATCCCTACTGTTTTTTTGCTTTATGTGACAATTTTATCTCCACCATACGATTATTAGCTGATATTGTGCTATGGGAGCACCGTCTCTCTATTTTTGTTCCCCCGTTTGAGGTAAAGAAGACGCTATAAAGAAGGGCAGTGACCACCCTAGATTTGACACGAGGCGCTTCACTCCAGAGCCTGGATTTAAAAGGCTCTGGAATTTGTAAGTGTGCAATTTTTTAAATTACCCTGCTCATATGCACAGACGTTATTGCACCATTACCTCTCCCCTTTGTATCTCCCGTTTATATTGCCTGTTGTGGAGCCCATCAGAACCATAGGCGGAATTATTACGTCCAAACAAACTTGTGGAAAAGGGTAATATTGACAATATTCCTGAGCACTTTTGCTGCACAACCCATCCACTTAGGAACTGTAGAAACAGCGGACCCTTAATACGCACCGACCAGTGGCGTATAGCCTCTTTACGGACTTCGTTGGACGCTGTTACTTGAACCCTGTTTTTGATTGCAATATTGATTTATCTGCACTGGCCTGCACCGTGTTGCCGCATACACACTTTGTACCATTACATACCCCAAACCGCTGCACTAGCACTTTATACCTTCTGGAATTTGCATCTGCACTTTGTACCAAATCTGTAATATGTATGGCAGGCCTCAAAATTTCCACTCGCCTGCTCGCATTTGGCGAGTGGAAATTACATGAGGGCGAGTGGGAATGCAGAGGCAGGGCAGGATAAGGGGTTAGGTGGGGCAACTAGTGGCGAGTAACTCTTAAGGCCTGGCTAGTAGCTTGGGACTTGAAATTTTGAGCCCTGATGTATGGTATACACAACTAATCAGTGATACTGTTCTGTGTTATATCACATTAGAAGTATATTGGTAATATCCATTGCGCCACTAGGACCCTCCCATTCTTTCCTGACGCAATAAGCACATTCTTTCGAGAGTCTGTGCCACCTCCTAGTTGGCAGCATTAACCTGAATTGACTCATCTAGATAGGAGCGCCTCTACCGAACCTTCCCCCTTTTTTTAAACAATATAGAACATCCGGTCTGCACCTCCCAAATGCATTTCTAGGTCCATGTAAACCAAGTTCAACGTGACTTTCTTCATACTCGCTAAGCTGGAAACATAATAAATTGGGAAAATAATTGACCTCTTTTAGTCTTTTAGTCTTTTCCAGCTTAAAATGTAGATATTCCTTGCTAGTTCTCTACAATTCCTGGTTCAGTGAATAACCACCAATTTATGGTCCTACGCCCATTCTTCAGTGATCGACGCGAGCAATTCAAATGATACTGAACTATTGAAGTTTAAGCATGAATAGTTCAGTCAAAGAGTGTCAACATTCCAGAAAGTCAAGACCTATGAGTGAAGGTGTGGTATATATGACATCATTAGATGCTGTAAGCTCATCTGAGCAGGGCCCTTTGCACCTCTTATGACTCGCTTGAGGGCGACAAGCTCCATGAGGGAACCTTTGGCATTTATGACATCAACCGACACATATGGCCATCTGGAGAAAAATCAATGAGTCAAGCTTTGGCATTTATGACATCATTAAACATGTATGGTCCTCTTAAGGAAGACAAGACATACGAGAGAAGCTTTGCAGAGTTCTGAGCTTTCGTTTCTTTAACTTTTCACCGAAGGTAGCCTACAACACACCAAACAGACCGCCGAACACCTCAGAAAAAAGCCGACCAGCTCCCGAACAGGGGTAAAAAAAACAAAAAACGCATCTTTTAAAGCGTGTTTTACCCCTTCACTGCGGATGATGTGTGCGAACATCCTCATAGTCTCCCGCTGTATGCTGGGGACATTCCCCACACATCATCAGTTCAGCCGGAGCTCCCATCCATACTCACCTCTCTCCTCTGGTGTCCCGCGGCGTTCTGATTCCTCAAAGTCAGACGCTGCATTTGAGACCCCTCCCAGAGTAATGACATCATCGCGTTGGACGCGATGATGTCATTTTCAGGCAGCCACCTGGCAAAGCCAAGAGATCACCTGAAGGGAGGGAGGGAGGGTCCTTTCAAATCCATCTACCTCCCAATGGGAGGAGGTATGGGGTAAAGTCAGGCACCACTGAAAAGGGGAGAGTCTCCCCTTTCAAGTGATGCCTGACGTTAACCCCTGAGGTGCCTAGTTATGGTGGGGGCCGCCATCTTAAATGGCAGTTCCACCTCCGGGTCCCCCCTCGTCATCTGATGTCATCGCGCATGGTGTGATGATGTCAGTTAGCCGGGGAACCCCTAGCTATCCAGGGATTTCCTAAGGAAATCCCATGGTGGAGATAGGGGGTTCCTTTAAACCCCCATATCTCCATATTGGTGGCAACTAGATGGGGCATGTTTGGTATCATTGGAAAGGTCAGAACATGATACCAAACATGACCATGTTCAAAGTAATAAAAAAATTATAAAAATAAAAATAAATAAAAAAATTATATAAAAAATATAATAAAAAATTAGTTTTTTGTGTGTTTTTTATTAATGTAGCAATGGTCCCATTTCAATTATAATGTGAACAATGATGCTGATGATGCTGCACTAACGATTTTTTCTATGGGGGGTTTTAGCTAAAAATCACGTAATCCACCACCCCCCAAAAAAAAGTAACGAGTTCCCATTTCTAATTTTTTTAACAAGCCTACCCCATTTGAATCTATAACCGCAAAGGCTCAGATGATAAAATGTGAAAAAAAAACCACTTTACACGCTGTAGATGATTGAAAATTCTAATTTTATTGCATTTGTGGTTATAATATTCTGGCAGGACATGACGTATACATATAGCATTGATATATTATGAATCTGCTGAGTCTGCCGTAATAAAATGTGACTTCAAATCGCGTTTAATCATGATGAGAAAAACCGGTAAAAATTAGCTCAGCACCCAGGGGTGAAATGACTCAGCGGTGAAGGGGCTAAACAAAAATAATGAATGAAAATGCCTGGAAATAATATATAAGGTCCTAGGAATAACAATAAAATGGTCCGTTATGGAATTAAAAAAAAAATGCCATTTTTAAAAAAAATTGGATTCAAAAATTTCACCGAATAAATCCTGAAAAAATCCTAAAAAATAAATCAATAAAGAGACTTTTTGCTGCAAATGAAAAGAATGAATGGTTGAATAAAAAATGTATAAAAGATTTTTTTACACATTGAAAAATATTGGATTCAATTGTTTAAACCTGTCAAATGAAAACACTGAAAATAGGGGCATTTCACTGACACTTCGGTGGAGTTCGGCGTTCTCTGAATAGACAAGCCTTTACTACTCTATGGGGAATTTTACTGTCGCCGAAGATCGACCAACTGTCCCATATTTCGCCGTCAATTCGCCAGTATTTGAAGAATTGATAGTATAGTGAATAGACAAACTGCCCTGAAATTGCACTGTACGGGAAAATTCACCATTCAGTGCTCTTCGGTGACAAGTTCGGTGCTTAGTCAATAACCCCTTAAAATTCAGAGAATTCTGTGCTTTGATCTGTAAACCCCCATATATTTTGTTGCTTTGATATTACATTTACAAAACCCTAAGTCCCTAAAAGCTTCCCATCCCTGAAGATACACTGCAAGCTCCTTATTTCTGCGGTGGATTTTGTGATTAATCATTATTACAAGGATCTGCAGCTGTGTTTTAGCGCTTCCCGGGAGATCATACTGTGCGCTGAGTGCTAAATAGGGGGCATAGCTGCGCAACGTACAACCGTAAATAGTGGTCGGTGCTTAAGGAAACACGGCCTTGTGGTATTTTGTATAAACAAGGTTCGCCAGCTGTGGCCTCGGCTCCGGGGAAGTCCCTCTCTCTCTGTATAAACCATCCGGACTGTCATTTCTGCGTCCAGCAGGACAAACCGCCGGCCACTAATAAAAGGGGTGTCTTAAAAGTGACCCTGTCATACCTGAAAACAACATTTGCTGCTTTAACGGAAAATTGTAGCGGTTATTCAGAGAGCACCGAAATGTCGCTGCAGATGCCTGCACTTCGGGGAATCAAAGTTCCCCACCCTGTGGTGAATTCAGCATTCACCGCGGGGTCCCCAGAGTGCAGGGAAAACCCACCGCAAACCCACCGCAATCCCGCTGAACAACTGCCGAAAACCCACTGAAAACCCCGCTGGAACCGCCGGAGAAAAACACACCGAAAATGCCAGAAAAAGCCGCCAAACCGCCGGTCGCCCGGCGGAGCAGTCGCCCTAAAAAGCTGACAAGCTGACGAACGGGGTGAAAAAAAAAACAGTAAGCTTGAAAGTTTCAAAACTGAAACGCATTTTGCAAAAAAACTACTGAACGAAAATGTCGGGAATTTACATGTAAGATCCAATGAATGATAATAAAAAGCTGTGTTACAGTAAAAAAAGAAAAGCTGTTTTTTTAAAAAAAACTGAAAATTTATTTTGCCAAAAAAATCCCCAAAAATGCCTAAAACATCCAAAAACATCTATAAATGAAGAGACTTTTTGCTCCAGATTAAAATAATAAACGGTTTATTAGATATTGGATTAAAATGGGAATATTTTTAAATATATGAATAAACCTGCCGAATGAAACCACTGAACAGGAGGGCACTTCGGCAACTTTTCTCTGCTGTTCGGTGTTCTCTGAATAGATTAACCATTGCTTCTCTATGGGGGATTTCACTGCCCTCGAACAGGCACCGTACTAGCTGGCAGTTTGCCAAAAGTTGGCGAACTCCCTACTCTCTGAGTAGCCGAATAGCCCCAAAATGTCACCATAGAGGGAAAATCCCTGTTCGGTGACATTTCGGGGCCAGATCGTCTCTCTCTGAATAACCCCTTATGTCTGTATATTGAATTAGCAAACTTACTAGCAAATGTATAGATTTTCTCCACAAAAAAGTCAGATATATTAGTCTAGTCCCCCCCAACTGCATTTACATTTTTCCCAGCATACACTGGTCTTCTATGGGCATGCCAGCTGAAAAACAGTGCATGCTGTGAAAATTTAACATGGAGCAAACAGGAGGAGCCTTTTTCAAGCAGTTCTCCCATTATAACCACAGGGGAGTAGCAACAGTGATACATGTTTTGGCAACCAAAAGCGGGCTATGAAGCCACGTGGTAAGCAATACGCTAGGAGGAGGACTGTGAGTCCAGGGAATGGCAAGATGGCCGCCTCCTAATCAGTGGAGCTGAGGTAATATTGCATTAAGCATGCAGTATCATGGATCCTTATGACATCTGATATGTTTGTGGCATAGTGGGATATTACACAAAAAGCGGTTTTCCTCAAGACAGGTTCTCGCTGTAATATACGGCTCTACCTCACAACCTGGTATTATTACTTTTGTAGACAAGCAGCCTGGATGGAAAAATAACTATACCTCTGAGCAATGTAGAAATATATTATCCACATAACAGATCCATGACGATTTGTGAAATGAGATTGTGTCAATGTCATGTGTAGGATTAAATTGTATTATATTGTATTGCAAGCTGGCCTTTTTGCCCCAGACAGTACTTGCTCGGAAGGTATGCAGTGATGATTTATTAAAGATAAAACCCAATTAAATACAATATCCACAGTATATTATTCATTTATTGTATATCATTATGAATATAGTGTCACTCACTCTGTGTATTCCAAGGATCTGTTTAGAAGCTACATATGTCTAAGAGATGAAAGAAATTAAGCCCTTAATAAGGTTATAAAATGGTGAAACGCATTGGGCGGCATGGAAAGGGCGCTTTCATAGTGAACGCTAACGTTAATGTTCAGATGAGGTGGTGTTAACGTCGGGATAAGTGACTTTAACTCATGCCCCCCAAATTAATTGCGCTGGAGATTAGGGATGAGCGTTCGGTTCGGATCAGTTTGGAGTTCGATTTGAATATCACCCGTTCGACTGTTCGTCAATCTCCGAACATTTCCGCGTGTTCACCACATGTTCGCCCACAATGCACCACAATGGACCACAATGCACTTTTCCACTGGCCTGAAGCTTGTAATTGGCTACAGCCTTGCACCTGACCACAGGTCAGGTGAAAGACAGGTGCAAGACTATGCCAATCACGGCTCAGAGTCCTGATTGGGCAAATTTTGCCCAATCATGGGCCCACAGAGCTAAGTCCTGCAGCACACTATATAAGGCTTCTTCCCTGCCTGCAGCCCCAGCGTGTGTGTTTGCAGGAGTGAATCAGAGAGGAGAGGAGATTGTTCTGTCAGGGTGTATCAGTGACGTTGTAGGCGATTTCTGGGAATTTGAATCTGTCTTGGCACTGCCAGGCTATCAGGGACAGTGTGTATCAGTGAGTTGTAGGAGATTTCTGGGAATTTGAATCTGTCTTGGCACTGCCTGGCTATCAGGGACAGTGTGTATCAGTGAGTTCTACCAGAGTTCAGCAAATTAGAATCTGTCTTGGCACAGCCTGTTATCAGTGTGTATCAGAGAGTTATACCACAGTTCAGCAAAATATTGGACCGCAGGGTCCACCACTGCACTCTTCCACAATACCACAGAGGGGTTAAAGTGTGAAGTCACTTGCTGCCACCAAAGGTAAAGTATTTGGGTGCACTGCCACTGATGCCTATACCAGATTCATATCATTTTAATATTTGACAGCAGGGTCCAACCCTGCACTCTTCCACAATACCACAGAGGGGTTACTTACGGTGTGAAGGCACTTGCTGCCACCAAAGGCACAATATTTGGGTGCACTGCCACTGACGCCTATACCAGATTCATATCATTTTAATATTGGACCGCAGGATCCAACCCTGCACTCTTCCACAATACCACAGAGGGGTTACGGTGTGAAGGCACTTGCTACCACCAAAGGCAAAATATTTGGGTGCACTGACGACTGTACCAGATTCATATAATTTTAATATTTGACCGCAGGGTCCAACCCTGCACTCTTCCACAATACCGCAGAGGGGTTACGGTGTGACGGCACTGTTGCCGACACTAAAGGCCCAATTTTAAAGCACCTATTGTTACTTTCATCCAAAGCCTGCATAAGTTTCACCATAGGTTAGCCAAAAAAATCACTAAACTTGTTCTGCATTTCCTAAAACGTCTCCTCTTTTTATACAGGCTGCCGCCCCAAGCAGTTGTTTATGAATAGATTAAAGGAAAAGCATTTACCGTCATTTGAAATAAATTTTTTTTGTTTTTAAATGCTTCTATATATCCTAGAAATCCGCCACTTCACGGGCAGGTTATGGGGACCTCCTAGGCACGATATTTGAAGGAATTTTTCGTTTTTATTCTTAACCTTTATTTCATGGAAAACTCACTGTTCCTTTAAAAACCTTTTTTTTTACTTTTTGTCCTTGTTTCCTGTCCCCCAGGGCACTACCCGGACCTCCATACACCTTTTATGGCAAATATCTAGCATATATGCCCTCTTGCAGGGCACTCTAAAAATCGAACGTTCGGGTCCCATTGACTTGCATTGAGTTTGGATCGTGTTCGCTTCCGAACTCAAACTTTTGAAATTGTTCGAGTTCGAATGCGAACCAAACACGGGGGTGTTCGGCTCATCCCTACTGGAGATAGGCGTGCGTTACATGTTTAAAGTTTTGGCTGCCCTGAAAGGAGAAATAAAGTTGATTTGTTGCATACAAGACATCGTGCGAGTGCTCTGTGGGCTCCCCGACATCACAGTTAAGAAAAGTAAGGTATTACAAAGTCCTAATGCTAATTAATGCACCGATGCGCAAACCTAAATTAACGAGACCTAAAAGCTGGTGCTAACTGATTACGCTTTTCCAAAATCATTTAGCACCCCCTATAAAAAAAAAATGTCATCCCGTGGCGAGAACAGTGGCCTGATCCACAACGTCTTGTCCCCAGGAACACAGTGAGACTGGGGACAACTAGTTCCAAGTCTCCAGCTGCAATTACTGCCGGAGCCCTGCGCGATCTTGCGCAAGTGAGATCTCACAGCGCAACCCTCGCCGAAGTCCTATGGACTCCATGAGGTGATACTCACTGTGGCCTTGAAGCGCTACTGCTAGTATCACTGCAGGTATCGCTACGTTCTGGGGCAAGGTGCTGAGACAGCGACTGCCACGGAATATCGCACTGAAATGGGGATGCTATGGGGAAACTTGCAGGTGCAGATTTTCCCCATTAGCATCCCCATTTTAGTGCACAGTACGATTCCGGCCGATTGCGGCGGCCCCCCGGTGCGGGCTGACATCCTCGATTATATTTTCTATAACATCTATTACAGGCACCCCTCTCGCCATTGCGGGGAAGGTGCCTGTAGGGGAGGTCCTTTGGACCTCTCTCCCTCCCAATCCGTGCGGGCCACGAGTTAAAGGCAGGCACCGTTTGGAAGGGCACAGCCTGCCCTTCCAAGCGGCGGCTGTCTTTTAACCCCTAGAGGGCTGGATCACAATTCAGTGCCAAAAGGTGCTGTATCGTGATCCCCTCCTGGAGCTGGCTGACATCTTGGATGTCGGCCAAGCTTCTGGGATATCCCCCTGACGGCTGGTGTCATCGTGCATAGCGCGATGACGTCAGTCCCAGAATTAACCCTTAGCTGCCACCTATGGTGGACATACCCGATCCGTGGCAGCTAGGGGTTAATGCCAGAGCATGGCCTTTCAAATGATACCAAACATGACCATGTAAAATGTAAAAACAACATTTTAAAAATAAAAATAAAAATAAAATGAAAAAAAAATTAAAAACTGTTTTTTTTTTAAGGGTTTATTAATGCAACAATATTGTTCTTATTCCATTTATAATGTGAACAATGATGCTGCACTAACGATTTTTCTATGGGGGCATTTACTAAAAAACAAGTAATTTCCCCCCAAAAAAATTTAACGACTCCCCATTTCTAATTTTTTTAACAAGGTTACCCTATAGAAAATATAACCGCATGATAGAATGTGAAAAAAAAACACTTTACACAACATAGATGATTGAAAATTCTATTTTTATTGCATTTTTTGTTATAATATTCAGGCAGGACATGACATATACATATAATAATGATATATATGAATCTGCCGAGTCTGCCGGAAAGAACGATATATAATATGTCTGGGTGGTATAATAAAACGTGGCTTCAAATTGTGTTTAAACATGATGAGCAAAACCGGTAAAAAATGAGCTCAGCACAGAGGTGGGAAATGGCTCAGCAGCAAAAGGGTTAAGGGCAAAAATAGGGAACTCTATTCTTCAATAGAGTATCCCTTTAAATAATAAATTACGCAGAATAGAAATGTTAAAGAAGTAGCAAAAAAAATGTAACTTTGAGCTTGAGGGACTCGAGTCTTTTCTTTTCCACTCACTATCTCAGAGGAAAGTCTTCCGAAGTGCAAGAAAGTTGCTTTTATGGGATTTGCCTGAACATGTTGTGTTAATCCTGACCATTCAGCGCAAGCAACTACACTTTCTGAGAAAATATAACAAAGATGGTGAGCTTAAACATGCGCGAAGCCCCCAATCCTATTTGTAATATTAGTAGTAATATTAAAATCCTGTAGTGCTGGCACGTATCACATCCTCACTCAGACATCTGAAGAATACTGTCTGGAATGCGTGTGGTTCCTGTTAAAAAAAAAAAAAAAAAAAAAAAAGGAGGAGGAGGAAAAAAAATAAAAAAAAAAAATGGAAAAAAAATCTCTCAGAGCCCTTAATCGCTGCAAACTAAACAGTACTTGTTAGGAAGCCGCTTAATTGTAACAATACCTTTGTTGTTCCTTCCAAGGAGTTGTACTGCATCATTAAATGCTATTCCATTCAATGTAATATTCACATGTATCCGTGGCCTCCCTGGGTATTTAAGACTATTCTTTATCTCGGAAATAGTACACCTCATGCATCTTCAGACACACTTACCCTCCAGGCAACAGGTGTCAGGTTCCTCCTACACCCAAACAACATTTATCTCCATAGAGCTCCATCACTGTGAGAACATGAAGAGGCAGGAGAAAAAATTCCAATTAAAAGGGGATACTTCATTAATAATGATCGGGTTGGGAAGATAAGTACCCTTTCAGCACAGCAAAAGCTCTAACCGCATTCACCTTTTAGATTTTTGTCCTCGATTAACCACTCAGAGATCAAAAACAGGTTAAAAGAAAGAGTTGGTCGATTGCTCTTCTTCTTTTCTTTTTCAGAATGATTCATATTTCAAATTGTTTGGAATTTTACTTTTCCTTCACCGAATGGAGATGTTTCTCTTATTTCCCTAATTCACTTTAAGTCTGGGGTCAGACGAACGCAGTGCGAACGCGCGTGCAGCCGCACTTTATTACGGTCGTAGTAGCAGCAAATGACGTCCAATGACGGCCAATATACGAAGTACGGCCGCACGAAAGTTCGGCCACGGAACGCAAGCGGCAAACGAACAAATTTCGTAGAACGTAGAACCGCTAGTACTGACGCACAGAGTGCGCTGCGTCCGCATAGCAGCGTGTGTGCGTGATTAGGAGACGTCAGACGCTGCTCATGTCCGGCCAACATCACGTCCAAATTGATTTGGTTACTCATATTTCTCGTTTTATTGTTGGTCCATAAAAAATCACGCACGAAAATGCGCATCGTACGACCGCTTTCGCGTCTTCCGTGAAAAAATACGTCAATGCGTCCGGACGCACTTTTTTACAGACGATGCGAAAAATGCGTTCGTTCGACCCTAGCCTAAGCGGCCATGCTTGAGCTTTCCATTTATCTTAAGTAACATCTTAAGAGAATCAGTGGGTGTTTCTAATTAATTATATTTTAAGAAAATGTCTGGATTTTTGAACGTATCAATAATTTTAAGGCAAATTCGTCCACATTTTCACCGGTTTTCCAAATAACGAATTAAAGGGAGACTCATCCTGTCCAGCTTTAATGTGGTCAGGATGTGAGGAGTGCCCTCCCTCCTCCCAGCTTCCTGATCAGGAAATAGCGTTGGGTGAAGTGGAGGAGTTTCCTCCACTCACCCAGCGTCACCAGCAGTCGGACCTTTTGAATTTACTGGCTGCAGGTCACCAGATCGGTCACTAGTGACATCAGCATGCAGAGATGGTGCAGACGTCACCCTTTCTGAGACCAATCACTGTAACGAGCGGTCACAGAGAGGCATCCGACAGATCAGACCTGCGCAAGCGCGCAGCTCCAGTCCATCGTTCTACGCATGCACAAAGGAACCTGCGTATGTAGTTACTTTGCTATGCAAGTTGCTTAGGAACGTCAACTGTGCAGAAAAGCCCCAGGTACTTCTGGGTTCGGGAGCTCCTGAGCTGAAGAGGAGGAGCTGTGCGCGGCGAGGGGCAAAAAATGAGTAAATTCACCCAAAGTAGAATTATTTTAAAAAAAAAATAATAATAATTACTGCACAGAGGCTGTCAGCAGCATCTACCCAATTTAAGGCATGGATTTTGTCCAGGGGAAACGCTTTCTCCACTATTTTTTCAGAGGGAACCGAGTTCATATTGGTCCCACACACCATTTGGCTTTATTCAGGTGTTCAACCAGATCTTTCCCTGTTAAGTCACAATAAATATAGGATTTATCATATACATTTGTTAAAATCCATATATATATATATACAAAAATGTAAAACATCTGAGTATGTGTTTGAGTTAAATGCGAGATGATAATTGCTAATTGGGGAAGAGAGATCTTGGTGAGTTCCCATGCTTCTCTTTTTAGGACTTGACCCCTGATTTAACACCTTCACTACCAAGTGATTTTCCAAAAAAAAAACATTGTCAGAAAAGAGTTTTTTTTTGTAAAATCATTTTTAATTAATTACACAGTAATACATAATTATTACTGTAAATCTACTATTTGGCCAGTAGATGGCGCCATCTACTGCCAAATTGAGTTAGAAGTCTGAGCGGCTGGTCTATTTTCTGCTTTTTATCCCTGCACCGGCTGCTGAAAGCCTGATATTTCAGAGCATCCATCAGCTGAGTTTACAGTTTTAGTTCTTTGGGCATTATGCCCCCAGTGCTAAAACTTTGGGGGCACCTTCTGCAGCCCAAAAACAAACAAAATTTGTTTGCGGCAAACAAGTTTCCTTCGCTTTTGGGCTGCATATCAGCAGATCGAGATATCTCGATATCGGGGCAACGGATGTGCGTTTGAAGCCCGAGATACCTCGATATTGGTAGTGAAGGGGTTAAGGGCAAAAAAAAAGGGATTTCTCAATAGAGTATGCCTTTAAGGAAATGCTACATGGGGAACAAATTGCATTATTGGTGCATTTTAATCTTTCTATCACGAAGTGGATATTTTTCCCAACCTCCCAGGTATTTTTGTTCGGAGCAGTTTATAGTTTTCGGTGAATGTTTTGTACCTGCATGGGGTTCTCACATTCCTCTCGGGCATGTGTTCTCATTAATGGCACATATCTCTTATAATCGCAGAGGATCTTACGCTGATAACAACAACATCCTACTAATAAACATCCAGCTTTCAGTTTCATGCAGGCGGGGACTGACAGCATTAACACGTGTTACTTGTTTTGGAGAGATTTAGATATTTAGCCTTTGATCCCTAGAAGTCATCAACTGTCATGTTCCTGCCTCATCTTCCTATCACGGTGAGTGTTTTATGTTTCATCCGCATGACTGTGCAGCGCACCAGCTATGAATATATCAATTAAACCGCTCTCAGATTCTATTTGATTTCACCGCACGGCATTCTGGGAGTTTGATACATATCGTATCATATTCTTCAGACAGCTATTTTCCTCTAATTTTTTTTTTTGTTCGGGCCTCTTAGAAATGTGATTTGCTCCTGGGCTTTTTTTTTTTTACTTTTTTCTCTTCCGGCAAATTAACCCCTCATGTAGCAGCCGTGATCGTGTTAGTACGATCTGGGGTAATTGCTGTATCATTGCAAATTGAATTAATTTGTTGCAATTTAATCTTGTTTATTTTTGGGCGCCAGAAGGTGCACCCAAAGTTTTAGCACGATGGCCATGATGCCCAAAGTGCCAACACTTTTTCAAATTGGCAAGAAGAATGTCTCTAATGGACACTTCCCCAGCTGATCCTGCCAGAAACCCTGAGCTGCAGCTGCAGTTTAGAGGTTAGGGTTATTAGTTAAGGTCAGGGTTAGAGTGTAAGGTTAGGGTTACAGTTAAGGTTAGCACTTAAGGCAGGGGATAGTGTTTAAGGTTAGGGTTAGGAGTCAAGGGTTTGTGGTTAGGGTTATTGGTTAATGTTGGGTTATAGTTGGGTTTAGAATATATGATTAATGTTATGGGTTAAGGTTAGTAATTATGTTTAGATGTTAGAGTTATTATTTAAGGTCAGGGTTAGGGTGTAAGGTTAGGGTTAAAGTTAAGGTTATCACTTAAGGCAGGGGATAGTGTTTAAGGTTAGGGTTAGGAGTCAAGGGTTTGTGGTTAGGGTTATTGGTTAATGTTGGGTTATGGTTGGGTTTAGAATATATGATTAATGTTATGGGTTAAGGTTAGTAATTAGGTTTAGATGTTAGGGTTATTATTTAAGGTTAGGGTGTAAGGTTAGGGTTAAAGTTAAGGTTATCACTTAAGTTAGGGGATAGTGTTTAAGGTTAGGGTTAGGAGTTAAGGTTTGTGGTTAGGGTTATTGTTAAGGTTGGGTTTAGAATATACGATTAGTGTTATGGGTTAAGGTTAGGTTAGGGTTATTAGTTAAGGTCAGGTTTTTGCTACACCTTTATGTATTTTTTCATATTTTTTTAGACATATTTTTGATTCCCAATTTTTTTTAAGGGCTTTTTTTCATTTATTCTTTAACAGACCTTTTTATTATTTTTTGAAGGACTTTTTATTTATTATCCAGACACATTTTCATGCATTTTTATTGGTTTGAACACCTATTAGAAGAATAGCAGAGTTTTGTTTTTTTTCCCTGTCGTTCGGCGGACTT
Organism: Leptobrachium leishanense; assembly: GCA_009667805.1. Taxonomy (NCBI): domain Eukaryota; kingdom Metazoa; phylum Chordata; class Amphibia; order Anura; family Megophryidae; genus Leptobrachium; species Leptobrachium leishanense. The sequence continues at coordinate 520,550,921 of CM019063.1, read as the reverse complement.
CGGTGGCATTTGGCGGTCTTCAGTGGAGATCAGCGATTCCGTTCCGAAATTTCGGCGCTTTCTGAATAACCCCTATAGTTTTTCTTAACAAGGGTTGGCTGTGATAAACAAAAATGATGTCCATGGTTTCCTCTTCATGTTTCTACATTAATGGTTTTTCACTAACTTCCAAATATGCCACCGAATTGCACCGAACAGTGACTTTCTCCCTTTGGTGCAATTTTTGAGCAATATGTCTATTCGCAAAGGTGTCTTTTCACCAAATACAAGCGAATTGACAGCAAAATATGGTACAATTTGGCGCAATTCTGCAGCACCAAAAATGTCCCATTGGAAACTATTAATTCATCTATTCATGGAATGCCAAATTCCACCGCAATTTCAGTGAAATGCCCTGACCTTTGGTGTTTCAGTTAGACAGGTTTAAACAGTTTAAGCAATAGGTTTTATTGTAATAAATGAAATATCTTTTTTAATTTTTTTTATTTAAATCCCTTTTTTTTGCAAAAAAACTTTTTTTATTTTTTAACAGACCTCTTTGTATTGTACGTATTTTTTAAAGAACATTTTTTTAAGCTTTTTTATTTTGTAACAGACCTTTTTATTATTGTTTAAAGTACCTTTTTTTATCACTAAGACACGTTTTTACTTTTTTTTTTTCAGTTCGGTGGAATACGCCAATGCCATTTTGGGGCAATTCATTGCTTATCGGTGCTTTTCGCTGACATCCGATAACTGCTTCGGCGACTCCAATTTCAGCGAAATATGGTGACCATTCACTAAATAGTAAATTCTCCGTATTTTTGACAAAATTTAATCGTAGAAATGGGCTGCTTTGTCCCCATAATAGTGAATGTAAGTTAGATGTGACTTTGTGGTTTATTATTGTTCTTAGTTAAATAATTTGTTTTTAAAAATTGACTATTTTTAACCCCGTCACTACCAAGTGATTTTCATTAAAAAAAACATTGTCAGAAACCAGTGTTTTTTTTGTAAAATCGTTTTTAATTAATTCCAAAGCAAGAAATATTTGAGTGTATACCCTTTGTATTTCTTATTGTAAATAACTTATTTTTGGCCAGTAGATGGCGCCATCCACTGTCAAATTGAGTTACAGAGGTTTGAGCAGCCAGTCTAGTTTCTTCTTTTTATTTCCTGCAGCGGCTGCTGAAAGCCCGATATTTCAGAGCTTTGAGCAGCTGATTTTACAGTTTTAGCTCGTTCGGCAGTATGCCCACAAGGCTAAAACTTTGGGGGCACCTTCTGCAGCCCAAAACCAAACAAATTTGTTTGCAGCAAATTAATTTAATTTGCTTTTGGGCTGCAGATCAGCATATTGATATATCTCGATATCGGGGCGCCGAATGGTGCCTTTGAAGCCCACAATATCTAGCAGGGTTATTCAAAGAGATCTGAATGGCTGCCGAAAGGTAACCGAATGCTGAAAATCAGCGTACGGTTACCTTCCCTGGCCATTCGGCTATCCAGAGAGCAGGCAATTCGCCAAATCCTGGCGAATTGCCTGCACATACGGTGCCTGTTCGGTGCCTGTTCGAGGGCAGTGAAATCCCCATAGAGAAGCAATGCTTTGGCTATTCAGAGGACAGAACCAGCAGTGAAAAGTTGCTGAAATGCCCTGCTGCTCGGTGGTTTCATTCGTCAGGTTTATTCAGGCGAATCCTATAGGCTTCAATGTTAAAAATATTCCTGTTTTAATACCATATCTAATAAACCGTTTATTATTATATTCTGCAGTAAAAAGTCTCTTTATTTTTAGATTTTTTTAGGATCTTTTAGGCATTTTTTAGGATATTTTTGCAAACATTTTATTTCCATTTTTCTTTCAAATCGTTGTTTCTTTTTTCTGTGACAGCCCTTTTAATTATCATTCATTGGATTTTATATGTAATTTTCAGACATTTTTGCTCAGTAGTTTCTTTGCAAATAGCGTTTCACTTTTCAAACATTCAAGCGTACTGTTTTTTTTTTACTCCATTCGTCTGCAGTGTCGGGTTTTTCCAGTGGCTGCTCTGCGCTGTTATCGGCTCCTGCTCGGGTTTCTCCGGCATCTTCGGCGGGTTAATAAAGATGTTTTTGCCGGTTTCGGTGTGCGTTTTCCCTGCATTACGGCGGCCCTGTGGCGCTTGCTGAATACACCGCAGGGTTGCCGAAATGGGATCGCCAAATCGCCCCGAATTGAAGAGAACGAAAAGTCACCGAACTTGCGGTAACTTTTCGATTCTCTTTGAATAACCCTGTCGATTTTGGTAGTGAAGAGGTTAAATGATTTTTCTTAATTACATGCATTTTTTAAGAATTTAGATACTTTTAAATGATTTGTCTCTAACTAGACGGCACCATGTTGGTGCTCATTGCTTTACCAGAAATTCTCCCAAATTCCCTTTTTTCGGAACATTCTCATGTTTACAGAGAGGAAACAAACTACTTCCTAACCCTAATCCTAATCCTATTAGTATCCTACACTTCTGCAGGCTTATTTAGACACATGAGAGCCTTCAAATGCGTGCAGGATAGGTGATACCTTTCTACTTTTATAGCCTCCTAACAATAAGCCATACCACTCATGGCATTTTTTTTCAATTCCTGTACAATGAAAGGTACATTCTAATGGGTCTTAAACTCTTCCTAAATTAATTCAGCATATTTATCCTGCTAAAGGGGTTATTCAAAAGGAGCCAAATTTTCCACCGTATTGCACCGAACAGTGAATTTCCCCATACGGTGCAATTTCATGGCAATTCGATTATTCAGAAAGCTGGAAATTCGCCAAATATTGGCAAACTCCCAGCGAAATACAGTGCAATTCGGCAGCAGTGAAATTCCCCATAGAGAAGTAATGGTTAATCTATTCAGAAAATGCCGAACAGCAGCGAAAAGTTGGCAAAATGCCCAGATTTTCGGTGCTTTTGTTCTACAGGGTTATTCAGGCGCATCCCATCGGTTTCAATGTATAAAAAATTCCCCGTTTTTCTAAAATTTTTATTCAACCGTTTATTCGTTTCATTTGCGGCAAAAATTCTTTTAGGCATTTTTCCAGAAAATCGACGAACGTATCTGATGATGCGCCGCAAACCTGCTGAACGCGTCCGAAAAAAATGATCCACCGAACACAGCGCCGACCAGCTGCTGGAAAAAGCTAACAAGGCGACGAACTGGGTAAAGAAAAAAAAAACGATTTGAAAGTTTCAATTTTTAAAAGCTGTTTGCGAAAAAAATCCCGAAAAATGCTTAAGAAATCCTTAAAAAAATAAATAAAGAGACTTTTTGCTGCAAATTAAAAAACTAAACGGTTTAATAGATATTGAATAAAAATGGGAATAATTTTTAGCCCTTCACTGCTGAACCATTTCACCTCTGTGTGCGGTGTTAATTTTTACCGTTTTTGTTCATCATGTTTAAACGCGATTTGAAGTCACGTTTTATTATACGACCCAGACAAACTAAATATACGTTTTCATGGCAGATTCGGCAGATTCATAATATAACATTATTATATACAGTCAGGTCCAGAAATATTGGGACATCGACACAATTCTAACACCTTCGGCTCTATACACCACCACAATGGAGTTGGAATGAAACAAACACAATGTGCTTTAACTGCAGACTGTCAGCTTTAATTTGAGGGTATGTACATCCAGCTCAGGTGAACGGTGTAGGACTTACAGCAGTTTGCAGATGTGCCTCCCACTTGTTAAGGGACCAAAAGTAATGGGACAGAATAACAATCATAAATCAAACGTTCCCTTCTTAATACTTGTTTACAAATCCTTTGCAGTCAATCACAGCCTGAAGTCTGGAACGCATAGACATCACCAAACGCTGGGTTTCATCCCTGGTGATGCTCTGCCAGGCCTCTACTGCAACTGTCTTCAGTTCCTGCTTGTTCTTGGGGCATTTTCCCTTCAGTTTTGTCTTCAGCAAGTGAAATGCATGCTCAATGGGATTCAGGACAGGTCAGGATTTGGCCATTGCATAACATTCCACTTCTGTCCCTTCAAAAACTCTTTGGTTGATTTTGCAGTATGCTTTGGGTCATTGTCCATCTGCACTGTGAAGCGCCGTCCAATGAGTTCTGCAGCATTTGGCTGAATGTGAGCAGATAATATTGCCCGAAACACTTCAGAATTCATCCTGCTGCTTTTGTCAGCAGTCACATCATCAATAAATACAAGAGAACCAGTTCCATTGGCAGCCATACATGCCCACGCCATGACACTACCACCACCATGCTTCCCTGATGAGGTGGTAGGCTTAGGATCATGAGCAGTTCCTTTCCTTCTCCATACTCTTCTCTTCCCATCATTCTGGTACAAGTTGATCTTGGTCTCATCTGTCCATAGGATCTTCTTCCAGAACTGAAGGCTTTATTAGGTGTTGTTTGGCAAACTCTAATCTGGCCTTCCTGTTTTTGAGGCTCACCAATGGTTTACATCTTGTGGTGAACCCTCTGTATTCATTCTGGTGAAGTCTTCTCTTGATTGTTGACTTTGACAAACATACACCTACCTCCTGGAGAGTGTTCTTGATCTGGCCAACTGTTGTGAAAGGTGTTTTCTTCACCAGGGAAAGAATTCTTCGGTCATCCACCACAGTTGTTTTCCGTGGTCTCCCGGGTCTTTTGGTGTTGCTGAGCTCACTGGTGCGTTCCTTCTTTTTGAGAATGTTCCAAACAGTTGTTTTGGCCACACCTAATGTTCTTGCTATCTCTCTGATGGGTTTGTTTTGTTTCTTCAGCCTAATGATGGCTTGCTTCACAGATAGTGACAGCTCTTTGGATCTCATCCTGAGAGTTGACAGCAGCAGATTCCAGATGCAAATAGCACACTTGAAATGAACTTTGGGCCTTTTATCTGCACATTGTAATTGGGGTAATGAGAGAATATCACAGACTTGGCCATGAAACAGCTGAGAAGCCAATTGTCCCATTACCTTTGGTCCCTTAACAAGTGGGAGGCACATCTGCAAACTGCTGTAAGTCCTACACCGTTCACCTGAGTGAGTGGATGTACATACCCTCAAATTAAAGCTGACAGTCTGCAGTTAAAGCACATTGTGTTTGTTTCATTCCAACTCCATTGTGGTGGTGTATAGAGCCAAAGATGTTAGAATTGTGTCGATGTCCCAATATTTCTGGACCTGACTGTATATGTCATGTCCTGTCAAAATGCTATAACAAAAAATGTAAAAAAAAAAGTGAATTTCCAATCATCTAAAGCGTGTAAAATATTTTTTTTCACATTTTTATCATCCGAGCCTTTGTGTTTATATATTCTATGGGGTACTCTTGATAAAAAAAAAATTAGAAATGGGAACCCATTACTTTATTTTTCTGAGAAATTACTTGATTTTAACTAAAACAAAAAAAAACATTGTCAGTGCAGCATTATTATTCACATTATAATTGAAATGTGAACAATATTTCTGCATTAATACATTTTAAAAAATTACGGTTTTAATATTTTTTTAATTATTATTTAATTTTTTTATTTATTTTACTTGTAAAATGGTCACGTTTGTATCATTGGAAGGGCCATGCTCTGGCCTTTCAAATGATACTACATATGACCCACTAGTTGCCACTGATCAGGAGATATGGAGGTCCAAAGGACCCCCTAACTCCACTTGGCAGCTAGGGGTTAACTGCTCAACTGACGTCATCACGCATATTGCGACGACGGCAGTGGGCGTGGGAGGCCAAGATGTCAGCCTCCTCCGGGAGAGGACTGTGATCCGGCACCTACGGGACTAAAGATAGGCAACGTTGAAAAGGTCAGACTGTGCCCTTTTCAGCGGTGCCTGCTTTTTTTAAAAAAAAATCCCGGCTGATCGGGAGGGAAAGGGGTCAGAACGACCTCCCCCTCCCTTTCAGGCTCCCTACTGGCAGTGTTGGGGGGCGCCTGAACATGACATTATCTCGCCCATCGCGATGATGTCAGTGCCCTGGGAGAGGGCTTAAAAGCAGAGTCTGACTTCCAAGTCAGATCGCCGTGGGACCTCGGAGGAGAGAGGTTAGTATAGGAGGGAGAGCATGCTTAGCGGGGAATGTCCTCCGCATATAGCGTGAGACTCCCATGATGTTCCCCACACGTCTTACGCAGTGAAGGGGTTAACATTGAACCTATGGGATTCGCCTGATTAAACCTGCCGAATGAAACCACCGAACATCAGGGCATTTCTCTGACATTTCTCTGCTGTTCGGTGTCTGTGAATATATTAACCATTGCTTCTCTATGGGGGATTTCACTGCCGTCGCACAGGTATCGTATTTTGCTGTAAAACGAGACCTTGAACCAGACAAAGGCGTTTTATGTATTGATTCGTTGATTGATCAAATGGATCTTTAAAACATAACAATATTGTCTAAACCTGTGATGCATATTGGAGGTAGAAGTCGCTCCCTAATAATGAGGAGTGTGGGTGGCTCATAAAAAAACCCAGTAGATTGTTAACCTCTTGAGGCCTGGAGTATGATCGTGCTGTCCACATCTGGATTTAATGATTTATTTTCCCATTTTAAAGCGAGTAAACACACGTAACCTGTATTATTTTTTCAGCATTGATCCTCTAGGTGAGCCTTTTTTTGAAGTCTGGATGAGAAGGCATAAGAAGGTAAGAGGCTGATCGCTTTCATCGTCGGTATCTGCGCTAATGCTCCTTCCATCCATTTTTATCATACATAGGCAATATCTTTCAATCCCAGCCTTAAAGAGTGAAAAAAAAAAAAAAGCATTCCTCTTAATCGCGCCTGTGACAATAACAGATTTAAATAGTAATCTCCTACATCTTTCATGTCTGACTCACTTCAATTAAGTTCCCGCGATATAGGGGAGGTGATACATTCTAAACCTGCATCTCAGACATCTTTTATTCGCTCGTTGGCAGCGGATGGCTTCTCTAAGAGGTTCTGAAAGGATTGTTTCTTTTTATTGTATGAAAAAAATATATAAAAGGCTGCTTAGCTCAATCCGTGCAATAATTATACAGAAGGGATTTTTTTTCCCTGGAGCCTCTCGCTTTTTATGAAGTATCACTCCTAAAAAGTAAGATGTTTTCAGAAATTAGTGGCGGAATATTATTCACAAAGCACCGAAACTTCGGTGCACTTCGGCCCTACGGAGAATTCACTATTCACCGCAGCGTCACTGTAGTGCACCGAAGATGGACTCGCTGAACTGGCCACCGAACACTAGAGATGTGCATTCGTTTCGTAAAAATTCAGAATTTTTAACGAAATTTGATAATTCGTAGTTCGGAAGTACTTCCGAATAACGAAGCGATATGAATTCGAAACGAAAAGTTATATAACGAATTTATTTTGTGTTACACTGTCATCATCATAAAAGAAAAATTTGAATAATTGATATCAACTATCGAGTCTGAAATGAACTATCAAATTGATATCAACTATCGAATTGATCTTAACTTAAAAGTAATAGTCAGCAAAGGACTTTATGAAACAAATTAATTTTGTTTCACTGTGTAATTTGACTCAAATGCTAAATCTGTGACACAGCTTAAAATTTAACCCTAGCTTTTCTTTTAACAGCAAAATTTGATAAATTGGGGTTTTATTTAGTGATCCAAAATTCGAATTGATAATATCTGAAATTCAAATCGATTCGAAATTTCAAATCGATACGAAACGAAATTAGTTACGGAACGAAATTGGTTACGAAATTCCAAAAACGAAATTATTTAAAAACGTAACCAAACTAAACTAAACTAAACAAATTTTTCAGCCATGCACGTCCCTACCGAACACTGCTGTAGACTGCCGAACTGCAGGGGGAAATAAACCTGAACTCTGCTATTCTCCTAATAGATGTTTAAACCCATGAACATGTATTAAAATGTGTCAAATAATTAAAAAAAGGTCCGTTAAAAAATAATAGAAAGGGTCTGTTACAGAATTTTTAAAAAAATTGGGAAACAAAAATTTCGTCAAAATTTAAAAAAAAAAATACAAAAAGGTGTTCTAAAAATAAAACACTTTTTGCTGAAAATGAAAAGAATAATTTTTATTTTATATTTTTAAGATTAAGATGATATTTCTTTTACATTGAATCCTATAGGATTTGCATTTTTAAATCTGTCGAACTGAAACACCGAAAATCAGGTCATTTTAATGACACTTTGTGCAGGTCGGTGTTACTTCTCTATGGGCTAATTTCACTGACGTCGAAGATCGCCGAATATTCGCCAGTATTTGGCGAATTGACAGTTTAGTGAGTAGACGAACTGCCCCGAAATTGCACTGTATGGGGAAATTCTCCATTCGATGCAATTCGGTAGCAAGTTTGCCAATTAGTGAATAATTCATTTAGTATTTTCAAGCTCTCTGATATAGGAAATGTGACCTTTTTTTTTATATAAAGAAATACGTGCATTCATGCATAAAGGGTAGTCCCGATGGCCACTTGGCCAGTACATGCCTGCCCATGTTGCAGGAAGCCATCAGCATATCACGGCTGGAGGATTAAAACTACTAAAAAAGCTACTGTTGGGACCCAGTGGATTTTTGGAAAATCATTTTTAATTGCTTATACGATAATAAGAATATTCCCAATGTGTTCCTTGGTGTAATGACCTATTTGTCAGGCAGATATTGCCATCTACTGGCTTAACTGAATTACTACACGTCTCCATGCAGGATCAGTTGGGGAGATGTCAGTTATAGACATTCTCCAGCTGGTTTTGAAAAGAGTTAACGCCTCAGGCATTATTCCCACAGTGCTAAAACTTTCCCATTGGTCTCCAGCAGGTGCCCCCAAACTAAATTCATTTACAACAATCAAATGATACAGCATAGCCCCTGCTCGTGTTAACACAATCTCGGGCTGATGTGTCTGCTACTGCTGTACACACGAGCACGGTCAAGGGTTAAAACAGGGGATGGGCGTGGAGAGATTAATGTTTTCCACCCCTCCTATTTTAACCCTAGAGTGTCCCTTTAAAGCTCTAAATTAGGGCTGTCAAACTCCGGCCTCCCAGATGTTTCTGAAGTGCAACTCCCATGATTCTGTGACCATCTATTGCACTGAAAGAATTCTGGGAATTGTAGGTGTACATCTCTCTGGACCAGTCTAGGTCTTTAGGTTTCTAATGCCTGGAATTTACATATAAGATCCTATGAATGATAATAAAAAAGGTCTGTTACAGAAAAAAGAAAAACATGATTGAAAAAAAAAATGAAGAAAGGAAATTGCTGAAAAATTCCCCAAAAATGCCTAAAAATACAATAAATAAAGAGACTTTTTGCAGCAGATTAAAATAATAAACGGTTTATTAGATATTGGATAAAAAAAGGAATATTTTTAACATTGAAGCCTATGGGGTTTGCCTCTATAAACCTGCCGAATAAAAACACTGAACAGCAGGGCATTTCGGTAACTTTTCACTGCTGTTCGGTGTCTCGAATAGATTGACCATTGCTTCTCTATGGGGGATTTCACTGCCCTCGAAGAGCACCGTACTTGCTGGACGTTTATCAAAATTTGGCGAACTGCCTGCTCTCTAAATAGCCGAATGGCCACGAAATGGCACTGTACGGGGAATCTCACTGTGCCATTTCGGGGTCAGATCAGCTCTTTGAATAAACCCTCTAGACCACCGCATTGCAGGGAATAGAGACAGGGGAACTTTTGAACCCTGCATCTCTAATTTTTACACAACAGGTCAAGTGCGATGTCATTGGAAAGGTCAGAATCTGACCTTTCCAACGATAACAAACATGAGCATGTATTGTATAAGAATAAAAATTTCAGAAAATTTAATTCAAAATTTCCTTTTTTCTCTGTTCTAAGGCGGTGGCATTATGTGCTTTGAGATATAAAGCAAACAACACTGATGCACTAACTCACCTTCTCATTTCCCATGCCGGGAGCAAATGGGGAGGTGATGACGCAATGCAGTAGTGTATTTAGGTTTTGTGCTGCCCTAGGCCTGACTAAACTCGTGCACCCCCTAATTTAAATTTGAGGCACCCCTTCCTGTCAAGGGCACACCTCTTCCTGGTTAATCCCCACCCTTCCTCTTTAAGCTCCACCTTTTCCTCTTAGAGCTCCGCCTTTTCCTCTCTTTATATTAAAAGTGGATACCAAGTGCCTACTTGTATATTTTGTATACCATTTCAAATGTATCTATTGAGATAAATAAAATTATGAAATGTTTAAATTCAAGCATTTTTTCAAAGAACAGCCACGCATGTCAAGAATACCGGATCACAGCCACTCTAATTGGTTGAACAATAAAATCCACAGAAACGTGCACTGCATATGAGTGTATCACAGAGCTGCACAGCAATAAAACCCACAGAAATGGGCACTGTTTATGAGCATATCAGAACTGCACAGCAATAAAACTCACAGTAATGTGCAGTGTGTATGAGCATATCACAGAAATGCACAGCAATAAAACTCACAGTAATGTGCAGTTTGTATGAGCATATCACACAACTGCACAGCAATAAAACTCACAGTAATGTGCAGTGTATATGAGCATATCCCAGAACTCCAGGGCAATAAAACTCACAGTAATATGCAGTGTGTATCACAGAATCCACAGCAATAAAACTCCCAGCAATGCAATGTGCAGTGTGTATGAGTGTATCAGAATCCACAGCAATAAAACTCCCAGCAATGCAATGTGCAGTGTGTGTGTGTCAGCGTATCAGAATTCACAGCAAATAAAACTCACAGCAATGCAATGTGCAGTGTGTATGAGTGCATCAGAATCCACTGCAATAAGACTCCCAGCAAACCGAGTGAATATGAGCACACAGCAATTATTTATTCTATATTTACCGGCCTCCGTCCGCAGTAGGGCTGTGTGCAGAGTCAGCAGGGACTGTGTACGGAATCAGCAGGAGGTCCCTCCAGGCCACGTTAGGATTGCGGCTGTGCCTGTGCGTGGAGCCATCTTGTCAGCTGTGGGGTGCCACTGCCAGAGGGTGCACCGTGGCTTTGATTCCCTTCCCGGTGGGTGTTCAGTCCAGAATAGAATGAGACTCAGTACCACCTGACTGGCTGGACCGCGTGACCTGCACACACGCAGCCTCACCAGGAGCCAGGCAGCTCAATGACAAATTTCTATCACTGCAGTACTGGTTAAGGAAAGGTCCACTTTAAACAGCAGTAAGCAGACAGGGCTTCATATTCTGCTGATACCCCCCCCTTTACCTGCCATTTACTGTCATCTTCTCTCTGTGCACACAAATCACATCCCCCTCCCCTCTCCTAGAGCTGCTGTGGGGCAGAGGAGGAGCTATGGAGGGAGGAGAGGGGGATTTTTATTCTATTCGATTTTATTCTGTATGCAAACGCCCTGCTCCGCTGCTCGTTGTTTGAGAACACAGCTCAAAGCTGACGCACAGTGACAGTGGCACCTCCTAGTACCCCCTAATGACACCCAAATAATCACTGGTATCTGGGGCCCTCTACCACTCCCCTAAGTACACCACTGCTCTGTGATATGCTCACATACAAGTTTGGCGAACTGCCAGCAAGTACGGTGCTGTTTGAAGGCAGTGTAAATCCCCATAGAGAAGTAATGGTTAATCTATTCAGAGAGCACCAAACAGCAGAGAAATGGCAGTGAAATGCCCTGATATTCGGTGGTTTCAATCAGCAGGTTTATTCAGGCTAACCCCTAGGTTTCAATGTTAAAAATATTCCCGTTTTTATGCAATATCTAATAAACCATTTATTATTTTAATCTGCAGTAAAAAGTCTTTATTGATTTTTTTTTTAGTACCTTTTAGTAATTTTTCAGCAAAATTTCCCCCCTTTTTTTAATAGCGGTTTTTTTTTCTGTAACAGAACATTTTATTATCAATCATAGGATCTTATATGTAAATTCCAGACATTTTCATTCAGTAGTTCTTTTGAAAACAGCAGGCCACGGGTTTGCGGTGGCAGCATTCAGCAGCCGACTCCATGCACTTTGGGGACCCTGCGGTGAATGGTGAATTCACTGCAGGGTGGGGAAATTTTATTCTCCTAAGTGCAGGGAACTACAGAACACCAAAATGTTGGTGTCATTTTGGTGCTCTGTGAGTAACCCATTTAGTGGTGAGGTTTTTTGCTGCCCCCTGGAAAGTGAAAGCCTAGGCCTTGCCTACCGAGGACATACTTGAAAATTAGTGAAATCTTAATGTATCCTTCCTGGCAAAATACTTTGCAAGAGTAAAAAAAAAAAAAAAGTGGGTTTTTTTTTTAGGGGTGGGGCCACCAGTCCGGGCTGCCGCCCCCTGGAAAGTGCCACCCTAGGCCTAGGCCTTGTTGGCCTAGGCCAAAATACACCACTGACGCAATGTGTTATTTATTTATTTATAAAAGATTTTACCAGGAAGGATACATTGAGATCTCTCTCGTTTTCAAGTGGTTCATCTAAAACACAAGCTTTTGCTTCATTTCAAGGCAACAGATTCTGCCCCTTCTTTTGATGTGAGCACAGCGAAAGCTGATTTTTAAAATGTTAAATTTTTTTGTTTTCCTAAAATAAAAATGTAAAAAGTAGTTGGGGGGGGGGGGGTTTGGGCCGCTCCAGATTTCTGTGCCTACAGCCTCCTGATCCGGCCCTGGTTATGCGTAGATGCTGTAGGTTAAATGAAATCCATGGAAATATTCATTTCACATCCCTCTGTTTTGACAGTAGCGGAGATATAAATCCTACTGACAGAGGGAGGAAAATCAAAACCTCTTGACAGTTTGACATCAATTTTCTCGATTGGGGATTCACATGCTGCCTCCAGTGCCGTCAGAAAGGCACGAGATACAGGGGCCTGAGCTCTCATGAAAGAGTGAAAACGATACTGTCAATGATTTACAGCCAGGAGCCAAACAAATTACCGTTTAGTACAATGCACACAGCTGTAAAGCAGATCAATGCCAAATCCAAGCATTGTATCCACTGAAAAGCTGCTCTATCCCCAGTGGTACGCACACATGCAACCTATTGATAATCCAGGGGAGTGCGCGGAGCAGCTGAATAAACTGGAATTGGGAAATAAAGTCACGTTCTGTCTTTTACCCGCTATTATCTTAGCTGAATATATTGAATATTGAAAGTTTGAAAATTGAAACTCTGAAAAAGAACTGCTGAACGAAAATGTCTGGAATTTACATATAAGGCTAGGGTCAGACTGAGGCAGTGCGAACGCGCGTGCAGGCGCACTTAATCACGGCCGTAGTAGCAGCAAATGACGGGCAATGACGGCCAATATACGAAGTACGGTCGCACGAAAGTCCGGCCGCGCAACGCAAGTGGCAAACGAACGCATTTTTTCGAGAACGTTAAACTGCTAGTACTGACGTACAGAGTGCGCTGCGTCCACTAGCGGCGTGTGTGCGTGATTAGGAGATGTCAGACGCTGCTAATGTCCGGCCAACATAACGTTCAGATGCACAAAGTGTTTTATTGATGATCCGTACAAAATCACGGACGAAAAATGCGCATCGTATGACCGCTATCGCGTATTCCGTGAAAAAATGCGTCCATTCGTTCTAACGCACTTTTTCACAGACAACGTGAAAATGCGTTCGTCTGACCCTAGCCTAAGATCCAAGGAATGATAATAAAAAGGGCTGTTACAGAAAAATAAAAAAAACAGAAAAAAGTTTGCAAAATAAATTTAAAAAAATCCTAAAAGATCCTAAAAAATCTAAAAATAAAGAGACTTTTTACTGCAGAATATTATAATAAACGGTTTATTAGATATTGTATTAAAACCGGAATATTTTTTAACATTGAAGCCTATGGGATTCGCCTGAATAAACCTGCCGAATTAAACCACCGAATGGCAGGGCATTCGGCAACTTTTCCCTGCTGTTCGGTGTCTCTGAATAGACGAAGCATTGCTTCTTTATGGGGGATTTCACTGCCCTCAAACAGACACCGTACGTGCAGGCAATTCGCCAGAATTTGACAAATTGCCCGCCCTCTGAATAGCCGAATGGCCCCGAAATGTCACCGTTCGCTGAATTTCAGTGTCCGGTTACATTTCGGGGCCAGATCAACTCTCTTTGAATAACCCTGTCAGTGTGCTGGATTGTTCTGATTGTGGACTTTATGGACAGGGAAACATGATTGTGGCTTCAAAAAAAAATAATTAAAAAAACGAATTTAACTCCTTCACTGCCAAGCGTTTTTACAAAAAAAAACTGTGAAGAACCAATGGTTTTTTGGAAAATCGTTTTTGATTAATTTTGCAATAAGAAATATTTAAGGAATATTCGCAATGTATTCCTTACTGTAATAAAGTATTTGGCAGGCAGGTATCGCCATCTACTGGCCACAAGGAGTTACTGCAGTACAGATCTCCGTGCAGGATCATCTTGGTGAAAAGTCAGTGAGAGACATTTCCCAGCTGGTTTTAGAAAGCGTTAGCCCCTTTGGCATCATGCCCACTGGGCTAAAACTTTAGGGGCACCTTCTGGAGCCCACACACAAATGAAATCCAATTGCAACAAATTAATTTAATTTTCAATGATGCAGCATAACCGCATATCGCGGTGGCACGATCTCGTGCTGCTGTGTCAGCTACTGCTGACTGTGTAGTAGCCGTGAAGTGGTTAATGTTAGAGATCAGAGCAGAGAGTGCATGGGATGTACTGATAGCCAATTGCAGAGAGTCCATTGTTAATGGGAAGATACTCATGAAGAAATAGGTAATTCTGCATCTTATGATGGAAGATCTCTAAGGAGAGTTGTTAAAAGAAGTTCACCTGTATGATGTCATTTTACACTTCAGCTTCTGTAGTTGCACGATAATACAGGTTAAAAAAATTACTTAACCCCCTCACTACCAAGAGCATTTTTTTATCATCACATAATTGAAATACAGCTTTGCATCTTTAAAGTTTAAATCTAGGGTAAAATTTACATTTTGCATAGAGATTGCTATTCCAAAATAGTTAAAAAGTAAGAATAATGTAAATTTGCTCATTTTAAATGTTTCATGTATTTGTTTATCCTTACAGGAATATTGCTGAGATGGAAGGTTCTGCATTCTAGATGGTGCCACTTATTTGTGCTATTTCACACGGAGTTGCATGCAAAAAATAAGTGAAGATTTAGATTTTTAAAGATTCTGTCTTCTCATCCTTTCACTCTGTAACCTGGTATCAATCATCAACCTGCCCATTTCTGCACAGAACAACAGAAACTCTCCCACTCTACTGTGAACGAGGAAGATAAGGAGCAGGAAGCCCGCAGTATGCCTCCACGCTCATCTTCCCAGATCTCTGCAGCCATACTCGATTTTCTGTCTCTCTGTTAGTGACAATCACTAAAGGGTGAAACTCAGGAGAACTGGCAGGAGAAGAGAACAATCTAGACCGTGGTTTGGAAAGTGAGATAAATGGGAGAATTTTTCTGGTTTGGCTATTTTGACCTAGATTTTTCACTTCTCCTACCAATTCTCCTGAGTTTCACCCTTATTGAATAGACCTGTGAGTGTTTTTCCTTGGTCTGCTGTCTATTATTGTCCCTATGTTTTATCACATACTGCTTCATCAAACACAACTCTACTTAGTCCATGAGTTGTTTATCAATTCAATTATACCGCATCACCTCTTCCCATGATAGATTGCAGGATTTCTCACGCAGCCCCCATCCTCTGGAACACTCTCCCTCGTACATTCAGACTTTCCCCCTAGTTTCCCTTCCTTCAAACGCTCCCTTAAGACATTCCTATTCAGGCAAGCCTACCACCCGACTCACTGATACACCTCACTGCCCCAACCAGTCCATCACTCTCATCTTGCAGTCCATCACTCTCACCGTGCAGTCCATCACTCTCACCTTGCAGTCCATCACTCTCACCTTGCAGTCCATCACTCTCACCTAACAGTCCATCACTCCCACCTAGCAGCCCATCACTCCCACCTTGCAGCCCATCACTCTCACCTTGCAGTCCATCACTCTCACCTAGCAGTCCATCACTCCCACCTTGCAGCCCATCACTCTCATCTTGCAGTCCATCACTCTCACCTTGCAGCCCATCGCTCTCACCTTGCAGCTCATCGCTCTCACCTTGCAATCCATCGCTCTCACCTTGCAATCCATCGCTCTCACCTTGCAGTCCATCACTCTCACCTTGCAGTCCTCTCCTCCTGTTTCCATCTTCTAGATTGTGAGTTCCCACGGGCCCTCGTTTCCCCCTGTACTGGTTTATTAAATGTTGGTCAGTCTCAGTGTATTGAAACCCTGTCTATATTGTGCCCATTGTTCAGCGCTGTGGAATATGATGGCACTATATAAATAAAGTATAATAATAATAATCAAATGCATAACTTTGCATTTGTCTGTGTTGAATTTCATTTACATCTCCTCTCTTTGTTCCTGTAAATCAGAGGTCGGCAAGCGTGACCATCCAGATTTTTTGGAACTACATTTCCTTTAATTCTCTGCCAATCTAATGAGAGGCTGAGCTTCATGGGAGATGTAGTCCCAAAACATCTGTAGGGGGCCAAGGTTGCTGACTCCTGCTTTATGTTATCCCCAAGTGAATGCGATAACTGGACATTTCAAGCTTAGCATTTTAATGGCTTTGTTTTAACTGTATACACTACAAGTTTGAAAATCCGCCGCGCTGCAGATATTTTCTTGCAGCCGTTCCCTGCTTTTCCCTAGAATATATTCTTCACCCGGGCGCTCGGCTCTTATGTAACAGCAATGGGAATTTCTCCAAAAACATCCCTTTTAAGTGATCTCCCATTGCTTCCTGATACAGAGACGATTATTTTTATTTATTTATTTATTTATAAAAGGATTTTACCAGGAAGGATACATTGAGATTTCTCTCGTTTTCAAGTATGTCCTGGGTTCAAGAACATTGAGTGGTTACAGAAATACAAAATAGTAAAATGCAAGATATTAACACAAGACCAAATATACAGATTAACAGAAAAATAAATATGGAGGAAATAAAGTCATTATGTTACATGTTTACAGGTGCATTTTGTATTGAGGTATGTTAATAGGGAAGTCTTAAGGGACTTTAGACTGGGGGAAGATTTGACGGTGTTTGGGAGGTTATTCCATATTTGCGGTGCTCTGTAGGAAAATGAGGATCGAGCCACTTTCTTTTTGTATTGCGGTATTGCAAGTAAGGTGCTGGTCCTGGATCTGAGGTTATAGGATGAGGGAACTGCCGGGGGAAGCAGCATATTCAGGTAGGGTGGTAGCTTCCCAGAAAAGCTCTTAAACACCAGGTTGGAAAGGTGAAGGGTGCGTCTAGAGTCCAGTGATGGCCAGTTTAGTTCTTTTAACATGTCACAATGGTGTGTCATGTAGTTACATTGTAGCACAAAGCGACAGAATGAGTTATACAATGTACTAAGTTTCTGAAGGTGTGTTTGCGGGGCGGCTGCATACACTACATCTCCGTATTCAATGGCTGGCATAAGCATTTGTTGTACAATCTGCTTTCTTACCGCGGGGCTCAGTCAGGATTTGTTTCTGTACAGGGCACCTAGTTTGGGGTAGAGTTTAGATGAGAGTTTTTTCGATGTGGGGGCCACTTTGGGACATATAACAATCATCACACTAAAACGGGGACGATGAGGAGGAATATTTGCGCCTGCAGGTTTCTCCTTGGCGTCCCCGTTTTAGCTTGATATCACGGTGCAGGCGCTAATCCAGCAGCCTGCACGGAACGCGGCGCTAAACTTCCGGATGCTCGAAGCTGCGGTAAGCACCGCCACGAGCATCCCCTTCATGCAGTCCATAGGACTCCATTGAGGCTTCCGCTGGTGGTCACATGACCTGCAGGATCTTGCCTCGCCTCAGCTGAGTGATTTGCAGAGGGAGACTGGGCAACCCCCAGTCTCTCTCTGCTCCCGGCGGCAAGAAGAGGCGGATCGAGCTGCCGTTCTCGCGGTGGGATGAGAGGTGAGTATCTAATTTTTGGGTTCTTTTTAGCTGGTGCTGACGGATTCTGCAGAAGCCATATCACTTAGCAAAAGATCCTTGCTGTGGTTAACTTTGAGTTAACCGCAGCGGGATGGTAATTAGCGTTAGGACTTTGTAATCCTAACGCTAATTAACTCTTTGCGCTCCCCATGTTAAGCATAAGAAGCGCAAAGTAAGGTAAGCCCGCTCTGAAAGCGCAAGATCCGAATCACTAACGAGTTTTTAACCCGTTAGTGTTTGGATTGTAACATGGTGCGCCCGCGCTAGGGCCACCAAAGCTCACACAGCTGAGCGCTAACGCCAGCGTTATGTATGTAATATGGCCCATTATCTTTTTATTTCTTCCACATTATTCAGTTCATTTCATTCCGGCTGAACGTCATTGCCAAAGAATCGCACACAGACAGCGCTCTCCTAACCAGGCTGCTTCTTCAGACGTCGGCAAATGCAATTATCCGGATAAGCCCCGGTTGACTCATTGCAGGGTTTACCGTGGGCCATCGAAATGTTTCCAATTACATGTTTAAGGGCCTTTACTATTAATAATTACTTGGAAGAAAGATTTAAAAGCACTTGTGCGCAATCCCTACACTCGCCCCACACGACGCCGGGTGCCTCTCCGACTGAATACGGATTGCTTTATTGCGAAAAAATCAGCAGCTGAAGTGTTCCTGTAGAATAATACTCATACATCTTCACCGAGATTACCACGTGGGCGTTCAGTCCTACCTGCTAATCCCGTAATTACAGAGGAAGCTGGGAAAGAAATAACCCTCTGATGTATGTCTCCCATTCATCGTATACCTTTACCTGACTGTATAAATAGCGTAATACCCCACTTATGGCTTTTAGGACGCTTAGATCCCAATGCGACGCTGACGTGAGAGGTGTGAAATGGATAAATACTCTGCTTGCAAAGAAAAGTACTTTTCCCCACTATGTATCAGTGCGCAGCTTCACCTACCTGATGGAAAGGCTGCGTAGCCGGTGTTTAAATACGGAGGCTTCAGGAGATTAAACCCTTCAAAATCAAGCGATTTTTCCATTAAACCACTGCCAGGATCAAGAGGTTTTAAGGAAAATAACTCTGTAATGTCCACACAGTGTATGTTACGGATAAAGTCCGACATGTGGTTAATCTTAAAATT
This sequence comes from Leptobrachium leishanense, assembly GCA_009667805.1. Lineage (NCBI taxonomy): Eukaryota > Metazoa > Chordata > Amphibia > Anura > Megophryidae > Leptobrachium > Leptobrachium leishanense. The sequence goes on along the minus strand of CM019063.1, from coordinate 520,531,836 downwards.
ACCCAAAACAGCTGGGTAAAACTGGAAAAAAAATTAAATTTCGGACTTTACCCGGGTAATCTTAAAACTAACCAACTGCCCTTGGGTAACAGTCTGGAAGAGCTGAAAAATTCGCACTTTACCCGGATAATGTGCAAGTCTGAAGCTTCACCCGGGTAATCTGAGGACTATCCACAGCTTCACCTGGGTAATCTGAGGACTATCCACAGCTTCACCTGGGTAATCTGAGGACCATCCACAGCTTCACCTGAGTAATCTGAGGACTATCCACAGCTTCACCCAGGTAATCTGAGGACTATCCACAGCTTCACTTGAGTAATCTGAGGACTATCCACAGCTTCACCCGGGTAATTTGAGGACTATCCACAGCTTCACCCGGGTAATCTGAGGACTATCCACAGTTTCACCCGGGTAATCTGAGGACTATCCACAGCTTCACTTGGGTAATCTGAGGACTATCCACAGCTTTACTTGGGTAATCTGAGGACTATCCACAGCTTCACCCGGGTAATCTGAGGACTATCCATAGCTTCACCCGGGTAATCTGAGGACTATCCACAGCTTCACCCGGGTAATCTGAGGACTATCCACAGCTTCACCTGGGTAATCTGAGAACTATCCACAGCTTCACCCGGGTAATCTGAGGACTATCCACAGCTTCACCTGGGTAATCTGAGGACTATCCACAGCTTCACCTGGGTAATCTGAGGACCATCCACAGCTTCACTTGAGTAATCTGAGGACTATCCACAGCTTCACCCGGGTAATCTGAGGACTATCCACAGCTTCACCTGAGTAATCTGAGGACTATCCACAGCTTCACCCGGGTAATTTGAGGACTATCCACAGCTTCACCCGGGTAATCTGAGGACTATCCACAGTTTCACCCGGGTAATCTGAGGACTATCCACAGCTTCACTTGGGTAATCTGAGGACTATCCACAGCTTCACTTGGGTAATCTGAGGACTATCCACAGCTTCACCCGGGTAATCTGAGGACTATCCATAGCTTCACCCGGGTAATCTGAGGACTATCCACAGCTTCACCCGGGTAATCTGAGGACTATCCACAGCTTCACCTGGGTAATCTGAGAACTATCCACAGCTTCACCCGGGTAATCTGAGGACTATCCACAGCTTCACCTGGGTAATCTGAGGACTATCCACAGCTTCACCCGGGTAATCTGAAGACTATCCACAGCTTCACCTGGGTAATCTGAGGACTATCCACAGCTTCACCCGTGTAATCTGAGGACTATCCACAGCTTCACCCGGGTAATCTGAGGACTATCCACAGCTTCACCCGGGTAATCTGAAGACTATCCACAGCTTCACCTGGGTAATCTGAGGACTATCCACAGCTTCACTTGGGTAATCTGCGGACTATCCACAGCTTCACCCAGGTAATCTGAGGACTATCCACAGCTTCACTTGGGTAATCTGCGGACTATCCACAGCTTCACCCAAGTAATCTGAGGACTATCCACAGCTTCACACAGGTAATCTGAGGACTATCCACAGCTTCACCCGGGTAATCTGAGGACTATCCACAGCTTCACCTGGGTAATCTGAGGACTATCCACAGCTTCACCTGGGTAATCTGCAGAGCATCCAACCCCGCTTGGGTAAAAGTGAATTTTGCTATTATCTATGGATATTATCAATGAAAATGACTAAAACCAAACATTAAAATGTATTGCGGATATAATGAATATACAGAGTAACAAGATATGTTTCTTATATGAAAGAGTTACATGATCTTTATTATGTGTCATATGTGCTTATATATATCATTTATAAAACATAATAACCATTAGGTTACTCTTTATATAATATCATTATCTTCATAAATTAATTTTCAGACAATTAATGCACATGAGTTACATGACGATTATACACAGGGTTATTCAGAGAGCGTGAAAAGCAGGAGAATGACTGGAGAATGAAAAATTCTAGGTCAAAATAGCCAAACCAGAAAAATTCTCCCTTTCATCTCACTTTCCAAATCGGCTATTTTGACCTAGAATTTTTCATTCTCCAGTCATTCTCCTGCTTTTCACGCTCTCTGAATAACCCTTTTAGTGTGGTTTGTGACTGTGGATACAATTTTATTAAAGATAACAAAAAACACAATTTTGTTATCAGTCAGATAACAGTTTGCAGCTTTATCTGGGTAATCCTCGGAATTTAGTCAACTGTAACCTGCTGAAAACCCAAGAAAAGCGGAGAACCTAGAGGCGTTTGGATACTTTGCGGATTACCCGGGTAAAGTCCAAAATTTCATTTCACTTCAGACTTTTGCTAATGACGCCTGGGTAATGTCAGGATTGCCTGGGTAATGTCAGGATTACCCGGGTAATCTAGGATTAACCGCACATTGGGCTTTAACCGTAACATATATACTGTATAAAGAGGTGTACCTCTGTATTGGTTCACTGTAGGTAAGTGCTGTTTGACAGAGGTCTCCCTCTGCTGGCCATAAAATGCTACTGTATTTACATTATTATTTTTATTATTATTCTTTTTTTATGAAGCACCAGCATATTGTGCAGCGCTGTACAATGGGCACAATCTAGACAGGGTTATAATACATTGAACAACATTTGACAAACCAATACAGGAGGAAACGAGGGCCCTATTCCCGTGGGAACTCACAACCTAGAAGGGTTAAGGCAGTGGCGGAACTACCAGGGTCGCAGCGGTCGCAACTGCGACCGGGCCCTGGCAGTTCCGCCACTTGAGGGGGCCCACTTGCTTGGGGAGAATAAAATTAATTTCTTTTTTTTACACTATTTTTGCCAGCAGCCGCAGCCGCGATCGCGTTCCGATGAGCCCTCGGCGCTGTGGCTGCTCGTCATGATCCTGGGCTGTTACGTCTTCTTCCAAGATCCAATCAATCATCATGAATGATGATTAAGTTAAGTCCTTCCTCCCCGTCCGTCCGTCCCCCTCTCCCTGCTCGCGGCTCGCCTGCTCAGCCTCCGCTCCGCCCGCACATGTGTCTCCAAGTGTGTGTGGGCGCGGCCAAGGAGACAGTGAGCGGGCGCCGACCTGCTGGAAATTAATGCACGCCGGCCTTTCTCCTCGTGGCCGGAACGCGTCCTGCCCGAGCTGCGTCTCTCCACTCTCACTCTCCTCTCCAGACTCCTCCAGGGCGGCTAGTAGAGTCCTCCTCAGACCTCAGCTCCTCTCCCTCCGTCCGTCCTACACTCAGGCAGGCTCCCGAGACCGAGTCTAGTCCTGGGTGACGGGTCCATCATCCGCTCCTCACACGCAGACAGTAAGTGTCTGGAGTCACACAGTTATATACCTGTATTTTATAAGTATCGCTCCTGCCTGTGTATCCCGCCATTGTGTGTCATATTGCTAATCAAGAGTGCCCTAAATAACATTTGGCTATTAGCTCCCACAATGCAAAGCTCCAAATCAAGCTTATCCCCCAACTCGGGCATTCCTATATATAGTGCTCAGAAATCGATTATTCTTAAAGACTGTAATAACATTTCACTTGTTAGTTACAACTCACTTTTCGTATACTCCCTTGCTTGTGGTGTTTAGAGAGGTATCGACTACAATCTCCTGATGAAGACCAACTTAGGCAGAAACGATCATCAGGGTTGCTATATCACATATCTGTATACATGTACGCAGTATATCCATGTGTGCTGGGGCAGTATCCATGTACTGGGGCAGTATCCATGTACTGGGGCAGTATATGCATGTGCTGGGGCAGTATCCATGTGCTGGGGCAGTATATCCATGTGCTGGGGCAGTATATCCATGTGCTGGGGCAGTATATCCATGAGCTGGGGCAGTATATTCATGAGCTGGGGCAGTATATCCATGTGCTGGGGCTGTATATCCATGTGCTTGGGCAGTATATCCATGAGCTGGGGCAGTATATCCATGTGTGAGCGGGGGCAGTATATCCATGTGCTGGGGCTGTATATTCATGTGCTGGGGCAGTATATCCATGTGCTGGGGCAGTATATTCATGTGCTGGGGCAGTATATTCATGTGCTGGGGCAGAATATCCATGTGCTGGGGCAGAATATCCATGTGCTGGGGCAGTATATTTATGTGCTGGGACAGTATATTCATGTGCTGGGACAGTATATTCATGTGCTGGGGCAGTATCCATGTGCTGGGGCTGTATATCCATGTGCTGGGGCAGTATATCCATGTGCTGGGGCAATATATCCATGAGCTGGGGGCAATATATCCATGAGCTGGGGGCAATATATCCATGAGCTGGGGCAAAAATATCCATGAGCTGGGGGCAAAAATATCCATGTGTGAGCTGGGGCAATATATCCATGTGTGGCCTGGGGGCAATATATGTCCATGTGAGCTGGGGGCAATATACAGTATATATCCGTGTCAGCTGGGGGCAATACTATCTTTTTTATATTGCAGGAAAAAAAAAGTAAAAATATAGATCTTTTTTTTGGGGCGGTTGGGGGGGCCCTTCATGGATTCTTGCACCGGGGCCCTCAGGTTTCTAGTTACGCCACTGGGTTAAGGGGTTGGAAACAGGAGGAGAGGACTGCAAGGTGAGAGTGATGGACTGCAAGGTGAGAGTGACGGATTTCAAGGTGAGAGTGACGGACTGCAAGGTGAGAGTGACGGACTGCAAGGTGAGAGTGACGGGCTGCAAGGTGAGAGTGATGGACTGCAAGGTGAGCGTGACGGACTGCAAGGTGAGAGTGATGGACTGCAAGGTGAGAGTGATGGGCAGCAAGGTGAGAGTGATGGGCTGCTAGGCGAGAGTGATGGGCTGCAAGGTGAGAGTGATGGGCTGCAAGGTGAGAGTGATGCACTGCAAGGTGAGAGTGATGGCCTGCAAGGTGGGAGTGATGGACTGCAAGGTGAGGGGGATGGACTGGTTGGGGCAGTGAGGTGTATCAGTGAGTCGGGTGGTAGGCTTCCCTAAACAGGAATGTCTTAAAGGAGTGTTTGAAGGAAGAGGAACTATGGGAAAGTCTGAAAGTATGAGATAGAGCATTCCAGAGGATGGGAGCTGTGTGTGAGAAATCCTGCAGTCTGTTGTGGGAACAGGTGATGCGGGGAGAAGCTTGGGCTTGGGCTTCATGTTTCTTGGAAGGAAAACAGACCTCAAAGCTTTTCAAATAATTTCATCACACGCACGAAGTGGTAACATTTCCGAGGAGTGTTCTGGAGCCCATTTGGAAATGAATTTAACTAGCAATAAATGGAATTCCTTTGCATTGCTCCAGAATCAGACCGCATCGAGTATACTCAATGTCGGTGCTTCTGAAGATCGAGGATACTTGATATAGGTGGTGAAGTGGTTAATAGAAAACAGCAGAATCTTTCCAATGGCTGAGTGTAGCGACCAGACTTCTGATAATAAATTATTACAAAAAAATATATAAGTGTATATAAACGAAAACGCTTTTCTTTACATTTTATAAAATGAAATAGAAACGCTCTTTTGCTTAATTTGCAATTATTTTTAATCCTCCCTGCATATTGGCGGCTTCACTTTTTTATCGAAAATCCTAAAGAATAATCGTGAAAGCAATTGAGGCTTGCAGTGTTTAAGTATTGTTCCCTTCATATATATCAATTTATCTACCAGTCTACTAATTTAGACATTGTTACTATCTGATGAATTGACAATACTTTTTGATCTGAGGATATTATGTTGCAATTATCTTAAAATCTCCCTGTATATTGGCGGCTTCACTTTCCTGTCGCAAATCCTAAAGAACAATTGTAAAAATAACTGAGGCCTACAGTGTTTTGTTAAAGTTTTCTATATACAAATTAATTTATTTGTCAGTCTACTAACTGTGACTGTGATCTCTTAATTTGATGGGAATTGTAATATAAGCATTTTGCGGTGCGGACATCAGTTTCATTCTCAAGAAAGCAGCTAATTCCTTCAAATGAAAACTAATTCAAATGACTCTGATAAAATATTAGACAAATTATTTCTAAATCAAGTCGAATCTTATTGAGTGCATTTGATAAACAATTTGAGTAATGTTTTTGAATTGGAAGGTGTGAATACTGGTGCACCTGATACAACAATTGAATCGGCTAAACTACCCCGAATCATCATTTATTTAGCAGTTTAGCGAACCGCCTCTACTTTACACTTCATTAATTGCCAAATCACCTCTATGATTAACCATTCATCGAATAATTTGGTATTTGAGGTAGCCAGGTATCAAAAATTAGCGACTGAATTACTATAGGCAGATCACAATTTTGTCATTGGAACCAATTACTATTGAGTGGTGCTAATAATTTTTAAAGTATATTAATAAAGAATTGCTTTTATTATTAATAATTAGGGAATTTGTCCTCATTTTTGAGGTAACTGTGTTTTCTGATAATAAATTATTACAAAAAAAATATATAAGTGTATATAAATGAAAATGTTTTTCTTTACATTTTATAAAATGAAATAGAAACGCTCTTTTGCTTTGTTCCATCATCTCCGTTTCAATACAGATTTATGTAGATATGGATCTATACGTCTATATTTTCTGCTCGTCATCTTTTGATTTCCTATGTCAGCAATCTAGGTAACATGCTCACCTCAATCTGTATCTCATCTCTTCCACTTACGGGTTCTGATCCCGATCATTTATTCATTTCCTGCTTTTCATTTATTCTTTCAGGTCAAACCAAGGTGTTTATTTTTTTTCTTTCTGTTACAGGTTGTGGACAGAGAATTAAAGTTGTAAAACAATGCAATAGAAGTCCTTCTGTTTCTTTCCTTCCTGGTCTTCCTCCCCGGGCCGGCCCAAGACACTGCGCTGCCTGGTTCAAAGGATGAAATGCAGCCCCCCCCCTTCAAAAAAAAATAGTGCCGTGTGTGAGTGTATCACAGAGCTCCACAGCAATAAAACTCATAGTAATGTATGGTGTGCCTAGTTGAGGCCCAAACTGCTGCCCCTGGCAAAGTGCTGCCTGGAGCCATGGCTCCATCTGACACCATGGATGGGCCGGCTCTGCTTCCTCCTTCCAATCTTCCTTTGTTCCGGTTAACAATCAGCACTTTGAAAAGCAGCACATCCAAACCTCTTCCTTTCCTTTCTTCCCGCTTATAATGTGTGGGATAACAAAGCATTGAAAGACACTCCGGGCACCCTGACTCTTCAATGTAATTGAATCGAATGTCCGCCTTTCAGCTGCGCTCAGAAAGCTGTCAGTAAGGTTTCCATGGTTTAAGTCAGGTATGTGCAGCTTTTTGCATATGCTGTTATAGGAAGGAACAGCAGCTGCCGGCTCTGAGCAGTATGGAGGGTGACCAGCAGGGCTGGACTGGGACAAACATTCAGCCCTGGATTTCATCCAGATCGGCCCACTTTAATTATACAAACATGCACAAAAAAGTATATAAACCAACCGGATTGCTCAACCAATCGCTCTACGCATACCGGAGTTGCTGCAGAGCGATTGGGTAGAGCAATGCAGCGGAACTGAGGTTGAGCGCACAGTGACACCATGAATTTCTCACCTCACCCATTAAGGGTACTGCATGGTGCGGTGAAGAAGCATTCACACTGGCCCACTGAACCATCTGCCCACCGGGAATCTCCCTGTAGTCCCTATGGCCAGTACATGCCTGGTGACCAGCACATGATTCCAGGTAAATATTAAAGACACATGTTTACCCAAGGGTTAAAATGACAGGGTGGGTCAGGAACCTGTTCGTTTTTCTTCCCCCTTCTAAATCTAGAAGGTCCTTTTTCCTGAAGGAACATTTCACATGAAATATTAATTCCTTTACATTTATTTGCTTTCTTTCCTATCTTCCTTCCTGTTATAGTTTGTAGACAGACAGACCATCAAAGAACTACAGACAACACTTCATCCTTAATCTTTAGCTTCCTTCCTTCCTTTTCATTCCTTCTTTTATTCCTTCCTTCTTTTCCTTCATTCTTTTCCTTCCTTAGTTCTTATTCTTCCTTCTTTCCTTTTTTCTTTTCTTCCTTTCTCCCTTCCTTCATTCCCTTCCTTCCTTACTTAGTTTCCTTCCTTCTGTGCTTCCATCCTTCTTTTTCTTCCTTCTTTTCTTCCTTCCTTCTTTTTCTTCTTTCCCTTCTTTTCTTCGTTCCTTTCTTTCCTTACTTCTTTTTCCTTCTTTTGCTTCCATCCTTCCTTCTTTCCTTCCTTCCTTCTTTCCCTTCTTTTGCTTCCATCCTTCCTTCTTTTTCTTGCTTCTTTTCCTTCCTTCTTTTCCTTCCTTCTTTACTTATTTTCTTTCTTTCCTTCCTTCCTTTTTTTCTTTAATTTCCTTTTCTTCCTATCTTCCTTCCTTATAGGTTATGAAAAGGACATTAAACAAGTATAGATGATACTTTGAAAAGCGTCACCTTCCTTTTCCCGCTTTTGTCTGTCTTTCCTTCCATTTCTTTCTCTCCCTTCTTTCTTCTTTTCTTTCCTTCCTTCCTCTTTTCCTTCCTGTTATAGTGTCTGGACACATAGAGCATTAAAAATTCCCAGACAGCCCTATACAAAGTAACATTAAACTTCCTCCTCCTCGGCAAATGATTTATTCCAAGTCATTTTAGTCCAGATAAGCTGTGAGATGGGATCAGAAACATAACTCGATCTGGAATGGGAAATAATGCTGCCCGTCACATAGAGGTGACAGATGGTGACCATAGAGATGGACACAGCAAGGGAACATATATATTGGTTCTTTTACACCTCCACTTAGGGTTGCTTTACAAAGTACCCTGTAGCAAATCCTTTCCAGGTGACATTAGAAAGTCTAGACTTCTACCTAAAATCAAAAAGAAAGAAAAAACACTGTTTTTTCGCAAGGTTGTTAAAATAAAAATAAAAAAAATATATATATATATTTATATATACAGGGAAAATCCAGCACTCACAGGTCCATGTTCATGCGCCCGGTGCAACGCCAACCATGATAAGTAGAACAGATGAACGGCGGCACTCTGGGTCTTCTCAAAGGATATACACTTTATAGTTTAAAAGCCAACGTTTCAGCTTGCTCCCAGCAAGCTTTCCTCAGGACAATAAATATAGCAAAAATTTCTCTGAATTAAGTAACATGAGTACAAAAACAAACTAAATTCATAACATCTTCTGTATGATCTTCCATATCAGCTGAGATTCCTGCGATATTTACCCCCATGCTCATCACATTGTGCGCAAATCCTACATCTCACACCTTTATCCCTTTTTTAAGGATTTACTTTTACTGATCTTTATCTACAAGTGCCTCTCTCATTCCTCTTAGATGATACACTGTGTGTTTCTGCATTTAATACTTAAAACACACATTTTAATCTGAGTCCTAAAGTAAACTGTAATGGGGGGGGGGGGTTAATCTCTCTTCCAGGTATCAACGGCTAAACTGGCATCCCACTTACAGGGTATTTATCTCCAAATAGTCATTTCACTTATTCCTCCAAATGTAACAATTCCCTGAGTTCTATGTAAACCTGGGGAGGTCTATAGGAGATAGATGGATGGATGGATAGATAGATAGAAAGAGAGGGGCCTAAATATAGATAAATAGATGGATAGATAGAAAGAGAGTGATATACATAGAGAGATGGATAGATAGATGGATAGATAGAGAAAGATAGATAGATAGATAGATAGATAGATAGAGGGATGAATAGATAGAGATATACATATGAGAGAGATGCATGAAGGAAATCAAAGCAGGTCACCTGTAGGGTTGGGCTGTCAGTTCGAATCGGTTTGAAGTTCGATTCGAACATTGGCTGTTCGAAAGTTCGTGAACTTCGAACTTTTCGGGACGTTCGCGGAAAGTTCGAGAATTTTTTTTTTTTTTTGCAAAAAATGCTTAACAGATCCTAAAAAATCTAAAAATAAAGAGAGACTCTTTACTGCAGAATATTATAATAAATGGTTTATTAGATATTGGATTAAAACGGGAATATTTTTAACATTGAAGCCTATGGGATTCTCCTGAATAAACCTGTCGAATTAAACCACCGAATGACAGGGCATCTCGGCAACTTTTCACTGCTGGTTTTTGTTCTCTGAATAGACGAAGCATTGCTTCTCTATGGGGATTTCACTGCCCTCGAACAGGCACCGTATGTGCAGGCAATTCGCCAACATTTGGCGAACTGCCTGCTCTCTGGATAGCTGCATTGCCAGGAAAGATAACCGTTCACTGAATTTCACAGTTCAGTTACCTTTTGGATCTCTTTGAATAATCCTGTTAGATTTTCGGTATCGTGCGCCACTGACTAAGACACAATTTTTCTGCACTCGAATGTGACAGGTGCATATCATTTCAATATTTGACCACAGGGTCCAACCCTGCACTCTTCCACAATGCCTCAGAGGGTTTACGGTGTGAAGGCACTAGCTGGCACCAAAGGCCCAATATTTGGGTGCACTGACCCGTGTACTGGATACATACAGGGCAGCCATCAGAAAAGATGGGGCCCCTTACTGAACCTCTGGATGGGGCTCCCCCATAAACTTCCTCAACCCGTAACAGCTTTTCGCCCCCTTCCAAAACAAAAAAAAGACATAACACAGTTCCACAGCAATAAAACTCACAGCAATGTGTGGTGTGTATGAGCGTATCTGTCACGTCTGGGGCTCAGAGGGGGCCCCGGCACCGCCATCGACAAGCCAGGTGCCAGGAGTTGTGCCTGCTTCCGGAGCTCGCAGGGCTGGTGAGGAGGCAGGGCGCGGCATGATGATGCGTGACCGCCAGGTTTAAATACAGACAGCGTAATCCGGCTCATCGCCCTGTCGTGGAGTTTGCTTCCATCAGTGCTGAGTGTCTCCTGGCGATTCACTACTTGGTTGATTTTTCAGTCTCCGTTGTTACCTGGCTTGTATGAGAGCCACCCCCGTGTACCAGTCCTTGGCTATTCCTTGACCATTCTAACTCTGATTGATTTTTGGCCTATATGATAGATACCCCTTGTGTTCCGTTTTGGCTATCCCTGACCACTCTAACACTGATCGATTTGGGCTTGTGTTAGAATGCGTCCTTGTATACCATCTGGCCTATTTCAGGTATACCCTGTTGTGACGAAACCGTCACTTCAAAGTTTATTTAACATCTATTTTGCTTTACAGTTTATTGTCTCTGTATATAAGGTAGAGTGGTTGTTCTGTGTGCCCTATTACCTCATGTCTGTGTTATAGTAATATTCCCTTATGTGGTTATTGTAGCGTATTGTTTCTGTGTATCTTCTCTGTGTATAGTGTACATCTCTGTATTAGCTGTCCTCTGTCTTTCTATTGTACTCCTCTGTTGCTACCCCCTCTCTGTAAGAAGACACCTTGGTTTCCCTCTAGTCCTAGCACTGTTTAGATAAGACGCCTGTGTAAACACTCCATTGTGTTGGATGGCTCTTTCTATTGTTCTGACTGGAGACTCTTGATGTTATCTGTAATGTATTCTTTAAGGGAGGGGGTTGAGTCTCAACTGTGTTTTACCTTTGTGTGTCTAAAGTGAAAATAAAGCATTCTCCATTTGGATTTCGAATGAGAAACATCTACATAGTACGTGTCGTCTACTGTGTGTGGAAATATCTCCTGTGTATACAGTGGAAAGGGGTGCTTAGATGGAGTGTATCGAGCGTGAGGGCACCAGGATCCGTAACACTGGTGGCAGCGGTGGGATTGCCCTTTCCAGCTGGAGGAGCTGGAGACCAAAGGCTCGAGTGGGTGCAGACCAGAGCGAGATGGAGATTCTCGAGGAGGTACGGAGATGCCTCAGTAAATATGGACCAAACCCCAGCATGAACCTGTTCCAGAGCATGTGGACAGAGGTCTGCTTGTTGCAGCAAGAGAAAGCTGTGTGGGGTGAGGACAAGATTGGCATTCAGGATGTGGAGTGCAACGAGGACGAGTTCTCGGTCTGGATCAAGCCAGAGGACATTTGCAGCCAGGAGGATTGCCTGGTGAGAGAGGGTGAAATCTTCACCAGTGATTTATTGGGAGGCTGGGAAGCCGGCCCAGACAGCACACAGTGTGCTCCAAGCCAGGGATGGCTGAGGGAGCTGGAAGGCCTAGAATTGTTTGGGCCAGCAATGGACTATCGTTGTGGGCAAGACAGAGGTCCCCACTGGCAAATTGCTGGACTGCTTGGGCAGTATGCCCAGAACCCCAGCAGAGTACTCCCACCCGGGGATGGGTGGAGCAGCTTGAAGGCCTCGATTTTGTTGAGCAATTCATGGAGTCTATGGTGGTAGGAGAAACTGAGGCCCTTCCCCCCTGCAAAGGAAAGATGGGGGACAGCTGGCCCTGGTCCCCAGCTGGAGATGGAAGTGTCACGGATCCCCCTGATTACCAAAAGTGTGGTCCCTTTACGCAGACCGCTCTCTACCCTTCCGATCCTTGAATGGTCGGTGATACTAAACAGACAAATAACCAGACAATATATAAACAAGGGGTAACACCAGACAGGGGTATGGAATAGAGTATCGTCACGAATCTTTCTGACTACTAAGATATAAATCTCTTTATGCGGCTCCCTTTCTACTCTTCCGATCCTTGAATGGTCGGCAAAGCTATAAAGGCAACGAAACAGGTAACAGACAAAGAAGGGAAATACCAGACAGGGGTACAGACCAGATCACAAGTCCTCCCTAGGACTTTAGTAATAGCAGAGGTAGTCTGATGCGTGCTTAGGGTGCCACACAGACTGACCTCGGTACCAACGTAAGGGCAGAACCTAGAACAGAGTAAATGCCAATGCCAGGAGTCATACACAGGAGGTTCGTTTGCCAATGCCAAGGGTCGTACACAGGAGGGTTCGTTTGCCAATGCCAAGGGTCATACACAGGACGGTTCGTTTGCCAATGCCAAGGGTCATACACAGGAGGGTTCGTTGCCAATGCCAAGGGTTATACACAAGAGGGTTCGTTTGCCAATGCAAGGGTCATACACAGGAGGGTTCGTTTGCCAATGCCAAGGGTTATACACAAGAGGGTTCGTTTGCCAATGCCAAGGGTCATACACAGGATTAACACAGGAGATAGCCAAAATCACACAAGAGCTCTGCGGGAGGTGAATACCACGTCAGGGCACCGGTGTATGGGAGAGACTGGGTTTTAAACCGGCGGGTCCGCGTCACAGCGCCAGGCCCCGCCCCTTGGCGTCCCACGTGAGCGGGCCCGGAAGCGCTTACATTCGGCGCCTGGCCAGCGAGCAGCGAGGAAGCTGCTGCCAGGCGCCGCATCCCCTGGGTCCCCGTGACAGAACCCCCCCCTCCAGGGGCGGCCACTGGACGACCCCCAGGGGCACGGGGGTGTGCCAAATAGAAGGCCTTCACTAGCCTAGGAGCATGGACCTCTGCAGCCGGAATCCAAGAACGATCCTCCGGACCGTAACCCACCCAATCGACCAAATACTGCAAGGACCCCCTAGACAGCCTGGCACCCAGAATGGCCTTAACTTCGAATTCCTCCTCGCCCTCCACAGAGACAGGAGGCGGTGGAGCATGGACTTTGGTGTACCGGTTACATAACAGCGGCTTCAGAAGGTTTACATGGAACACATTGTGTATTTTAAAATGGGGGGGTAACGCCAAAGCATAGAGAGACAGGGTTGAGTCGCCGTAGAATCTTATAGGGGCCGATATACCTAGGAGCCAACTTCATGGAAGGCACTAAGAGCTTGATATTACGTGAAGACAGCCAAACCCTGTCCCCAACTTGATACACGGGTGCCTGCCTCCTGTGTCTGTCGGCCTTAGTTTTCTGGATGGCACTACTTTCCTCCAGTGCCCGTCTCACTCTCCCCCAAGTCTCTTTCAATGATGCCAGTTGTTTATCTAAAGCAGGAATCGTGGTATCAGGAAACGTGGCGGGGAGCACGGGAGGATCAAAGCCATAAACAGTGAAGAAAGGAGAATGACCTGTGGATTCACTTACTGCGCTGTTAATAGCATATTCTGCCCACGGTAACAGATCTGACCAGTTATCTTGTTGTTCTGAGATGAAGCACCTGAGATATTTCTCTACGTTTTGGTTTTGCTCGTTCTGCTGCTCCATTGGTCTGGGGGTGATAGGCCGAAGAGAAAGAGAGGTCTATTCCCACGTTCTTACAAAACCCTCTCCAGAATCCGGAGATGAATTGGGTCCCCCTATCAGAGACTATCTCCCGAGGGACACCGTGAATGCGGACCACATTGGCAATGAATATGGGCACCAGTTCAGCTGCCGAAGGTAGTTTCTGAAGAGGCACATAGTGACCCATCTTGGAAAATCGATCTATGATCGTAAGTATCACTGTATTCCCTCTTGACTCAGGTAGCTCTACTATAAAATCCATGGCTACATGTGACCAGGGTCGTTCGGGGATCGGCAAAGGCTGGAGTAAGCCAATGGGTGCTGTTTTGGGACTTTTCTGCCTTGTGCACACTTCGCACACGGCAATGTAATCTTTGACGTCTCGGCGCAACGTGGGCCACCAGAGGAGTTTACTGATACTAGACACAGTCTTGGTGATACCCATATGCCCGGAAGTTTTATTGTCATGATAGATGTCGAGTACCTCTTCTCTTTCGTTCTCAGGTACAAAGAGTTTCGCAGGAGGTTTTCCCCCAGGAGCTGCACCCTGGACGGTCTGCAACCTTTTCATTAGAGGAGACGAAACACTAATCGTGGTAGCGGCTATAATCCTCTCCTGGGGTACAATAGGATGCTGATCTTCGATATTATGTTCATAAGACTCATACTGTCTCGACAATGCGTCTGCTTTAATGTTTCTGGACCCAGGTCTATAGGTAAGTACGTAATTAAAACTTGAAAGAAACAATGACCATCTCGCTTGTCTGGAGTTTAAACGCTTGGCATCTCCAATGTACGTGAGATTCTTATGGTCGGTTATGATAACAACGGGGTCCTTAGACCCTTCTAATAAGTATCTCCATTCGGCCAAGGCCGCGATGACTGCTAACAATTCTCTATTTCCAATGTCATAGTTCTTCTCTGCCGGGGACAACTTTCGAGAATAGAAGCCGCATGGATGCAAGGTTTTGTCAGGAGCCTCCCTTTGGGACAAGACTGCACCAAGACCTAGTTCGGAGGCGTCAACTTCTAATTGGAAAGGCAGAGCCGGATCTGGATGCCGGAGAACAGGAGCAGTAGTAAAGGCTTGCTTAAGTGTCTCAAAGGCTTGAGTGGCTTGAGGTGTCCATTTCTGATTTCCCACCCCTTTCTTTGTCATAGCCGTGAGAGGGGCCACCAAGGCCGAAAAATCTTTAATGAACCTTCTGTAATAGTTTGTGAACCCCAGAAACCTCTGAATGGCTTTAAGTCCTTGGGGTAAAGGCCAGTCAAGAATAGCTGAGAGCTTCTTAGGATCCATTTGAAACCCCCCAGGAGTTATAATATAACCAAGGAATTGCACAGTTACTATGTCGAATAGACATTTTTCTAGCTTACAGTACAATCCAGCCTTCAATAGTTTTTTCAACACTTGTTTTACATGGACATGATGAGTGTCCACATCAGGAGAGTATATCAGGATATCATCCAGATATACTATGACGAATTCTTGCAGAAATTCCCTTAGAGTGTCATTTATAAGGTCCTGAAAGACGGCTGGCGCATTACACAACCCAAAAGGCATCACCAGGTATTCGTAATGCCCGCTACGTGTATTAAAAGCCGTTTTCCATTCGTCTCCCTTCTTAACCCTGACCAGGTTGTACGCTCCGCGTAAACCAAGCTTAGTATAGACACGAGCCCCTTTTAATCGGTCAAACAATTCTGTTATGAGGGGTATGGGATATGCGTTTCTTATAGTGATCCTATTCAAACCCCTATAGTCGATGCAAGGTCGCAGATCTCCCTCTTTTTTGGAGACAAAAAAGAAACCTGCTCCTGCTGGGGGGAGGAGGACCGTCTAATGAATCCTCGTTCCAGATTCTCCCTTATATATTCCTCCATAATGTCGTTCTCCCTTTGCGACAAAGGGTATACGTGACCCCTAGGAGGCATCGTACCGGGGAGCAAGTCAATGGCACAGTCATATGGACGATGTGGTGGTAGAACCTCAGTCCTGGCTTTAGAGAACACCTCCTTTAATGCCCGGTAACATTCAGGGACCTCTGTGGACAAAGGAGGGGCTGTGGCAATATTGAGGCTACCAATCACATTAACTGTGCCTAGGCACTTAGACTGACAACTTTGACCCCAACATTTTATGTCTCTCTGGACCCAATCGACTACTGGGTTGTGCTCTGTTAGCCATGGAAACCCAAGGACGACAGGACATGAGGGTGATTCAATGATTTGAAATCTTATAGTCTCCTGGTGCAAAACTCCTATTTTCATACATACATCGACTGTATCGTGAGTGATATGAGGACATGCCAGAGGGTTACCATCTATGGCCTCCACCCTTAGAGGCCTTTCCCTGAGAACCAGTGGTATGAGGTTTTTGGCAGCAAAATTCTTATCCATAAAATTGCCTGAGGCCCCAGAGTCCAAAAACGCCTCAGTCTTGAGGTGAACCCCCTCCCAGGCTAGGGAGACCGGTAACAGAATCCTGGATTTTTTTTTCTCATTATCCACAAAGGAGGCACACAGAGAACCGACAACCTGGGTGTCTCCTGTTCTGAATCCCACTCTGCTATGTTCAACCCTGCCAACCCTGGGTCTCTGAGGACAGCGAAGGCGGAAGTGATCTGCCCCTGCACAATAAAAGCAGAGCCCCTTTTCTTTTCTGTGAGTTTTTTCTGCTTCTGAAATACCTGTCCTCCCTATTTGCATGGGTTCAACGACCGGTAAATCAGTTTTTTCATTCTCCGAACCACCTGATGTACTGGAGTGTCTAGGTAACGAGGGTAAAGGAGGCAAGACCCTTCTGGGTCTATCTCTGGTGTGTCTCCTTTCCCTGATTTGATCGTCCATGGCTATACAGAAATCTATCAGGTGTTCCAGACTTTCTGGTAATTTTAAAGGAGCCAGTTCAAACATAAAAGCCTCGTTCAAGCCTTCGGTAAAGGCTAAGGTTAAAACGTCGTTCGGCCAAAGTACTTCAGAAACCAAAGTCTTAAACTCTATGGCATAATCGGCGACCCTCTTATTACCTTGTTTGATATGAAACAAGGACCTACCCGCATTGGTAGCCCTTCTAGAGGGAAAGGTACGTTTTAACTCAGAGGTAAAACCCTCATAGTCATAAATGATGGGTTTTTTATTTTCCCACAACGGCGTAGCCCACAATAAAGCTTTTTCTGTTAAATGAGTAATCAGATATCCTACTTTGGCTTTATCAGACATACAAGAACCTGGATTGTTCTCAAACAGAATCTCGAGTTGAGTCAAAAACCCCCGACATAGGCTTGGTGTACCATCATAGCGTAGGGGTGCCTTCATACTAAGCCTATGTCCTTCAGGGGAGACCGGACTGACCCTAGGTAACACTGGATCTGGAGGGTTTGTGGTACCTGTATTGGACCGATTTAGCAGGGTTTGCAGAGCGAGAGAAATCTGGTCCATTCTATGGTCCTGTTCCTCTTGTCTGGCTGCGATACGTGCCAGCTGGTTAGAGAGGTCTGCGGGATCCATTGGCCCTGACGTAATGTCACGGATCCCCCTGATTACCAAAAGTGTGGTCCCTTTACGCAGACCGCTCTCTACCCTTCCGATCCTTGAATGGTCGGTGATACTAAACAGACAAATAACCAGACAATATATAAACAAGGGGTAACACCAGACAGGGGTATGGAATAGAGTATCGTCACGAATCTTTCTGACTACTAAGATATAAATCTCTTTATGCGGCTCCCTTTCTACTCTTCCGATCCTTGAATGGTCGGCAAAGCTATAAAGGCAACGAAACAGGTAACAGACAAAGAAAGGGAAATACCAGACAGGGGTACAGACCAGATCACAAGTCCTCCCTAGGACTTTAGTAATAGCAGAGGTAGTCTGATGCGTGCTTAGGGTGCCACACAGACTGACCTCGGTACCAACGTTAAGGCAGAACCTAGAACAGAGTAAATGCCAATGCCAGGAGTCATACACAGGAGGGTTCGTTTGCCAATGCCAAGGGTCGTACACAGGAGGTTCGTTTGCCAATGCCAAGGGTCATACACAGGAGGGTTCGTTTGCCAATGCCAAGGGTCATACACAGGAGGGTTCGTTTGCCAATGCCAAGGGTTATACACAAGAGGTTCGTTTGCCAATGCCAAGGGTCATACACAGGAGGGTTCGTTTGCCAATGCCAAGGGTTATACACAAGAGGGTTCGTTTGCCAATGCCAAGGTCATACACAGGATTAACACAGGAGATAGCCAAAATCACACAAGAGCTCTGCGGGAGGTGAATACCACGTCAGGGCACCGGTGTATGGGAGAGACTGGGTTTTAAACCCGGCGGGTCCGCGTCACAGCGCCAGGCCCCGCCCCTTGGCGTCCCACGTGAGCGGGCCCGGAAGCGCTTACATTCGGCGCCTGGCCAGCGAGCAGCGAGGAAGCTGCTGCCAGGCGCCGCATCCCCTGGGTCCCCGTGACAGGAAGGCACTCCAGAGGTTGTGGACGACAGTTTGTTGGTGGAGGAGCTTTCTGCCACCACAGCGGAAGAGTTGGTATTAGGGCAGAGAGTTACGGATTTCTGTCCTCAATCGGCTGGCCAGATTTCTGGGGAAAGGAGGAGAACCACTTGCTCGCACAGGAGTCCAAGGAACCTGCAGCCATCTCCTTCACTCAGCTAAAGAGCGAGCTTCAGGGAGGGGAGACAGTTGGCCTCACTCCCCAGTGGCAGAGTTTACCCCAGGAAGAGAGTACAGGTGGTACTTCTCCACAGCGGAAGATGGAGCACCAGCATGAGGGTGAGGATGGCCCCTTCTCCCAGCAACAGGACGCTGCTGACCCCCTTTCCCAGATGGCGGAGGATGCCTGTTGGGGATTATAGATGAGACTCTGGATTCCAAGTGTGTGCCCTCTGGGTGCTGGGCAGTTGGCGCAGATCCCCAATCATTGACTGTGGAGATACCAGCCACCCCACATTCTCTCCAACAGCAGAGACATCATACAGAAGATGCCGGGGTCGGCGGGGTGAGTGACTTGTGCTCAGTTATGACTTTTTATGGACAATTTTGTAGCAGTGAGAAGATACCATGTTCCTGGTCCCAAGCCAAAGTGCACCCCTTGGGGATTGAGGGAATTGCTGGGGGGTGGGCTCCTTTTGAATGTTTGGGAGGGGGAATATCAGGGTGTCCACTAACAAACATTTTATGCCTGTGGACTGTGGTGGCCTGTTGCCTGGCACTCTGGACAAGAGGGGTGTCTTGCCTCTTACCCAGGGACTATGGACCCACAACCCTGCAGCGACCGTCAGACCCCACTGATGGTGGTTGTGTGCCAACCCCCTGGAACTTTGCTGTTGGCTCAAAAATGGACCGAGTGAAAGGGTCTTGTCAATGGCAAGTGATCCGTTGGGATCAAAGCTCGCCCTGACGCTCTGGAAGGGGGGACATATGTGACGAAACCGTCACTTCAAAGTTTATTTTACATTTATTTTGCTTTACAGTTTATTGTCTCTGTATATAAGGTAGAGTGGTTGTTCTGTGTGCCCCTGATGTCTGTGTTATATTAATATTCCCTTATGTGGTTATTGTAGCGCATTGTTTCTGTGTAACTTCTCTCTGTATAGTGTACATCTCTGTATTAGCTGTCCTCTGTCTTTCTATTGTAGTCCTCTGTGGCTACCCCCTCTCTGTAAGAAGACTCCAGTTACACCCTCAGCCCCCGCTGTACCTCCTGGGGGGGGGGTCTGGGCAAGAAGGGGGACCGCTGGCTGGTCGGGTGCCAGCACTTGCTGCTGGCAGATCGGCATCTGAGGGGACGGGGTCAGGTGTGGTTACCAGGAGCCACAGGCTTTAAAACAGGGCTCTAGGAATGGCCTCATTGCACTGTTGTGGAGTTATTTCACGCACCGCTACTTCTAATATCTATTTGACTTTACTGTTGACGACCCTGCTTGTATGAGATCCCTTCTCCTGTTAATTGACCCAGCTTGGCTTAGACTACTCTCTCTCTATCGTGTTTATTACGCTGTATCACTTGTTTTAGTGATTTAACCCCCTGCTGGTTGCTGGGTTGATCACTTGCTGTTTTGGGTTCTATCCCTTCACGTTTAGGGGTATCATTTGCAACCCTCCGGGGTTCCCTTTACCCAGGTTGCTACTTATGTTTATGGTTTTGGTAAGACCACAATAACAAACTATTGTTTATTTCTGTTTTATGTTATTTCTGCATCTCTGACTGCCCTGCACCTTGAATACTTCACGGACTGTCATTCCACATCTGCTGTTTCTGAGTGTGTCCTAGGTAATCTGTTGGTCTCGAAACCTTCAGAGTTTAGAGACAATTCAGTTAGTCCTTGTGTCTCCTTGTTACAGTCCGTAGTTTATAAACCTTTTGTATTATTCAAGCAGATACTTCTGTCCTCAAAGATCCCAATTCCGCTACTCTTGGGTAAGCGATATAGCTACCGTTACAACTCCTTGGTTTCCCTAGTCCTAGCACTGTTTAGATAAGACGCCTGTGTAAACACTCCATTGTGTTGGATGGCTCTTTCTATTGTTCTGACTGGAGACTCTTGATATTATCTGTAAGGGGTGGGTTGAGTCTCAACTGTGTTTTACCTTTGTGTGTCTAACGTGAAAATAATGCATTCTCCATTTGGATTTTGAATGACAAACATCTACATAGTACGTGTGGTCTACTGTGTGTGGAAATATCTCCTGTGTATACAGTGGAAAGGGGCGCTTAGACGGAGGGTATCGAGTGTGAGAGAACCAGGATCTGTAACACCTGTCCTGTGTGTTGGTCAAACATTTCCCACTCGTTGTTGGTCAAACATTTCACACTCCTTGTTGGTCAAACATTTCCCACTCGTAGGTGATAAAACATTTCCCATGGCTTCAAATCGCGTTTAAACATGAGCAAATGCGGTAAAAATGAGCTCAGCGCACAGCGGTGAAATGGCTCAGCACTCAGCAGTGAAAGGGTTAAACACATCCTTTTTTTTCATTGTTTCCTGTCTCCCAGGGCAGTATCCGGACTCCCATACACCTTTTATGGCCAATAGCTTGCATATATGCCCTCTTGGAGGGGACCTTAATTTTCGAACATTCGACCCCCATTAACTTGCATTGTGTTCGAATTGTGTTCGAGTTCGCGGTTGAACTTTTTCGTGTTCGAGTTCGAATGCGAACTGAACACGGGGGTGTTCGGCCCATCACTAGTCACCTGGGATTATTTTTTGATTTTTCATCTGCAGTGTATGGATTCCACAGGCTGCAGGGTTGGCTGAATGATATCCCTGTACAGCAGTGTGTGACTAGGGATGAACCAAACACCCCCGTGTTCGGTTCGCATTCGAACTCGAACTGAACTCAATGAAAGTCAATGGGACTCAAAAGTTTGATTTTTAGAGTGCCCTCTAAGAGGGCATATATGCAAGATATTTGCCATAAAAGGTGTATGGGGGTCCGGGTAGTGCCCTGGGGGACAGGAAACAAGGACAAAAAGATTAAAAAAAGACGTTTTTAAAGGAACAGTGAGTTTTCCATAAAATAACGGTTGAAAATAAAAATGAAAAATTCCTTCAAATATCGTGCCTAGGAGGTCCCCATAACCTGCCCATGAAGTGGCGGATTTGTAGAATGTATAGAAACATCGCCATCAGAGACCCACACATGACACCTAGCCACCCTTAAGGGGTTAAAATGCACAGGGACTGGCTACTATCCTGTTAGATGAGGGAATGTATTATATGTATAAAGCAAGGTATATATGACAATGGATAGTCAGAGACTCTAGGGACTCAGCTTGTACGTTTATGATAGACATTTCTAACACAATAATAATTGTATGCTCACATAGGCCCTTCGGGAGAGGTACATGACATACAAATACTGGAATATTACGTTTAAATCTAAGGAGTGTGATAAAGATTGTATTAAGCCCTTGATGACAAATGACGTAACATCTACATCATTAATGATTGGCTTTACAGAGCCCTGGTCCTTAAGGGGTTAAACAGCATATCAGAGGACCATATAGTAGAAATGAACGCTTTTTAGAATTCAGAACAAGCACAGTGTTTGTTCATACATGTGCAGGAGCCACACCCAGTCTGCAGGCAATGTATCAAATATGTATCAAATTCATGAGACCAGACTAATTAGAAGCACATGTTATTTCCAAACACTAATTAAACACCTGTTGTTTACGCCGTTTGAGAGCACAGGTCATTTAGAGGTGAGAATCTTTGCACCTAGACATTAGGTAGTTTTTTAATTCAATATCTAATAAACCGTTGCTTTAACCACTTCAATGCTGAGGACGCGCTGAGCGCGTCCTCAGCATTCCCGCTGGTATGCGGAGGACGCGCTGAGCGCGTCCTCCCATTGGGGTCAGCGTTCGGCAGGTTCCGGCCGATCGCTGGCCCCCCCAGTGCAGGCTGACATCCTCGATGTCAGCCGCGCATCCGGGACCGCAGCCGCCAGAATTAGGTGTCATCGCGGCAGCGCGATGACACCTAATTCAGGCGCCCCCCCGCATGTGCGGAGGAGGCGCTTGAAAGGGAGGGGGGGAGGTCCTTTGGACCTCTCTCCCTCCCGATCGGCGGCTCTGCGGGGGTTAACCCAGGCATCATTTGGAAGGGCACAGCCTGCCCTTCCAAATGGTGCCTGGCATTAACCCCTGGGGAGCTGGATCGCGAATCGGCGCTGAAAAGCGCCGGTTCGCGATCCTTTCCCGGAGCTGGCCGACATCTTGGAT
Organism: Leptobrachium leishanense; assembly: GCA_009667805.1. Lineage (NCBI taxonomy): Eukaryota > Metazoa > Chordata > Amphibia > Anura > Megophryidae > Leptobrachium > Leptobrachium leishanense. The sequence goes on along the minus strand of CM019063.1, from coordinate 520,509,074 downwards.
GTCGGCCAAGCCTCTGGGAACTCCCCCTGAGGACTGGCGTCATCGTGCGTAGCGTAGCGTAGCACGATGACGCCAGTCCTGGACTTAACCCCTAACTGCCACCAACTGTGGAGATAGGGAGTTCCAATGAACTCCCTATCTCCCGATCCGTGGCAGTTAGGGGTTAATGTTTGGTATGGTTGGATCGGCCAGAGCATGGCCGTTCCAACGATACCAAACATGAAAGTGAAAAAGTTTGTAAAAAAAAAAAAAAAAAATTATAAAAAAAAAAAACACTTTTTTTTTATTTTTTTTGGTTTGTTAATGCAGCAATATTGTTCCCATTTCAATTATAATGTGAACAATGATGCTGCACTAACGATTTTTGTATGCGGTGCGTTTGTTAAAAATAGTGTAATTTTCCCCAAAAAAAAATGTAACGAGACCCCATCTCTAATTTTTTTAACAAGCGCACCCATACAAAATATAACCGCAATTGCTCGCATGTTAAAATGTGAAAAAAAACACTTTACACGTTGTAAATTATTGAAAATACATATTTTATTGCATTTTTTGTTGTAATATACAGACATGACATAACGTATACATATAATAATGACATATTATGAATCTGCCGAGTCTGACGGAAAGAACGATATATAATATGTCTGGGTCATATACTAAAATAAGCCTTCAAAACACGTTTAAACATGATGAGCAAAACCGGTAAAAATGACCTCAGCACAGGGGCGGGAAAAGCCTCAGCAGCGAAAGGGTTAAAGTTGCTGCAGTAAAGAGTCTCTTTATTTCTAGATTTTTTAGTATTTTTTAAGCATTTTTTATACTTTTATAAAAAAAATTATTTTCTTCGAACTCGAACCGAATACGCCAAAAAGTTCGAACTTCGAAATTTCGAACTGCCAATGTTCGAGTCGAACTCTGAACTGATCGAACCGAACAGCTCATCCCTATGTTTGACCCCTGAGCTCTCCCTGGCTGCTGTAATGCAGCAGTAAAGTTTGGTGAGCTTTTTGTTACAGTGAAGACGGGAGCTAGAAACATAGAAACATAGAAACATAGAAACATAGAAACATAGAAAGATGTCGGCAGATAAGAACCTTTCGGCCCATCTAGTCTGCCCAAATACATGGATACTTTACTTGGATTTATCTTTTGTTTAGGATAACCTTATGCCTATCCCATGCTTGCTTAAATTCAATTACTGTTTTGGCCTCTACCACTTCAACTGGAAGACTGTTCCATGTATCCACCACCCTCTCAGTAAAATAATGCTTCCTGATGTTACTTTTAAACCTTTGCCCCTCTAATCTAAGACTATGTCCTCTTGTTTTGCTACTTTGTTTCCTTTTAAATATACTCCCTTCCTCTACCTTGTGGATTCCCTTTACGTATTTAAATGTTTCTATCATATCTCCTCTGTCTCGTCTTTTTTCCAAGCTGTACATGTTAAGATCATTAAGCCTTTCCTGGTAACTTTTCTCCTTCAAGCCGTACACCATTTTAGTAGCCCTTCTCTGAACTCTCTCTAAGATGTCTATATCCTTCTGGAGATACGGTCTCCAGTACTGCACACAGTACTCCAAGTGAGGTCTCACCAGTGCTCTGTACAGTGGCATGAGCACTTCCCTTTTCCTACTGCTAATACCTCTCCCTACACAACCAAGCATTCTGCTAGCATTTCCTGCTGCTCTATTACATTGACTACTTACCCTTAGATCCTCTGAAATAATGACCCCTAAATCCCTTTCCTCAGATGTTGAGGTTAGGACTGTATCAAATATTCTATATTCAGCCCTTGGGTTTTTACGTCCCAGGTGCATTATCTTGCACTTATCCACATTAAAACTCAATTGCCACAACTCCGACCATTTTCTTAGTTTACCTAAATCATTTGTCATTTGGCTGATCCCTCCAGGAACGTCAACCCTGTTGCAAATCTTTGTGTCATCAGCAAAAAGACATACTTTTCCATTAATACCTTCTCAAGCTGCTCCTTATAGCTTATTTACAGTAATACAGGGTGACAGGAGTGAGAGCTCACAGGACATATCACTTCTCCCCATGGAGAAAATTAACCTTACACCAACAAGGAAAGCAAATGGCTTTTATATACTCATTTTCTTGTTTCAATACAATGTGAGAAGAACATGCATGCGTGTATTCATAGTGAAAGGGTTAAAGCATTTTAACATGTGGTTAAAACACACAGCATTGTAGGAGAGAGCGTGTCGCGTTGCTAATGGCCATGCGAGTGTTGGATGTAGTTTACTCTCCAATTCTTTATCTCTGGCCATATTCTCTTTTTCCAGAGTTTATTGACTCAAAAGTGAAGGTTCTGTCCAAACATCTTCAATCTCGAGCCGTTTGCTGTGAATCCATTTGTCTTTGTGCACTAACTCTTTATAAAGGATGATACTAATAGGATTACAAATGACAAAACAGGTATTACAGAATAATACAGGTCCCTCTAATAGGATTACGATGTATAGTACACAGTATAATAGCAATAACACTGGCAGCAGCTAAATCCCGCAAGGTAAACTGCTGCCAGCAAAAGATGTTTGGACTCCAGTCTCAGGCCCACTCCAGCGTCTTCTTCTTCCGCTATGGACGGCTTGGATGAAGAACAAAGACACAAGCTATTCAGGAGCGTGATAGGAAGTGTCTGACATCTAATCCTCTCTGTGACGCACCCCAACACCGGGGGAAGAGCAGGGGATCATCCAAACCGCCATATCAAAGGCTCTAATTATTACACCGGTGGCTAAAGCCAACTCCATACATCATTATCTCATCCTCACACGGCTCTCTATTTGGAGGAGAGAAACGAGAAACACTAGGAAGACTATCGAAAGCGGATTCCTGGAAAATGGAATAATAATAAAAGATAATTGTTATTAAAAAATCATAAAAGGAGACTAAAAGTATCAGTTTCAGGCAGTGTACATGTCATGAGATACAATGGTAGACTAGAGGCTGCCAGTATAGAAAGAACTTTGGAATGTCCATCCATTCATTATCTATCCATTAACCAGCTATTGATCTATTTATCTATCCGTCTATCTATTCATCTGTCTGTTTATCTATCTATTCATTATCTATCCATCCATTACCTATCTATCCATCTATCCATCATCCATTATCCAACTATTGATCTATTTATCTATCCGTCTATCCGTTTATCTATCTATCCATCATCTATCTATTATCTATCTATCCATTTATCTATCTATCCATCCAACCATTATCTAGCTTTTGATCTATCTATCCATCTATCCGTTTATCTATCTATTCATTATCTATCCATCCATTACCTATCTATCGTCTATCCATCCATCCATTATCCAACTATTGATCTATTTATCTATCCGTCTATCTATCCATCTATCCGTTTAGCTATCTATTCATTATCTATCCATCCATTACCTATCTATCCATCTATCCATCATCCATTATCCAACTATTGATCTATTTATCTATCCGTCTATCTATCCATCTATCCGTTTATCTATCTATCCATCATCTATCTATTATCTATCTATCCATTTATCTATCTATCCATCTATCTGTTTATCTATCTAGCCATCATCTATCTATTCATTATCTGTCCATTAATTACCTATCTATCCATCTATCCATCCATCCATTATCCAACTATTGATCTATTTATCTATCCGTCTATCTATCCATCTATCCGTTTATCTATCTATTCATTATCTATCTATCCATTATCTATCTATCTATCCATCCAACCATTATCCAACTATTGATCTATTTATCTATCCGTCTATCTATCCATCTATTCGTTTATCTATCTATTCATTATCTATCTATCCATTATCTATCTATCTATCTATCTATCCATCCAACCATTATCTAGCTTTTGATCTATCTATCTATACATCTATCCGTTTATCTATATATTCATTATCTATCCATCCATCCATTATCCAACTATTGATCTATTTATCTATCCGTCTATCTATCCATCTATCCGTTTATCTATTAATTATCTATCTATCCATTATCTATCTATCTATCTATCTATCTATCTATCTATCCATCCAACCATTATCTAGCTTTTGATCTATCTGTCTATCCATTGTCTAGCTTTTTATCTATTTATCTATCTATCTATCTATCTATCTATCCAGTATCTAGCTTTTGATCTATCTGTCCATCTGTCTGTCTATCTATCTATCCATTATCTTTTCCATTCACTATTCACTATTAAAAAACGGAAAAAAAATTGCCGAAAAAATTCTGAACAAAGCCTAAAAGATCCTTAAAAATCAATAAAAAGAGACTTTTTTGCTGCAGATTAAAATAATAAATGGTTTATTATTGAATAAAAACGGGAATATTTTTAACATTGAAGCCTATGGGATTTGCCCGAATAAACCTGTCGAATGAAACCACCGAACAGCAGGGCATTTCGGCAACTTTTCTCTGCTGTTCGGGGTCTCTGAATAGATTAACCATTGCTTCTGTATGGGGAATTTCTCTGCCGTCCCACAGACACAGTACGTGCTGGTAGTTCGTCAAAATTTGCCAAACTGCCTGCTCTCTGAATAGCCGAATGGCCCCGAAATGTCATCGTATGTGGAAATTCCCTGTTCGGTGCCATTTCGGTGCCAGATCGTCTCTCTCTGAACAACCCCTATAGCAGGAGTTATTTATGTCACTTAGAAACGTGATTTAGGAAAAAAGCAAAGAGTCCTCTTGCCTCTGATTTCTAACATTTTGTACAGTGGATTAGATGCAGGGATCTCAAACTCTGCCCCCCCAGATGTTTCTTGCATACAAATCCCAGAATTCTTTGATTGCAATACATGGCCAGACAATCATGAGAGGTGTAGTTCAGAAACATCTGGGAGGCCAGAGTTTGAAATCCCTGGATTAGAGACTTGTTGCTGGGACTGGAAGTTCCATTGCTCTGCAGCTCTGTTATACACCTGCACACTTCCAACATACTGGACCTCTAGAAGAAAAGACATTAGGAAAAAAATGCTGCAACCGTCCAATCTACTGCTCTGAGCCTATGCCGAGAATACGTCCCTAGTAAAAACCATGGAGAGATAACATGTCATGCAGGTATGTGTTCGGGAGCCCATTAACCCTTCAGATGCCACAGTGAAGGGCTTAGTGCAGGTTCCCTGCATGTGCCTCTGGGTGATGCTTTTGGTGGGTCATAGCAATGATTCAATTATGGCCTTATGAGTGAGATCCCTTGGATGAGCCCCCGAGCCAAGATAAAGGTCTTGGCACTGTCCACCATCAAAGGCCTGTCTGACTCCGGATTAACACACCTTACAAAAAGGTGTTAGGGGGAAAAAAAATCCTTTTTTTTTTAATTAAGCATTTTTTTAATTAGGCTTTTTTTAATTTAGAAAAAAAGTTTCTTCATCATAGAAATTCATTTTATTCTTTAATATCTATGATTTCTAATAAGGACCCTCTGGGTATCAAAACTGCTGTAGTTTATTATACTGTAGTTTTTTTATTGTGATACAAGGAGGCTTCTGTGAATTTTATCAAACGTTATCACGTATACATTGCTTTTACAGATTTGTTCAGATTCATACAGGGTTATTCAAAGAGAATCGAAAAGTCACCGCACGTTTGGTGACTTTTCGTTCTCTTCAGTTCGGTGCGATTTGGCGATCCCACTTTTGGCGACCCTGCAGTGTATTCAGCAAGCACCACAGGGCCGCCGAAATGCAGGGAAAAGCCGCCGCAAACCCGACGAACACTCACCACAAAACTCGCAAAAACATCTGGATTAACCCCGCCGAACACACCGGAGAAACCTGAGCAGCCGCCGATCACAGCGCAGAGCAGCCGCCGGCAAAAGCCGACACCGAAGACGAATGGAGTGAAAAAAAAAAAACAGTACGCTTGAATGTTTGAAAAGTGAAACGCTGTTTGCAAAGAAACTACTGAACGAAAATGTCTGAAATTTACATATAAGATCCAATGAATGATAATAAAAAGGGCTGTTACAGAAAAAAGAAGAAACGATTTAAAAAAAAAAAAAAAACGGAAAAAGATTTTTTGCAAAAAAATCCCTAAAAATGCCTAAAAGATCCTAAAAAATCTATAAATAAAGAGACTCTTTACTGCAGAATAAAATAAACGGTTTATTAGATATTGAATTAAAACTGGAATATTTTTAACATTGAAGCCTATGGGATTCTCCTGAATAAATCTGTCGAATGAACCACTGAATGGCAGGGCATTTCGGGAACTTTTCACTGCTGGTTTTTGTTCTCTGAATAGACGAAGCATTGCTTCTCTATGGGGATTTCACTGCCCTCGAACAGGCAACGAACAGGCACCGTATGTGCAGGCAATTCACCAGGATTTGGCGAACTGCTTGCTCTCTGAATAGCCGAATGGCCAGGAAAGGTAACCGTACACTGAATTTCACTGTTTGGTTACCTTTCGGCCCAAATTCGGATCTCTTTGAATAACCCTGATACTGTTTTATTTATCTTGCAATTTTTCAAGGTCAGAGAACCACGGGAGTTGTAGTTCAGCAATATCTGGGGGGCCAGATTTTAATACCCTTGGTCTAAAATGTGGCCAGAGATTCACAGGTTCAACCCTACCAGGCCCTCTTGGCAGGGGCACAACATATGGGGGGTGGGGGCACTGCCCCGTGCGCAATTTTCTTAGGTGCACAAAATTTAAAAAGAAATTTACACCCTAATATTTTCCAGGCATGCCCAGACTGACCATCGAGTATACCAGACATTTGCCCGGTAGGCCGCTGGGCTTCCGAGACAGTTGACTACTAGGGATGAATAAAAGGAAACAGTGAAGCCCCTTCAGAAAAAGTGATTAAACGTACACGCTACACATTGAATATGGGGGTTCTCCTAAAAACCTGAAAACATGTATTGTAGATGGTCAACGGAGCGCCAGCGAACTGGATGTACGGTTAGTCACTTTACATGTCCAATAGACTGTCTTCTAAACCATCCCAAGAGAACCACTCTTCCGAATGAAAGAAAATCTCTGCAGAAGAGAAGGGATATAATAGCGCAGTATGTCGGTCCACCATAAGAGGAAAGTAAAGTGGTCGTGGTCCTACTCACATGCTGTTGAGCCTGACCTCGGCTCTAGGGTGGATGGTAGTTATGGGATTTCAAAGATGTTCAGGTGCCCATATACCCACAATAGAATTCTTCAAACACTTTCCCCTGCAGTGGATCAGAAAAATACCAACGCACTTTCTGGTGCAATACCGTTTTAAAAAATAATGATAGAGTGGGTACTCATAAATGATTACACTCACATGTTGGTGAGCCGCATTGGCTCCAAGATGTCACATAGGAATATTAAGGCAATTCCAAAACCTTCTCTTAAATCACGTTCCAGGAAGCAGCAGTAGTTTAAAATAAATTTATTTAATACATAAAATTTATTACCAGTACGCGTTTCGCTCCTTAGAGCTTCTTCAGCTGATACCATAATCAGAGGGAGCCGACTGGCCATGGGCATTGGTGTCAGGGCATTGGTGCCAGGGTATTGGGTGGCAGACATCACACAGTGCGCCCTGTGACTTAATCAAGGGGGGGCTTGACGGACGGATGACTCCCTATGATTATGTCATAGGGCCCTTGGATGGTCGGCCGCCATCTTGAAGCCCGTATCGGCCTAGGCTGCAGCCTGGGGAACACAGGCTAAAAATCTATTCACTAATTATTTTTTGGTTTATCCTATTTAAGTGTTCAGTATGCATTTAAAACACGTGTTATTTTATTATAAGGTGCGTGTGATCGAAGGAGGAAAAAGCACAGTCTAATCCTGCAAATAATTTCAAAGAAATAATCTCTAAAATAAATAAACAATAAGAAAAAAAAAACGACACCAAAGAAGCATAAGAAGTGAGAAGATCTTAACAGGTGAAACTTAAAGAATTTCTTGTGGGATTAATGGTCAAAATTCCCTAAGGATAAATAAAAAAATAAAAAAACACCTCAATCCCATCGAACAATGAGTGAAAAAAAATCCTCTCGGTGTCACCAGAGCCAAAGGTGAATGTCCGAGAAAACACAAAAAAAAAAACGAAGGACGAGATTCGTTTTCAGTGGGCTTTTTGGAATACGTGTAATTATGTGTCATGAGGTTACGCGGTGCTATGCATAAGAAAATGTGAATGTGAGAAAATGAATTCAAGGTATTTTGAGGAAACGTAAGGAAAAACAATGGTAATGGTATGCAGATTAGGGGGTGCTGGGCGTTAATATGTCTTTAAATTTGAAAGTATCGTTTAAGTGGAGATTCCTGTATTTGCTAAGTTTTATTCATGGCATGTGAAGTTATATTAATTGGTTATTCACTATCCTCTGAATTTGCCACCGAATTGCACCGAACAGTGAATTTCACCATAGGTTACATTTCAGAGCAATTAGTCTATTCTGAAAGCTGTCGATTCGCCAAATACAGGTGAACTGACAGACATGGTTATTCAGAGAGCGTGAAAAGCAGGCGAATGACAGGAGAATGACTGGAGAATGAAAAATTCTAGGTCAAAATAGCCAAACCAGAAAAATTCTCCCTTTCATCTCACTTTCCAAATCGGCTATTTTGACCTAGAATTTTTCATTCTCCAGTAATTCTCCTGCTTTTCACCGCTCTCTGAATAACCCTGAGAGAAATACAGTGCAATTCTCCGACACCAAAATTGTCCCATTGGACACTATCGATTCGTCTGTTCACAGAATGCCGAATTGCACCGACATTTCTGCGAAATTACCAGATTTTTGGTGTTTCAGTTCGACAGGTTTAACTGCTTAACACGGGGTGCCAGGTGGTAGGGGGTTAACGCCGGTGTGGCCTCTTCAGAAGGCGCCTCCTTCAGCCTAGGCTTGTGCACCGATTTTTTTTCCGATTCGGTTCGGTTCGTTCGGATTTTGTAAATTTTCTTTTCGACTCGTTTCAGGCCGATTTTTGTTTCGGTTCGGTTCGTTTCGTTTCGTTTTTGGTATCGACTTTTTTTCGTGATTTCGGAAGTTTTCGTGTTTTTCGGAACGTCTGTTCTCCTCGTTTCAAAGTGTCTATTCGTTTTGACATAAACTAATGGTTTTTCGGATACGATAATTATACGATACGATAATTCTGCCAATACGATAATTCCGCCATTGAGATTTCTCTGGTTTTACAAGAAGGATACATTGAGATTTCTCTGGTTTTACAAGAAGGATACATTGAGATTTCTCTGGTTTTCCAGGAAGGATACATTGAGATTTCTCTGGTTTTCCAGGAAGGATACATTGATATTTCTCTGGTTTTCCAGGAAGGATACATTGATATTTTTCTGGTTTTACAAGAAGGATACATTGAGATTTCTCTGGTTTCCCGGGAACGATACATTGAGATTTCTCTGGTTTTCCAGGAAGGATACATTGAGATTTCTCATGTTTTACAAGAAGGATACATTGAGATTTCTCTGGTTTCCCGGGAACGATACATTGAGATTTCTCTGGTTTTCCAGGAAGGATACATTGAGATTTCTCATGTTTTACAAGAAGGATACATTGAGATTTCTCTGGTTTCCCGGGAACGATACATTGAGTTTTCTCTGGTTTTCCAGGAAGGATACATTGAGATGGGAATGATACAAAATTTAATTACAGAATCAGCGATATAAATACGATGCCCGAAATTACTGAAATGGAACCGAAATCAGGAATGTAGCCGAAATCACGAATGGAACGAAAATGAATTTCGATTTTACACATTTCTAGTCCATTAGAAAATTCCGAAAAGTTTTCGTTTTGTCACGAAAAGTCGTTTGGATCTGTCGTTTTCGGGTTCCGAAAACTTTCAGAAAATCGGCCAAATCCGAATGCACGAATCGGGAAATTTTGTGAAAATTCCGAAATTCCGAAACCCGAAACGCACATCCCTACTTCAGCCCACCTAGCCGCTGACGTGCGTCATTGGCTGCAAGGGGATGTGCTGAGTTCAGGCCATCCTGCAGCAGCGAACCTCTGCGCTGGCTGCTGGGTGGGGCCTAGGCGGCCAATAGAAGTCAGAGGGGCGTGCTAGGTCGACCCGCGTCTTCAAGACCCATCCGCCGCAGGGACGGCATGGTATGCCCTGTGGCGGGAAAGGGTTGAACAGGCGAATCCCATAGGATTTATTGTAAAACAATATTATTGTTTTTATTGTATTTTTTATTCAACCATTTATTCTTTTCATTTTCGGCGCTCTTTGAATAACCTCGAGTCTCTCTGCATCATGCAGATGACGTTTTACAGCCACCTGGATATCCATAATTTTCCTAGAACCAGCTGCCTATGCGCTTGGGCATAGAAGTGCTTCCCAGCAGTATGTAGAATGTATATACTGTGAGAAAGAAATGAAATCAATTCATCGATTTCAACCGTTTGACTTTAAATTCCTGCTTGAATAAGGAACTGCTTCCCAGAGAAGCACTTATTGCATGTCTTGCCCGATCACATGAAGGATGGATTTATGGACGGGACTGACTTCAGGCTCAATTTAATTCCATCAGCAGATATTTTTAACCCCTTCACTACCAAGCAATTTCTGTTGCAATTTTTTTTAATCTTATCATTTATTTGAAACTTGCAAAGTACAATTAAATTTAGAGTAAAATAGAAATTTTGCACAAAAGATCATTGTTTTGAGATTGTTAAAAAAGTTAAACAATGTAAATTCGCTCATTTTCAGTTTTTCATGTATTCGTTTATCCACTACAGAAATATTGTTGGAATGAAAGGTTCTGCACTCAAGGTGGTGTTCCATATCTTACACAATGTTACGCAGGGTCTGCATTATCACCAAACAGACAGAAATGGCCTTTGTGTCAAGTACTCTAACTGTGAGAAAGATAAATAATGAAAATGTTCAGATATGCTGCATATGGGGGTTTGTATTGATCATAATGAGATTATTAGCAAAGCAGCTTCCAAAAAATACCAATATCTGTATGTTCTGCATAATGCCTGTGTATGGGAATTACAGTAACACCTTGTATCTGTATGTGTTGCATAATGCCTGTGTATGGCAATTACAGTAACACCTTGTATCTGTATGTGCTGCATAATGCCTGTGTATGGCAATTACAGTAACACCTTGTATCTGTATGTGCTGCATAATGCCTGTGTATGGCAATTACAGCAACACCTTGTATCTGTATGTGCTGCATGATGCCTGTGTATGGCAATTATAGCAACACTTTGTGTCTGTATGTGCTGCATAATGCCTGTGTATGGGAATTACAGTAACACCTTGTATCTGTATGTGCTGCATAATGCCTGTGTATGGCAATTACAGTAACACCTTGTATCTGTATGTGCTGCATAATGCCTGTGTATGGGAATTACAGCAACACCTTGTATCTGTATGTGCTGCATAATGCCTGTGTATGGGAATTACAGCAACACCTTCTATGTGTATGTGCTGCATAATGCCTGTGTATGGCAATTACAGCAACACCTTGTATCTGTATGTGCTGCATAATGCCTGTGTATGGCAATTACAGTAACACCTTGTATCTGTATGTGCTGCATAATGCCTGTGTATGGGAATTACAGCAACACCTTCTATGTGTATGTGCTGCATAATGCCTGTGTATGGCAATTACAGCAACACCTTGTATCTGTATGTGCTGCATAATGCCTGTGTATGGGAATTACAGCAACACCTTGTATCTGTATGTGCTGCATAATGCCTGTGTATGGCAATTACAGCAACACCTTGTATCTGTATGTGCTGCATGATGCCTGTGTATGGCAATTCTAGCAACACTTTGTGTCTGTATGTGCTGCATAATGCCTGTGTATGCAGAGCCGTAGTTAGCTCCTTTTGCACCCGAGGCAAAAACAGAAAATTGTGCCCCCCCCCACATAATTTTAAAAATCAGAGTCCCCGACCAGTGGCGCAGTGCTAAGCCCCTGGATGCTCCCCGCGACCAGAAGCAGTGGATCGGACCACCCTTTGTACCCTACATATATAGTGCAGACTTAGTACATGTACAAATACAGTACACACAGAATACATGCATGTATAGCAAAAGAACATATAGCATAATATACACCCCCCCAGAATAATATACACAGCACTGAGCCCCCAGACTATTTTCCCCAGTTCACATGGATATTATTGACCCCAGTTCATATGGGTATATATTGCCCCAGTTCACATGGATATTGCCCCAGCTCTCATGGATATTGCCCCAGCTCTCATGGATATTGCCCCAGCTCTCATGGATATTGCCCCAGCTCTCATGGATATTGCTCCAGCTCTCATGGATATTGCCCCAGCTCTCATGGATATTGTCCCAGCTCTCATGGATAATGCCCCAGCTCATGGATATTGTCCCAGCTCTCATGGATAATGCCCCAGCTCATGGATAATGCCCCAGCTCATGGATATTGCCCCAGCTCTCATGGATATTGTCCCAGCTCTCATGGATAATGCCCCAGCTCTCATGGATAATGTCCCACCTCTCATGGATAATGCCCCAGCTCTCATGGATAATGCCCCAGCTCTCATGGATAATGCCCCCAGCTCTCATGGATAATGCCCCAGCTCTCATGGATAATGCCCCCAGCTCTCATGGATAATGCCCCCAGCTCTCATGGATATATGACCCAGCTCTCATGGATATATGACCCAGCTCTCATGGATAATGCCCCCAGCTCTCATGGATATTGCCCCAGCTCTCATGAATAATGCCCCCAGGTCTCATGGACAATGCCCCCAGGTCTCATGGACAATGCCCCCAGGTCTCATGGATAATGCCCCAGGTCTCATGAATAATGTCCCCAGCTCTCATGGATATGCCCCCCAGCTCTCTTGGATATGCCCCCCAGCTCTCATGGATATGCCCCAGCCAGCTCTCATGGAGTGCCCCCAGGTCTCATGAATATCGCCCCCCCCAGGTCTCATGGATATCGCCCCCCCCAGGTCTCATGGATATCGCCCCCCCAGGTCTCATTGATATCGCCCCCCCCAGGTCTCATGGATATCGCCCCCCCAGGTCTCATGGATATCGCCCCCCAAGGTCTCATGGATATTGTCCCGTCCCCCCCAGGTCTCATGGATATCGTCCCGTCCCCCCCAGGTCTCATGGATATCGTCCCCCCCCAGGTCTCATGGATATCGTCCCCCCCCAGGTCTCATGGATATCGCCCCCCCCAGGTCTCATGGATATCGCCCCCCCCAGGTCTCATGGATATCGCCCCCCCAGGTCTCCTGGATATCGCCCCCCCAGGTCTCCTGGATATCGCCCCTCCCAGGTCTCCTGGATATCGCCCCAGCTCACCTCTCCTTGCCGGCAGACGCTTGTTTCCTGCTTGAATGGCCGCTGACAGGAAATGCAGCCGCTCGCACTTCCTGTCAGCGGCCGTTCAAGCAGGAAGCAAGCGGCCGCCGGCAATCATTTCGGGCTGGGCGCTTCACAGCTGTGAAGGGGCGCAGCCATGGCTTGAGACCTGCTGGAAAGCTGCGGGAACGCAGGTTCCCGCAACCTGCGTTCCCGCAGCATTCCCGCAGGACTCGAGCCATGGCTGCGCCCCTTCACAGCTGTGCTCGAGGCAGGCGCCTCACTCGCCTCGCCCTTCCTACGGCCCTGTGTGTATGGCAATTACAGCAATACCTTGTATCTGCATGTGCTGCATAATGCCTGTGTATGGCAATTACAGTAACACCTTGTATCTGTATGTGCTGCATAATGCCTGTGTATGGCAATTACAGCAATACCTTGTATCTGCATGTGCTGCATAATGCCTGTGTATGGCAATTACAGTAACACCTTGTATCTGTATGTGCTGCATAATGCCTGTGTATGGGAATTACAGTAACACCTTGTATCTGTATGTGCTGCATAATGCCTGTGTATGGGAGCTATAGCAACACCTTGTATCTGTACGTATGTGCTGCATAATTCCTATGTATGGGAATTACAGCAACACCTTGTATCAGCATGTGCTGCATAATGCCTGTGTATGGGAATTACAGCAACACCTTGTATCTGTATGTGCTGCATAATGCCTGTGTATTTAAATTACTGTAACACCTTGTATCTGTATGTGCTGCATACTTCCTGTGTATGGGAATTACAGCAACACCTTGTATCTGTATGTGCTGCATAATGCCTGTGTATGGGAATTACAGTAACACTTTGTTTCTGTATGTGCTGCATAATGCCTGTGTATGGCAATTACAGCAACACCTTGTATCTGTATGTGCTGCATAATGCCTGTGTATGGCAATTACAGCAACACCTTGTATCTGTATGTGCTGCATAATGCCTGTGTATGGCAATTACAGTAACACCTTGTATCTGTATGTGCTGCATAATGCCTGTGTATGGGAATTACAGTAACACCTTGTATCTGTATGTGCTGCATAATACCTGTGTATGGCAATTACAGTAACACCTTGTATCTGTATGTGCTGCATAATGCCTGTGTATGGGAGCTATAGCAACACCTTGTATCTGTACGTATGTGCTGCATAATTCCTATGTATGGGAATTACAGCAACACCTTGTATCAGCATGTGCTGCATAATGCCTGTGTATGGGAATTACAGCAACACCTTGTATCTGTATGTGCTGCATAATGCCTGTGTATGGAAATTACAGTAACACTTTGTTTCTGTATGTGCTGCATAATGCCTGTGTATGGAAATTACAGTAACACTTTGTATCTGTATGTGCTGCATAATACCTGTGTATGGCAATTACAGTAACACCTTGTATCAGCATGTGCTGCATAATGCCTGTGTATGGGAATTACAGCAACACCTTGTATCTGTATGTGCTGCATAATACCTGTGTATGGCAATTACAGTAACACCTTGTATCAGCATGTGCTGCATAATGCCTGTGTATGGGAATTACAGCAACACCTTGTATCTGTATGTGCTGCATAATGCCTGTGTATTTAAATTACTGTAACACCTTGTATCTGTATGTGCTGCATACTTCCTGTGTATGAGAATTACAGCAACACCTTGTATCTGTATGTGCTGCATAATGCCTGTGTATGGAAATTACAGTAACACTTTGTTTCTGTATGTGCTGCATAATGCCTGTGTATGGGAATTACAGCAACACCTTGTATCTGTATGTGCTGCATAATGCCTGTGTATAGAAATTACAGTAACACCTTGTATCTGTATGTGCTGCATAATACCTGTGTATGGCAATTACAGTAACACCTTGTATCAGCATGTGCTGCATAATGCCTGTGTATGGGAATTACAGCAACACCTTGTATCTGTATGTGCTGCATAATACCTGTGTATGGCAATTACAGTAACACCTTGTATACAGCATGTGCTGCATAATGCCTGTGTATGGGAATTACAGCAACACCTTGTATCTGTATGTGCTGCATAATGCCTGTGTATGGAAATTACAGTAACACTTGTATCTGTATGTGCTGCATACTTCCTGTGTATGAGAATTACAGTAACACTTGTATCTGTATGTGCTGCATAATGCCTGTGTATGGAAATTACAGTAACACTTTGTTTCTGTATGTGCTGCATAATGCCTGTGTATGGCAATTACAGCAACACCTTGTATCTGTATGTGCTGCATAATGCCTGTGTATGGCAATTACAGTAACACCTTGTATCTGTATGTGCTGCATAATGCCTGTGTATGGAAATTACAGTAACACTTTGTATCTGTAGTGCACAGGGATTTTCAGTCATTATAATAACCCCCTGAATCTTAAACCTGTACAGCAGTGACTGACCCCACAGCTCTCCCCGTATTGTGCCTTCTCCCCGGCTGTTGTAATGCAGCTGTAATGTATTAGAACATTTTGTTACAGTGGGGTTTGGGGCCATTATAAGAAGCTTGTTCTATCTCTCTGTAGGGTGCCATTTGCCTATTCAAAAGCTTTCAATTTGCCAAATTTTGACGAATTGCCAGCAAAATACGGTGATCAGTTGCAGTGAAATCCCTCATCCATGAGTAATGGTTAATCAAATCAAATCAAATCAAATCAAATCAAAATAAGCTTTATTGGCAGGACCAAATACATTTTAGCATTGCCAAGCATATGGGGAGGAGGGGGGTAGTGGGACATATATATGGGGGGGAATGGGCAAGTCCATGGACATTATCAGGGGTAAGGGATAATGTGAAGGGGGATGGGGGCGAGTCCGTGTTGGGGATTTATAAGTCCAGGATCTCTCATGTTCCTCTCAGTCTGTGACATTCTGTGACGTATTGGGCAGATATTTTCACCGCCGGCTCCTCTTCTCCCAATATGATGTGGAGTTTCCTCGTCTCTTCTATAGAGGTGAAGTCCGGGATGAGAGCGGAGAGTCTCTGGAAGTGAGTTTCCCTCAGTGCTGAGTACTTGGGGCACTGTAGGAGGAAGTGGACCTCATCTTCCAGGGCCTCCTGGTCACAATGCTGGCACAGTCTATTCTCCCTGGACTTGTAGGTCTGTCTATGCCGCCCTGATTCAATTTCCAGGCTGTGGGCACTCAGTCTGTACCGGCTCAGGATCTGTCTGTCCTTGGGGTCTTGTAGTACCTCCAGGTATGGGGCCAGTTTGTATTCCCTCTGTAAGGATTGGTAAATGGTGAGTTTCTGGGAGTTTGCTATATCATGTCTCCATTCTCTGATATAGTTTTCCCTGGAATCGTTAATTAGGGCCTTTATTTGATATTTTGTCAGGTTGCCTTCATGGGGGTTTTGGATGATCGGGGTGGATATGAGTTGTTGCAGCCCACATGGTTTGGGGTGGTCCTTGTTGGCCAGTAGGGCTTTATGGTGGTATGAGTTGAGGCTGCTGATGTTTAGATGGTCCCAGTATGATAGCGCCCTCTTCTGTACTGCAAGAAGTAAGTATTCAGAGAACAACAAACAGCAGAGAAATGTCAGTGAAATGCTCTGCTGTTCGGTGTTTTCATTCGGCCGGTTTAATCAGGCGAATCCCATAAGTTTCAATGTAAAAAAAATATAAAAAATATTCCCATTTTTATTGAATATTTATTAAACCTTTAATTTTTTTAATCTGCAGCTAAAAGTATCTTAATCTATTTCTTTTTTAGGATTTTTTAAGAATTTTTGGGACTTCTACATCAAAATAGTTTTCCGATTATTTTTAAATAGCGGGTTTTTTTTGTGTAACAGACCTTTTTATTATTATTCATAGGACCTTATATGTAATTTTCAGGCATTATCGTGCAGTAGTTTTTTTGCACACAGTTTTTCAAAGTCGCTGTGTTTTTTTTTTCTTACACCGTTCGTTGTCTTGTCGGCTTTTTCCGGCGGCTGGTTGGCGCTATGTTCGGCAGATCAGCAGCTTTTCTTTGATGCGTTCGGCGGGTTTCCGATAGATTGTCGGGTGCGTTCGGCTTTTTTTTTGGTTGGTTTTTTGGGTCGCTCTGATCTTTTTCCGGTGGTTTTGCTTCCTTTTTTACCGATCGATGTGGCGGTTTTGCGGCACTTTTTCGGATGCGATCGGCGGCTTTTCTTTGCACTTCAGGGACCATGCGGTGAATGCTGAATTCACCACAGGGCCAGGGATTCCCCGAAGTGCAGGGAACGAAAGAGCACCTCTTTGAATAACCCTGCTGTTGTGGGAAAAGTAGACGTCTCTAACCATTTCATTTAATAGAACGCCATGCCATTTTTGAAAAGCACTCGGCCGAAATGACCTGTGAGCTTGCAATCTGAAGACATGGGGGTCCAGGAGGTTTTGGCAGACAAGCGAAACCTTATAAAGGGTTGATTACTGATTTATACAGTTTGTTTTGGAGCCTGGCCATATCACCGATCCACCTTTGCGTACCCTTTTTTTGTGTTATTGTTACTGGCCTTCATTTAGTCAGTGTGACTTTAATATATATAAAGCGGGGTCTATCATACACTAATGCTGTGCCCGCTTTGTACCTCGAAAGCCTCTGCTCCCAGCTTATCAGCCACTGTATCAATGCTGGGAGTAGCTGCCCTCCTCTCCCATTCCTAGTTAATTGCTGTGAAATTAGAGCAAGCTCTCAGGTGATAATGTGTTTGGATTTACTGCTTCACTGGGTCTCCCACTCCCTTCCTTCCCAGCATCATTAAATCCGCCGCGTTGGCCCTTGGACTCAGCCTCTCGCTGTGAAAGTCAAGTCTTATTTCCTGTGTGCTAGACGTACGGCA
The DNA here is from genome assembly GCA_009667805.1 of Leptobrachium leishanense. Lineage (NCBI taxonomy): Eukaryota > Metazoa > Chordata > Amphibia > Anura > Megophryidae > Leptobrachium > Leptobrachium leishanense. The sequence goes on along the minus strand of CM019063.1, from coordinate 520,490,914 downwards.
TGGCACGGTGCAGGAACAGATGGCAGCTCTTCAAGAAGGTGCCCAGAGTCCATCGCACATCCACCAGGTTCTCTGATGCCTCTCCTGGCATCCTAGCGATGCCCCGTATGGCCGGCTGAATGCTATATGGAAACGAAGCCCATGACGGCATCAGTACCAAAAAGGATATAGCGGTCATGGAAATGAACATCCCATAAATATTGGTCTTTTGGATGCTGGTAAGCATCATGGGCACTGTGAATTATAATCGAGTGACGAAAAAATTAACCACCCAGCACAAAGCCACGTCAAGATATTCTGCGATTCTGACCGCCCACAGTAACAGTGACGCCAGATGCTCCATATTTTGCTTTATATATATATACTTGCTGGCTGAGGATATGCACTAGAAAAGTGCTACCGTGCTGTACTGCCGACAGGTTATCCTCTAGGTTGATACAACTTGACTAGAGGGTCTATTCAAAGAAAGGTGAAACTCCGGAGAATGACTGGAGAAGTGAAAATTCTAGGTCAAAATACCAAACCAGAAAAATTCTCCCATTTAACTCACTTTCCAAATCAGCTATTTGGTCTAGATTGTTCTCTTCTCCTGGCAATTCTCCAGGTTTTAACCTTTCTTTGAATAACCCTGTAGGTAAAACATTTCCCTCTTGCATCATGTGAAATACACATGTTTCAGGGCAGCACCCTGTTCTCTCCCTCTAAATGAAGAATGAATATTTGTCCATGAAAACATGGCAAGCCTACACACAGCCAGCCGAGCGTGGGGACCTCGCTCATAGAAGATTTTACCATGTTCGAGAAAATATGATTCGTCCATGTTGACTATAAAGATATTACAATTGCTGCTGGGAGCAACTCTAGGGATGTCCACCTTCACCGCAGAGTTCAAACTTCACCAAGGAAGAGCCACGTCTCCCAGAAGGCCAAGACTGAGCTCTTTTGTGCCATGTATTCCACCGAACACAGGGCGTATTTAGGCTTGACGCTGCCCTAAGCACTTCAAATCTTGTTTGCGCTCCTCTCATAACCAATAATCAAATAAATATGACCAAAAACGTGAACTTAAGACAAATATTCATGACCTGTCGGGGCTATTTCTGTCACTATAAATGTAATCTAGAACAAAGTAAAAGCATCTGAATTCTAACATGATTTACTATACCTTAATAGACTCATTGCAGGAGGTCATTTCGCTTTGCAGCTCTGTTATACACTCGTACAACTCAGATATATTGGACCTCTCAAAGAAAGGGCATCAGGAATAAAATGTTGCTGGTTAAAACCTTCTGCCCTTGGCCCAGGCCTATGCAAAAATACAGCCCAGTCTGGACAGGATTGGTTTCCCCACAACCTGTAGAAAGATGCCATAAGAAAACAATAACAACACCCTACAGGACATAGTGTTGGGTGGGTATGAGCTTGGCACCTTTCAAAGACTTCTCAAGCATCTAATAAATGTGGTCCATCAGGGGGCTCATGGCTTCTATACCGGCACAGGTGGATCTGTCGGGTTGCCACCAACTGATTTTTCTGTTCCCGTGTAGGGTGTTATTGAAACCACATAATATTTATGGCCCCAGACCAGAGGACGACTTGAAGAACCTATGAGTTAAGGTGACCTGACCTGTCCTTTAGTGTTGGAAAGTATGAAGTTGTATCGGATTCCCAAGGAGCACTAGAAGGAAAAGAAATCCTTTTATAGGAATGCTTCTTAAAGCCTTTGATGGTCAACCCTCCAGCACTTAACGAGGTCAACTCACTTCAGTTTTAATCACTCTCAGCAGCTCACTATCCAGACTCCATCTGTGGTATATTTATTTTAATTTTTTTTTACTCCGAAACAGCCAAGGAACTCTCGATGGTTTCATTTTCCCAATTTAATTATGAAATTCCCTTGGCCATAGTTAAAATGTCGTAAGAGTACACAGAATTTTAAAACAATCGAGATTGGACAAGACAAACAGGGTTATCCAAAGAGATTCGAAAAGTCACCGCACGTTCGGTGACTTTTCGTTCTCTTCAATTCGGTTCCTTTTGCCGATTGCATTTCGGTGACCCTGCGGTGTATTCAGCAAGTACTACAGGGTCCCCGAATTGCAGGGAAAAGCTGCCGCAAACCTGACGAAAACTAACCGAATGCACGCTGAAAACAAGCAAAAACATCTGGATTAACCTTCGAAGAGGAGCCGAACAGGAGCCGAACAGGAGCCGAACAGGAGCCGAACAGGAGCCGAATCACACAGAGCCGAAGCAGCTGTGACGTAGAGGAGGCAGTGAATAAATTAGAAAAACCATTTGTATGAATCTGGGAAAAAGAAACGCTGTTTGCAAAGAAACTACTGAGCGAAAATGTCTGAAATTTTCACAGGAGGTCCAGGGAATGATAATAAAGAGGGCTGTTACAAAAAAAATAAGCAAACTGAAAAAAAAAAAAAAAAAAAATCGGACTTTTAATTTTTTTTTAAAAAATTCAGAAAAATGCTTAAAGTATCCTAAAAAATCTATAAATAAAGAGACTTTTTGCTGCAGAATTTTATAATGAACGGTTTATTAGATATTGAATTAAAACGGGAATATTTTTAACATTGAAGCCTATGGGATTCTCCTGAATAAATTTGCCGAATTAAACCACCGAATGGCAGGGCATTAGGGGAACCTTTCACTGCTGGTTTGTGTTCTCTGAATAGACGAAGCATTGCTTCTCTATGGGGATTTCACTGCCCTCGAACAGGCACCGAACAGGCACCGTATGTGCAGGCAATTCGCCAGGATTTGGCGAATTGCCTGCTCTCTGGATAGCCGAATGGCCAGGAAAGGTAACCGAACGCTGATTTTCAGCGTTCGGTTACCTTTCTCAAGCAATTCGAATCTCTTTGGATAACCCTGTAAGTTTGACCGATAATTTGATTTACCAAGGACCGAGGGATGGACCGAAGGAGAAAGAGATATTTGGTTGTAAACTAAAGTTAGATTTAATAAACAAAACACACGGACAGGAGGAAATCATGGACAGGAGGAAAAGTTGGGCAAAAACAAAGTAGGGAAGGTCAACACAAAATAAACATTTAGGCGGGGGTCAGACCAGCGCACTTTTAGGCTAGGGTCAGACTGAGGCAGTGCGAACGCGCGTTCTAGCGCACATAATCACGGCCGCACTAGCAGCAGATGCCGGGCAATGACAGCCAATATACGAAGTACGGTCGCACAAAAGTCCGGCTGCGCAACGCAAGTGGAAAATGAACGCATTTTTTCGAGAACGTTAAACCGCTGGTACTGACGTACAGAGTGCGCTGCGGCCGCATAGCAGCGTGTGTGCGTGATTAGGAGATGTCAGACGCTGCTAGTGTGCGGCCAACATAACGTTCAAACAGCCGGATTTCCCTAGACTTCTTTTCACCCCATCGTCATGAAATACGTCCAGAATTGCGCATCGTCTGACCACTTAAGCGTATTCCGTGAAAAAATGCGTGCGCACGCATCGACGTACATTTTGACGGTGGCCGCAGAAAATGCGCTCATCTGTCCCTAGCCTTAACGTGCGTTCTGGCGCACATAATTACGGCTGCACTAGCAGCAGATGACGGGCAATGACGGCCAATATACGATATACGGCCGCACAAAAGTCCGGCCGTGCAACGCAAGTGGAATTTGAACGCATTTTTCTGAGAACGCTGAACCGCTAGCACTGACGTACTGAGTGCGCAGCTGCGGCATAGCGGCGTGTTTACGTGATTAGGAGATGTCAGACGCTGCTAATGTCCAGCCAACATAACGTCCAGACGCAAAAAGAGTTTTATTGACGATCCGTACAAAATCACGCCCGAAAATGCGCGTCTTCTGACCGTTTTTGCGCATTCCGTGATAAAATACGTCAGACGTTCGGACGCACTTTTTCACGTTCGGGGAAAAATGCTTTCGTCTAACCCTAGCCTTAATGACAAATCTAAGACATAACAGCACGATATAAGAAGACACTTGGTAGACACACAGGGTTATCCAAAGAGATTCGAATTGCTTGAGAAAGGTAACCGAACGCTGAAAATCAGCATTCGGTTACCTTTCCTGGCCATTCGGCTATCCAGAGAGCAGGCAATTCGCCAAATCCTGTCGAATTGCCTGCACATACGGTGACTGTTCGGTCCCTGTTCGAGGGCAGTGAAATCCCCATGAAAAAGCACTGCTTCATCTATTCAGAGAACACAAACCAGCAGTGAAAGGTTCCCCTAATGCCCTGCCATTCGGTGGTTTCATTCGGCAAATTTATTCAGGAGAATCCCATAGGCTTCAATGTTAAAAATATTCCTGTTTTAATTCAATATCTAATAAACCGTTCATTATAAAATTCTGCAGCAAAAAGTCTCTTTATTTATAGATTTTTTAGGATACTTTAAGCATTTTTCTGAATTTTTTAAAAAAAATTTAAAAGTCCGATTTTTTTTTTTTTTTTTTTTCAGTTTGCTTATTTTTTTTGTAACAGCCCTCTTTATTATCATTCCCTGGACCTCCTGTGAAAATTTCAGACATTTTCGCTCAGTAGTTTCTTTGCAAACAGCGTTTCTTTTTCCCAGATTCATACAAATGGTTTTTCTAATTTATTCACTGCCTCCTCTACGTCACAGCTGCTTCGGCTTCGGCTCTGTGTGATTCGGCTCATGTTCGGCTCCTGTTCGGCTCCTGTTCGGCTTCCTCGAAGGTTAATCCAGATGTTTTTGCTTGTTTTCAGCGTGCATTCGGTTAGTGTTCGTCAGGTTTGCGGCAGCTTTTCCCTGCAATTCGGGGACCCTGTGCTGTTTGCTGAATACACCGCAGGGTCACCGAAATGCAATCGGCAAAAGGAACCGAATTGAAGAGAACGAAAAGTCACCGAACGTGCGGTGACTTTTCGAATCTCTTTGGATAACCCTGACAGATTTATTGTTCCTGTCCCCCCAGTCTGTTTTTGGAGTCATGTTTTGAAGTTAAAGCAGCTTGTACATGTTTTCATCTTTCTGCGGCCAGGATCGCAGTGTAAAAAGAGAATCAAGACCACATTGGTCTCCCAAGCCGACAACAATACAGGGTCACATAAGTAACTATAAAATTCGATTAGAGTCCATCTAATTAATTTTGGGCTATAACCCGATACGTGAATTTTGGGATTCTCAGGGGCAGTCTCCCAGGGCTCCCGGTGTGAGGTTACGTAAACTGGATGGGGGTCCAGCTGGTGGGTTTGCTCTCTTCCATCAGGAGGATGATCCTGTGAGTGGTTCTGCCTATGATCACAGAGGAATTCCTTCAGGCAAAATTGTCTTAAGTAATCCTTCATTTTGTCAAAAATTCCTGCCCGGTGAGAATTTTCACTTAAACAGAAAGAAAAAAAAAATTCTTCTTGTGAAAAGAAAACGATCGCACCCTGCCATCAGCGGCAACGCCTGACAGCAGCGGCCAACAACAAGGCTGAGTTTAAGGACACCTCCTGGCAGTCTTATGAATCTCCAAGCCGTCCTCACACAACACTGCATATGGTGGTGTCCCATATCTGAGCTATGTAATGCTAAACCAAGTGGCAGATGAATCAAAGTGGACGCTTCAATATAATTTCTACGTGTTTTTATTTTGTACGGACTATCAATACAATAAATTTTTAATATTAGCTGCCAGTATATATGGTATATGCTTTTCAGTGTATATGGTATATGTATTATACATACTAGTATATAAATTGCTTAGCCAAAAAAATCACCACCTACCATACAGGCCTGTTATGATCTCAATCTCTATACCTGATAAAAAAAAAATTTACGACTTGCAAGATCGATTTAATTAAGGAAGAGTTCAATATTTTAAGAATTAATTGTCTATATATATTTTTTCGCTTCTAGAGTAATTTTTCTGTTTATTACTAGAGGATATATTCACAAAGCACTATAATTGCGTGCAATTTTGGTGCTTTACCTTTTCCGGCCCCTTTTGTCGCATTTCAGTGATTCCATTTTGCCGAAAATATGGTGAATTCACTATTTAGCCAATGGTCATCTTATTTTGGCAAAATTGTAGTCGCCGAAGCACTTACCGGACGTCGGCGTAAACCGCCGACTTGCACTGATCTGCACTGAATTGGTATCTGCGAATTCCGCCGAACCGCAAAAAGAAAGCTTCCTGTTCTCCTAATAATACTATAAATTAGTATAAATGTAGTAAAAATGCGTCTAAATAATAAAAAGTCTTTTAAAAAATTAATAAAACCGTCTGTTAAAAACTAATAAAAATAGTCTTTTATAAAATAATAAAAATGTTGAAAACGATGCCACGGCGAATGTGTGCCGCAATAAAAGCAAAAGGCGTAATAACAAAATATTAGAGAGTGTGACCTTTTTTTTTTGACCAGACACTGTATACATAACATTTGAATTATCCGTCCATTCTTGTATTAGATGCATAATTTTTCTCACCAGACGCACCTCGCATACCTCCCCCCTCTTCCGGTCCCTCCATTGGCTTCCTATACGTTTTTAAGGATACAGTTTAAAATACTGACACTTACGTTCAAATCACTCAATAACTCAACCCCTCCCTACATGTCTTTGTTACTCCGCAAGCACGTCCCGTCTTGGCAATGGCATTCTCCACCTGTCATCTGTCTACATCTGCACTGCCAACTCTTGCCTCCAAGACTTCTCAAGGGCAGCACCAGTCCTGTGGAATGACTTGCCTCGCCCTATCAAACTCTCCCCTGATCTTTAGGCTTTCAAGAAATCCCTCAAAACTAGGGATGAGCTGTTCGGGTTCGGACGGTTCGGGGTTCGACCCGAACTTAGCCTGTTCGGGCGGATCGCGAACCCCGAACATTTCCGGGTGTTTGCCGCATGTTCGACCACAATGGACCACAATGCATTTCCCCACTGCCTGAAGCTCGTAATTGGCTACAGCCTTACACCTGACCACAGGTCTGGTGCAAGACTGGTTGAACACTATGCCAATCACCGCTCAGAGTCCTGATTGGGCAAATTTTGCCCAATCATGGGCTCACAGAGCTAAGTCCCGCAGCACACTATATAACGTTTCCACGCAGCGCTTCTGCACGCATTTAAGAGGATATTTCAAAGAAGATAGTTGTGTGTGTTGTTACTGCCGGTCTGCCACGCTACTGGGGGGTCTGGGGGGTCTCATTTTGACCAAATATCAGGGAATTTAGGTGATTTGTGTCTTGTCACTGTGCCAGCAAGTTTTTTTGGGGTTTACAACTTTATGTAAAACATTTGTGTATTGAGGTGATTTTCTGGGTCTTGTCACACTGTGCCAGCAAGTCTTTTTGGGTCTCATTTATACCATATATCAGGGAATTTAGGCGATGTGTGTCTTGTCACTGTGCCAGCAAGTTTTTTGGGGTTTACAACTTTATTTAAAACATTTGTGAATTGAGGTGATTTTCTGGGTCTTGTCACTGTGCCAGCAAGTCTTTTTGGGTCTCATTTATACCAAATATCATTGAATTTAGGTGATGTGTGTCTTGTCACTGTGTCAGCAAGTTTTTTTGGGGTTTACAACTTTATTTAAAACATTTGTGAATTGAGGTGATTTTCTGGGTCTTGTCACTGTGCCAGCAAATCTTTTTGGGGCTCACTAATTTCTTTAAAACACTTGGGAATTAAGGAGATCTTCTGTGTCTCGTCATACAAAAAGTACCACTCTGTATTTTGGGGCTCACTAATTTCTTTAAAACACTTGGGAATTAAGGTGATCTTCTGTGTCTCGTCACACAGCCAGCAATTTTTTTGGGGCTCACGAATTTCTTTAAAACACTTGGAAATTAAGGTGATCTTCTGTGTCTCGTCACACAGCCAGCAATTTTTTTTGGGGCTCACTAATTTCTTTAAAACACTTGTGAATTAAGGTGATCTGTGTCTCGTCATACAAAAAGTACCACGCTGTATTTTGGGGCTCACTAATTTCTTTAAAACACTTCTGAATTAAGGTGATCTGTGTCTCGTCATACAAAAAGTACCACGCTGTATTTTGGGGCTCACTAATTTCTTTAAAACACTTGGGAATTGAGGTGATCTTCTGTGTTTCGTCACACAGCCAGCAATTTTTTTTGGGGCTCACTAATTTCTTTAAAACACTTGGGAATTAAGGTGATCTGTGTCTCGTCATACAAAAAGTACCACGCTGTATTTTGGGGCTCACTAATTTCTTTAAAACATTTGTGAATTAAGGTGATCTGTCTCTTGTCACTGGCTGCCAGCTATCAGTGTGCCTCACTGAGTTATAACAGAGTTATTTAAATCTTTATACCAGAGTTGAATCAGAGTTCTGTATATATTAATCTATATATCACTCACCATGTCTAAAAGAACAAAAAGGACAGGCAGACGCTCCCAGCCACAGATAAGAGGGCAAGCAGCCCCTGTGTCGGGAGGCTGTGTCTCTGGTCGTGGTGGACGTGGTGCATCCTCTGCAGGGGCACGCTTGTCCTTTCTAACTGGTGGTGGCCGTCTTAAGCAGCAGCAACATACAGAGGACTTGGTGGATTGGCTAACAAGGCCATCCTCATCCTCCGAGTCCTCTGCCAGCCAGGCTTCTAGTGCTTTACAGTCCACCTCAGCTGCCAAAGCATCTAATGCAGCCTCCATGTCCACAGCTACTCCTGCCATAGCCTCGCTATCACACACGGAGGAGTCAGCTGAATTGTTTGACTACAATGAGAGTGTCATGCTGCTTGAGGATGCGCAGCAAGTACAGTGCTCTGATTCAAACTCTGAGGTTGAGCAAGGGAGTATAATCAACCTAGAGGAAGGGGGTGCCAGTGATGACACACAAATAACTGGCACTCATGTTGCCCCAGCAGCTGCAGCATACTGCCAAGTTGGCTCCAGTGACGAGGAGATAGGGGGTGAAGATGACATTGATGATGATGAGGTCACTGACTCCACCTGGGTGCCAGATCGAACTGAGGAATCAAGTGAGGAGGAGGGGGAGGAGGAGGAGGAGGCACAGCAAACACGAGACACAACATCCTCTGTGACCAACCGTAGCACTAGCCAGTCCAAGGCATCACATGTCAGAGCTGCTTCGGTGCAGAGTGCTGTTGTCTCAAAGAACACATGCAGGAAATCTGCTGTCTGGGAGTTCTTTAAGAACTGTGCAGCAGACCTCAGCGTTGCTATTTGTAATCTATGTCAGAGGAGGCTGAAGCGTGGGATAAACACCGGACACTTAGGTACCACGTGCTTGAGGCGACATATGAACAAGTGCCACACATCCCGTTGGGGCAAAACTTTGCGTAGGTCCTCCTCCTCCTCATCTGTCTCTACCCACACTGTATGTCCTGCCATGCAATTGCCTACAACCTCCACCGACAGGGATGATGCTACAGTAATGGATGTACCAGCAGGTCCTTCCTCAGAATGTGACATCATCCCAGTAGCTGAAGATTTACGCAGTCAGATTACGTTGCCGCAGCTGCTGCAGCGAAAGAAAAAATATAGTCCCAACCATCCCCAAGCACAGCGTCTAAATGCCAGATTAGCAAAATTACTCGCATTGCAGCTGCTGCCTTTCCAGCAGGTGGACTCTGCTCCCTTCCGTGAATTTGCTGAATGTGCTGTACCACAGTGGCAGGTTCCAAAACGCCATTACTTTTCACGCAAGGCCATTCCAGCACTATACCAGCACGTGGAAGACAATGTTATCCAGTCATTGGGAAAGGCAGTCAGCAGCAAGGTGCATGTCACTTTAGACACGTGGTCCAGCAAGCATGGACAGGGTCGTTACATTTCCTTCACGGCACACTGGGTAACTCTGATTGCAGCTGGGAGGGATCCAAGACGGGGCTCTGTGCTGGAGCTTGTTCATCCACCACGCCTCCAGAAAGCTGCTTGTATGAGGTCTGTCTGCTCCACCACCACCACCTCTTCCTCCTCCTCCTCCTCCTTCTCTGTCTCTGGCGAAGTGGCAGTTAAACCCACGCCTGACAGGGTCTACGCAATGGCTCAAGCAAAAAGATGCCATACTGTGCTTGAGCTGGTTTGTTTAGGGGACAGGAGCCACACCGGGTCCGAAATTTTGTCAGCTCTGCAGGGGCAGGTGCACTCTAAAAAACTGAATTTTCAGCCCCATTGACTTGCATGGGAGTTCGGGTTCGGGTTCGGTCCCGAACAAATGGGAAGTTCGGGTTCGGGCTCGAACCGAACTCGAGGGGTGTTCGGCTCATCCCTACTCAAAACCCATCTCTTCAGATTAGTGTACCACATCACTGATGCAACTCATCCCCCTGCTCACCTACTCACACATGAATGAAGCCGCTTGTATGGCCCCACCATTCCCAAACCACTGGCACTAATGCTCCTGCTATATAGTAAAATTCCTCTTGTCTTCCTTGACCCAAATCCCTCTAGATTGTAAGCGCCTCTGAGCAGGGCCCTCTACACCCAGTGTTTCCATCCAATGTCCATTAAATCTGTATCTTGTTCCCTTTGGTTATTGTAAAGCGCTGCAGAAGCTGTTAGCGCTATATAAATGATGACAATAATAATAATATATCATCATTATTAGGAAAGGTAGAGCACAATAAATTAACAAAGCATGTCGTATAATTGCTATTAGATGTAAAGAACACATAAACGTCTATTATTTTAATGATATACTGCTTAATATTCCATTTACCTAATCAGACTAGGCCTGAAAATGATATAAAGAGGCGCCGACCTGATTATAGTAATAGTACTATAATGGGATAATGTGTCGTGTTGTTGCTTGTCTTTTTATTACCATGAATTGTTCTGCAATGATGACTGCATATGCTCTCTCCCAGGGATGTCAAACTCTGGCCCCCAGATGCCTACAATTCCCAGAATTCTTTGAATGCAATAGATGGCCAGAAAGTCATGGGTGTTGAAGATCAGAATTATTTGGGGGGCCCGGAGTTTGAGATTCCTGCTCTGCCCCTTCATCAAACCGCTGGTCAGGAACCTGAAAACCAGCAGTGTGCGAGATTGAGTCGATTCGACATACACGTTCATTTTAGGCCAGATGTCAGGAACCATGCCTGCTTGTCAGAAACCATGTCCACTGCTGGATCAGCTCCAGGAAAGGTGCTGCCCTTATGTCTGCAGTAACCTCCAGCATTGATAGGGGTTAATAAAGTCAAGAACCAAAACACTTACACAACCACACACCCCTGTTTGTCCATAAAGGACCTTTCCCTCCTCTGTGCAAATACCTCAGTATTGGTCCATATCCTGATCTGTTCAGACATACCTATATGCTCTCTATTCACCGTGTACCAGACCCCTCTTTTTTGCCCACTGACCACCGTCTTGTGATATCCTCTGACCTCCCATTGACCACTCTTCTGTCTACTCCATTGTACTGCGCTCTGGTATCACCCAGTATCCACTTCCATCAAGGTACTGAGGTGTGGGTTCCCCTGCATACTGGGCTCAGACTCCCCCTTGAACTTAGGGTCCCACCATGGCCCATGCCAGGTGCTACCCTGACACCAGATCTCAAATTGTCCGACATCTGGGTGATTCGTAAACTCAGAAACAAGGAATGAAAAGATCTCACTTGGACTGAAATCCAGCAGGCTGAGCTGGGTTAGGTGTACAAATACAGAAAAAACATATTTATTAACTACAAAAAGACACACATGACATAATGAACAACAATGGTTGTGGGATACCGTCAAATATTCAGTCAGTGATGCTTGAAAAGGAAAAATATTACCCCCATAGCCCAAATATGCATAATGCAAACAATTAATATACAATTCATATGCAGGGGGGAATGCCAGGGCCTGTCTGCAGAAATCAACAAACCAGAGGTAGGGGTTTGAAGGGAAGATCAGGAATCAGACATACTGAGGAAGAGCTAGGCGAATGCTCTATTGTGTCTCCTACTCCTCATTGATTTCTGGTCTGTCCCTAAAATAACCCTGCTATCTGTGTTCCAAATAAATAATTAGATACTAGACAGCACTGAAGTAAATGAAAAACCTTTCAGGCAAGGGAAAAGAGTACCACCCCCCACCATAGCCCAAATATGTATAACCAGGGCCGGCCCGACAATGGTGCAGAGCGGAGCAGCAGCGCCAGGCGGCAGAAATTGGGGGCGGCAAATTTCAGCCACCGGCGCCGCTGCTGTGCTGCACTATTTTTTTTATCGGTGGCAGGCACATCCTGCAGCCACCACGTTCGTTCCTTCAACAAGTGGCAGCCTGCATGAGTATCTGCCGCTCGCCTGAGATCCATCCTCCAGCCTGCCGCAATCAAGATCACGTGAACTCCGCAATCTCGCGAGATCGCGGCAGGCTGGAGGGTGGATCCCAGGCGAGCAGCAGATACTCATGCAGGCTGCCGCTCGTTGAAGGAACGAACGTGGCAGCCGCACGATCCGCCCCTTGGAGCCTGGACCTGGCAGAGGTGAGCCTGGGGCAATCTATCCCTGAGTGAGCCTGGGGCAATATATACATGAGTGAGCCTGGGGCAAATATATCTATGAGTGAGCCTGGGGGCAATTATATCCATGAGTGAGCCTGGGGCAAATATATCCATGTGTGAGCCTGGGGGCAAATATACCCATGAGTGAGCCTGGGGCAAATATATCAATGTGTGAACCTGGGGGCAAATATATCCATGAGTGAGCCTGGGGCAAATATATCCATGTGTGAGCCTGGGGCAAATATATCCATGAGTGAGCCTGGGGCAAATATATCCATGAGTGAGCCTGGGGCAAATATATCCATGAGTGAGCCTGGGGCAGTATATATCCATGTGTGAGCTGGGGCAATATATATCCATGTGTGATATGGGGCAATATACCCATGTGTGAACTGGGGCACTATACCCATGTGAGCTGGCCTGGGGCAATATATCCATGTGCGAACTGGGGGCAATATATCCAGTGTGAATAAAGGAGTATTTATTAAGACACGAAAAATCTTCATAATAATCAGTTTTTCCCTGGGCGTGAGAGTACCCCCACCTATTTTTCCAGAAAAAAAGCACTGGGCGGCGGCATCTAGTTTTGCGGGACGCCGAACAGTAAATGGAGCCCAGCAGCCTGACGAGGATCCACCCACACGCGCGCCGTAATCCTGCACTTCCATTTCTTGGCATAGCTGGCCAGCTAGGTAGCTGGCCAGCTAGTTCCGCCAGACTGCGTTGGTAATTTCTCTCCTCTCATAAGGTCCCGGCTGGGTATGTGATGCTGGGCACTGCTGGACATGTGACACTGGGCACTGCTGGACATGTGAAGCTTGGCACTGCTGGGTATGTGACGCTGGGCACTGCTGGGTATGTGAAGCTGGGCTCTGCTGGGCATGTGATGCTGGGCACTGCTGGGTATGTGACGCTGGGCACTGCTGGGTATGTGAAGCTGGGCTCTGCTGGGCATGTGACACTGGGCACTGCTGGGTATGTGAAGCTGGGCACTGCTGGGTATGTGACGCTGGGCACTGCTGGGTATGTGACGCTGGGCTCAGTTATATACACCTCACATTACTGTATCACAGAGCTCCACAGCAAGAAAATTCTAATGTACGGTGTGTATGAGTGTTTGAATTTTATTGCTGTGGCGCACTGTGATACGCTGATACACGCTGCGTGTTTGTTTTTTTGTTTTTTTGGGGGGGCAGCATTTCATCCTTCGCTCCAGGCAGCACAATGTCTTGGGCTGGCCCTGTATATAACGCAGTCAATTGTTAAACAGTTCATAAACTCCCCCGAGAGACACCAAACTGAACCAAAATAACGAATCACATAACACTGAATTTTGTTTGGTCCAAATACAGTTTGTGGGTGTATTGTATTAAAATTAAATCTCTCCCCGCCCCCCACACACCTACACCTATGGACATATGGCTGCTCTGACGTTCCCCAGGACAGACCTGGTAGGATCCCTGGTGACAGACCTCTAAACCACGTCGGGTGCCGCCGGAGCTCCTGGCACCCGACCAGCTGGCGGTACCATGTGTCCGGGGTCCCCCATCAGGGGGTGACAGCCCATGATATGTTCAGTGGTCCCAGTGGTTCCAGGGAGCCGGGCCAAATCCCGTCCAACTTGTCTAAGTGGCAAAGCTACTCCATGCCAACAAGGACCGGTGAGCCAAGATGCAAATTTCCCGGTGGGCCGAGGTATCAGGAGTCAGTAACAGTGATCTGACTCATCACTGAGAGAGTGATTAGTATGGTCTGCTCCAGGGTGAGGTGCCGACCAAAGCTCTCTCACAAGAGAAGACTTTTTATCCCCATAATGGAGGAGAAGAATTTATTGAATTGGGCAGCTGATGGAATTGAATTGGGCTGCTGCCTTCAAACTTCTTTCACTCACGTCCTCCCTTGGACTCACACAATCCTCCCTCCTCCCTACCCACCGCGATGGTCACGTTATTAGAAACATAGAAACATAGAAAGATGTCGGCAGATAAGAACCTTTCGGCCCATCTAGTCTGCCCAATTACATGGATACTTTACTTGGATTTATCTTTTGTTTAGGATAGCCTTATGCCTATCCCATGCTTGCTTAAATTCAATTACTGTTTTGGCCTCTACCACTTCAACTGGAAGACTGTTCCATGTATCCACCACCCTCTCAGTAAAATAATGCTTCCTGATGTTACTTTTAAACCTTTGCCCCTCTAATCTAAGACTATGTCCTCTTGTTTTGCTACTTTGTTTCCTTTTAAATATACTCCCTTCCTCTACCTTGTGGATTCCCTTTACGTATTTAAATGTTTCTATCATATCTCCTCTGTCTCGTCTTTTTTCCAAGCTGTACATGTTAAGATCATTAAGCCTTTCCTGGTAACTTTTCTCCTTCAAGCCGTACACCATTTTAGTAGCCCTTCTCTGAACTCTCTCTAAGATGTCTATATCCTTCTGGAGATATGGTCTCCAGTACTGCACACAGTACTCCAAGTGACCTGGTCTTTTCCAACCTCTGCTCCGTTTCTGAGTTCAAATGTCGCCCTTTCCCCATCTCTGACCACCACCTTCTCTCTTTCAACCTATCTGGACTTCCTAAACACCCTGCTCCCCCACCCTGCACACACACTCGCAGAAACCTACATGCTGTGGACCCCCATCAATTCTCCAACCTACTTCCCCACCTCCCTCATACCTCATCCTTCACCTGCCCTGATGCTGCCACTAATCCCTACAACACTACGCTTATCTCTGCTCTGGACACTCTTGCTCCTCTTCGACTCTGTAAGGCCCCACGCCGCCAGCTTCAGCCCTGGCACACCCTCCAGACTCGCTACCTGCAAAGATGCTCCCGCACCGCAGAGCGTGCCTGGAGGAAATCCCGCTCTGAAGCTGATTTTGTTCACTTCAAGTTTATTCTCCGGTCATACACCTCTGCCCTCCACTTGGCCAAACAATCCTTCTTCTCATCTCTTATATCTACGCTGTCCTCCAACCCTAAACGGCTCTGGTCCACCTTCAACACCCTCCTCTACCCACCTGCACCTCCCCCCTCAGCTGCCTTCAGCGCTCAAGACCTGGCAGACTACTTCCTCAGTAAAACTCTAACTATCAGAAGCAAAATCCCAACACAAGATAGTTATCTGCCACCTCCACTCCCACAGGTCCCCTCTGCCACCCTCTGCCGCTTCCTCCCAGCCACTGAGGAGGAAGTCAATTCCTTATTGTCCTCCTCACATCTCACCACGTGCCCGCTCGACCCCATTCCCTCACATCTAATTCCTCCCCTCTCCTCCTCCCTCACCCCTGCTCTCACACACATCTTCAACCTATCTCTCTCCACTGGCTCCTTTCCATCCGCCTTCAAACACACGCTAGTTACCCCTTTACTAAAGAAACCATCCCTAGACCCCAACTCTCCATCCAACTACCGCCCTGTATCCCTGCTTCCCCACATCAAAGCTCTTAGAAAAACTAGTCTTCAACCGCCTCTCCCTCTTCCTGTCCTCCAATTCCCTACTTGACCCCCTGCAATCTGGCTTCCGTCCCCTACACTCAACTGAAACTGCTCTCACCAAAGTCACCAACGACCTCCTAACTGCTAAAAAACACGGCCACTATTCTATTTTCATCCTGCTTGACCTCTCGGCTGCTTTTGACACTGTTGACCACCCCCTCCTTCTACAGACCCTCAACTCTCTGGGTCTCGGTGACACTGCACTTGCTTGGGTTGACTCCTATTTATCCAACAGGTCCTTCTGTGTGTCCTTTGCTGGTAACTCCTCCTCTTCATTGCTTCTATCTGTTGGTGTACCTCAACGCTCTGTCCTTGGTCCTCTGCTCTTTTCCATCTACACCTCCTCCCTGGGCAAAATCATCAACAGCTTTGGCTTTAATTACCACCTCTACGCTGATGACACTCAGAACTACCTCTCTACCCCTGATCTCTCTCCCCCTGTCCTCTCAAAAGTCAGTGACTGTTTATCTGGCATCTCCTCCTGGATGGCCTCCCACCACCTAAAGATCAACATGTCAAAGACTGAACTCCTACTTATTCCTCCCTCCAATGCCTCCCCACCTCCTGACTGCTCTATCACGGTGGAGGGTATCACCATCTCCCCATCAAACCAAGTTCGCTGTCTTGGAGTTACACTTGACTCTGCTCTTTCCTTCATCCCCCACATCCAGTTTCTTTCCTCCTCCTGCCGATACCAACTGCGTAATATTTCCAGAATTCGGCCATTTCTTACCGCTGTCACCACAAAACAACTCATACACGCCCTGGTAATCTCCCGACTCGACTATTGCAATAATCTCTTATCTGGCCTCCCTCTGTCCCGCCTCTCCCCCCTACAATCCATCCTGAACGCCTCCACCAGGCTAATTCACCTCACCCGCCGCTCTGTCTCTGCCGCTCCTCTCTGCGAGTCCCTTCACTGGCTCCCCATCCACTGCAGAATTAAGTTCAAAATCCTTATCCTTACCTACAAAACCCTCACTAACTCAGCGCCCCACTACCTGTCCTCACTAATCACCAAATACACTCCAGCCCGTTCCCTAAGGTCAAACAGTGACCTGCGCCTAGCTTCTCCCCGCATCACCTCTTCCCATGATAGACTGCAGGATTTCTCATGCGTAGCCCCCACTCTCTGGAACGCTCTCCCTCGTACTGTCAGACTTTCCCCTAACTTCTCTTCCTTCAAACGCTCCCTTAAAACATTCCTATTTAGGGAAGCCTACCACCCAACTCACTGACGCAACCATCAATCACTCTCACCTTACAGTCCTCTCCTCCTGTTTCCAACCCCAACCCTCCTAGATTGTGAGTTCCTTCCTACGGGAATAGGGCCCTCATCTCCTCCTGTACTGTTTGTCAAATGTTGTTCAATGTATTGTAACCCTGTCTATACTGTGCTTATTGTACAGCGCTGCGGAATATGCTGGCGCTTTATAAATAAAGAATAATAATAATAATAATAATGGAAGGGGGCCTCAAGAAATGGTTTAGTAAGGAGCCCCAGGTATTCTGATGGTAGCCCTTTCTATGGATGGCAGGTGAGTGGTTCAAGGTGGGCTATTTGACATCACCTGATAAAACCTCCTCAACTTCTTTCCTGGGGTGGGTGGATATAAGGGGGTGAATGGATGTCGTCTATCACTCCAACATTTTGGAACAGGAAATTTGAATGCTTTTAATAATTTAATGTATGGTACAATACGTTTACAAATTATTCTAATTTTCAACCCAGTACAAAGTAAGAAGCATCCACCCTGAGAGCGAGACCTGAAACTCGCAAAAAAGCAGAAGTAAAAATATAAGAAATTAAATTATTTTTTTTCATGTTCTAAGACAATATTCGTTTTTCTTTTTTTTCCTTAAAATTTTCTAACATCTCAGAGCCAGTGTTGGGAATAATACAGGTCCTCTGAAAGTCTTCTTGTCGGCGAGCCCTTTGCTTTTCCTCTCCCCAAAATGATCTTTCGATGATATACATTGCTTGACATACAGGAAGGATTGCAGAGGATATGTTTCTACAAATTGATTTCCTCGTTTCACAAAAAGGGAAAATAAAATTGATGCATTTTACCTCAATTTTCTCAGCTGGTAGCTCGGCTATAGACGGTCCTGTCCTGCCGAATGAGTGGAGCAGCTCTCAACGCCTCATTGTTGAGGAGTAGGTCAGGCAGTAACAGAATAGCAGGTCACTGGGGGAGCGAACAATAGATGGAGAATAAATAGTACAAGGTGTTAAAGAAACCTATGAAAACTTGTGCTTTTTTAACCTTCATTCAACCCAATCTTCTCACACCAACCTGCTTGAACTTCCTAAGAACCTGTTCTCCCAATACGGACCGTGCAAAAGTTCAATAAGTTAACCTGAGGTGAGATGACAAGCCTGGGGACTGCAATATCAAACTGCCGAGATCATTGCTTTATCAAATAATAGAACTAAAGTTACTGTATGTTCCGTGTTTTCTATTACCCTGTTTATTAAAGGAACACTTTACTCAGGGCACTATTCCCTAGTGAAAGCTAACATGGGGATGCTAATGGGGAAAATCTACGCCTGCGCAACACTCGGGATGCCGCTGGATACATCACCTCTCCCTGCGCTCCCTCGATGTCCCCAGCATCTCCTCCAGCGATCGCGACCTCACTACTTCCTGGTTCCCTCCTCTCGAGAAGGAATCCAGGAAGTATGAGGTCGCGATCGCCGGAGGAGACTGCAGAGACCAGCGAGGGAGCGCACCGAGAGGTGATGTATACAGCCCGAGTGTGTCTCGGGGTTACCGCTCTCAGAGGTGAAATTTAACACTGAGACACACTCGGGAACACTGCCAGGGAGGTTGATGTAGTGCTAACCGCTGGTATACTCGCTTCTGTGCCACTGCGAGTATCACCTCCTGGAGTCCATAGGACTCCATGGAGGCTTGCGTTTCCAGGCCATGAGCCTTGCGTGATCTCGCGGGAGCCAAGGAGGGAGACTGGGGACTATTATTATCCTTTATTTATATAGCACCACAAATTCTGCAGCGCTCTACAAGATCAGTGTACAAGGTGTTGATACAGTGGAATATGACACATGGATGATACGGCCTGTTTCAGGGGGTCCCTGTTCCCAAGAGAATTTACAATCTATTAGAAGTACAAGTATTTTGTGAGGTAGGTACATCCATATCATTGGGCGTCTTGCCCAAGGACACTCAATGGTTGCCTCTTAGGAATGGGATTGAGTTGGCTTTCCATGATTGTAGAGCAGCGACCTGGTGGTTTGGTTGAACCCGCTTCTCGTAAAGTCTTACTCTTGACTTGCTTCTCCATAGTTGTATTGGTGGGATGTGCAGAATGGGATTTTTGACTTGTTTCTTCACGGTCGAAGGGTAGAGACGTTACCACTGGACTCCACAGCCGATATTGTGTGGTAGGCAAGTATGTACCGTTAGGTGTCTTGCCCAAGGACACTTATTGGAGAGGTGCTCTGACCGGGGACTATTTGTTTCCAGTATCACTCAGCTCGCGGCTAGTAGAAGTGGCAGATCGGACCGTTGTTCTTGTCGCGGAATGAGAGGTGAGTATTGGATTCATTGGCGGGGTTTAGGGGTTGCTACAGTCCACAGAGCTCCATGGAGGTTTGTGCTTCTGGGCTGCAAGCCCTGCTCTCACCAGATCACGATTCGCCACGGAGTGATCGCGGAGGGAGACTGGGTACTATTTGTTCCTAGTCTCCCTCTGCTCGAGGCCAGAAGAAGTGGCGGATTGTGCCATTGTTCTTGCCGCTGGATGAGAAGTGAGTATCGGATTTACTGGGGGGGGGTTTAGAGGGTGCTAAATTATTTTGTAACTGCGGAATCATTTAGCACCAGCTTTTAGGTGTAGCTAAAATTTTGGCTTGCGCGTCACTGCAGTAATTAGCGCCAACACTTTGTAATACCTCACTTATTGAAACGTTAATTAATGACAGCACTCTCCAAGTTAAGTATTTGCAAAGTACAGTAAGATCGTGGAAGCTAGCGCAATCACCAATGTGCTAAGTGATTTCTTACGAGTTTAGCGTCAGGAATGTAATATGGGGGGAATGTGTTAAAGTCACTTATCCTGGGGGTAACGCTTACTCACCCAAACGCTATTCTCACCCAAACTGCTGTTCGGTAGTTTCATTCGACAGGTTTATTGAGACAAACCCCATAGGTTTCAATGTTAAAAATATTTCTGTTTCTATCCAATATCTAAACTGTTTATTCTTTTAATCTGCAGCAAAAAGTCTCTTTAATTATCTTTTTTTTTTTTAGGATCAGTTTTTTCCGTTATTTTTTAAAGCGTTTTTTCTTTTTTCTGTAACAGACCTTTTTATTATCATTCATCGGATCTAATGTAAATTCCAGACATTTGTGTTCAGTATTTGTTTTGCAAACAGTGTTTACATTTTGACACTTTCAATCGTACTGTTTTGTTTTCTTTATCTGTGAACAGATTAACCATTACTTCTCTATGGGACTATTTCGATGCTGCCGAGGATCACCGAATTGCGGCAAACGGCACTATATTTCGCTGTGAATTTGATAGTATTTGGTCGAATTGCCAGTTTAGTGAATAGATGAACTGCCCGAAATTGCACCATATGGGGAAATTCAAGTTCGTCACTCATTGAATAACCCATAAAGGGCCCTAATTACATTGTTCATACAAACGTTAACGCGTGCGCAAAAACGCGAGGGCCAAAACCCTTTGCGCTGAACATCGTATTACAATGTCCGCGGAAAAAATGTGCGTTAGCGTCTACCGCGGGTGAACCTGTGCGAACACTGCGCGAGCGTACTGTACTGCGCGCGTCCTATACTTAACATTGTGAGTGCAAATGCGTTTGTGCGCTGGTACGCGGATGGTATTACAATCTATGCGCAAAATTTAATGGACAACGTTTGCGCGCATAATTTTAACGTCTTTGAAAAGCCGGTGTTAACGGCAAATCTGAACGTCCTGGCCAAAACCAAATACACCAGCCCGAAAAAAACAATACCGCAAAGTATAGTTAATAAAATGGAGAGGTTGTGCGTGTTTTTATTATTGCTGCAACATATATGCGCAGATTGGCTGAATCGCGTGAAAAAAAAAACAATCCGCACACTGATTTCTGCGCTCAACGTTGCTGCGCGCGTATCTTTGCACGTCCGTTTTACGCGCGTTAGTTTTTGACGGATGAAAAAATGCACGAGGATTGTAATACCAGCGTTGTTTTACGCACGTTAATGTTTAACGCTGCACGCAAAAATTTACGCGTTCTGCGTGCATTTTTGCGTGAAGAGTGTAATAGAGCCCAAAATCTATTAATCCCATTGTATGTTTTTTAGAGACAAAGAAACCTTGGTGGCAGGTGAGTAGAGATGACCAAACTTTGCATGGCTAGTGAGTGGAAATGAGCAAAGCTTGGTGGTTTATAGAGACCAGAAAACAGTGATTGTAAGACTCATCTACAGCTAATGTTGTTCTTGTATCATCTACATCAGTGTTTCCCATCCCTGGTCTTCAGGTTCCCCTGACAGACCAGGTTTCATGGATCACCGTGGGGAAATGCAGAGTGAATCCTGCAATCACTGAGCAGCAAATTATATCACCTGTGCTGTGCTTCAGATATCTGGCAACCCTGACCTGTTAGGGGGACCTGTGGACCAGGGCTGGAAACCAATGATGATGGTGAGTAACCTTGGCCACCCAGATGTTTTGGACCCTTCCCATGAGTCTCTGCCCAACTAATGGATGGTTGATCATAAGAAGACATGTAGATCCAAAACAACTGGTGGGCCATAGTTGCTGAGCCTTATCTACTTCATCGAACATTATCATCATCCCCAGCCATCGATAGAGCTTCTAGCCAGATACAGATTCTTTTCTTAGGTATTCCCAGACTATTGTAGGGTCTTTATCTTTCCAGCTGAGAACCCTGCAGAAAGTCGAGCTGGAACAGCAGTGAAATGTAGAGTAAATGGATCTTTCAGGTACACACATATAATATGCTGTATGTATATAATATAATGTTGTGTATATATATATATATATATATATATATACACATCAATTTTAGGGTAAATTATTGTAGGGCAAGTAATAAATCACTATAGTGAATGCAATCACCTGTAAGGAGCCCTGACTTTAAAGCCTTTTGTGAGTTAATGATGTCTCTTCGTTGCGGGGATTTGACGAGCTCTAGAGCCTGATTAAGACTAATCAGCATCAATCGGCGTTTTAGAGCTTGCGTTTCCAGTTGACACGACTGGCTGCGCAGGAAGGAAAAAGCTGCACTCGTCCCTTGTAGGGGAAGACTTTATATATTTAAGGATTTAAGCATGTCAATGCTCCTCAGCCAACACAGAAGGTAAATCAGTTCTTAATTTACATCTTTGATTGCTGTGTCAAGTTAAAATTCATAGGAGCATCGCTTTAACCCATTCGCTGTGGACGTCGTGACCATCACTTTGTCAAAATCACCCCTCCACCGTGGTGTGGATGATATGTAGGTCACACCATTGCAGCCACCTATTTCCTCTTTCCCATTGGATCACCCTGCAGACAGTTTGTGCGATCTGAGGAATAGGTGGTGGACTGTCGACAACAAGACACTGTGATGTCATGATGTTAAGAATAGTGATGAGCCGAACACCCCTGTGTTCGGTTCGCATTCGAACTCAAACAATTTCAAAAGTTTGAGTTCGAACTCGAACTCGAACCGTACTCAATGCAAGTCAATGGGAAAGTTTGATTTTAGAGTGCCCTGCAAGAGGGCATATATGCAAGATATTTGCCATAAAAGGTGTATGGGGGTCCGGGTAGTGCCCTGGGGGACAGGAAACAAGGACAAAAAGTTTAAAAAAAGACATTTTTAAAGGAACAGAGAGTTTTCCATGAAATAAAGGATAAGAATAAAAACGAAAAATTCCTTCAAATATCGTGCCTAGGAGGTCCCCATAACCTGCCCGTGAAGTGGCGGATTTCTAGGATGTATAGAAACATTTAAAAACAAAAAAATGACATTTCAAATGATGGTAAATGGTTTTCCTTTAATCTATTCATAAACAACTGCTTGGGGCGGCAGCCTGTATGAAAAGAGGAGACATTTTAGGACACGCAGAACAAGTTTAGTGATTTTTTTGGCTAAATTATGGTGAAACCTATGCAGACTTTGGATGAAAGTAACAATTTTTTTTTAAAATTGGGCTTTTAGTGTCGGCAACAGTGCCGTCACACCGTAACCCCTCTGTGGTATTGTGGAAGAGTGCAGGGTTGGACCCTGTGGTCCAATATTAAAATGATATGAATCTGGTATAGGCGTCAGTGGCAGTGCACCCAAATATTTTGCCTTTGGTGGCAGCAAGTGCCTTCACACCATAAGTAACCCCTCTGAGGTATTGTGGAAGAGAGCAGTGGTGGAGGTTTTGGCAATGCAGAAGAGATCCCCGATCTATTCAGTTACATCAGCAGCTATAACAAAACCGGGTCAGCAATGTTTAGGCACTTGTACTGCGCTACTGTATATGGTGAGAATCGGCGCACTCCAGTAGCAACAGGAAGCAAACAGAACAGGCAGGGAATACACAGAGAGAGTAGTCAAATGGCAGGCAAAGTCGACAACAGATTGGGTCCTCAGAACAAGCAGGGTCAGTAATAAGTATACAAACTGATTCGGTAAGTTAGCGATGCGGGAATAAAGGCTGAGACACACTGAGCATGTAGCGACGCATAGCGTAGCGAAGAGTAGCAAACATTTTGCAGGCTTGACTTCACTCCGCTCCGCCTCGCAGCGTGTCTGCACTGCATTACGTTTGCTTCTCATCTCACTGGACAGGAATCCACTAACTAAATTAAAATGTACACACAAAACCGTTTTATTTTCACATAGCACATGTTATATAGGCAAAAAAAAGTTTCTACTGAAAAAAATACATCAAAAATTACTGTTAATTTAATAGGAATAGTATAAAAATATTTTAAAAAAAGGTAACTCCTGATCATATATATTATAGGGACACGGAGCGCTGTGTATAGAGTAGGGATGCATTGATACCACACACAGACATATACGTATATATCAACACGCAGACCTATATATATACATATATCATCACGCAGATATATATATACACCCACCCACAGACCTCAGACCATATATACACATATGCACATGGGGGGTGGCATGTGGACAATCTCAACTAAATGCACCCCACCTATTTGGCTGATCCCTCCAGAAGAAATGTTGAACCTGACAGAGCAGAGAATATACTGTATATATTATTCTCTGCTCTATCGGGTTAAACATTTCTTCTGGAGGGATCAGCCAAATGGGGGGGGGCAATTATTTGCCAAAATGTGTGTGTAATACAAGTCTGGATATATATATTTATAAGAATATAGATATATATATCTTATCTATATATATATATATCATACCTGCCCTTACCTTCCCCTATAAATTTGCTAAAAATATACACACAAAAAAACAAACCACTGCCTGAGACCCCGCGCAGCCCACATGCCACCCCCTCTACCTGGCTGACTGTATCTAATATATATAATTAAATACATTCAGCCAGGTAGAGAAAGAAATAAATGAGTTTTATCTTATGTTCCCAGGGACATTTAAAAATGTCCTCGGATTTTTTTTTTTTTTAGAAATGTGTCGCCTTACCTTAGGTCGCCTTACCTTAGCCTGGTGGTCAATGGGGCTCCCTGGATCCTGGTTGTGGGGGGGTCTGCCATGGCCGCAGGTGCAGTGGCTCCCTCCCTGCGCTGCCTGTCTCTGCCACATGCACCCGGGCGGCTAGCCCGCACAGTCGTAGCTCTGTCATCCTGCGGCCGCATGCTCCTCAAGGGGATCCTTGGGAGGCCCCTGCAGGCTGCCCTCTATAGTGCCTGATTAGAGGGCTTTGTCTGCCTGATGTTTTAGTAACAAGAATGTTTTATCCCATAGGCTTCAATGTTAAAAATATTCCCGTTTTAATTCAATATCTAATAAACCGCGTTGCTTATAATATTCTGCAGTAAAGAGTCTCTTTATTTCTAGATTTTTTAGTATTATTTAAGCATTTTTTATACTTTTTTCAAATGTTTTTTTTTTTCGAACTTTTCACGAACTGTCGAATGGCTGATGTTTAATGCGAACTCCGAACAGATCGAACAAAACAGTTCATCCCTAGTTAAGAAAACCCTCTTTACTCCAGCAGAAGTGAAGACAATTTAGCAGTGGAACCAGGAGTTGTTTGGTACCCTGTTTTTTCACTTTTTTAAAGCCCGCGAGGGCGATGCCAGAGTCTGGCCTTTCCAATGATACCAAACATGGCCATGTTTTTTATTTTTTTAATATGCTAAGGCAGTGTCGCTGTCCACTTATAAGGCAAACATTGCTGCTGCCATTACTCACCTTCTCATTTCCCACAATTTGAGCAGAGTTTTATTCATAGTCTAGCAGGGTTATTTAGAGAGAGCCGAACTGGCCCCGAAATTGCACCGAACAGTGAGTACGGTGCAATTTGGTGGCCATTCGGTTATTCAAAACCTGGCAATTTTTCCAACTATTGGCAAATTGACAGAGAGATACGGTGCCTGTTCAGCGACAGTGAGAAGCAATGGTTAATCTTTTCAGAGACACCGAACAGCAAATAAATGTCAGTGCAATGCCCTGATGTTCGGTGTTTTCATTCGACAGGTTTAATCAGGCCAATCCCTGAAACAACAGCGGGTGTATCTAAAACATTTAATACAAAATACCAAAAAAGAGCACTCCATATCCATGACCACCTTCTTCCATCATTTGCTGCAGCAAAAAAACCCGACTGAGGTAATGCTGCAGAAAATGATGGAAGAAGGTGGTCATTGATATGGAGTGCTCTTTTTTGGTATTTTCTTATTAAATGTCTTAGATGCACCCACTGTTGTTGCTGGTTTAGGTTGAGTACAACCCCCCTGTGGTTTATATTATACATATAGAGGGCTGGCAACCCTCATTTGGTATGCACCCCTCCCTGTTCACAGGTGCCCCACCAGGCAGCCTATAAAGGCCTCGAGCTGCCCGGGGAGCTCCAGGGTGAGTTAATTCTGTAAGTGCAGACTCGGTCAAGTTAGATAAGACCTGTCAAAGATTGGGTACATTGGCGACTGTGACAGGCTTAAGCAAACTATGATCATACTTTGTGAACTGAATCCCCATAATTTATTACCTCAGTCAGGGTTTTTGAACTCTTTGGAATTGTGTGGGGTTTTTTTGCTGCAGAAAACGATGGAAGAAGGTGGTCATGGATATGGAGTGCTCTTTTTTGGTATCTTGTATTAAATGTCTCAGATGCAACCGCTGTTGTTGCTGGTTTAGGTTGAGTGGAACCCCCCTGTGGCTTGTAATATATATGTGTAGCGCTGCTTTAAAGACTATGTTTTGCTGCATTTAATTATTATGACCACCAGAGGGAGATAGAGACATAATGGACTATGTTCGACAAACACTGAACTACAATTTCCATCATGCTTTGCGTGAGTACAGGAAGTGGGTGGTGTAGAAAGAGGAAAGACATCAGCAGCCTCATGCAGGGGAGAGGCAGAGTGAGCTGAGCGATGAAAGGTGGAGGACGCACGTGAAAACTGTCAAGGATCGTGACCAGGCCAGAGTACAGGCGCTGCCTCACTGGTGCTGGAGATCGGGACGGTGACCCTGCTGAGACCTACCTACGCAGCGCTGAGAGGTCTGGATGGAAATCTGTTCCGGCTGGACCCCGAGTGAGGAGACCGCGCTGATCGATTGGGAGTGCAAGCGGTGGATTGTTGTTCCTGTTGCAGAGATTCGACAAGCAGGGAGCGGATCCAGTGGCACAGAGTCCCAGTGCACGGCGGGAGAAGATCCTTGATCGGGTGCTGGACAGTTTGTCTATCGGATGGGTGAGAGGCCTCCCAGGCCGCAGTTCCAAAAATAAGAAACGCACGCTGCAGTATTGTTTAAATCCACAGGGCCCCAACGTGACTAGTCGAAGATTGTTTGTTTCATTCACTGGCCAGTTGAATACAGTACCCGGGTACCCGAGACAATACACATACACATTTTTGAGGTATTATTCACGGGACTTACACTCCAGAACTGAGGGGGTTAATCTTTTTGCGTGTTTTTCCCACGTTACGAAATCCTATCGTTTAAATACCGTATCTACGTTATATATGCTGCTTTATTGGGATCAGTAAAGAATATAATCTATAAAAATCCACAACAGTGCTGGGGTATAGTTATTCCCTAGTGCGGTGAGACTAACCCGAGGTTAATTCAGCGGCTCCTCCGGGAGTGAGCGCTACATATGTAGATATATAGATATAGATATATATATCAGCACTCCCAGTCTTTTATGTAAAACATGATTTTATTTGCTCACATTAAAAAGGTCAGCGTTTCAATTCCATCACAGAATTACAAATGGATATTTGTCCTGAAGAAAATTCTGTAATGGAATTGAAAACGTCGACCTTTTTAATATGAGCAAATAAAATGCAGTTTTTACATAAAAGATCGAGAGTGCTGGCTACAACCGAGGAAGACTTATATATTTATCTGTATACTTATATATTATTTTATATCTACAATGGAAGAACACCAAGCGGAGCAAATCATTTTATGGTTATATGTGAGCGCATGACTATTTGCTACAAATATATATATATATATATATATATATATATATGAGAGAGGATGGACTCTGGGGATTTCAAAACATAAAATATTTTTTTTTTTAACGCAATTAAATTTGGATCAATGTTCCGGCCCCATGGGGACCTTTGTCAAGATAGCAACACAAGACAAACAATATATATGGGATAAAACCTAATATGCTCCTAATAATTTGTAACTAATTATTAAATTTGTCAGACAAAATGCTATTCATTGTATTTGATATGCTATCCGCACAAGTTTTTTAGGAGTTTCTTTGCGTTTTTCCATTAAAACACTAAACTCCGGCACCAAATTATATAAATTTAAATTATTCAATAACTCATGACTGATTGTTAATAGATATTTATTTTCTTTCAGAGGCCATACCTCATTTTCCAGATTTCATTCCATTCCCTCAAATAAATGAGAAACTGTTGGAGCATCAAACCAAGGTTAATGTTCTAAAGTGAAGCCATTACCTGAGAAGGAATGTTTGAGTCAGGATGTGATACGCCTTGGGGCAGTCTACAGGACCGTCTCTCAGCTAAGAAGGTAACACAAGTCCCCAGCCAAGCAGGCCTCCGGCGGTGATGAGAGCAGAACACCTCGATTCATTTGTTTATGTTTCAACATGGCTGGCCGAGGCAGACAATAGATTCCTGCGAGTGTTTTGTCATGATCCATCACTATTTTGTAGACTGGATACACTGTCACTTCCTAGAACACGGCTAAACCACGTATATTGACCATATTAGACTCTATCTTTAGCTTGTTAGGAACCTTTTAAGTAATCAATCAGATGCCGGACACCATGAAATTAGCCGAGCGCTAAAATCCACAGACGTTGAGTTATTCATACAGAACCCATGTGGAGCAAAATTCTGAAACTGGAACGACTGGCAAGAGCACTATGTTTGTTTCCATGGCGATCATCAGAGTTTTGGAACATTTCCTTATAAATTTATTTTATTAAGTGTCTCTCAATAAATATGCCCAGGGTGAACATCTCTTCAAACAGTGGTTGAACCATTGATTCAATGTACGATGTAATGTGCTGCAAACAAAAGTACTACCGTTGTTTGAAGCATGAACGTCTATTCAAATAATGGCGGGATTTTCAATAACTCCTGGTTGTTTTTGCTTCAAACAATGACATTACCGTCGCTTGAAGTTATTCTTGATTGTTTAACTGCTTCAACATACAATACTCTACGTCAGGGCTGTCAAACTCATGCCCTCCAGTTGCTGAGTTTGTGAAGTAGAGGTAACATCACCGCTCTATAACCGTGGAGACACAGGTTCGAATCCTGGCTAAAGCACCTCTCCAGTAAGTGTCCTTGGGCAAGATACCTAATAATACATACTCACCACCCAGGACATACATGAAAATGAGAGAAACCTCAATGTATCCTTCCAGCTAAAATACTTTCTCAATCCCCCCCCCCCAAATTCCTTTAATGCAATAGATGGCCATGAAATCATGGAAGTTGTAGTTCAGGACCATCTTGTGGAGGCCAGAGTTTGACAGCCCTGGTCTACATTTTAATTCTGGTGATTTTTTTTTCAAGTCAACTTTACAAAGGTAAGCTATTTGGTGGTGACCTAAAGGTAGGAGACCTTGGTGGCCACAGCTTCCCTACACACCATTCTTCTGTAGATTAAATACAGTGTGAGGTACATGGATGTTGTCTAAGCACACATGCTTAGTCAATGCTAATTGATTTTATGCAAAAAGGTGCTCTTCAATCTTGTAGAACATTGACAGTGGTGGGACCTGATGTGCTGGATTAAAGGCCGTGTAGCAATGTGGGGCATGGGTCAAACATGGAGAATGGGAAATGTGGTGCAAACATGAATTTTGCAGTGAGGGATAATGTGGGAGCAATGGATAAGATAGAGGATATGTTAGAGTAGGCCATTGTTGAGGCAGAGTACAATGTGGAAGGATGAAGTTACATAACCATGGGATAAAGGCATAAAGCATAGGTCAACAAGACAACATGATTTCAAAGTGAAGTTGTGCTTGCAACAAGGTGCTGGAAAATCACTTGGGGGTAATAACCATGTGATAGGATTACAGTGTCTTCGGGAACAGATATTCAGGAGAGCATCAACTCTCTTTTAAAGGGAATTTTATAACTCACACAGGGTTATTCAAAGAGATCCGAATTGCTGCCGAAAGGGAACCGAACGCTGAAAATCAGCATTCGGTTCCCTTTCTTGGCCATTCGGCTATCCAGAGAGCAGGCAATTCGCCAAATCCTGGCGAATTGCCTGCACATACGGTGCCTGTTCGGTGCCTGTTCGAGGGCAGTGAAATCCCCATAGAGAAGCAATGCTTCGTCTATTCAGAGAACACAAACCAGCAGTGAAAGGTTGCCGAAATGCCCTGCCATTCGGTGGTTTCATTCGGCAGGTTTATTCAGGCGAATCCCATAGGCTTCAATGTTAAAAGTATTCCCGTTTTAATTCAATATCTAATAAACCGTTCATTATAATATTCTGCAGTAAAAAGTCTCTTTATCTTTAGATTTTTTGGATATTTTAAGCATTTTTCGGGATTTTCTCACCCAAAAATATTTGCCGATTTTCTTCGTCATTTTTTTTAAAAAACATTTGTTCTTTTTTCTGTAACAGCCCTTTTTATTATCATTCATTGGATTTTATATGTAAATTTCAGACATTTTCGCTCAGTAGTTTCTTTGCAAACAGCGTTTCACTTTTCAAACCTTCAAGCAAACTGTTTTTCTAATTTATTCACTTCACTCGTCTGCGGTGCCGGCTTTTTCTGGCGGCTGTGCTGCGTGTGTAATCGGCTCCTGCTCGGGTTTTTTCGGCGTTTTCGGCAGGTTAATCCAGATGTTTTTGCGGGTTTCGGTGTGCGTTCGCCCTCATTTTGCGGTGAGTTTTTGGCAGGTTTGTGGCGACTTTTCCCTGCATTACGGCGGCCCTGTGGTGCTTGCTGAATAACCGCAGGGTCGCCGAAATGGGATTGCCAAATCGTACCGAATTGAAGAGAACGAAAAGCAACCGAACGTGCGGTGACTTTTCAATTCACTTTGAATAACCCTGTAAGACAGGGCTGACACTCTCTGGCCTCCACAAGATGTTTCTGCACTACAACTCCCATGATTGCCTGGCTAGCTCCAACATTCAAAGAATTCTGGAAATTGTAGGCCATCAACACCTGGGTGGGACAGATTTTGACATTCCTGTTCTAAGGCTAGGGTCAGACGAACGCATTTTTCGCGTCGTCCGTGGAAAAGTGCGGTCGAATGAATGGACGTATTTTTTCATGGAATACGCGATAGCTAATGTCCGTGATTTTGTACGGATCATCAATAAAACACTTTTTGCGTCTGGACGTTATGTTGGCTGGACATTAGCAGCGTCTGACGTCTCCCAATCACGCACACACGCCGCTATGCGGCCGCAGCGCACTCTGTACGTCAGTAGTAGTGGTTTGACGTTCTAGAAAAAATGCGTTCATTTGCCACTTGCGTTGCGCGGACGAACTTTCGTGCGGCCGTACTTCGTGTGTTCCCCGGCATTGGACGTCATTTGCTGCTAGCACGGCCGTGATTTCGTGCGGCTAAACGCACGTTAAAACTGCGTTCGTCTGACCCTAGCCTAAGAAGTATTAAGTAGACATGTGCACGGCCAACATTTTTGTTTTGTTTCGGATCATTTTGTTCCGATTTGTTTCGGATCATTTCTTTGAGGTTTTTTTATTCGTTCTGGTTCGTTTCGTTATGTTACCGTGATTCATATTTTCGGACGATTCGTATTTAGTTTTTATGATTTATTTCATTTTCGGGTTGATTCATATATCGTTTTTATGGGTTATTTCATTTTTCAGGTTGATTCGTATATCATTTTTATGAGTTATTTTGATTTTCGAGCGATTCTTATTTTCGGCTGGCCGGTATGTCATTTTTCGGGTTGATTCGTATTTCGTTTTTATGAGTTATATCGTATTTTGAGTTGATTCGTATTTTGTTGTTATGAGTAATTTTTAGTTTTTTATTAGTTATTTCGGAATGTGAAACTGATTAATTCATTACTACAACTACAATAAAATGAAAATACCAGCCATACAAAATAATCCCATAGGTTTCAATGCAAATGATATTCCCCATTTCTATGAAATATTTATTCAACCGTTTAATTTTTTTAACAAGCAGCAAAAGTCTCTTAATTTATTTATTTTTTTGATTTTTTTTGTCATTTTTCTGAATTTTTTTGGACAAATTTTATGTTTTCTAATTAATTTTAAAGTAACAAGACTTTCTTTCTTTGCTGAACGCAGTTGTATTATTTTCTTTCACTACGGCTGCATTTGGCAATGAATACTAGAAGGGTTATTCAGAGAAAGGCGAAAATCGAGAGAACTGGCAGGAGAAGAGAACAATCTAGACGAAATAGCCGATTTGTGAGATAAATGGGAGATTTTTTCTGGTTTGGCTATTTTGACCTAGAATTTTCACTTCGCCAGTCATTCTCCTGCGTTTCATCTTTCTTTAAATAGAACTGTATGTTTCAGCACCATGGATATCTCTGGAGCCCTGCGGGACTGCTGTCCTTGGTTCTAAATCAGCACCATGGATAGCTCCGGAGCTCCTGCTTCACAAAGCTCATGTGCTACATTCCCCATATGCAGCAAGGAACTTTTGGGTAGATCATGTAAATGAGGTCTCCAATTTCTCACTTTTTCACATCCTGAGCCTCTTTTAACACAGAACTATCGCCAGTGCCATGCCATACTAAATGGCTTTTTTGCAAAGGTCAGGTTATGGAAAGAGTATAGCCACTCATGTACAGCTGTTACGGATCAAGTCCTACAAAATAAGTGTGAGAACTCACCCAGATTTATAATTTGTAATTATCAATGCGCATTTCATACAAACATACACTTAAATTGGATATACAGTATTTAAGTATATACAGTTGTGTTCAAAATTATTCAACCCCCAATGCTGTAAAGGGTTTTAGGGAATTTAGTGTACATTTGTAATTGTATTCAGAATGAAATCCTACAAGGACTTTTTAAAGAACCATATGCAACTAAAATGACATCAATTGGTTTTGTAATACAGTAGTAAATGTTTCTTTTGTGAATTCTTCATTGACACAATTATTCAACCCCTTAAAGACTACCACTCTGAAGAACAGAGGTTCATTCAAGTGTTTTCAATCAGGTATTGAAAACACCTGTGGATGTCACGGAGCAGCAATAAAGCATAATAAGCACCAATTAGGCAGCTTTAAAATGACTGTGATACTCAGCTCCTTCTAGACATTTACTGGTGTGGTTACAAACATGGTGAAGTCAAGAGAATGGTCCAGGAAGGCAAGAGAAGAGATGATTACTCTTCACAGGAAGGGCAATGGCTATAAGAAGATTGCAAAGATGTTAAACATACCAAGAGAGACCATAGAAAGCATCATTCGCAAAATTCAAGGCAAAGGGCACTGTTGAAACGCTACCTGGTCGTGGCAGAAAGAAAATGCTGACTTCGACTGCTGTGCGCTACCTGAAGCGTAGAGTGGAGAAAAGTCCCTGTGGGACTGCTGAGGAACTGAGAAAAGATTTGTCAGATGTGGGTACTGAAGTTTCAGCTCAGACAATACGGCGCACACTGCGTAATGAAGGCCTCCATGCCAGAACTCCCAGGCGCACCCCCTTGCTGTCTCCAAAGAATAAGAAGAGTCGACTGCAGTATGCCAAAAGTCATGTGGACAAACCACAGAAGTTTTGGGATAGTGTTCTGTGGACTGATGAAACAAAATTAGAACTGTTTGGGCCCATGGATCAACGCTATGTTTGGAGGAGGAAGAACAAGGCCTATGAAGAAAAGAACACCTTGCCTACTGTGAAGCATGGCGGGGGTCAATCATGCTTTGGGGCTGTTTTGCTTCTGCAGGTACAGGGAAGCTTCAGCGTGTGCAAGGTACCATGAATTCTCTTCAGTACCAGGAGATATTGGATGACAATGTGATGCAGTCCGTCACAAACCTGAGGCTTGGGAGACGTTGGACCTTTCAACAGGACAATGATCCCAAGCATACCTCCAAGTCCACTAGAGCATGGTTGCAGATTAAAGGCTGGAACATTTTGGAGTGGCCATCGCAGTCACCTGACTTAAATCCGATTGAGAACCTCTGGTGGGACTTAAAGAAAGCAGTTGCAGTGCGCAAGCCTAAGAATGTGACTGAACTGGAGGCTTTTGCCCTTGACGAATGGGCGAAGATACCCGTAGATCGCTGCAAGACACTTGTGTCAAGCTATGCTTCACGTTTAAAAGCTGTTATAACTGTAAAAGGATGTTGTACTAAGTACAAAGATTGAATGTCACTTGGGGGTTGAATAAAACTGATAATGATGTGAGCACAGAAAAGACATTTGTGGTTATTTCATTATAAATGTTATGTTATATTTGTCTGACCTACACGTGCCTCTTTGATTTAATTGTAAGCAAGATGACTGAATGATCAAAATCAATGTCAAACTGGCCAAAACACTCAATTTCAGTGGGGGTTGAATAATTTTGAACACAACTGTATGTGGATTTTAGCAAAAAATTATATGATAAATCCTATATTTATTGTGACTTAACAGGGAAAGGTATAATTGAGTATATCGCATCTGATGTGATTTACTTGGATTTTGGCAAAGCTTTCGACACAGTTCCACACAAAACTTTACTATTTAAATTAAGAATAATTGGTCTAGATGAAAATACTTGTTCTTGGATAGAAAACTGGCTAAAAGATAGGGTACTGCCAGAACCTGTACCTGTCAGGATCCTTTCCTGTGACATTACCTGCAAGTGGCGGCTGCATGAAAGGTGCTGCCCTTCTGCTCAGCACCAGTATTAAACGGTTAAAACCACACACCACAGGTCACATGACACACCCCTGTGCCTAATCAATAGGCTCCACACCCCCTCTGTTCAATGCTTCACAGTTGTTACTTATTCCCAGGAATAAGACCTGCGTGCTAATACCAAGCTCCAGAGAAACCTGCTTTCCCTATCTACCCATAGTGTTCCCCTTCTCCAAGACCCCCCAATACCCATTGTGCTCTCCCAGGAGCAGCTGTCCTTCCCACCGTGCTCTCCCAGGAGCAACTGACCTTCCCACCGTGCTTTCTCAGGAGCAACCACCCATCTATACCTCCATACCTGGATACAAGGGCTACTCTCCCCATCACCCTCAATCGACTAGTAAGTCCTATTGTGTCCTGTCCCTCAACCCTCCTGTGTGGTTCTCCTCTCCTACGAACTGTGTGCATCCCGAGACCTGCATATCAGCCTCATCACCTGTAAGGTCAGTACCTATAAGGTACCAACCCTGAGAGGTACAGAGAGTGGTCATAAATGGTAAATTTTCAAGATGGACATCAGTGGTGAGTGATGTCCCTTAGGGGTCTGTTATAGGACCAATTTTATTCAATTTATAAATGACCTTGAGATAGGCATTGAAAGCCATGTATCAGTGTTTGCAGATGACACAAAACTAGGAAAAGTAATAGAATGTGAGCAGGATGTTACTTCGCTGCAGAGGGATTTAGATAGATTGGGGGACTGGGCACTTAAATGGGAGATAAACTTTAATGTAGATAAATGCAAAGTTATGCACTTTGGAGTGAAGAATACACAAGCAATTTATACCCTAAATGGTGCGGAGTTAGGGAAATCCAAGCAGGAGAAGGATTTGGGAATAATCATAGACTTCAAACTAAGTAACAATGTGCAATGTCAAACAGCAGCCGCCAAGGCCAGCAAGGTTTTGGCATGCATTAAAAGGGGAGTTCACTCACGGGATGAAAACATAATTTTGCCTCTGTATAAATCAATAGTAAGACATACCTTGAATATGCCGTGCAATTTTGGGCACCTGTCTTAAGAAAGGATATTATAGCGCTAGAAAAAGTGCAGAGACGGGCGACTAAATTAATAAGGGGAATGGAAGGGTTAAGTTATGAGGAAAGACTAACAAGCTTAAACCTGTTTAGTTTAGAGAAACTTAGAGGGGCTCTGATAACTTTATATAAATATATACGGGGCCATAGAGGGGATCTGATAACTTTATATAAATATATACGGGGCCTTAGAGGAGATCTGATAACTTTATATAAATATATACGGGGCCTTAGAGGAGATCTGATAACTTTATATAAATATATACGGGGCCTTAGAGGGGATCTGATCACTTTATATAAATATATACGGGGCCATAGAGGGGATCTGATAACTTTATATAAATATATATGGGGCCTTAGAGGGGATCTGATCACTTTATATAAATATATACGGGGCCATAGAGGGGATCTGATAACTTTATATAAATATATACGGGGCCTTAGAGGGGATCTGATCACTTTATATAAATATATACGGGGCCATAGAGGGGATCTGATAACTTTATATAAATATATATGGGGCCTTAGAGGAGATCTGATAACTTTATATAAATATATACGGGGCCTTAGAGATCTGATAACTTTATATAAATATATACGGGGCCTTAGAGGGGATCTGATAACTTTAAATATATTCGGAGCCTTAGAGGGGATCTGATAACTTTAAATATATTCGGGGCCTTAGAGGGGATCTGATAACTTTATATAAATATATATGGGGCCTTAGGCCGGCGTCAGACAAACGCAGTGATCATGTCCGTGTTGCCGCACAGTTTAGCGTCCGTCGTAGCATAGAATCATGAGCAATAGAGACCCACACACGAAGTACATGCGCACCGAACTGCGCACGCACAAACGCACGTTGCAAATGGACGCAAGTTAGGCAAGAACTTAAAACCGCTAGGACGGACACGCAGAGTGCGCCACGTCCACATAGCGTTCTGTGTGCGTGATGACACAAAGTCAGACGGACTGCATTTGCGACGTCCAGCACCTTGACGCACAAAATGGCTTTTCATATCATGTACCAATTTATATCATTTTTCATATTAATTTTGTTTCCCATAATTCCCTTTTTTTCTACGTCCGTCAACAAAAACGGACCGTGTGGTGTCTACAGTATCTTCCATCAGTACGTCTGTCCGTAATGCACGCACGCAGAGTGCGATCAGACTGTGTTCCTCTTACATTAACCTTAGAGGGCATCTGATAACTTTAAATATATTCGGGGCCTTAGAGGGGATCTGATAACTTTATATAAATTAGAGATGTGCATTCGTTTCGGAAAAATTCGGAGTTCGGAATGAAATTTGATAATTCGTATTCGGAAGTACTTTCGGATAACGAATCGATGTGATATGAATTTGAAACGAAACCGTATATAACTAATTCATTTTGCTTTACACTGTGTCATCATCATAAATGAAAAATTTGAATAACTAATATCAACGATCAAATTTGAAATGAACTATCAAATTGATCTTAACTTACAATACAAATAATAGTCAGCAAAGGACTTAGTGAAACAAAATTTGATCATAGTTTAATTTGACTCAAATACTAAATCTGTGACACAGCTTAAAATTTAACCCTAGCTTTTCTTTTAACTGCAAAATTTGATTAATTGGGGTTTTATTTAGTGATCCAAAATTCGAATTGATATTGACTATCGAACTGATATATGAATACCGAATCGATTCGAAAAAAAAATTAGTTACGAAATGATTTAACCCCTTCGCTGCGGAGGACGCGCTCAGTGCGTCCACCCGCAGGTAACGTTCTTTGCGGAGGAGGCGCTGAGTGCGTCCTCCCTTTGGAGCCAGCGATCGGCGGGGTTCCGGACGATCGCTGTGCCCCCCGGTGCGGGCTGACATCCTCGATGTCAGCCCAGCACCCGGAACCGCCGCCGGGCTAATTAGATTTCATCGCGGCATGTGCGGAGGAGTCATCTAAAAGGGAGGGGGGAGGTCCTTCGGACCTCTCTCCCTCCCGATCGCCAGCGTTGCGGGGGTTAATCCAGGCACCGTTTGGAAGGACACAGCCTGCCCTTCCTAACGGTACCTGGAATTAACCCCATGGGGGGCTGGATCACGAATCGGCGACGAAAAGCGCGGTTCGTGATCCTTTCCCGGAGCTGGCCGACATCTTGCATGTCGGCCAAGCTTCCGGGAATTCCCCCTGAGGACTGGCGTCATCGTGCATAGCACGATGACGCCAGTCCTGAAGTTAACCCCTAACTGCCACCAATGGTGGAGATAGGGGGTTCCAATGAACCCCCTATCTCCCGATCCGTGGCAGTTAGGGGTTAATGTTTGATATTGTTGGATCGGCCAGAGCATGGCCGTTCCAACGATACCAAACATGAGTATGAATAAAGTTTTTAAAAAAAATAAAAATAAAAATAAAAAAAATGTTTAAAAAAAAATTATAAAAGAAAAATAAATTTTTTTTTTTTTTTTTTGGTTCGTTAATGCAGCAATATTGTTCCCATTTCAATTATAATGTGAACAATGATGCTGCACTAACGATTTTTGTATGCGGTGCGTTTGTTAAAAATCGCGTAATTTTCCCCAAAAAAAATGTAACGAGACCCCATCTCTAATTTTTTTAACAAGCGCACCCCATACAAAATATAACCGCAATTGCTCGCATGTTAAAATGTGAAAAAAAACAACTTTACACGTTGTAAATTATTGAAAATTCATATTTTATTGCATTTTTTGTTATAATATACAGACAGGACATGACGTATACATATAATAATGACATATTATGAATCTGCCGAGTCTGACGGAAATAATGATATATAATATGTCTGGGTCATATACTAAAATAAGCCTTCAAAACACGTTTAAACATGATGTGCAAAATTTGGTTAAAATGACCTCAGCACAGAGGCGGGAAATGCCTCAGCAGCGAAAGGGTTAAAAAAGTAACTAAACAAACCAAATTTTTCAGCCATGCACATCCCTAATATAAATATATACGGCGCCTTAGAGGGGATCTGATAACCTTATATAAATATATACGGGGTCATTATAAACCATTGTCTGATAACCTATTAATTAACAGGACTATACACAGGACAAGGGGTCATCCATTTAGACTGGAAGAAAGGAAATTCAGCCTAAAGCATAGGAAGGGTTATTTTTCAGTGAGAACAATAAAGCTGTGGAATTCTCTGCCTGTTGAGGTGGTTGGGTCAGAGACTTACAGACTTTTTAAAAAGGACTGGATGACTTCCTGCAGACACAGAATATTAAGGGTTATAATATTTAATATGTGGATAAAAGCTTCTTGATCCAAGGAGAAATCCGACTGCCATTCTGGGGTCAAGAAGGATTTTATTCCCAGTATGTTGCATATTGGCAAGCTCTTCAGACTGGGCTTTTTTGCCTTCTTTTGGATCAACAGCAGCAGGTGATGTGTGAAAGGCTGAACCTGATGGACACATGTCTTTTTTCAGCCTATGTAACTATGAAAACAAGCTTTATAGTGTATGGGAACAATGGGAACTCAATTCCCACTGCAAAAATAGTGGAGGAACTGCATTCCCACACGTTCCCACAAGATGTGACTCCTGTGTATGTATGTACAGTATATAATGGAAATACAGTTTGCAAGGTAATAACTTGCAATTAATCTTCAGGCATAGCCGGTGGATAAGAATTAAAAGGAATGGGCTGCATTGAGCCACGTTTTTGATTTTCATTGTCTCTTTTCATTGTCTTTCCCTCTCCCCCAGCTCTCGCTCGATCCCTCCTCAACCGGCGGGCTTTACGTTAATTGATCATCCCAAAATGAAAAGCAATGACCGTTCTACATGGCTGCGGAGTATGCTGTCACTACATAAATAACTGTAATTAGTGTGTATAATGTGTTATGGAGTGTGTAATTAGCGACGTGACTGTTAATTGTATGTGAAATTACTAATGTGATGTATGTGTGGCATTGAAATGTATCAATTAATATTCTGACAGCATGTGTTCAATCAGTGCATGACGGGTGCATCGATTGTGTGTGAGCCGCTAACGTACGCATTCGGTGAAAAAACGTAAAAAAAATTATAACGATCAGAGTTATAGATAAATTGCAATTTTTTTATATGTATACGACTTTATGATATAAATTAATTGAATGAAATATGAAAATATAAATATATTCAATAAGCATGCAAATGTGTAAACATAATGCTATAATTTGCAATAAGAATGCATTGATTTTAATTAGATCACTCAGGAGCCAGTAATTACATGATGTGCTGCAATTATCAACCATTATGTTATGTGGGTGCATTAATAATCATTTATAAATGTCACGGTTGCAAGTTTGTAGTTTGCATGTGTATACAAATGAAAATAAATGAAAGTAGACATATACATACAGTCAGGTCCAGAAATATTGGGACATCGACACAATTCTAACATCTTTGGCTCTATACACCACCACAATGGAGTTGGAATTAAACAAACACAATGTGCTTTAACTGCAGACTGTCAGCTTTAATTTGAGGGTATGTACATCCAACTCAGGAGAACGGTGTAGGACTTACAGAGGTTTGCAGATGTGCCGCCCACTTGTTAAGGGACCAAACGTAATGGGACAATTGGCTTCTCAGCTGTTCCATGGCCAGGTGTGTGATATTCCCTCATTACCCCAATTACAATGTGCAGATAAAAGGCCCAGAGTTCATTTCAAGTGTGCTATTTGCATTTGGAATCTGTTGCAAAGAGCTTCCACTATCAGGGAAGCAATCCATCATTAGGCTGAAGAAGCAAAACAAACCCATCAGAGAGATAGCAAGAACATTAGGCGTGGCCAAAACAACTGTTTGGAACATTCTCAAAAAGAAGGAACGCACCGGTGAGCTCAGCAACACCAAAAGACCCGGGAGACCACGGAAAACAACTGTGGTGGATGACCGAAGAATTATTTCCCTGGTGAAGAAAACACCCTTCACAACAGTTGGCCAGATCAATAACACTCTCCAGGAGGTAGGTGTATGTGTGTCAAAGTCAA
This sequence comes from Leptobrachium leishanense, assembly GCA_009667805.1. Lineage (NCBI taxonomy): Eukaryota > Metazoa > Chordata > Amphibia > Anura > Megophryidae > Leptobrachium > Leptobrachium leishanense. The sequence continues at coordinate 520,450,391 of CM019063.1, read as the reverse complement.
CAATCAAGAGAAGACTTCACCAGAGTGAATACAGAGGGTTCACCACAAGATGTAAACCATTGGTGAGCCTCAAAAACAGGAAGGCCAGATTAGAGTTTGCCAAACAACACCTAACAAAGCCTTCACAGTTCTGGAACAAGATCCTATGGACAGATGAGACCAAGATCAACTTGTACCAGAGTGATGGGAAAGAAGAGTATGGAGAAGGAAAGGAACTGCTCATGATCCTAAGCATACCACCTCATCAGTGAAGCATGGTGGTGGTAGTGTCATGGCGTGGGCATGTATGGCTGCCAATGGAACTGGTTCTCTTGTATTTATTGATGATGTGACTGCTGACAAAAGCAGCAGGATGAATTCTGAAGTTTTTGGGGCAATATTATCTGCTCACATTCAGCCAAATGCTGCAGAACTCATTGGACGGTGCTTCACAGTGCAGATGGACAATGACTCAAAGCATACTGCAAAAGCAACCAAAGAGTTTTTGAAGCGACAGAAGTGGAATGTTATGCAATGGCCAAGTCAATCACCTGACCTGAATCCCATTGAGCATGCATTTCACTTGCTGAAGACAAAACTGAAGGGAAAATGCCCCAAGAACAAGCAGGAACTGAAGACAGTTGCAGTAGAGGCCTGGCAGAGCATCACCAGGGATGAAACCCAGCGTCTGGTGATGTCTATGCGTTCCAGACTTCAGGCTGTGATTGACTGCAAAGGATTTGCAACCAAGTATTAAGAAGGGAAAGTTTGATTTATGATTATTATTCTGTCCCATTACCTTTGGTCCCTTAACAAGTGGGAGGCACATCTGCAAACTGCTGTAAGTCCTACACCATTCACCTGAGTTGGATGTACATACCCTCAAATTAAAGCTGACAGTCTGCAGTTAAAGCACATTGTGTTTGTTTCATTCCAACTCCATTGTGGTGGTGTATAGAGCCAAAGATGTTAGAATTGTGTCCATGTCCCAATATTTCTGGACCTGACTGTATATATATATATATTACTTATTAGGGTTGTGGTGGAGGGCAAAAAATTAGATAAAAAGCCTCCACGCAATAACCAATAAGGTTTATTATTGCAGAAGCCACTTGCACATCACAGCTATTCAACGAACTGCATCCCAGAGCTCCTGCGTTACATTCCCCATATGCAGCAAGGAACTCTGGGTAAGCCATGCAAATGACATTTTTTTGCATCCTGGGTCTGTTTTCACACAGAACCCTTCAATCAATGCCACGCCATGCCATACTAGATGGCTTTTTTTTTAGCAGAGATCAGGTTTATGCAACTGGTTAAAGCCACTCCTAGGACAGCACTGTTTCGCGTTTATTGGACCCTCATCAGCAGAAGCTCTCTTTTGCCATATACATACACTATATTGCCAAAAGTATTTGCTCTCCTGCCTTGACTCGCATATGAACTTAAGTGACATCCCATTCCTAATCCATAGGGTTCAATATGACGTCTGTCCACCCTTTGCAGCTATAACAGCTTCAACTCTTCTGGGAAGGCTGTCCACAAGGTTTAGGAGTGTGTTTATGGGAATTTTTGACCCTTCTTTCAGAAGCGCATTTGTGAGGTCACACACTGATGTTGGACGAGAAGGCCTGGCTCTCAGTCTCCACTCTAATTCATCCCAAATGTGTCCTATCGGGTTGAGGTCAGGACTCTGTGCAGGCCAGTCAAGTTCATGCACACCAGACTCTGTCATCCATGTCTTTATGGACCTTGCGTTGTGCACTGGTGCACAGTCATGTTGGAAGAGGTGTAATGGGCGGTGTAGCGTCCACTAAGGAGTAGCGGAGTTGAGATCCTTTAGGACTGATAAATCTGCTTAACGTTTACACACTGCTTGGTATATTCAGTCTTATACGCTTGAGGCAGGGATGATGAGCAAACCACTGAGCTGCTACTAAGCACTAAAGGTTTTGAGACCGATAGACAACTTAGAGCACCTTCAGAAACACAAAGATACGTCAGACAGTTGGTGAATTGCGCGGACTGCAGGGCAGTCAGGGAATGTGCCACTTTAACGTTTTCTGAGTCTCTGGAGTAGGTCAACAGTACTTTATGATATTCAGAGGCAACACTTACACATCGGGGTCTATCGTTGGTACAGTATCGAGTATATTTGGCGGTGAGAGCACACTGAACATGAGCCGCATATAAACAGTACCTTTCGATCGCAGTTCTTACATAAATGTGTGGCAAGAAAACATGAACCCTGGGTTGGGTATAGGAACTTAATGCGGCCACAGACGATACCCACAAACGTGAAGGGACGACACCCCAGTACCATGTAAACACCCCAGCGGCAAACATGGGGTTACACCACCAAAGCACCACACAGGCGATCGTAATCGAGCAGCAATTAGAATGGTCAAAACAAGCCGGGTCAAAAAGCAGGAGCAGGGATCGTATCCAGAAATGGGTTGGCAATGAAAATCAATACACAGAATCAGCTAGCTATGCGGGAACAGAACTCCACAACAGGGCAACGAGGCAACTCCTCGTGCCCTGTTTTAAACCCGGCAGCTCCTCGTGACCACGCCAGGCCCCGTCCCCTCGGACGCAGCTCGGCCATTCCCCAGTGCTGGCAGATGGCCAGCTCCTGGCACAGGACCTTGCCCAGACCCCCCAGGCAGTGCAGCAGGGGCTGAGGACATGACAAGAGGAAGGGGCCAGCTCCAAACTGTTCCCACAAATTTGGGAGCATGGAATTGTCCAAAATGTCTTGGTATGCTGAAGCAGTCATAGTTAATTTCACTGGAACTAAGGGGCCAAGCCCAACTCCTGAAAAACAACCCCACAACATAATCCCCCTCCACCAAACTTTACACTTGGCACAATGCAGTCAGACAAGTACCGTTCTCCTGGCAACCACCAAACCCAGACTCGTCCATCAGATTGCCAGATGGAGAAGCGCGATTCGTCACTCCAGAGAATGCGTCTCCACTGCTCTAGAGTCCAGTGGCGGTGTACTTTACACCACTGCATCCGACGCTTTTCATTGCACTTGGTGATGTATGGCTTGGATGCAGCTGCTCGGCCATGGAAACCCATTCTTGAAGCTCTCTGCGCACTGTTCTTGAGCTAATCTGAAGGCCACATGAAGTTTGGAGGTCTGTAGCGATTGACTCTGCAGAAAGTTGGCGACCTCTTCGCACTATGCGCCTCAGCATCCGCTGACCCCGCTCTGTCAGTTTACGTGGCCTACCACTTCGTGGCTGAGTTGCTGTCGTTCCCAAACACTTCCACGTTCTTATAATACAGCTGACAGTTGACTGTGGAATATTTAGGAGCGAGGAAATTTCACGACTGGATTTGTTGCACAGGTGGCATCCTATCACAGTTCCACGCTTTAATTCACTGAGCTCCTGAGAGCGACCCATTCTTTCACAAATGTTTGTAAAAACAGTCTGCATTATTATTATTATTATTCTTTATTTATAAAGCGCCAGTATATTCCGCAGCGCTGTACAATAAACACAGTATAGACAGGGTTACAATACATTGAAAAACATTTGACAAACAGTACAGGAGGAGATGAGGGCCCTATTCCCGTAGGAACTCACAATCTAGGAGGGTTGGGGTTGGAAACAGGAGGAGAGGACTGTAAGGTGAGTGTGATTGATGGTTGCGTCAGTGAGTTGGGTGGTAGGCTTCCCTAAATAGGAACGTTTTAAGGGAGCGTTTGAAGGAAGAGAAGTTAGGGGAAAGTCTGACAGTACGAGGGAGAGCGTTCCAGAGAGTGGGGGCTGCGCGTGAGAAATCCTGCAGTCTATCATGGGAAGAGGTGATGCGGGGAGAAGCTAGGCGCAGGTCACTGTTTGACCTTAGGGAGCGGGCTGGGGTGTATTTGGTGATTAGTGAGGACAGGTAGTGGGGCGCTGAGTTAGTGCATGCCTAGGTGCTTGATTTTATACACCTGTGGCCATGGAAGTGATTGGAACACCTGATTCTGATTATTTGGATGGGTGAGCGAATACTTTTGGCAATATAGTGTATATACACACGTGTGTTTATGTGACTGGTTTCAGTATCTTACTAAAAGTCCCTGCCTGGACTGAAACGTCGAACTTCAATAAAGAATTTATTATATTCTTAAGAAGTCTCTTTGTTGCGGGTTGTCGTGAATATATATATATATATATATATATAGTAAGCTTCTATACCTGACGAAGGGAGGAATCCTCTCGAAAGCTTGTACTTTAAATGTAACGTTAGTCCAATAAAAAAGGTATCACTACAGACTGCTATACTCGTGATTTTGGCATCTGGACTAACACGGCCTGCGTAATCTATATATATATATATATAGCAATAGAAAGCCAACACTCTTGGGTCTTTAAAAAAAATACCAAAAATGTATTTAATCGGAATGAAGAGTGACCAAGTCAACGTTTCAAGCTTTAATCAGGACATGCTGTGGGAAGGGGGCCCCAACCAATGGTTCTTTAAATAACCCCAAGATTTCTGCCCTGTTCAGCAGCACTTATGGAGAATGCATGTTCCAGTGGAGTAAGGACCTCTCCATGTGGGACTCATATGGTGGTTTTGAGGTGCATTGGCCAAGCTTTTCATTCGCTTATCACGGCACAGACGGTGATCAATCACCCAGGCTGGAGATGCTCTGACACTGTTTCAACCTGGAGAAGTATCACCCAAGTAAATAACCGTCACACGGGAGAAAATCTGCACCTAGACTATGGGAAGAGGTCTTGGGGACGACCGAGTCCACTCTTTCCCAGTCCTTTCATGGCGATAAATCAAAGGAGAATGAAACTTTCCTTGACACAACGTTGTCAAGGAAGACATTTATGCAGTCACTCATAAAGGAAGGTAAAGGCAAATTACAAGACGGATGAGGCCATCAATCACAGAGAGCTCCAAACCAACATGGCAATCTGGACGGCTGGTTGGAAAGGTACGGTTTCAAAGTGATAACAGACACGCATCCCATCAGCCGACCAGTTTAACCAGCTACCGGGACGAGCGCTCAGATCACACGCAGCACCTAGACTAATTGTCCACTTTGATGCAGGTCCCTTCACTTCGCAGGAACCTTCCGGATCATATTTCTGACATTTTAAAACTCTTTTTATCAGACACTGGGAAGTAGGTACTCATACAGAATTCCTCTTTAAAACGACCTGTCACATGATCTGATTAACATCTGGTCCTGATACTTTGCTCCTGAAAGGGGGGATTACAGTATTAAACCAGTATCAGAGGTTTATATATACTGTATATTGCAGGTAAAGTCCAGATAAACCTAGGATTACCCGGGTAAAACTGACATTACCCAGCAGGCAACTTGGGTAATACTAGTTTTATGCAGATTTGCATCGGGATTCAGATCTACCCAAACGCCACTGGGTAATGTGTTTTCTGAGACTTTGGCGTGGCTTCCCTTCAACCTTAAACCTAGGATAACCCATATCTATGGACAACCCCAACCCCAAACCTAACCCGAAACCCAAGCTCATAGCATATTCATCTTGCAGGGCTGGTGCTTCCCTGTGCTCTATTTGTGCATGAAATCGTAATATGTGTCCAGGAAGCAATATATATACATATATATAACACAAATCTTTTATATACGTGGAGCGATCTAATCATGATATATATATATTACAGATAGAAAATGGATAAAGGCGCAAGAATTGTGTCGATATGAGAAAGAACCATAAGGCACGATCGCCTATACACCCACACGTGCCATCCCTAAAATGACACCACAAGATATGCAATAAAAGATGTAAAGGGTGTGGCGCTTCCCAGTGCAAATATTCGTATAAATGTTAATCAAATAAAATCCACTGAAAGTTGAGCAATGTTTGATTAACATTTATATGAATATTTGCACTGGGAAGCGCCACACCCTTTACCTCTTTTATTGTGTATAAATATATATGTTAGACTTGTGCACAGCACTTTTTCATTTTTTTCATTTTTTTCGTCTTTTTTTCCCCCGGAATTTTTTATCCCGTATTGTTTGTTTTTTTCATTTTGGGTGATTTTGGGCCATTTTAAACTGGTTTGTTTTTATTTTCGTTTTGGAACATTTTAATCCGTTTCAGGTCATTTTCGTTACATTTTTCTCGTTTTGGATCATTCTCGTTCCGTTTTATATCGTTTCGGATCATTTTTGAATCATTTGATATCGTTTCGGATCATTTTTGAATCATTTGATATCGTTTCGGATCATTTTTGAATCGTTTGATATCATTTCGGATCAATTTCGAATCAATTGATATCGTTTCGGATCATTTAAGAATGGTAATTTCGGCCGATTTGTAATATCGGACGGACGATATTACGTTTTTCGGAACTGAAAAAAATAATGAAAATGCAAATAGCGGACGAAAATGATATTTTAAAGATACGAAATGCACATGTCTAATATATGTTCTGTAATTATATATATATATATATATATATATAATGTAGTGCAATAATTACAGATATCTAGACACAGTGACACACAGCATCCCTCGCACTCACTGATATCCCTTACAAATCAAACTTACGGTCACGCACTCACTGACATTCCATACAAAGCACTCCTGCAATCACATCCCGCACAAACACCCTCTGGACATAAAGCACTGGAATAATCTGCAAATATAAATCTGTATTTCCTATATGATGTGCGTCGAACAAAGACGCAGGACCGCGATCACATTGGTACAACTGATGCTGACGTATTAAGTATTTTTCTAGCATTATTTTTTTTTATTAGTTTACGAAACATGTCACCGAATGAAATCTAGAATTCCTAAGATCGCAGATTTAAAATGTATCAGTTTTCCTGGTTTTGTCTCCCCCCCCCATTATAGCAAAGTATACCTTTTCCCGAGTCTCTACACTTTCCTTACCACACACGGCGAGAGTTTATTATTAGAAAATTGCGCTGCCTCAAGGTTTAATCACGCAGCAGGGAAATCGCTAAGTAGATGGAAGTTAATGTATATTTTTTCATTATATTAATGAATGTAAAAATTAATCAACACAGAGAGCTGCCAGAGCAGTGATTAGATGAAAATGTGCCATACATATATATACAGTATATTCTAATTATAGAACAAAGGATTGATTGGCTTAGATAGGAGCTTATAAAGTAAAACTTAACTTTTATTGGAAACTAAAGAAACCAGAACAACATAAAGACGAACCAAGGAAAGGATAAAAAGTCTCCGTGGCTTCAGTCAGCGTGATAAATGTCACATAGGGTACTAGGTGCATCTAGATAACACTCTCCCAGGGGATACAAACCATCAAACGGCTTAAATTCTGTCAACTCCTATCAAAGTAAAGAAACGGGCCTTCGTGGGTCCACATAATAGGACGGAGAGAAGCTGCTATAGAGAAAGTTCCCCAATGGAACGAGAGTGGCAAGTCAAATTACAATAGGTAGACGAAAGGTTGAGGCCCAAAATCAATGCTGGGAGCGCTACCAGCTTAGATCCAACCCTCCCAAACATTAACACCAAGCCACGGAGACTAAACAAATATTAAAATCAAAAACACAATCTGCATGGGAGTAAGCACTCCATCTCTCGACGCGTTTCGCCATAAACATTGGCTTCCTCAGGAGCATGCAGGAAGTAATGCTCTGTCTGACAGCATAACAAGAAACAAGCAGAAAGGTCTATTATTTATTATTTGCTGTACGGAGGCTTTTAGTCTCACTTTTTTGCCCTCCACCACTACTTAAATGCTTATTGATTTGCCCTAGGGCATGGATGTCCAAACTCCGCCCCCAGATGTTCCTGAACTACAACCCCCCCATGCTTAGAAACATAAAAACATAGAAACATAGAAAAATGTCGGCAGATAAGAACCTTTTCGGCCCATCTAGTCTGCCCAATTACATGGATACTTTACCTGGATTTATCTTTTGTTTAGGATAGCCTTATGCCTATCCCATGCCTGCTTAAATTCAATTACTGTTTTGGCCTCTACCACTTCAACTGGAAGACTGTTCCATGTATCCACCACCCTCTCAGTAAAATAATGCTTCCTGATGTTACTTTTAAACCTTTGCCCCTCTAATCTAAGACTATGTCCTCTTGTTTTGCTACTTTGTTTCCTTTTAAATATACTCCCTTCCTCTACCTTGTGGATTCCCTTTACGTATGCTTCTCCATCCATCTAATGCAGTCAAATATTTCTGGGAGTTTCAGTTCAGGAACATCTGGGGGGCCGGAGTTTGGAGATCCCTTTCCTAGGGGTTATGCAACTATAGCAACCAGTTACAGTCTATCTCCTGCTGATGAGGGTAAATGAGCCCGAAACAGCTGTACAGGAGTGATTGTGTCTGGTTGCATAACCTGGCCGCTGTTAAAAAAAGCCATTTAATATGGCATGGTATTGGACAAGGAGGGTTCTGTATTATTACAGAGCCTAGATGCAAAAAAGGTGAGAGGCTGTGGACTTCATTTGCATATCCTACCCAGAGTTCTTATGTGGAATGTAGCACATGAGCTCTGTAAGCAGTTCTCTGATTTGCTGGGATGTGTAGATTTACTCTGCAACTATAAACTTTATTATTTGCTGTGTGGAGGCTTTTAATTAGTGATGGGCCGAACACCCCCGTGTTCGCATTCGAACTCGAACACCCGAAAAAGTTTGACCGCGACCTCGAACACATTTCGAACACCATGCAAGTCAGTGGGGCTTGAACGTTCGAAAATTAAGGTCCCCTCCAGAGGGCATATATGCAAGATATTGGCCATAAAAGGTGTATGGGGGTCCGGGTACTGCCCTGGGGGATAGGAAATGTAAAAAACTTTAAAAAAAAAAGGTTTTTAACCCTTTCACTGCTGAGTGCTGAGCCATTTCGCCTCTGTGGGCTGAGCTCATTTTTACCACTTTTGCTCATGTTTAAACGCGATTTGAAAAAATGTTTTATCACCAACGAGTGGGAAATGTTTGACCAACAATGAGTGGGAAATGTTTATGAATCCCATAGTCTTCAATGTTAAAAACATTCCTGTTTTAATTAAATATCTAATAACCCGTTTATTATAATATTATATTCTGCTGTAAAAAGTCTCTTTATTTTTAGATTTATCTTTTAAGCATTTTTTTGGAATCTTTTTGGAAAAAAATAATAATTTCTCCAATGTTCAGAAATGTTGGAGTTTACGAATTTTTCGAACAGCCGATGTTTGAATCGAACTGCGAACCGGCAGCCCATCCCTACTTTTAATCTCACTTTTTTGCCCTGCTGCACCACAACTTAAATGCTTATATACTGTATATAATAATGGTTCCATACGGCCTCTGTACGGCATCACCATACAGCAACTTTCCACTCCGGTGTTGGAGCCTGGCCATGAAAAACATAGGAACATATGACGCTCTGCAACACAGAGATTAATTGTTAGGCTAGATTCATTTTATTTGTATATGTATTTATATATATTGTATATTTTAGACATTGTGAAATTAAAATGTTTGTAGTGCATTAGTATAATCGATCTAGAGAATGAAGGTATATTTCGGTAGCCGTCCTTTTTTACTTCATTATCTTATTCCTTTTGCCGAAGGCAATCAGAACAAGACATAATAAATGTCCTAAGCTTTAAACCTCAAGCTAAGCACAACCGCATGAGTGTGGAGGGTAAAAGGTGATCGGCGTTTCCCTTAGGCTCTAAATACCTGTCAAAAAAGCCTCATCCGGCAACTAACTTCCCCGCAGCGTGTGGATTATTAATTGCGAGCTTTGTGGGGGAGAGGGAATCTCTGCCGGGTTATGCGACAGAAGAAAGAAAGCAGAGGGTTTCACCGAGCGAAAAAATAACTATTATATGATATTGATGCAAAGGTTACAGTTATGTATCACCGAAAAGGTATAGTGATCCAGAGGGTGTGCACCGCTGCTGGGAGTATGAAAGGTGAGCTTAATTACACAGCCACTAGGAGGCGATGTTTGATGGCGGAATCCACAGCCTGTCCCAAAAACAATGTAAAAATTATGTTAACCCCCCCCCCCCAAAAAAAATCAGTGGCAGCAATGATCTAATTTATTGAATAGATTCATGCTCTATGAGCCGCAGCCTCGCTGGAGTTCGTTCCTTAAGAAGCACAAGAATAAAATTTTTAAAAAAAAATACAATTGAGGACGAAGGACAAAACAGAAAACGACAAGAAGAAACACCAACCACTCCATCATCATGTCTCCAAGAGATAACAAGACCTGCCATGCCAAGAGTAATCAAGGTACCGGCTGGATGGAGTAAAGGTAACCATGGAGTCACAGGTTCGATCACAGCCAGAGCACCTCTCCAGTAAGTGTCCTTGGGCAAGACACCTAACAGTATATACTCGCCTACCACACAATATCGGCTGTGGAGTCCAGTGGTAACGTCTCTACCCTTCGACCGTGGAGAAGCAAGTCAAGGTCCCATTCAGCACATCCCTCCGGTACAAATGTGGAGAAGCAAGTCTCGACTTTACGAGAAGCGGGTTCAACCTAACCACCAGGTCGCTGATCTACAATCATGAAAAGACGACTCGATCCCACTCAGAAGAAGCCACCAGCGAGTAGGGATGTGCGTTTCGGGTTTCGGAATTTCGGAATTTTCACGAAATTTCCCGATTTGTGTTTTCGGATGCGGCCGATTTTCCGAAAATTTTTAGATCGGAAAACGGCAGATCCGAAAAGTTTTCCGAGCCGAAACTAAATATTTGCCGAATCTTCGAATGTACTTGAAATGTGTCAAATCGAAATTTATTGCTTTGAAACGAGGAGAACAGACGTTCCGAAAAAACGAAAATTTCCGAAAATACGAAAAGCCGATACAAAAAACGAGCTAAGTGACACGAAAATACGAAAAATGGTCGATATTCCGAAACCATGTACAATTCCGAAAAACGAAAAATTTCGAAAATATGAAAAGTCGATACAAAAACGAGCTAAGTGACACGAAAATACGAAAAATGGTCGAAATTCCGAAAAAAAAATATACACGAAAAACGAGTCGAGCCGAACCGAATCGTAACAGAAATCGGTCGAAACGAGCCGAATCGAAAAGTTTAAAAATCCGAAAAATCGAACCGAAAAAAAAATCGGTGCACAAGCCTACCAGCGAGTATCCTTGGGCAAGACACCTAACGATATGGATGCGCCTACCTCACAAAATACTTGTACATCTCATAGATTGTAAGTTGCCTTTGGAACAGGGACCCCCTGAATCAGATGCTATCATCCACGTGTGGTATTCCAATGTATTAACCCTTTGTACACTGATCTCGTAAAACGCTGCGGAATATGTGGCGCTATATAAATAAAGGATAATAATAATGATAATAATCTTCTTCATGAGGGCAACACAAAGCCGATGCCAGGGTTGAGGCAGAAAACCAACCCTGGTCACTCTCTCCATGTCTCGGAGTCTGCCTGGCAAGGGACAGCATGGGATCCGTCATACTCACATATGGAGTAGTTGTTGCATTCTTGAGGGTGTCTTCCTGATCTCTGTGCAGCAGTTTGACTTTGCCAGGTGGCAGAGGGACATCTCCCCTTCTACCTTGTCTTTGCTAGGCCTTATCTCTGTCACACTCATTGCGCTAGGCCGCACTCCGTCTTGCTACTCCATGGCCAATCATTATTATAGCGCTAGGAACACCTTTGCGTGTCCAGTACATAGTACAGGATACACAAAAACACAGGAAAGTGGCAAAATCGCTAAGCAGAAGCAAATCACCACTCGATTTAGATCAACTGACAAATCTACTCTCTGGAGAGGCCAAAAACAGAATGAAAATGGCGTCAATGGTCCTTTGGTAGACCAACAGTAGAAGCATGTCCATGGGTGGTTTAACGCTCCTTTAGGTCATTGAGATACAAGCAGGAGTAATTTAGGACTCTCTTTAGCACACCAGGTAAAAATCTTTTAAGGGCTTATTCACCAAGCAACGTTCTGACACTTTGGAAACGACGGTATAAAAAACCATCCCCATTGTTGCCATTACGGTGAGCTTTGGCTATCCGGGGAAGCAAAATTCAACAATCACAGTCGAAGTTTCTGCAGTCAATGGTTAACAATGAGCTCTGCTACCATTATTTTTCCTGGAGAATAAATAAACTGGGGCTATTCTCCATTCATTGCTGTACTATCTTGGTTTTATTATGTTTTGGTGATTTTAAAGTGAAGAACGATCTCATTGAACTGCATTACAAAGAATGGCAAAAACAATGCTAAGCAACTTACACTGAAAAGCCGGTGGAAACCTCATTGAAACCTATGCCGAGAACCAGGCCGGACTGGGACAAAAAATAGGCCCGGGCATTTTAAGTTGAGCAGCCCATTTTCCTCTAATGTGATACAGAAACACACACACATTTATTATTATCATCATTTATATAGCACCAACAGTTTCCGCAGCGCTTTATAATAGCCAAAAGGGAGCAAGATACAGATAAACGGACATAGGATGGAAACTTTAGGTGTAGAGGGACCGGCTCATAGTCTATTTATACACTCCTCGATATGCACCCCTATACCCAACCACTCTATATATACACACCCATATTATACACCTACAGTATATGGGCGCACACAGCAATAAAACTCATAGTAATGTGTGGTGTGTATGAGTGTATCACAGAGCTCCAAAGCAATGAAACTCATAGTAATGTGCCGTGTATATCGGTGTATATGAGCTCTACAGAAATAAAACTCACGCTCATACACACTGTAAATTTCTGTGAGTTTTATTGCTGTAGAGCTCTGTGATACGCTCATACACACCGCACATTACTGTGAGTTTTATTGCTGTGGATTCTGTGATACGCTCATACAGACTACACATTAATGTGAGTTTTATTGCTGTGGAGCTCTGTGATACACTCATACACAGCACACATTACTGTGAGATTTATTGCTGTGGGGCTCTGTGATACGCTCATACACACTGCACATTACTGTATCACAGAGCTCCACAGCAATAAAACTCACATTAGTGTGCAATGTCTATGAGTGTATCATGGAGCTCCACAGCAATAAAACTCACAGTAATGTGCGGTGTGTATGAGCGTATCACAGAATACAAAGCAATAAAACTCCCAGTAATGTGCGGTGTGTATGAGTGTATCACAGAATACAAAGCAATAAAACTCACATTAATGTGCGGTGTGTATGAGTGTATCACAGATCTCCACAGCAATAAAACTCACAGCAATATGCGGTGTGTATGAGTGTATCACAGAGCTGTACAGCAACAAAACTCACAGCCAAGTGCGGTGTGTATGGGCGTATCACAGAGCTCTACAGCAATGAAAATAAAAATAATAGTATTTAATTAAAATGCACTTTAAAAAGTAATTACAGTAAAATAAATGTCAATTATATATTAGTAAAATAAATTATATATTAATACTCATACAATTTTAAAATATACATTAAATTATATTAGAATTTTTTTAGATATAGATTATTTTAATATTAAAATAATTATACAAAATGTTATAAATATAATAATAATTTCTAACAATAAAATATATATTATTGCCCCCCCCCCCTCTCCTGCTTACCTTTGTTCAGGGAAGAGGCCAAATCACTGGTGGGCAGAAGGGGATCAATTCTCCCTGGTGGTCCACTGGGCACTACTGAGCTGCGCTGAGAAGGCCAGGCATGTCTCCCTGTTGGTCGTGGTGGGAGATGCCCAGGCTCCTCTCGTGCTGTCTCCTGACTGTCAGTGAGTTCCCGCGCCACACACTGATGACGTCATTAGCGCGACGAGCGCTGATGATGTTTTCAGCGTATGCCGCGCTCGGAGTCACTGAGAGCTGTGGAGCTCAGTGGGAATGCGGTCTGTACGCGATCGTACAAAATCCACTTTGCTCCGAGGGAGTAGGTTGTCTCGGGCTATGCTGGCTGGCCGCACGGCTGGCCGGAAGCCATAGAGTGGCGCGAGGCCGTCGTGTAACTCGAGGACCGGCCCCAAAGGCTATCAGCCTACCGGGAAAATGCCCGCTACACCCGATGGCCAGTCCAGTCCTGCCGAGAACTATATACAAAAACAAGTAGAGTGGTACTGGTTTACAGAAACAATGATCTCACCACGGCGTCTCCTCCTATTGACGTCACAAAGAATAAAGTGAAATGTATATATGGAGGGGTGGATCTGCAACGAAAATGAGAACGTAATGGTGCAGTAATAGTAGAGTATATAAGCAAAAATCAGCGTATTCAATAAAAGTTGGTTTATTCACACATTCCAACGCGTTTCGCCCTATAATCTCTAATTCCCTGATGAAGTCCTTATAAGACGAAATGCGTTGGAATGTGCGAATAAACCAACTTTTATTGAATACGCAGATTTTTGGTGATCCTTCCGGAACTATATGGTCTTGGGATACCTGGTTACCTGAACGGTTCACTGGATACATACATGATATGCCTTATATATACTCTACTATTCAGTGAGTGAGGTCCTAGGGGGCCTATTTTGTACATGGTTGTTAATTTACTGCACCATTACGTTCTCATTTTCATTGCAGATTCAGCCCTCCATATATACATTTCACTGCCGAGAACTATGCAGAATAACTTCGGCAGAAACTACGGTGGAAAGAACATGAAAAATACCGCAAACTACCGTGACAGGTCCCTAAATAGAGTTTTCATGATAGTTGATCCACCATTGTTGATCCACCATTTTTTAACCAGATGTCAGTTTCACCTTGGTCAGAAGCAGATGCTGCCATGTTCCTGCGTTATGCTTGGTTTGTGTTTCTACCCGGCTAAATGATAAAACATGGGTGGTGTGTACCTCTTTCTGTTTCCCGCTCTTGTGGAACACACACACTCGATACAGATAGTCGACGTTGTATCCCGTTACATAATTCTATGCACTTTGTATACTGTTTCTCCCAAGATGATGCGTTTAAGTGTCAGAGGCAAATTCCCGATCATGGCCAGATGGCAAAGCAACACGGTAAAGGAAATAATTTCTCGGAAGGCTTTGTTCTTCAGTTCTACATCATCATAACAAGTATTGAAGTTTGTAAACGGAGACCAGCCATGTGCGTGTCCAGTTACCAAAGAGATGTCCCACAACTCATCTAAATGCAAATGATCCATGTGTATTGTATGTCTGACATCCTTGTATAGATGCAGACATGGCCTTAGAGTTAGGGAGACCTTAGGCAGGGCTCTAATGTTAGACTTGTCTTGATATTTAAAAAAAATTGAAAATTAAGCCAATACATTTGAAAGGTTCCCCAATATCTCTCTGTAGTTTGGGGTATATATGTGTGGAATTCTATGTGCACACTGACATTCCATATAGGTTCTACCATGTGAGGCCCCAGTTTGAGTGAGGTCTTAGGCAACCACCTATCTTGCCTAATTATAGAGCAGCTTCTGTATGACCGCATATGAAATCAGGATTTGGAATTCTCGAGATAATTTTTGACTAATCAGAGTTATTTTGAGTGTTGATGGGGTGATCAAGCTTGCCCAGAATAAAAACCGTCCAATGTAGCTGCCCTAAGCAGCAAACATTAATAATATCCCGTAGGAAACACTGTAGGGGGTTTTCAATAACCAGCATTCTTTCATTGCAGGAATTGTTGCTGTATTTCGACAAATTTCGGGGAGCTACAGTGGATCAAGTCTGGTGAAACTACAATGAATTCACTCTTTAGGTATTTGCCAATGAGGTTTATCGTACTTGCCACCATCTTTCCACCACAGACTCTGCCAAAGTCGTTCAGTGTCGTTCCAGAGTTGTTTCCATTATTCTTTCTACTGGTGTTTCTGTCGAAGTTACTTAGCGTAGATTTCACTAGACTTGTGCCTTTTGGTTTGGCCCAAATTAGCATTTGGAGACATCCAAAATTCCCAGTCGTCAATCCGCCAAACCGAAACACACGAATTGAATGGCATAGAATCGATCGGAATATATTCAGAACAATGTAACTTATCATTATTCGAATGACTAAAAAAAAGAGGGAGAGTAAAAAGAGAGGGGAATTCTTGCCCAAAACATTCGCAGGGATGCACAAACCTAACCTGCGGCAAGAAAAGTGGCCCGATCCGCCACTTGTCACTGGGAGCAGAGTGAGACTGGGGACAAATAGTTCCCAGTCTCACTCTGTGATCACTCATGGACTCCAGGAGGTGATATTCGCCATGGCGCAGAACCGCTGCCGCGAGTCTCACTGCGGGTAGTGTTGCCTTCCGGGGCAAGGTGATGAGGTAGCGCCTGCCCCCACAATCTAAAATGGGGACGCTACAAGGGAAACCTGCAGGTGCAGATGTAGGTTTTCCTGTCAGCGTCCCCACTTTAGGAAGGAAAAAGAGCCCAGTTATCATTGAAGGGACACGCTCACTCCCTGTAAAATAAAGTAAGCAGAAGAGTAGACAAAATCCAAAGGGCCCTATTACATTCCTCGCGCATAATTTTGCACGTGCGCAAAGACGCGTTAACGCGAGGGGCAAAACCCTTTGCGCTGAACGTCGTATTAGAACGCCCGCGCAAAAAATGCACGTTACCGTTTAACGCGGATGGATCTGCGCGAGCGTAATGAACTGTGCGCATCCTATACTTAACATTGTGAGCGCAAATGTGTTTGGTATTACAATCTAAGCGCAAAATTTAACGGACAACGTTTTCGCTCATAATTTTAACGTCTTTGAAAAGCGGGTGGTAACGGCGAATTGTAACAACCTGACCGTACCAAACTGCGGATTCACAACGGAGAACGTCGATGCGCACGTTTTGTTTTTACTAGATGTGTCAAAAATGACAGCCACTACCTTGTCTTCCGTCAACACGTTGTTGTGCGCAGTCCGCAAAAAAATGACGGACTCGCGTCAAAAAATGACGTACTTGCGTATAAAAAAAATGACGGACTCGCGTCAAAAAATGACAGACTCGCGTAAAAAAAATGACTGACTCACGTTAAAAAAATGACGGATTTGCGCCAAAAAATGATGTACTCGCGTCAAAAATTACATTGCGCTCACTGATTTCTGTGCGCAACGGTGCTTTGCATGCAGTTTTGCGCGTCGGTTTTACGACCGTTATTTTTTGACAATGAAAAAATGCGCAAGGATTGTAATTCCACCATTAATTTTCACGCGTTAACGCTTAATGTTGTGCGCAAAAAATCCTGCGCTGCCCGAGCGTTTTTGCGTTAGGAATGTAATAGGGCCCAAAATGTTTAATTATAATGCCCAGACTCCGTGGACAGTTTTTCGAAATTCCGCTGCAGCCGAGTCTGTTTGACTGGTTAGTTCAATAAAAAACCTTGTAGAAAAAAGACCAATCTAATTAAATCGAGCCCTCGTTTTAAATCAGTAAAAGAGTTATAAGGAAAGCACCAAAATGTCACTGACTTTTCGGTGCGCTCCCGTTCCCTGCACTTCGGGGAATCAAATTCCCCGACCCTGCGGTGAATTCAGCATTCACCGCACTGTCTCAGAAGTGCAGGGAAAATCCACCAACCGCATCCGAAAATCCGCCGCATCAAACAGAAAAAGCACCGAAAAAACACTGCATGTATCCGAAAAAAGCCAACCATCCGCCGCAAAACCGCCGAAAAAACCCCGAATGCGTCCGTAAAATACACGTTGATCCGCTGAATACAGCACCGGCCAGCCACCGGAAAAAGTCTACAAGCCGACGAACAAGGTGAAAAAACAAAACAAGAAAACGATTGAAAGTTTGAAAATGGAAACGCTGTTTGCAAAAAACTACTTGATGAAAATGTCTGGAATTTACATATAAGGCTAGGGTCAGACTAACGCATTTTTCGCGTTGTCCGTGAAATAGTGCGTTCGAACTAATGGACGCATTTTTTCACGGAATACGCAATAGCGTTCATACAATGCGCATTTTCGTCCGTGATTTTGTACGGATCATCAATAAAACCCTTTTTGCGTCTGGACGTTATGTTGGCCGGACATTAGCAGCGTCTGATGTCTCCTAATCACACACACACGCCGCTAGCGGACGCAGCGCACTCTGTACGTCAGTAGTAGCGGTATCACGTTCTCGAGAAAATGCGTTCGTTTGCCACTTGCGTTGCGCTGCTGCACTTTCGTGCGGCCGTTCTTCGTATGCTGCCCGGCATTGGACGTCATTTGCTGCTAGCACGGCCGTGATTTAGTGCTGCTAAACGCACGTTAAAACTGCGTTAGTCTGACCCTAGCCTAAGATCCAATGAATGATAATTTTAAGCTCTGTTACAAAAAAAAAAACTATTATAAAAAAAAAAAAAAATCGGGAAAAAATATTGCCGAAAAAAGCCATAAAAAAATAAAGAGACTTTTTGCTGCAGATTAAAAGAATAAACGGTTTAATAGGTATTCAATAAAAAGGGGAATATTTTTTACATTGAAACCTATGAGATTCGCCTGATTAAAGCTGCCGAATGAAACCACCGAACAGCAGGGCATTTCTCTGACATTTCACTGCTGTTCGGTGTCTCTGAATAGATTAACGATTGCTTCTCTATGGGGGATTTCACTGCCGTCGAACAGGCACCGTATTTACTGGCAAATCGCCAAAATTCTAACTGCCTGCTCTCTGAATAGCCGAATGGCCACAAAATTGCACCGTACAATTAAATTCACAGTCTGGTGCAATTTCGGGGTCAGATCGTCTCTCTCTGAATAACCCCTTATTATCATCTGTTTGTTTGTAATATTGTCTCACTCCCCATTGGTTATAGTAAAACACTGCAGAAACTGCCCTATATAAATAATGATAATAATAACATGACATCAGAGACAGAAATAATGTCAAAAAACAAATAAGAACTTCTGTTGTCATTTGATATTCAGGCCACTAGAGGTCGCCTGTATCACAATAATCTGGAACCTGTGTAGGGGCTCAATTCAATCCACTGACACATTGTGGCAAAACCACACAGACACCCAAACCTGTATTTCCAGTTAACCCAGTTACCTATTGCACGGAAGTCACATGCATATACCACCCAACTGTCCCATGTTTTCCGAACAGTCCTGATCACAGGGAGCTGACCTACAGCAGGGATCTCAAACTCTGCCCCCCAGCTGCTTACTGCCTACAAATCCCAGAAAATATTTGAATACAATGAATGGCCAGAGAATCATGGGAGGTGTAGTTCAGAAACATCTGGGGGGAGGAGCAAAGTTTGAGATCCCTGACCTGCAGTCTTTGCGTTAAATCAAACCTGGGAGAATCGTGAGCCTGCGGGCTGGGAGCCAGTCAGTCAAGTGTGCAGGCCCACATAATGTTGCCAAGGCGGCCGTGTTTTCCTGGACACATATTACTATTTCATCCAGATGGGAAGACTGGGAAAAGGGCTGCCCTGCAACATGTATAATTCATATGCTGCGGGAAGGAAGTCAAGGCAGGTCACCTGGGATTCCATTTTTTAGTGTTTTATCTGCGGCGCATAGATTCTATAGTACACGCTGCAGGGTACCTGACAGCCCCAGGCCCACAACCTGACAGCCCCAGGCCCACAACCTGACAGCCCCAGACCCACAGCCTGACCTGGACCTTTAAGGTAATGACCACCAGGTCGTATCAGGGAGCAGTGTATAACCCTTAGGCCGGGGTCAGACGAGCGCCCCATGTGCCCCCTTACTGACGTGTCTCCCGGCGTCTATTGTAGCATTGTGACACTTTGACAGGGCCGGCCACACGCTGCAGCACGTGTATGAATTGTGCGCTCTACAGCGGCCGCGCTGCGGACGTTCTGAAAGCCTCCTCGTTGAAGCGCTATGACGTGCGTTCGACCGGGCTGCAAAGCGCGATCCTCAATAGAAGGATCGAACCTTGCAGCACTGAGCGCACTTACTGCGCTCAGCGAGGCGGCCAGACGGGCGTCAGTGTGGAAGGAACGTCAACTCTCACGGACGTTCCTTCCGCTCTGCAAAACACTTGTCTGACCCCAGCCTTATGGCTCATCATCAAGAATTTTTTTCTTACCCAGCATC
This sequence comes from Leptobrachium leishanense, assembly GCA_009667805.1. Taxonomy (NCBI): domain Eukaryota; kingdom Metazoa; phylum Chordata; class Amphibia; order Anura; family Megophryidae; genus Leptobrachium; species Leptobrachium leishanense. The sequence goes on along the minus strand of CM019063.1, from coordinate 520,430,433 downwards.
CGTTTGGATGTCGTCAATCCCATTAACCCCGCAGAAGCCAAACGTCTCGATCATTTGTAAGGACACTTGAGCGTGAAAACGTGACGTCAGACCACACACCGATAGATGTTTTCTAGCCTGCGTTCTATACGAAGCGACGCGCTTGCCTTTCAGGGAGAGATGAAGAGAGAAAAAAAGAAAAATCAATAGTTTGTCCAGTCTGCCCGGATGCTGCCGCGTGCTCAGAAGCTCCTCCATGCTGATTTATTTTTCCACCTGGCACCTGGACGCTAGACTTCTAAACTGTGTTTACTCAGAAACGTTCTTGCAAAACTTGAAGAAGCACCAGCGGCTCTGGCTATTGTGCATGGATGTCCCTTTAATGCAGGGGTCAACCCATCAGATGTTTCTGAACTACATCTCCCATGATGCTCAACTACTGGTAAGATTGGCTGAGCCTCATGGGAGATGCAGTCCTGAAACATCTGCAGGGTCAAGGTTCCTTACCCCTGAATGGGCATTATTGATAACGTATTGAAGTGATAATCACATCCTCCAGGATTCGAATGAAACTTTCAGCCAATCCGAGCACCCCAGAATGTTGTCCAGCTCAGCACTCAGTCTCTGGGGTCAGTACAGTTCTGCGTTCTTTTCCTGTATCTCGCTGCTGCTGCGGCAACGTCTTTAACGTCGCTCCACTGCCGAGTCCCCTTCTGGCTTTGGAAATGAGCTGGATTCCAAAAACTGGAAGAATCTGGAATCTGGAATGTTCAGGATCCCAAGCGTTATGGATAAGGGGGGCGCAGACTGTACTTTAAGAACTCAAGTAAGGAGTGGAAGGTCAGGCCTTAATACAAAAGGATGACGGAGAACGAGTTGGAGGTCCATAAATTGCGTCCGATCTTCTTTGTCTCACACTGAGGTTCACTTCATTCCAGATCTGCTGAAATGTGAAACATATGTACCAGTACAGAGTCCAAATTTGTGGTAAATCCAGGAGTGCGAGTAATGGAGTACAAACAAAGGTGTGAACGGATTACACCGCACTTATTTTGTTACAGTAGCACAGATGATCGCACGCTCATAACTTTTTTGTTGGAAGCTCACCAGTGCTTTACAGCTCAGGCAGCCCAGCTCAGCCTCCGCAACATGAGTCGGGTTTCTTGAAGAGTCAGCTGGTAAGATCGATGACAGCCAGAGCCGAGCATGGACACCCAGAATCTTTCATTAAAGTCGGGGGCTAATGGACTTTTGCTTTGTTTCAAAATCAGGTCCCTTGTTCTCCTATCATTTCTTGCAGCAATGCATTTCCAACCCTGCCGACGGGGTTTGCCTCTTACCCATCAGATTAACTCCTTCACTGCTGAGCCATTTCACGACTTAATACAAAAAAGAAAAATATGTTTTTTTTTATTATAGTTATTTTTTTTCTTTACTTTATACATGGTCATGTTTGGTATCATTGGAAAGGCCATGCTCTGGCCTTTCTAATGATACCAAATATGACCCTGCTAGCTGAAAACAGTCAGGAGATATCGGGGTTCAAATTAACCGTTATCTCCACCTCTATCTTTCCTTAGGAGTCAATGAGGACGTTCCCCACACGTCCTCAGCAGTGAAAGGGTTAAACAGCAGCGAAAGAATCAATCAGTAAATCAATGTTATGATAAATCAGGTGCCTAGTCATAAAGGCCCAATTAGCAAACAAAGGGAGGACGTTCCAGGAGGACGTTAAGATAACTTCTGGAGATGTTATACATACATCAGGTTCTATTCCATAGTTGGTGCTAGTGTATCTTCTCGATATGTAACTGTTAGCGCTAGCATCAGTAAGTTTAAGGTCTGGTGTTAATATTCCGATCTTGACGCTACAGTCGGGTGAAAAGGTTTCGCGCGTTGCATCTTGCGAGAGCTTACTGTACTTTGCATCTTCTATACCTAGCATGGGGAGCAAAATCTATTTTTAGGGTCTCAATAAGTGAGGTATTACAAAGTGTTGGCACAATTTACTGTTGGGATGTGCAAGCCAAAATTTTAACAACTCCTAAAAGCTGGTGCTAAAAAAATTCTGCAAACGCAAAATCATTTAACACGCTCCGAAAACCCATTAAATCCCATATTCACCTTGCGGCGAAAAGGGTGGCGCGTTCCACCACTTCGTCTCACCGGGAGCAGAGTGAGACTGCGAACAAATAGTTCCTAGTCTCCCTCCACGGTCACTCCGCAGCACTGCATGATTTCGTGGCCTATGGACTCCAGGAGCTGATACTCGCGGTGGCACGGAAGCGATACCGCGGGTATTAGGTAGGTTAGCACTGTGTTCCAGGACAAGGTGCCGAGATAGCACCTTCCCCGGAGTACGACGTTAACATGGAGACAGTAAGGGAAAATCTGCAAAAGCACATTATTCTGCTTACTGTCAACCATGGAAACCTATGATTGGATTTGATTTCATGAAACCATCTATACTATAATAGAATAAGCCTAAAAACGTCCGTCGCCAAAAGCCGTCTGCGCATGCGCGACGGACTTTTGAAAGCGGCCGTTAAAACACACAGGTAGCTGCGCGTGCCGGCCGCGTGAAAAAAAAAAAAAACGGCACGAGCCGCGCGCAGCTACCCGTGTTTACACGGCCGCCAGATGCCCCGATCCTCCAGCGCTGACCGTCCTCCGGCTGCCGGCGCGGCCTCCAGGCTCAAGGGAGCCCCCGGCTCGGTTTGGGCCTACAGGCCCAGCCGAGCCGGGGACTCGCCTGAGCCTAGAGGTCCGCCGAATAGGCCGCCGGCAGTCGGTCAGCGCTGGAGGTTCGGGGCTGAAGTTCACAAAACATACTCACCTAAATCGGCCCCGATCCTCCAGCGGTGACGGCTGCCGAGCGGGCTGCTCAGCCGGCCTCTAGGCTCAGGCGAGTCCCCGGCTCGGCTTGGGCCTACAGGCCCAGCCGAGCCGGGGACTCGCCTGAGCCTAGAGGGCGGCTGAGCAGCCCGCTCGCAAAACATACTCACCTAAATCCGCCCCGATCCTCCAGCGCTGAGCGGCTGCCGAGCGGGCTGCTCAGCCGGCCTCTAGGCTCAGGCGAGTCCCCGGCTCGGCTCGGGCCTACAGGCCCAGCCGAGCCGGGGACTCGCCTGAGCCTAGAGGGCGGCTGAGCAGCCCGCTCGCAAAACATACTCACCTAAATCCGCCCCGATCCTCCAGCGCTGAGCGGATGCCGAGCGGGCTGCTCAGCCGGCCTCTAGGCTCAGGCGAGTCCCCGGCTCGGCTGGGCCTGTAGGCCCAAGCCGAGCCGGGGACTCGCCTGAGCCTAGAAGCCGGCTGAGCAGCCCGCTCGGCATCCGCTCAGCGCTGGAGGATCGGGGCCGAAGTTCAAAAAAAACATACATAACTCCATACGTCGTCCCTGAGCTCCAACGGGGACCGGCGGCCTGCTCGGCGGGCCTCCAGGCTCGGGCGAGCCCCCAGCTCGGTTTGGGCCTACAGGCCCAGCCGAGCCGGGGACTCGCCTAAGCCTGGAGGTCCGCCGAGCAGGCCGCCGGTCCCCGCTGGAGCTCAGGGACGAAATACCCATAACACAATCGAAAAATTCGGCCCAGAACTCCAGCGGTGACCTCCTCCGGTCGAGCGGGCTGCTCGACCGGCCTCCAGGCTCAGGCGAGCCCCCGGCTCGGCATGGGCCTACAGGCCCAGACCGAGCCGGGGACTCGCCTGAGTCTAGAGGCCGGCCGAGCAGCCCGCTCGGCCGGAAGAGGTCACCGCGGTACACAAAACATACATAACCCCCTACTGCGTCCCTGAGCTCCAGCGGTGACCGGCTGCCGACCGGCCTCCATGCTCAGGCGAGTAGCCAGCAGTTTGGCCGACTGTTGCAGGCTGCTCGGCCGGCCTCCTAGCATAGGCGAGCCCCCGGCTCAGCTGGGCCCGTAGGCCCAAGGCAAGCCGGGGGCTCGCTTAAGCTAGGAGGCCGGCCGAGCAGCCTGCTACAGCCCCAGCTGGAGTTCCGGGCCTATGTAGGGTGTAAGTTGCCAAAACATACTCACCCACATCGGCCCTTACATCCTCCAGCGATGGCGGTCTCAGCTCACAGCGCCCTCTATCTCTTTCTCAGTTGGTCGCCGGCATGATGTCACGAAAGCCTTTGACCCGGGGTCAAAGGCTTTCGTGACATCATGCCGGCGACCAACTGAGAAAGAGAGAGAGGGCGCTGTGAGCTGAGACCGCCATCGCTGGAGGATGTAAGGGCCGATGTGGGTGAGTATGTTTTCAACTGGCGCAGGACTCGAGGCCGATGTAGGTGAGTATATGCTCTCAAAACCCACCCTTTATAGCTCGGCCGGTATCCAGGATTAAGGCAAGCCCCCGGTTCGGCTTGGGCCTAGAGGCCCAGTCGAGCCGGGGACTCGCCTGAGCCTCCCGGCCCAGGCGAGTCCCCGGCTCGGCTGGACCTCTAGGCCCACGCCAAGCCGGGGGCTTTCCTTAAGCTTGGATACCGGCCGACTTAGAAAGGGTGGGTGTTGAGAGCATATACTCACCTACATTAGCCCGGAGCTCCAGCGGTGGTTGTCACAGGCTGCTCGGGCGGCCTCCAAGCTCAGGCGAGCTCCCGGCTTGCCTTTGGCCTACAGGCCCAGGTGAGCCGGGGGCTCGCCTGAGCTAGCCGGCCGAGCAGCCTGTGACAGCCACCGCTGGAGCCCCGAGTCAATGTAGGGGATTGTAGGCTAAACATACTCACCCACATGGGCCCTTAGCTTCTCCGGCGATGGCGGTCCCGTTTGCAGCGTCCTCTCTTTCCGCTGGTCGCCGCATGATGTCACGAGCCCTTTGACCCTGGCATGTTGACCCGGGGTCAAAGGCTTTCGCGACGTCATTTCCGGCGTCCAATGGAGATTGAAGATGCTGGAAGCGGGCTGACCATCGCTGGAGGAGCTAAGGGCCCATGTGGGTGAGTATGTGTACATCGGCCCGTAGCTCAACCGGTGGCAGTCATTCGACTGTTGCAGGCTGGTCGGCCGGCCTCCAGACTCAGGACAGTCCCCGGCTCGGCTGGGCCTGTAGGCCCAAGCCGAGCCGGGGCTGTCCTGAGTCTGGAGGCCGGCCGACCAGCCCGCTCAGCTGGAGGAGGTCACCGGTCGAGCTCTGGGCTGATTTATGGGCGTGAGTTTTGGGTATTTAGTCCCCGATTCTCCAGCGGTGACCGGCTGCCGAGCGGCCTGCTCGGCCAGGCTCAGGCGAGTCCCCGGCTCGGCTGGGCCTGTAGGCCCAGGCCAAGCCGGGGCCTCGCCTGAGCGTGAAAGCCGGCCGAGCAGGCCGCTCGGCAGCCGGTCACCGCTGGAGCACAGGGACGCATTAGGGGGATATGTATGTTTAGTGTACCACGGCCTCTGATTCCCCAGCGGTGACCTCCTCCGGCCGAGCGGGCTGCTCGGCCGGCCTCTAGACTCAGGCGAGTCCCGGCTCGGCCTGTAGGCCCAAGCCGAGCCGGGGGCTCGCCTGAGCCTGGAGGCCGGCCGAGCAGCCCGACCGGAGGAGGTCCCCGCTGGAGTTCAGGGCCCATGTATCTGAGTATGTTATGGGTATTTCGTCCCTGAGCTCCAGCGGGGACCGGCGGCCTGCTCGGCGGACCTCCAGGCTCAGGCGAGTCCCCGGCTCGGCTGGGCCTGTAGGCCCAAACCGAGCCGGGGGCTCGCCTGAGCCTGGAGGCCCGTCGAGCAGGCCGCCGGGCCCCGCTGGAGCTCAGGGACGACCTATGGGGCTATGTATGTTTTTTTAAACTTCGGCCCCGATCCTCCAGCGCTGAGCGGCTGCCGAGCGGGCTGCTCAGCCGGCCTCTAGGCTCAGGCGATTTCCCGGCTCGGCTGGGCCTGTAGGCCCAAGCCGAGCCGGGGGCCCGCCTGAGGCTGGAGGCCGGCTGAGCAGCCCGCTCGGCAGCCGGTCACCGCTGGAGGATCGGGGCCGATTCAGGGAAGTTTTTTTTTAACTTTCACCCAGCCAGGTGCGCGCGCATCCACCGCCGCAAGAACACCAAAAGCGTCTTGCGAGGTAGGATGCGCACGCAGCTGGCTCAACGCGCGCCTCCCGCCAAAACAGTTTGTGGAGTTTGCGCGCGCCTCCCGCCGCTGATCCACCAATGAAAGCGCGCGAAATCACCACAAGAAATCTGAGCCACGGCACGAAGCACAGCACCGAGCGCAGAGCCCAGCCAGGAGCACAGAGCCCAGCACAGCAGAAAATTAAAGAACAAAGCAAAAGAAAATACAGGAGTGTATAAAAAGAGGCACAAATCACTATATACGCCAGTAAACCCAGCACATAGCCAAGCACATAGCCGAGCACAACTGAATAAACGCCGCAGAGCCAAGCACATAGCCGAGCACAACTGAATAAACGCCACAGAGCCAAGCACATAGCCGAGCACAACTGAATAAACGCCGCAGAGCCAAGCACATAGCCGAGCACAACTGAATAAACGCCGCAGAGCCAAGCACATAGCCAAGCACAACTATAAACGCCGCAGAGCCAAGCATAGCCGAGCACAACTGAATAAACGCCACATAGCCGAGCACAACTGAATAAACGCCGCAGAGCCAAGCACATAGCCGAGCACAACTTAATAAACGCCGCAGAGCCAAGCACATAGCCGAGCACAACTGAATAAACGCCGCAGAGCCAAGCACATAGCCGAGCACAACTGAATAAACGCCGCAGAGCCAAGCACATAGCCGAGCACAACTGAATAAACGCCACAGAGCCAACCACAATAAACGCCACAGAGCTGAGCACAATAAACGCCACAGAGCTGAGTACAGCACAATAAACGCCACAGAGCTGAGCACAATAAACGCCACAGAGCTGAGTACAGCACAATAAACGCCACAGAGCTGAGCACAGCACAATAGCCACCACAGAGCCGAGCACAATAAACGCCACAGAGTTGAGTACATCACAATAAACGCCACAGAGTCAAGCACAATAGCCGCCACAGAGCCAAGCACTATAAACGCCACAGAGCCAAGCACAATAAATGCCACCGAGCTGAGCACAGCACAATATCCCGTACAGAGCGCAGCACATTAAACGTCACTGATCCACGCACGGTGCCAAGCACACCGGAATAAACAACTGCAAAACCCATCAGAATAAACTCGGCAGAGCACAATAAAAAGGCACACAATAAAAAAAAAAATGCCACCCAAACGAAAAATGGATTTACAACTACAATCTGTTGCAAAAAGGAGAGTAAATCAAACAGACACTGATGACACGCCGAACGAGCAACTACAACATTTCAGAAATAAAAAAAAAAACAGAAAAAAAAGGAAAGAGCTAAAATGGATGAAAGTGCACGATGTCAAGAAAGAATAAAAAACAATTTGGCACACAAAGTACAACGTGCAGAAACAAAAAAAAAAAAAAAAAAACAAACAAAACCAGGATGATTCAGTCCAGCAACATTATTGTGGCAAACTCGATGTTCTGTGCACCAAATGCAATGCACTTCATTTTGATACGAACCAGCCATCCGACAGACTATTCACTCAATGCTGCAACAAAGGAAAAGTATACATGGAGCCCATTAAAGTTGCACCTTTAATAGAAAGTCTAATGACAGGCGCTCATAAGCATTCAAAAAATTTCAAACAAAATATTCGATCTATCAACAGTTCCTTAGCGTTTGCTTCCATGGGGGCAAACATTACTCCTCCTCCTGGTTATGGACCATACTGCTTTAGAATTAATGGCCAGATTTACCACCGAACTGCATCTCTTCATCCACACAATGAGGATAACCGAAAGTTTGCACAACTATATATCCTTGATCCAGATGAGGCTGCTAAACAACGCCTCATGATTAATGAAAATTCAAAATGCAACCCTGAGCTCATGATAGAGTTAAGCTCTTTTATGGATACAAACAATCCATTTGCTGAGGCCTGTAAGATGTTATATGAGGTTGAACAAGAATCCTTACAGGAGGCTATACAAAATGGCACTATAACACCAACTGTCACCATGGCGATAGTACAAGATCGCACGGACGATCAACGCAGATACAATGCACCTCGCAGTAATGAGGTTGCAATTATTTTCCAAAATGAAGATGGAGAACCTCCTCTCGAACGAGATCTTATCATTCATTGCCGAACACAAAACCCAGAAAGAAAAACAGAAAGAATAAGCATTTTAGATCCAAACCTAGAGCCGATGCTATATCCACTTTTATTTCCTTTCGGGGACCAAAGCTGGTCACCACGCATTAAACTTAACTACACCCCTACTACTGTGAAAACCATACGCAGCCATTCGTCTGTGAAGCCAAGAGAAAGAGTCACTCAAATGCAATTTTACAGCTACATGCTTTCGATCCGAAAGGCTTTCAACCCATTTTTAAATGCAGGCAAATTAACTCAACAGTATTTTGTAGACGCATATGTTAAGACCGAAGGTAACCGTCTCAATTATGTACGACAAAATCAGTCCAAACTACGAGTTGAAAAATACACAGGTCTCATGGACCATCTACAAAACGCTGCCAAAGAACAGGGCTTGATACCAGGGAAAGCCATAATACTTCCTTCAACATTCCAGGGTAGTCCCAGAAACATGCTGCAAAACTACCAAGACGCCATGGCTATAGTACGAAAATATGGTAAGCCAGACTTTTTCATAACAATGACATGCAACCCAAAATGGCCAGAAATTATAGAAAATATTACAGAAGGTCAAGCAGTGGAATACCGTCCTGATTTGGTTGCCAAGGTTTTCAACTTAAAGCTAAAAGAACTACTACATGACATCACAAACAAACATGTGTTAGGTAAACCAGTTGCCAAGATCCATGTAATAGAGTTTCAAAAACGTGGATTACCTCATGCCCATATTTTACTAATATTATCACCACAAGATAAGCTTAAGGATGCCGATGATATTGATAGGTTCATTTCAGCAGAAATCCCCGACATTCACGCACAACCCCGATTACATGCAATAGTCGTCAAACACATGATACATGGACCATGTGGCCCTCAGAATATTAATTCACCCTGCATGACTGATGGTGTTTGCTCAAAAAATTATCCAAAACCATACCAAGAAGAAACTTTGTCAAACATGGACGGCTATCCACTGTACCGGAGAACACAAACAGCTGCTTCTATTGAGGTAAATGGAAAAAGAATCAATAACTCTTGGGTTGTGCCGTACAACCCATTATTATCTTTAAAATACAACTGCCATATAAACGTTGAGAGCTGCGCTTCTATTAAAAGTGTAAAGTATTTATTCAAATACATCTATAAAGGACATGACTGTGCAAATATTTCCATCAAGGAACATGCAACGCTCCATCATGATGAGATCACCTCCTTCATGGATTCTAGATATGTGACAGCTCCAGAAGCGGCATGGCGTCTTCTTGGTTTCAAAATGCACCATCAAACACATACCATCGTGCGTTTACAAATCCATCTTCCAGACGAACAGTCGGTATACTTTACTGAAGATAACATCAGGAACGCTATAGAAAGAACACAATCAAGAGACACAACATTGACAGCTTGGTTCACCTTAAACAGAGTAGATGTGGCTGCACGTGAATTCCTGTATACTGATATTCCACAACATTTTGTATTTCATCAGAAAAAAACAACATGGGAAAGGAGATTGAGACATCGAGAGAATAACACGATTGGGCGAATGTACTCTGTTAACATACATTCAGATGTTGAGAGATTTTGTTTAAGATTACTTTTACTCCATATTAAAGGAGCCACCTCATTTGAACAAATCCGAACAGTTGGTGGTGTGCTCCTTCCAACATTCAAAGAAGCCGCTCAAAGACTCGGACTGTTTCAGGATGATCAATTATGGGACTTGACTCTTCACGAAGCTTCAAGTGAGATGATGCCTCAACTGCTTCGAGAGCTTTTTGCCAACATTTGTGCCCTTGCATCTCCACCAAATGCTAAACAACTGTTTGACAAATATAAAGACCAACTCATTGAAGACTTCTCAAGACACCCTGGCCACACACCAGACTGCCATACATGTCTCAATAGTGCACTATTAGACATTCAAGACATTTTAATTGTTAACGGGAAAAAATGTCAGGATTTCGCTTTACCAACGCCTACCACTACCCAACCGTCAAAACAACAGACATTTATGATGCAGTTCATCAACGTCACATCGGAGTACAAATGCAGGTGGCTTTAAACGATCTGCAAAGAGAAACGTTTGAAGACATTATTTCTGCCTCCCAAAATGATACCTTACCCCAAAGGTGCTACTTTATCGATGGTCCTGGAGGTAGTGGCAAAACATTTCTATACCAAACTTTATTACATTCATTTAGAGGAAACAATGAAATAGCAGTAGCTGTTGCTTCTACTGGAATTGCTGCTAATTTACTCGAGGGTGGACGCACATATCACTCGCAATTCAAACTGCCTGTTCCTTTGTTGGACACTTCTACATCATCAATGAGGCAAACATCCAATGATGCCACAATCCTTCGAAAAACAAAAATAATCATTTGGGATGAATCAACCATGGCTCCAAATAATGCTCTCAGATGCGTTGACAAACTCCTGCAAGAGCTCATGAAAAACAGCAAACCATTTGGCGGTAAAACAATTATCCTCGGAGGTGATTTCAGACAAACTCTTCCTGTTGTGGCACATGGCAGTCGATCAGCAATCGTTGAATCCAGCATTAAATTCAATACACTATGGGATAAATTCAAGAACATAAAGCTGCAAACAAATGTACGATCTGTGGATCCAGAGTTCAGCTCTTGGCTAATTAAACTTGGCGATGGAAAACTCACAAACGAACACGGCTTACATCACGATATATTTCAGATACCACCTACAATGATCTGCAACAACTCCATTGTCAAAGAAATTTATGGTGACCATTTACACCCTGATCACATTTCGCAGTTTGAAAAAACTGCAATTTTATGCCCCAAAAATTGTGATGTGGACAACATCAATGAAGAAGTGCTTAGTTTGTTAGAAGGTGAGAGCACAACATATTTAAGCACTGATTCTATTGATGATGAATCACAGGAAGACAAGGATAATTACCCCATTGAGTTTTTAAATGAATTGACTCCTTCAGGAATGCCAGTTCATAAACTGAAACTAAAAATTGGCAGTATTATTATGCTCCTGCGTAACCTGAATACAAAGAGAGGCCTGTGTAATGGAACAAGAATGATTGTGACAGCTATGCGACAAAATCTGCTCATTGCTAAAGTTTTGACACCTACCTCAGAACCAAAAAACATTTTCATTCCGAGAATTGATTTAGCACCAAGTAACACCGAACTGCCATTTGTTTTGCGACGGAGACAATTTCCTGTTAAACTGGCCTTTGCAATGACTATAAACAAATCTCAAGGACAAACCTTAGACAGAGTTGGCATATATCTACCAGAACCCGTCTTCAGCCATGGACAACTATATGTTGCATTCTCCCGAGTCAAGAGCTCTGCGCACGTTAAAATAAAAATCATCGATGGACGTGAACAAGGCTACCTAATACCAGGGACTGATGCATGTTTTACTAAAAATGTTGTGTTTAAAGAAATTTATTCGAAATAGTCACTAAAGATATATAACGTTACTTGATGCTTCTGTGTTTTCCTTTCGACAAACATTCATACACACCACACTTTTCAATAGACTGCCCTCTGGGCAGGCTTTACATCTAGTGATGATAATAAAGTGAGGACTGAAGGTCACAGAGAGGCAAATGTTTGGTCGTGTCTGGTTTGTGGTCCTCCAGTCCAATAATGGCCACGGAGAAACATAATTGGACATGAGTTTCATCTGTGTTTGAGATGACAAATGTCTATTCAATGTCTATTATATTTCACTGACTTTATATTAATATGATTTGTGCCCTCATGCTCTTGATTTGTGCTTCATGTCAATTTCCATCACAATCTGACTTCTAGATGTGACTTTGAGCTGTGTGCTCAAGTCGGTCTGCATCTGCTCAGCTTTTATATATAAATATATACGGGGCCTTAGAGGGGATCTGATAACTTTATATAAATATATACGGGGCCTTAGAGGGGATCTGATCACTTTATATAAATATATACGGGGCCTTAGAGGGGATCTGATAACTATATATACATATATACGGGGCCTTAGAGGGGATCTGATAACTATATATACATATATACGGGGCCTTAGAGGGGATCTGATAACTATATATACATATATACGGAGCCTTAGAGGAATCTGATAACTTTATATAAATCTATACGGCGCCTTAGAGGGGATCTGATCACTTTATATAAATATATACGGGGCCTTAGAGGGGATCTGATAACTATATATACATATATACGGGGCCTTAGAGGGGATCTGATAACTATATATACATATATACGGAGCCTTAGAGGGGATCTGATAACTTTATATAAATATATACGGGGCCTTAGAGGGGATCTGATCACTATATATAAATATATACGGGGCCTTAGAGGGGATCTGATCACTTTATATAAATATATACGGGGCCTTAGAGGGGATCTGATAACTATATATACATATATATGGAGCCTTAGAGGGGATCTGATAACTTTATATAAATCTATATGGCGCCTTAGAGGGGATCTGATAACTTTATATAAATATATGCGGGGCCTTAGAGGGGATCTGATAACTTTATATAAATATATACGGAGCCTTAGAGGGGATCTGATAACTTTATGTAAATATATACGGGGCCTTAGAGGGGATCTGATAACCTTATATAAATATATACGAGGCCATTATAAACCATTGTCTGGAAACCTATTCATTAACAGGACTATACACAGGACACAAGGTCACCCATTTAGACTGGACGAAAGGAAATTCAGCCTAAAGCATAGGAAGGGTTATTTTACAGTGAGAACAATAAAGCTGTGGAATTCTCTGCCTGTTGAGGTGGTTGGGTCAGAGTCTGTACAGACTTTTACACGACTGGATGACTTCCTGCAGACACAGAATATTAAGGGTTATAATATTTAATATGTGGATAATAGCTTCTTGATCCAAGGAGAAATCTGACGCCATTCTGGGGTCAAGAAGGAATTTTTCCCCAGTGTGTTGCATATTGGCGAGCGCTTCAGACTGGGTTTTTCCCTTCTTTTGGATCAACAGCAGTAGGTGATGTGTGAAAGGCTGAACCCGATGGACACATGTCTTTTTTCTGCCTATGTAACTATATGTAACTATTTTTCAGGGATATTTTTTAGCAATTCAGAAGTAACCTAGCCTCAAGCCTGTGGCCTCCACCAGTTTTACAACCCCATCGCATTGACGACTAAAGTAAGTGACCTACTCGCTTCACTACTGCCCGGCCCGCCACTCGGGAGTTGCGCGTGCTCTGGTACAAACCCCTGAATTCGCCAATGTACTGGTGGCTGCATTGGAAATGTGGCCATAATTTTTATTCTCTGAAATGTCACATTATGTGCGGCCAGAATAAAACAAGACGTCTCTATATGGAAAGATTTTAATTAGCACAAAGCAAGCAGCTAATTTTGTTCATCGATAGCGTTAATTTTTTCCCGTAGAATCTTCTCCCAGTCTTCTCCTTTCCTCAGGAGTGTTGACCTTGTCTCCATCTCCATCAAAGCTTGGATCTCTTGGGGCACATCGGGAGTAAGGCCGGCTCTCACAGTGACTTCTGGGAATTTGGCTGCTGAAGCTGGTCCCAAACAGCACCTGACACTGGAGGAGTAACAATAAAAATCAGCAAAGATCCTGCTAAACAATGACCTTGTGTCATGTTCCTCCCCGACAACTAATAAACTAGTCCCTATACGCAGAACGACTATCCTATACTTCCGATCCTTGAGATGGTCGATAAAGCTACCTATTATCATAAACCAGAGGAGGAAGCTTAGAAAAGTATATACACACAGGGTTAACAGTAAGGGTGCTCGTAAACCTGAGGCCAGGACAATCTTGAGCCAGACAGAAAGGGTTAATAGCATAAATACTCAGCAGAGGTTAATACCAGAATAAGTCACCAGAACGTCCATGATTATATTAACAGGGTAGTGTGTCAGCCATCTGCCAGATTGGTTTTCCAGAGCGGGTAGACAGAAGGGAAGCCAGGGGGTTAATAGCCAGAAGGGAAGCCAGACAAGCAATGGCCATACAAAGTAAATACAATATAGAATAAACGAATGAGCATCGAGAGGATTTTAAACCTGGCAGGTGCCGCGTCATCATGCCGAGACACCAGTCGCATCACATGATGCGGCCGGATGCTTATTCACTCAGCGGCCGGCCAGTGAGTGGCATGGAAAATGCTGCCGGCTGCTGAGCTACGCAGACAGCGTGGGACTTGTCTCAACACATTGTATTGCAGTAGCTGGGTTGTCTTTTGGGGAATTCTCTGAAGGGTCATGCCAAATCCCTACCAAACCTAGCTGACAAAAAAATACGGGAAATGACATCTAATAAAAGGGTTGAATCTCACCATATCATTATCATTGCTGTGATTTAAGTAATTTATTCACCTCCACAGACCCAAACGTTCACACAGTATTAATCCATACAACATGTATACATTGTTTTACGTATGGTAGACATTCATGCAATACATGGCATTTGCTGTGACAAAACCAAGGGAAGATTTTGAGAAATGGACACACTAGCCACCATGAATTAAATGGTCATGGCATCATTAGTGTCCCAGCAATCCCCACCCGGCAGCCTCTGGGCACTGAGACAGACTTTGAGAGTGGAGATCTTCCTTTCACTTTGAAGGCCACTGATCAGCCATTTCTAGACAAGCTTCCACGGGCTGGGAAACCTGCCACCAAACACTGCTTTACATACAATGGTTCCCTGAACCAGCCAACTCAACGTTGCATCTGTGTGGTGCCGGTGGGCCAGCGACAAGATGCTTCCTATAGGGCAATGGTCCCCGACTTTGCTCCTCACGTCCCCCTAACAGGCCAGGTTTTAAGGATTCCTTTAGGGATATGCAGACTCAATCCTGCAATTAATGAGTAGCAAATCATATTGGACCAGTTGGGCTGAAACGTCATCTGTACTGATTCCATTATAAAGACACCTTTGCACGTGCCATTGCAGGATTTCCATTTCTATGTGGTTTGAGAGTTCTGTTGCCTTGGAAATCCTTAACACTGTGTTCCCTTGGGTCGGCCCCATCTTCTGTGTGGCTTTTTTTAGTTTTTACATTTTTTAGATGTGACAGTACCTGGTTTGATCTCTGTCGTGTTGCTGGTAATGGTAAAAGGCGGCCACTGCTGAATGAGGGCACAAAAGGTACTTGTTTTCATCCCAACAACGTCTAATGGTAGCAAGTATATGGTCGTCATTGACAGAACATGACTTCATGGCTCCTGCAATCTGGATTTGAAACAGAGTACAGATATAAAAACTGATATAAAGCAAGGTCCAGCACCCCCCCCCCACTCCTCCATAGAAAGTCAAGTACTGTTTACTGGATCAAGTAGTTGACCTGTGATCAGTCTTGCCTGTTTCCTATAGGCTGACTTTTTTGATCTCATCTGATAGATAATCATCAGCAGCTCTGATTGGACCTGAGAGTGGTAAGTAAATGCTTTTACTAATATAAGCCGGGCTGGCTCCTGAGGAAGCTGCTTATTTTTGTGGCGAAACGCGCTTTGGTCACTATTTATTTTTAAATTTCGGGCTGATCTGGGTCTCAATTGTTCTCTTTCTCGTTTTACTCACAGAATAATTTATGGATAGTAATGTCATAATAGGCACTTGAATGCCTTGGTATAAGCAATAGCCTGGTCTATCCCTCCTTACCTGCTTCCTTTGGGTTACAGGCGGTCCAAATATTTTGACATACTAGAATTGCCGGGCAATAGCAACAGGTCCAGTCACACTCGCTAGGGGGATATCAAGCCTTTAGAGTCTGTATTCCCAACAATAGTTTTTCCTTGTCTCACATATCAAATATAATCTCTAAATAGTAGAATTTAAACTTAGAATGTGCTCCTATAGCCTCTGCGCTGGATGCACATTTTGACTACCAGACTCATGGTTGGCGGGGATGGTATTTAATTAGTGCCTCGTTAGTAGACATGCAGGGCAAAAACATTTGGTTTGGTTCTGATTATTTTGGAATCCAAAGATATCAGATTCTGAAACGATTGGATTCAGCTGATTCAGAACATATTGGAAGTTCCAAAAATATTCAGCGGATTCCACTATTTGGAACCTCGAAGTGTAATATATTTAAAAAATCCTCTGTGTGTTATAAGGTTAGGGCTAGGATTAGGGTCACAGTTTGTGTTATAGGGTTAGGGCTAGGATTAGGGTCACAGTCTCTGTGTGTTATAGGGTTAGGGCTAGGATTAGGGTCACAGTCTCTGTGTTATAGGGTTAGGGCTAGTATTAGGGTCACCGTCTCTGTGTTATAGGGTTAGGGCTAGTATTAGGGTCACCGTCTCTGTGTTATAGGGTTAGGGCTAGGATTAGGGTCACAGTCTCTGTGTTATAGGGTTAGGGCTAGTATTAGGGTCACCGTCTCTGTGTTATAGGGTTAGGGCTAGGATTAGGGTCACCGTCTCTGTATTATAGGGTTAGGGCTAGGATTAGGGTCACAGTCTCTGTGTTATAGGGCTAGGATTAGGGTCACCGTCTCTCTATGATATAGGGTTAGGCTAGGATTAGGGTCACAGTCTGTCTATGTTATAGGGGTAGGACTAGGATTAGGGTCACAGTCTCTCTGTGATATCGGGTTAGGGCTAGGATTAGGGTCACAGTCTGTCTGTTATAGGGGTAGGACTAGGATTAGGGTCACAGTCTCTCTGTGATATCGGGTTAGGGCTAGGATTAGGGTCACAGACTCTCTGTGTTATAGGGCTAGGGCTAGGACTAGGGTCACATTCTTTCTGTGTTATCGGGTTAGGGCTGGGATTAGGGTCACATTCTCTCTGTGTAATAGGGTTCAGGCTAGGATTAGGTTCACAGTCTCTCTGTGTTATAGGGGTAGGGCTAGGTTTAGGGTCACAGGTTTAGGGTCAAGTCACTAGCACAGCAGCTTGTTAGTAATACAAGAAAAAGGAAGAAGGCTGATCAGTAGAATTCGATAGCAGGAAGAGTGTTCCCAGGATATGAGGATATGTTCTCTACTGATAAGGAGAGCTGTAGTGAGTACTTCAATGTGAATGGCGTGGTTGTTAATATAGTGGTAGTTCCTCAAATGCAGTATTCCATCCACCACCCCTTCCCCTCACCACTCCTGCTTATCAAAAACGCGTCTAAAACGCGTCTAAAAGACTAGCGTGCGTGTGCAGAAACCTGAGCAGATCTGCTCTGCATTTGGTGTGAACAAGGCCTTACTAAAATAGTGATTCCATCTCCAGACCTTTCTGTGAAGTTCCTCGGGTAGCTTGAATTGCTTTTTCGTAAGATATTCTTCCATGATTTGTTTAACATTCTTCCTCTTAGATTCTGCGAGGAGCCAGAATATCCTCTCCATGTTGTAGGGTTCCTGCAATGGAGGATGTGTCACGTGTCACTCAGGAGAGAGATAATATTTACAAACACCTTATGAATCTTATTGTGGTTTGTGATACTGTAAGTTGTTCTACATATGGTATAAATATTAAGGTATGATATTAAGGTACGCTCTTCTAAAACAAGGCAACGTGCCTCTATATAGACAGCACAATTCTAAAACTAGTCAACACACCTCTAAAACTAGGGAACACACATCTAGAACTAGTCAACACACCTCTAAAACTAGACAACACACCTCTAAAACTAGACAACACACCTCTAAAACTAGACAACACACCTCTAAAACTAGACAACACACCTCTAGAACTAGGGAACACACATCTAGAACTAGGAAATACACTTCTAAAACTAGGGAACACACATCTAAAACTAGACAACACACCTCTAAAACTAGGGAATACACTTCTCGAACTAGTCAACACATCTCTAAAACTAGGGAACACACATCTAGAACTAGGAAATACACTTCTAAAACTAGGGAACACACATCTAAAACTAGACAACACACCTCTAAAACTAGGGAATACACTTCTTGAACTAGTCAACACATCTCTAAAACTAGGGAACACACATCTAGAACTAGTCAACACACCTTTAAAACTAAGCAACACACCTCTAAAACTAGGGAACACACATCTAGAACTAGTCAACACACCTCTAAAACTAGGGAACACACATGTAAAACTAGATAACACACCTCTAAAACTAGGGAACACACATCTAGAACTAGGGAACACACATCTAGAACTAGGGAACACACATCTAAAACTAGGGAACACATATCTAGAACTAGGGAATACAACTCTAGAACTAGGGAACACATCTCTAAAACTAGGGAACACACATCTAAAACTAGACAGCACACCTCTAAAACTAGGGAATACACTTCTAGAACTAGCCAACACACATCTAGAACTAGTCAACACACCTTTAAAACTAAGCAACACACCTCTAAAACTAGGGAACACACATGTAGAACTAGTCAACACATCTCTAAAACTAGGGAACACACATCTAGAGCTAGGGAACGCATCTAAAACTAGGGAACACACATCTAGAGCTAGTCAACACCTAAAACTAGGGAACACACTTCTAGAACTAGTCAACACATCTCTAAAACTAGACAACACACCTCTAAAACTAGGGAACACACATCTAGAACTAGTCAACACACATCTAGAACTAGTCAACACACATCTAGAACTAGTCAACACACCTCTAAAACTAGACAACGCACCTCTAAAACTAGGGAACACACCTCTAAAACTAGGGAACACACCTCTAGAACTAGTCAACACACATCTAGAACTAGTCAACACACCTCTAAAACTAGACAACACACATCTAGAACTAGGAAATACACTTCTAAAACTAGGGAATACACATCTAAAACTAGACAACACACCTCTAAAACTAGGGAATACACTTCTTGAACTAGTCAACACATCTCTAAAACTAGGGAACACACATCTAGAACTAGTCAACACACCTTTAAAACTAAGCAACACACCTCTAAAACTAGGGAACACACATCTAGAACTAATCAACACCTCTAATACTAGACAACACACCTCTAAAACTAGACAACACACCTCTAAAACTAGACAACACACCTCTAAAACTAGGGAACACACATCTAGAACTAGTCAATCAACACACCTCTAAAACTAGACAACACACCTCTAAAACTAGACAGCACACCTCTAAAACGAGGGAACACACCTCTAGAACTAGGGAACACATCTCTAAAACTAGGGAACACACCTCTAAAACTAGACAGCACACCTCTAAAACTAGACAGCACACCTCTAAAACTAGGGAATACACTTCTAGAACTAGCCAACACACATCTAGAACTAGTCAACACACCTTTAAAACTAAGCAACACACCTCTAAAACTAGGGAACACACATGTAGAACTAGTCAACACACCTCTAAAACTAGGGAACACACATCTAGAGCTAGGGAACGCATCTAAAACTAGGGAACACACATCTAGAGCTAGTCAACACACCTCTAAAACTAGGGAACACACATCTAAAACTAGGGAACACACTTCTAGAGCTAGTCAACACATCTCTAAAACTAGACAACACACCTCTATAACTAGGGAACACACATCCAAAACTAGACAACACACCTCTAAAACTAGGGAATACACTTCTAGAACTAGTCAACACATCTCTAAAACTAGGAAACACGTGTAGCGCTCACTCCCGGAGGAGCCGCTGAAAATTGAACCACGGGTCAGTCTCCCCGCACTAGGGAATAAATATACTCCAACACCGTTGTGAGTTGTTATAATTTAAATAGTTTACTAAAATAATAAGCAGATGTTGAGACACGGTATTCACAGGTATATTACAGTACTTTCGTATCGCGGTAAAAACGCGTAGCGGGAAAGAAACGAAACACGAGGCTTCGTATTTCGGAAAAATAATATCTTCACAACCGAAGAGAAAAGAAATGCAATTGCACGAATATTCGAAAAAGGGACACGTAGCGAAACCCAAAAATACAATCTCTTCGTATTACGATTAACGTGCAGCGGAAAAGAGAAAAATATATTCGGAACGTATCTTTAACCCCTGTTCCGATTCGTAACAAATGAGTCCCGCACAGGTTAAGTCCCGGAATGTAAAGGGTGTGTACGTGTGTGTATTGGTGGTGGTGGTACTATTAACTGGCCAGTGAATTACTTATAACGATGTCTTCGACTAGTCAAGTTGGGGCCCTGTGGTTTTGGAAACAAACAGCAGCGTGCTTTCTTGATTTTATAAACCGGCCTTGGAGGCCTCTCACCCATCCGCTCGATCACCAAGGCTCCGCTGACCCAGGACGTCTCTCCGCTTAATGCATGGCTGTGATACTGGCTACTGGATCCGTTGTCTGGCTTTCCTTGCTCCCACCCGGACTTGTCCAGCTACCGCCTGCTCTCCCATCCAATGGACTTGCGGTACTCCTCACTCGGGTCCTCTGCTTGCCTTGATCGCAGCGTGGGTATAGACAGGTCTCTGCAGGGTCACTGTCCCGATCCCCCAGCACCAGCGAGGTAGCCCCTGCGCTCTGGCCTGGTCACGATCCTCCACAGCTCGGCCTGCTTCCTTCTCCTTTCAGCTCCCAGCTCACTCTGAGCATGCTTTTCACGAGGCTGGTGATGCCTTTCCTTTCCTACACACCCACTTCCTGTCCTTACGCAAAGCATCATGGAAAAGGTAGTTTAGTGCCTTGTGTTTGTCCAGCATAACTTTCCATGGTCTCTGTCTCCCTCTGGTGGCCATTGCAAGTAATGCAGCAGAACAGTCTTTTTAAACACATCGCTACACTCTCCCCCCCTAAACTCTTGGGTCCTCCCAGGGCGTGTAACGGGTACATGTGTCGGTCATACATAACATAACAACAGTTGCATTACATTTCTACTTAACATTTCTAACTTTAGCCTACATATTCAGGGTTGACAACAGGCAGCAATTTTCCTCAATCTCCCCCAAACCCTTAGACACCTTGGCAATTAGAGCTGACACTTCTGGAAACCTCCGCCCAGTTGTTACAGCCCCTCTGTGCTATGTCCTGGTGAATCAAATGTGAGTCTCTGAGGGGTCGTACTGAACGTTTAGGTTCAAATTTTTCAAGAACCTCTTCAGTCAGGAGAGCTGACTCTACAGGCTCAATTCTCTCATCAACCATCGGAGCCAACACTTCCTCGGAATATGAGCCCTCCAGTGAAGGCATAGAACTGTAATCTATGGATATTCCTCTAAAACTTCAGGAACTTCCCAGGTCTCAGGTACTGCAGGTGCTCGAGTCATAACTTCAGAGATATCAGACCCTAAATCACTCTCACCCCAGTCAGAAACCGGCTTGACGCTCTGGGACTCAGGTGCCCACACCCAGCTCAGACACCAGCCTTCTTCTTCACTGTCTTCTTCACTCTCTCTAACGGAACGTAACTGATGAGACCGAATAGTAGGAGTCGGACGGGATATAGGCAGACCAGGCACAGATAATTTGTCTCCAATCGGTACTTGTACAGTCTTTCCTGAACGTAGGGCCTTCTCTGTCCCTTCCGTTCTCCTCAGCCTTCTTATTTCCGTAGTGGTTCTCTGTTCCTTGACCCTCCGTGGACAGGCCGGTCGTGACATCGAGTGTGCCTTCTTAGGAGCAGGATTCTCTTCCGTGACCAGTGCGGTTAAGAGGTGTCTCAACACATCAGCGTTCATCCCCACTATCATAGAACTTCGATTAGCTCCCGAGGGACGAGGACACACAATTGCCAACGTGTCACATACTCTCGGTTGTCCAGCGATTTCCGAACTGAATTCTAGCTTCACCTGTATATATCCATCATAGGGAAACTTCTCCATTCCCATACCCCAGATTTCGAGATCCTTCAATTTCTTCAGGGGTATATGCTTCAGATATTTCTGATAGAAGTCTCGGTAAATCAGCGTTACTTGAGCACCCGAATCTAGAAGAGCCTTAGTATAGACTCCTTCCACTTGAACCGGGATGATGGGCGAAGGACCTATCAACTTGTCAGGGAACTTTTTCGTAGCAGCAGGAGAGGTAGACCCAGTCTGTTGTACTCTAACCCTTGTCCTCATACGTGGTGACTGCGGGCATACATTTTCCTCCCGTGACATAGGATCAGACCTCCAGGGAGAGGATCTTCTAGGTCTAGCAGGCACATATAGAGACCCTCCCTGTCTCCTTTCTGGGCACTGAGCCTTGAAATGACCGAATTCTCTACAGGCAAAACATCTTCCCCACGAGGATGAGGGCACACTTTCTTCCTGTGGCTCATTTGAAAATCCTCTGTCGGAGACCACAGCAACCGCTGCTGTTCGTATATCTGAGAGAGACTTCAGTATTTCAGTCTGCATTTCTACTACTTTCAAGATTGTCCGGCATAGGTCCGTGTGTGTCTGTTCCATCTTAACTTGGGCTTCTTGTACTCTCGCGAGAGTCTTTTGTATCTCACCATACACCTGGTTTGACGACTTTTGAGTTATCTCCGGCTCATATGTCTCTTCCGGATCTTCTCTCATCTGATCGCACTCGTTATACTCTATGGGTTGCGCATAGACCTTTTCTCCCCTTCTTCCAAGCTTCTCTTCCAGAAGGGCTTCTTCCTCCCGAACAACTCGAATCAGTTCTAGGTAATTTAACTCTTTATTACCTTCTCGAGTCCTCAGCTGCAACATCACAGGATCTAAAGGTAAGGCACCCTTCAATATCTGACGCATTCTAACCTGATCTACTGTAGTGGGGTCTGTTCCTTTCTTCAACAGTACTTGGTACAGTATCTTATCCAGGCGCCTCATGTATTCTGTCATCTTCTCACCCCTTTTCTGGTAAGTATGCTCATAATGGTACATTAGCTCAGCAGCCTTTTCCGTTCGCGCCGAAGACTTCCTGTAATATGTTCAGGTAATCTAGAGCAGTACAGTCTCTCTTACTCAGCTTCAGATTCCTGACAGCCTCTGACGCAGGTCCCTTTAAGCTCTCAGTAATTCTTTGCTTCTTCTGCGCTTCAGAGACGTCCCACTCATCCAGAGCCTGCATCGCTTGTTCCACCCATTCTTCGAAGGTTTCTTCTCCCGCCGGAGTTGGCAAGTTTCCTGAAAATTTTTCCAACTTCCGATACGAAGCTGATGTAAGAAGGGTGAGCCTCTGACACTTAACCACGAGGTCTCCAATAGCAGCAATGAACTCCGGCCCGATCATGGCCAGCGGCTGGATGCAGGAATGTTCGCTGAATCACCACGTGGCTTACTTGGCTGGATCAGACGAACTTCCACGTCGTCGGTTAGCTGTATACTCACGTCCTGAAAACACACAGGAACACCCTTTCTCCACTCAAAAAGAACATACGTGTGAGAAGTCTCTGGGTTCACTTTAATGTCCGCTAGAAACCCCGCTGGTCAGGTGCCAACGCTGCCACGGCCAGGCGGATCTGCTCTTCTGCCCAGGTGCCTACAGGAATATCCATTACTACACTCAACTCTAACTGGCCACCCTGTGCTTTACACCACTCTGCTGCTTCATCTGGATCCATATTTAACCCTTTAAATGCGTTTTTTTCAAGAGACTGAGATCCCGGAAACGAGCCCCCACGTGTAGCGCTCACTCCCGGAGGAGCCGCTGAAAATTGAACCACGGGTCAGTCTCCCCGCACTAGGGAATAAATATACTCCAACACCGTTGTGAGTTTTTATAATTTAAATAGTTTACTAAAATAATAAGCAGATGTTGAGACACGGTATTCACAGGTATATTACAGTACTTTCGTATCGCGGTAAAAACGCGTAGCGGGAAAGAAACGAAACACGAGGCTTCGTATTTCGGAAAAATAATATCTTCACAACCGAACAGAAAAGAATGCAATTGCACGAATATTCGAAAAAGGGACACGTAGCGAAACCCAAAAATACAATCTCTTCGTATTACGATAAACGCGCAGCGGAAAAGAGAAAATATATTCGGAACGTATCTTTACCCCTGTTCCGATTCGTAACAAATGAGTCCCGCACAGGTTAAGTCCCGGAATGTAAAGGGTGTGTACGTGTGTGTATATGGTACCCGGGTACTATTCAACTGGCCAGTGAATTACTTATAACGATGTCTTCGACTAGTCAAGTTGGGGCCCTGTGGGTTTTGGAAACAAACAGCAGCGTGCTTTCTTGATTTTATAAACCGGCCTTGGAGGCCTCTCAACCATCCGCTCGATCACCAAGGCTCCGCTGACCAGGACGTCTCTCCGCTTAATGCCTGGCTGTGATACTGGCTACTGGATCCTTGTCTGGCTTTCCTTACTCCCCACCCGGACTTGTCCAGCTACCGCCTGCTCTCCCATCCAATGGACTTGCGGTACTCCTCACTCGGGTCCTCTGCTTGCCTTGATCGCAGCGTGGGTATAGACAGGTCTCTTGCAGGGTCACTGTCCCGATCCCCCAGCACCAGCGAGGTAGCCCCTGCGCTCTGGCCTGGTCACGATCCTCCACAGCTCGGCCTGCTTCCTTCTCCTTTCAGCTCCCAGCTCACTCTGAGCATGCTTTCCACGAGGCTGGTGATGCCTTTCCTTTCCTACACACCCACTTCCTGTCCTTACGCAAAGCATCATGGAAAAGGTAGTTTAGTGCCTTGTGTTTGTCCAGCATAACTTTCCATGGTCTCTGTCTCCCTCTGGTGGCCATTGCAAGTAAATGCAGCAGAACAGTCTTTTTAAACACATCGCTACACACACATCTAGAACTAGTCAATACACCTTTAAAACTAAGCAACACAACTCTAAAACTAGGGAACACACATGTAGAACTAGTCAACACACCTCTAAAACTAGGGAACACACCTCTAAAACTAGGGAACACACATGTAAAACTAGGGAACACACATCTAAAACTAGTCAACATTCCTCTTAAACTAGGTAAAAAAAACACTAGAACTAGACAGCATGCCTCTAAAACGTCCAAAATGGGTCCTCTGAACACTGAATGCCATATACCCATGCTGAATAAAAACATAGGGGTTTGTTGTTTCTATTTGAATAAGCATTTTAGTAAACTCAGCTGCCAATGTGAAGGCAAACCTCTTTAGGTGACGATGGCCAATGAGCTTACACTTTAATGGCTTTTATTTTCGGTGCACCTATCTTCCATTTCATTGACCTACAGAAATCGACAGAACACGCAACAACATCAAGCTAACGTCAAAATGCTGTAGATCAATGGTTTCCAACCCTGGTCCTCAGGTCCCCCCTATCAGGCCAGGTTTGCAGGATATGTGAAGCACAGCACAGGTGATATGATTTACTGCTCAGTGATTGCAGGATTTTGTCTGCATTTCCCCAAGGTGATCCTTAAAACCTGGCCTGTTATGGGGACCTGTGGACCCGGGTTGGGAATCACTGCTGTAGATGATATGTAGCTAATCTTCAAGGCCCTCACTTACTTGAATATCCATTGCTGATGCCAGGCTGGACTCTGTGTCTCCCAATGAGAAGTCTCCATTCTGGACAATCCGATGAATTATATCATTTTTGTTCACAGCAGCAACTAAGCTTATTGGGAGCCCCATCTTCTGCGCTATACAACCAGCTGAAGAAAAAACGAAACAAATGTTAATTGATGTGTACCAGACCCCTTTATTATTATGGCTTTGGAACGTAGAACTCTCTTGTTTTATTTCCCCATTGCATAATGTCAAATCCTGTAGAAAATGTTGTGCTCTAATCATACTATAATTAAAATGATATTAAGATTATTTGTTTATTTGCATCACTTTAATATTTTCCGTAACATGTTGTAGGGGGTTACAATAAATGAAAGTAAGACGGGGGTTACAATGACGAAGAAACCTGGCACTCTGGATATGGTAAAATTGAGCAGTTTATTAGGCCATGTTTCGGCTGTCCACACGACCTTTCTCAAGCTCAATATCCCAAGGCTGAGAAAGGCTGCTTGGACGGAGGAAACGGTGCTGCCGCTGACCTAGCAAACTGGTCCATTTTGCCGTACTCGGAGGAGTCAGGTTTCTTCTTCATTTCAGGTATCATATGGGGAGTGGGAAGCTCCAGATCGCCGGAGCTCCCGTCTGGCTTTTTCCGGATTTCTTTATGGCCTATGAGCGCGTGACCTCCCCTATTTGGGAATCAGAAGTCATGACATGAAGATAGCGACTCACTCCCTCAATAATCCTCTATTTATTCTCACCTGTAATATTGCCAGCTCCGCCTGACGGTACGACGATTTCCACGGAGGGCGTGGATCCGCTTTGTGTGGTTTGAGCGCTTCGAAAGTAAGCATAGAAGAAATGTGCGATCTGCACTAACACTCGAGCCCAGTTGACGGAGTTGGTGCTCATTAAATTATGCTTTTTCACAAATTCGGTGTCTGCAAACAGGTTTTTAATAGGCACATCCAGCTCATCTGACGTCCCCTCCACTGCAGAAATAGGAAAGGACATTGACCTTGTTACCACAAACAGCTTTTCCGAATGTTCCGAAACTATCTGAGTCAAATTCTACAAATGGATTATAGGGCGGGACAAGTGGGATTGTCTACTCTTTCTTCCTGGTCATTTTCGTGCTGTCTATGTTTTCACATGAGTTATACATAGAAACATAGAAAATGTCGGCAGATAAGAACCTTTCGGCCCATCTAGTCTGCCCAATTACATGGATACTTTACCTGGATTTATCTTTTATTTAGGATAGCCTTATGCCTATCCCATGCTTGCTTAAATTCAATCACTGTTTTGGCCTCTACCACTTCAACTGGAAGGCTGTTCCATGTATCCACCACCCGCTCAGTAAAATAATGCTTCCTGATGTTACTTTTAAACCTTTGCCCCTCTAATCTAAGACTATGTCCTCTTGTTTTGCTATTTTGTTTCCTTTTAAATAGGGGGTTATTCAGAGTACCGAAATGTCGCCATTTTGGTGCTCTCTCATTCCCCGCACTTCGGAGAATCAAATTTCCCCACCCTGCGGTGATTTCAGCATTCACCGCAGGGTCCCTGAAGTGCAGGGAAATGGCTGCCAAATGCCACCGCAAAGCCTCTGGTTGCCATGGCAAACCTGCCGCAAACCCGTTGCTTGCTGTCGCCAAACCACCAAACATCCCCTGCAAACCCGCCGGAGGGCCGCCAAACGCAACCGACAAGCTGCCGGACGGGTAAAAAAAAAACATACGCTTGATAGTGTCAAAATTGAAACGCTGTTTGCAAAAAAACTACTGAACGAAAATGTCTGTAATTTACATATAAGATCCAATGAATGATAATAAAACGGTCTGTGACAGAAAAATGAAAAAAACGCTTTAAAAAAAAAAAACAGGAAAAAATTGTTGCCGAAAAAATCCCAAAAAAAGCCTAAAAGATCCAAAAACATTCATTAAATAAAGATACTTTTTGCTGCAGATTAAAATTATAAACAGTTTGTAAGATATTGACTAAAAATGGTAATATTGAAGCCTATGGGATTCGCCTGAATAAACCTGCCGAATGAAAACACCGAACAGCAGGGCATTTCGGCAACTTTTCTCTGCTGTTCGGTGTCTCTGAATAGATTAACCATTGCTTCTCTATGGGGGATCTCACTGCCTTCGAACAGGCACCGTACCTGCTGGCAGTTTGCCAAAATTTGGTGAACTGCCTGCTCCCTGAATAGCTGAATGACCCAAAATTTCACTGCACGGGGAAATTCCCTGTTGGGTGACATTTCGGGACCAGATTGGCTCTCTCTGAATAACCCCTATAGTGTATTACTCCAGGTATGCTATTCGGAAAGTGAAGAACGTAAATGTGCTACTGACCTACATCATTAATGCGCAGGATTTGGAACCCTTCTGGTTATCAGTTGTTCATCCTCCATCCCATCATCTTCCTATATTTCCCATCCAAGGTGCCCTAACTCTGCTGTTTGGTTCGCGCATCGGTGGATCAATTTTGCCAAATCTGGCGAAACTGATAATAAGTACCACAGATAGGTGATTGACAGCCTTGCAGTGTTTTGACTAACGTGAACTACGGAATAGTGCCCTGTGTTTCTCTAACGGTCATGTTTGAAGGCACAGATCTGTATGATGCTGCCGGAAATACGATTTTTCGGGTGTTTTACCGGCCCTGTTTTCTTTTTCAGACCATACGCATTTTTTAGCAAGCAGCCGATATTTTTTTGGAAAACAGCCTGTGGAATTAAGTCGAGCCCCAAGTTTCCCCATTTTTTGGCATCAATAACAAGTAGCTTGGAATCCGTGCGAAACGAGCACTAGTGCAGCTTTTACATGCCCCCTACTTTGTATAGGATACTGAAAGGGTGCATTAGACAGAGCAAATGAGCGATAACCCTGCAAAAATGGAATAGAACAGAGCACTAATGTCGGCCACGGCCTAACATGAACAGCAGATGAGGTGGTAGTGATCGTGCGAGACAAGTGACGTGCGGTGAGATCAGTGGCTGGTGAGGCACTGGCTAGTATCAGAGCCAGATATACACAGGGTTACGCAGTCGCAATTTACGCATTTGATTTTCGTTATATAGGAGAATAGAGTTTCACTATTTATAAAGTAAAGTTCGCATTTTGTTTTACAGTTCTAACAGCATGCACTTACAAAACTGACTAATAGAGGGCGCTATTACAACTCTTAAAAATAAAGTTTGCATATAAGATTTTACTTCCAAGAGCATGCACTTACAATACTGACTAATAGAGGGCACTATTACATACATGCTGACTGCTGAGCTCTGCCTGCCCCCCCCCCCCGACTGACAAGGACAGTCACATGACTGTCCTGCGTCAATCAATCCCTGGGGAGCTCTGCCTCCCATGTTTTTTTTTTTTTTTAAAAAAAACGAATTGCTTGAGACCAATGGAGCTTTCCCATTGGCTCAAGCTTTCAATTGCTCTCATTGCCTCTGGAGGCACAAAAGAGCGTAGAACCAGGAAGCAAAGCCAGCTTGAACTACGCAATTAGTGTAGCATTCAGCTATGCAAATTGCGTAGGCTAGGCTGGCTCAGTTCTGCCCCTGCTGTCTGTGTAGTGAATCACACACACACAGTAGCCGGCAAACTAAAAAGTGCAGGGGAAAAAAAAGCGGAGGACAGAGAAGCAGCGAGGGAGCGTGGAGCAGGTGAGTAACTTTTTTCAATAAATAACATTTTATTTACAGTTTAAATATACACACAATACATGTCATTACATCACAATGAGCACATTAATTTACTGGAATGGCAGGGGAGGCTCTGCCTCCTCTGCCACCCCTGACTGCACGTCCCTGTGCGAGACTCGACCTGGAATATTGGCCAAAATGGGTGAAGAAATGAATCCCAGAACCAGTGGCACACAAAGGGTTACTGCGCATTCTAATACATTATGTGCAATGACGGGGAGAAATTATGATTTCCTCATAAGATATAAAATGCTCTGGTAGCTCTTTTAATGGGAGCCACGAGTACATAGCGACCACGACTCAATGCCCGTCACATGGAAACATAAAACAGACCGGAAAACACGTGGACGTTGTTGTCGAGCACTGTGGTCATCTGCAGCTCTTGGATCTTGGTGCAGCGTCCGTGCGGTAACAACACAATAATATCGATGTTCTTTATGCCTCTCACGCTCTCAATGGAAGAGCTCCCCGTGTCGCCAGACGTTCCTAGAAACGAAAAAATAACAACAAAGACATCTGAATGCAGAAAAACGCCGACGGGTCTGATAAACATCTTACGTAACGGAGAAGAAAAGGACGCGGCTTTACAGAGGGTGATCCAGACCTCGCGCTCGTACACAAGTCTGCTAAATGGGTCCCTTAGTGTGTTTATCGGATGAAATAAGAGCAGGCCTTTGTAACGGTACATTTTTATGGGTCGCCCCGGGGAACCTCCTCAATTTATTCAAAGAGATACGGGCGGACATGGAAAACGTTTCATCTTTCTACGAGTGACTTGTTGCGTCGCTCGCAGGGGGTTCCTTTCGCTACACAGTTTCTTTTTTTTATCATTTGTTCAGTAAGTAATAAGATTCGAGATAAAATATCTGTAAGTAGTAAATGCACTATTGCCAGTACTTTAACCCTTTCGCAACCAAAAACTTTCGCATTGAATTAGCCTATAAATGTCCCCATTGCGAGACTTTTTAATGAAAGATTAGTGTGACCTCCAGAGCAAGGACATGCTCTGTGAGTCCTCACTCCTGTCCCTCTGTATTAGTGTAAAGAAGCTGTAAGGAGCAGCCCCTACCCTCATGGTAATAAAAAGCTCAATGGTCTTTACTGCATCACAGCAGCCAGGGAGAGGGCAGAACACAGGGAGAGCTCTGGGGTCACTCACTGCTGTAAAGGGATACGATTCAGGGGGTTATAAATAATGAGTGTAAATCCTTGTACAGTACAGATACAAGGTGTTACTGTAATTCCCATACACAGGCATTATGCAGCACATACAGATACAAGGTGTTGCTGTAATTCCCATACACAGGCATTATGCAGCACATACAGATACAAGGTGTTGCTGTAATTGCCATACACAGGCATTATGAAGCACATACAGATACAAGGTGTTACTGTAATTGCCATACACAGGCATTATGCAGCACATACAGATACAAGGTGTTGCTGTAATTCCCATACACATGCATTATGCAGCACATACAGATACAAGGTGTTACTGTAATTTCCATACACAGGCATTATGCAGCACATACAGATACAAGGTGTTGCTGTAATTCCCATACACAGACATTATGCAGCACATACAGATACAAGGTGTTGCTGTAGTGGATACAAGGTGTTTCTGTAATTGCCATACACAGGCATTATGCAGCACATACAGATACAAGGTGTTACTGTAATTCCCACACACAGATATTATGCAGCACATACAGATACAATGTTTTGCTGTAATTCCCATACACAGGCATTATGCAGCACATACAGATACAAGGTGTTGCTGTAATTGCCATACACAGGTATTATGCAGAACATACAGATACAAGGTGTTGCTGTAATTCTCATACACAGGCATTATGCAGCACATACAGATACAAGGTGTTGCTGTAATTGCCATACACAGGTATTATGCAGAACATACAGATACAATGTTTTGCTGTAATTCCCATACACAGGCATTATGCAGCACATACAGATACAAGGTGTTGCTGTAATTGCCATACACAGGTATTATGCAGCACATGCAGATACACGGTGTTAATGTAATTTCCATACACAGGCATTATGCAGCACATACAGATACAAGGTGTTACTGTAATTCCCACACACAGACATTATGCAGCACATACAGATACAAGGTGTTGCTGTGGTAAATACAAGGTGTTACTGTAATTGCCATACACAGGCATTATGCAGCACATACAGATACAATGTGTTACTGTAATTTACACACACAGACATTATGCAGCACATACAGATACAAGGTGTTGCTGTAGTGGATACAAGGTGTTTCTGTAATTGCCATACACAGGCATTATGCAGCACATACAGATACAAGGTGTTAATGTAATTTCCATACACAGGCATTATGCAGCACATACAGATACGAGGTGTTGCTGTAATTGCTATACACAGGCATTATGCAGCACATACAGATACAAGGTGTTGCTGTAGTGGATACAAGGTGTTTCTGAAATTGCCATACACAGGCATTATGCAGCACATACAGATAAAAGGTATTGCTGTAATTGCCATACACAGGCATCATGCAGCACATACAGATACAAGGTGTTGCTGTAATTGCCATACACATGCATTATGCAGCACATACAGATACAAGGTGTTACTGTAAGTCCCACACACAGACATTATGCAGCACATACCGATACAATGTTTTGCTGTAATTCCCATACACAGGCATTATGCAGCACATGCAGATACAAGGTGTTACTGTAATTGCCATACACAGGTATTATGCAGAACATACAGATACAAGGTGTTGCTGTAATTCTCATACACAGGCATTATGCAGCACATGCAGATACACGGTGTTAATGTAATTTCCATACACAGGCATTATGCAGCACATACAGATACAAGGTGTTACTGTAATTCCCACACACAGACATTATGCAGCACATACAGATACAAGGTGTTGCTGTGGTAAATACATGGTGTTGCTGTAATTCCCATACGCAGG
This sequence comes from Leptobrachium leishanense, assembly GCA_009667805.1. Lineage (NCBI taxonomy): Eukaryota > Metazoa > Chordata > Amphibia > Anura > Megophryidae > Leptobrachium > Leptobrachium leishanense. Next base: position 520,398,266 of record CM019063.1, on the reverse strand, counting down.
CATTATGCAGCACATACAGATACAAGGTGTTACTGTAATTCCCATACACAGGTATTATGCAGCACATACAGATACAAGGTGTTGCTGTAATTCTCGTACACAGGCATTATGCAGCACATGCAGATACAAGGTGTTGCTGTAATTCCCATACACAGGCATTATGCAGCACATACAGATACAAGGTGTTGCTGTAATTCCCATACACAGGCATTATGCAGCACATACAGATACAAGGTGTTGCTGTAGTGGATACAAGGTGTTTCTGTAATTGCCATACACAGGCATTATGCAGCACATACAGATACAAGGTGTTGCTGTAATTCCCATACACAGGCATTATGCAGCACATACAGATACAAGGTATTGCTGTAATTCCCATACACAGGTATTATGCAGCACATACAGATACACGGTGTTAATATAATTTCCATACACAGGCATTATGCAGCACATACAGATACAAGGTGTTACTGTAATTCCCATACACAGGCATTATGCAGCACATACAGATACCAGGTGTTACTGTAATTCCCATACACAGGCATTATGCAGCACATACAGATACAAGGTGTTACTGTAATTCCCACACACAAACATTATGCAGCAAATACAGATACAAGGTGTTACTGTGGTTCCCATACACAGGCATTATGCAGCACATACAGATACAAGGTGTTACTGTAATTCCCATACACAGGCATTATGCAGCACATACAGATATTGCATTGCTAATAACCTCATTATGATCAATACAAATCCCCATAAGCAGGATATCTGAAAATTTTTATTCTCTATCTGCGTCACATTCACTGTATTTGACACAAAGGTCGTTTCTGCCTGTAGGCTGATAATGCAGACCCTATGTGACATTGTGCAAGATAAGGGACACCATTTAGAATTTAGAACCTTTCATCCCAGCAATATTTCTGTGAAGGATAAACCAATACATGAAAAATTAAATACAGGAAACTTTACATCTTTCATACGTGCAGAATTCTTTGGGCTATTAAAATTTAAGCGTTAAGTGATTTTGCAAAAGCAAGAATCCCTTAACAGAAAGCTCTGAGAGCTGAGAACAATGATCTACCATGGAGTAGCTTGCTATTCTTGGGCTGAGCCATTATTAATGGCTCCTTTAAAAAGTATGTTCAGTATAGGAGCTTGTACTCTACAGCAGGGCTGTCAAACCCTGCCCCACCCCCAGTTGTTTATTGCCTACAATTTCCAGAATTCTTTCAAATCAATAGATGGCCAGAGAATCATGGGAGGTGTAGTGCAGAAATATCTGGAGGGCTGGAGTTTGAGATCCATGCTCTACAGTAACCTGGGCGTATCTGAATAACCGAGATTCATAATAAAACAATGAGCAACTGCTTAAGGACGTACCAACCACGATATTGACGTGTTTCATCCGCTTCTGTAAAAAGTAATCCAAAAACTGCCCAACGCATGACATGGCGAGGTCTTTAAATGCGTGTGTTGCTCCGTGCCACATCTCCAAGACATTTAACCCGCTCTCCAGCCTACGCAGAGGAACGATGTCCTGGTGTCTGAAGCGAATCATGGCTCTGTCAATTAAGGCTATGGAAGGAGAAGACATGGTCACTGATAGCAAACCCAACACAGACATGACACCCAACAGCCATTTAGCGCCAGGAGCTGGTGAAATTAACATTCACACTGCAACAAATGTTCTGGGAAGGTTCAGGAAAGCAACATGTGACACTCTTCCTATATTGCGCGCTGGAAGTGAGTTAGCACCACTTAAACACAGTTTAGGCTGGGGCCACTTGAGCACGGAAAGATCGTCCGTGAGATCGGCCGTTCTTTCCCGACATACTCCCATGTGGTCACCTCTCTGTTTGTGCAGACAGCTCTACAAATCGCGATTTGTAGACCCATTTGTAGACCCATCCGCCATCCGTTGTAGCGGCACGACGGGTAGGTAAACTGCACGCCCGTTGTAACGTGTGACAAAAGTATGCTCGTTACATCATGAGGTCCTCTCATTCAAGCCATCGTAAGACTACGACAGACACTGGGAGGGTCACAATGGACGCACATACTGCACTCGTATGGCCTGAGCCTTATGCGACCCAGTAATGTATCCAAATGTGTGGTGACAATGACAACACCAGTATGCTCTTCACTAGACCTGCTGTGGACTATTTTCCGATAAATAGTAAAATAGAAGTGAAGAGCTGTTCTAGAGTCAATTTGTGACGTAATGCAACATCTAGTACAGGAACATAGACCATTCAGAAGAACAAATAGGGCACCTCCTCAGATTACGATGGAAATGTACATGAAAATATATTTTTCTTTTGATTCGGGAATATCAAATTGCCTGTTGACACTTACCGTTAAGGTCTTTCCTGGGAATGGAGTCAACCGGAATGAACAGGGAACATATTTCTTTGACCAGTTCCTTGTATGAATAGGAGCTCCATTCTTGAATGGTTCCAACGTCCAGGGTAGGAATTTCCTCCGGCATGAACAATCCTCCATCTGCCGCAAAGCCGGAAAACAGCACTGCTTCGAAATCTAGGCCCGTGACACCTCCACGAGTACTCGTGTATTTCATGTCTTCACTTCCAAGGAAAGAAATACCATTTTAGAAAAAAAAATCTTATTTTTTTTCATTACACAACATGAAATTCTATTTTTAACGCGTTTCGCTGTGTCATCAACAGCGTCATTGGGAGTATCAAAGTATAGGAGTGTGCAGAGAATAAATGAAAAAAGCAGCTGCTATTACACGCACATATATTGATGCGTTCCAGGGGTTAACCCCCCCCCCCTATTGATTAGAGGAATAGGCTATTGTTTCCTTATACATTCCTCTTGTTTTTCTGGTTCTACCAGTCGGTAGCACCGCTTTGGTTGCATCCGATCTTTTATAATCCCTGCCGTTTCAACATATCTTGTTGCTTTTAATACTTGCTGAGTGAGAGAAAGGGCCGTTAGCTCTTAGGAAAAGAAACTTTTAAAAATGCCATTCCCTCATTTGTTTCCTAATCGTCTCGAGCAAGGATGTCAAACTCCGGCAACCCTAGATCTTTTTTTTTACCTACAACCCCCATGATTCCTTGGCCATCTATTGCCCTGAAAGAATTCTGGGAATTGTAGGCATCAACATCTGGGAGGCCGTGAGTTAGACAGCCCTGTTCAAGGTGTCAAATATGTTTGGGGTGTGTAGGTGTATAACAGAGCGGCAAAGCAATAAAATTCTCGGCAATGAGCCTTGAAACAAAAGAAACTGTTGGTGTGTATGACATACTTTGCTATTGTTCTAAATGTCATTTTTAACCCCTTCAATACCAAGTGATTTTCCAAAAAAAACCTTTGTCAGGAGTCGGTGTTTTTTTTTAAAAATTATTTTTAATTAATTATACAGTAAGAAATATTTGGGAATATTCCCAATGTATTCCTTACTGTAATAACCTATTTGGCAGGCAGGTGGGGCCATCTACTGGCCAAATGGAGTTATAGCATTTTGAGCTGAAGCTCGTGGTTCCCTGCATCAGCTGCTGAATGCCCGATATGTCAGGGGATTCATCAGGCTATTTTAAGCACTTTTAGCTCCTCGGGCATTATGCTCGCAGGGAAAAAAACTTTGGGGGGGCACCTTGTGCAGCCCAAAAGCAGACAAAATTCATTGCCTTTTGTCCTTCAGAGCTGTAGATCGAGATAACTCGATATCAGTACCTGATGGTGCCTTTGAAGTCTTGAGTTATCTTAGCAGCGAAGGGGTTAAATGACACGCCTGACCCTGATAGGTCCTTTATATTTGTATTAATTGCGTATCGACACATTTATTTTGTAAGGTGAGGTGGCAGCAGAATTTGCAATGGGGCAGCACCAGACCTAAATATACCCCTACTTTGAATGCTACAGATATAGAACGATAACCGTACTAAAGGGAGCAATTCAGTATGCGCCGCTGCGGCCTGCAGAGCTCACCTTAGTTGGCAAGAATGGTAAAAAAAAATCACTGTTTTTGCATCTAGCTATTCAGTTTAGGAAATTTCAACACCGGCAGCCAATAGCGAGCGTCCTGAGACACGCAGCCAATGGATAGCTGCTCCAGGTCATGGATCCGCATGTGAGCAAGTTCCAAGCGCTGCACAATTTGAGTGTCCTGCGTAACGCATGTTGCACTGGTACGCAGATCACATAGGAAAGCTGCAGGTAGGTCTGCAAGACGGAATCCCTGAGCTGACGGGGACGCGCAGCGCTCGTCGGGGGATACAAGGTGAGCGTTTACTAAAAAAAAAAAAAAATTAATAATTGGGCAGCTGCTGTCAGTAACATGCGACATCACCCCAATTAGGGCAACAAAGTGGGGGATTTTTATCAGAGTGCCCCTTTAAGGACTACATTCCATTGTGGACGCTAACATAGAGATAGTAAGCAGGAAAATCTCCTCCGCGAGTATCAGCTCCTGGAGTCCACAGGACTCCATGGAGGCTTGCGCTTCCAGGCCCCGAACTGTCGCGGGATCGCGCAGCGATGCAGAGTGAGACTGGGATCCATCTGTTCCCAGTGTCACTCCTCTCCTGGGGAGAAGAAGCGGCGGATTGTGTCGCCTTTTCGCTGCTGGATGAGAAGTAAGTATGGGATTTTAAGGGGGGACTTCTGAGAGTGTCAAATTATTTAGGCTCTATTACAATCTTCGCGTATACGTTTGCGCCCGCGCAAAAACACATTAACGCGAGGGGCAAAACCCTTTGCGCTGAACGTCATATTACAATGTCAGCGCAACAAACGCGCGTATACGTCTACCGCGGGTGAAGCTGCACGAACGCTGCGCGAGCTTACTGTACGTCGCGCGTCCTATACTTAACATTGTGAGCGCAAATGCGTTTGTGCGCTGGTACGCGGATGGTATTACAATCTATGCGCAGTTTGTAATGCACAGCCTTTGCGCTCATAATTTTAGCAACTCCTAAGGCTAAGGTCAGACGAAAGCAGTTTTAACGTGCGTTTAGCCGCACGAAATCACGGCCGTGCTAGCAGCAAATGACGTCCAATGCCGGGGAACATACGACGAACGGCCACACGAAAGTTCGTCCGGGCAACGCAAGTGACAAACGAACGCATTTTTCCGAGAATGTCAAACCGCTACTACTGCCGTACAGAGTGCGCTGCGGCCGCATAGCGGCGTGTTTGCGTGATTGGGAGAAGTCAGACACTGCTAATGTCCAGCCAACATAACGTCCAGACGCAAAAAGTGTTTTATTGATGATCCGTACGAAATCACGGACGAACATGCGCATCGTATGACCGCTATCGTGTATTCCGTGAAAAAATACGTCCATTCGTTTGAACGCACTTTTCACGGACAACGTGAAAAATGCGTATCTGGTCAGCGCGAATTGGTAAGACGCAAGGGATATATGGGTAAATCTTGTTAGAGTTTCATCCGTAGAGGTTCAACATATGGAAGAATAAAAAAGCTATATTGGTGCAGTATGTTATGACAAAATGAAACAAGATATACATAAGAAAAAATTCCCACTCACAAATATAGAGCCCCAACACTGGCTCTGAGTGGGGAAGTGCCTTTGGGTTATTTCTCTGAAGGTGTTCACAGGAAACCCACTCCTTTCCTTTGTTGTTACTCGTGGTTCTCTCAGTATGGCGAATATGTAATAAAGACACAAAAGAGATCTCTGTGCGTATCTGAATTATAATGGTAGGAAATAAGAGACTCCCATCGGAGTGTTAACTCACATTCGGTGGAGCTAATTCTAGCTCAAGGTATGCGCCTATGGGTTTTGTGTGGTCAAACCCAAAAAAAACCAAACGGATGCTGGAGTACGTTCTTTAAAATTTAATAAAATTAACAAAAGTTAAAATAAAAACAATTAAAGGTCCAGGACGCGTTTCACCGCTATCACGGCTTCTTCAGCTGGTGTCATCTGAATAAAGGCCTCCAAGCATCATGTTATAGTCACACAAGTCGGAAAAATAAGTGATAACACATGTTATTAATTAACGAGTGGCGTGCGTTCCACGTCTCGCAATGAGAGCTGTCCGGGTTCTGGCAGTGAGGCGCCATTTTGCGCAGGCGCAGTATGGAGTTTCCGCGTTTCAAGATGCGTTTCAGTGACGTAGCCGATCTTTATTACGTTCTTGAACGTTTGTTCATAGACATCAAATATAAATAAAAACAATGAAGTAGAATTAGTGTATACAATACGCATTATATTAATTCCCAATTGAAAAAGGCAAAACCTCTTGAATCGCCACATATCTCGAAACACAAGTCAAAGGAAAAGGAATCGATAAAGGAAAAATCGATCTATGAATTGAAAAAAAGGATTATCTCTGTAAAAATGGGGATCTATCATCGGATGATGTTATGTCCATGGCGACCTCTCCGATCTCATACCTCCATGTATATATATATAACAATATTAGTGTTATATAGAGATGTATTTTATCTATTGTCAGTCTGGATAAGATAGCTATAGATTATTCCTCAAATGTATCTTGGAGGACTGGAATTTACAGCCGACATGTATATAGATATGATGGAAAATATAATGAGAGGGATTGTTATTCCGCCTCCACCAATATTAAATTAACAAGGATAAACCTGGTGCGAGATGGGAAAAAATAAAGAAGCATCGATTTAGAGAAAAACCATCCTTATGAAAAAGATGGATACTAAATATAACTAATAAACCAATATGGCATATATTTTCACAATATGCCATATTGGTTTATTAGTTATATTTAGTATCCATCTTTTTCATAAGGATGGTTTTTCTCTAAATCGATGCTTCTTTATTTTTTCCATCTCGCACCAGGTTTATCCTTGTTAATTTAATATTGGTGGAGGCGGAATAACAATCCCTCTCATTATATTTTCCATCATATCTATATACATGTCGGCTGTAAATTCCAGTCCTCCAAGATACATTTGAGGAATAATCTATAGCTATCTTATCCAGACTGACAATAGATAAAATACATCTCTATATAACACTAATATTGTTATATATATATACATGGAGGTATGAGATCGGAGAGGTCGCCATGGACATAACATCATCCGATGATAGATCCCCATTTTTACAGAGATAATCCTTTTTTTCAATTCATAGATCGATTTTTCCTTTATCGATTCCTTTTCCTTTGACTTGTGTTTCGAGATATGTGGCGATTCAAGAGGTTTTGCCTTTTTCAATTGGGAATTAATATAATGCGTATTGTATACACTAATTCTACTTCATTGTTTTTATTTATATTTGATGTCTATGAACAAACGTTCAAGAACGTAATAAAGATCGGCTACGTCACTGAAACGCATCTTGAAACGCGGAAACTCCATACTGCGCCTGCGCAAAATGGCGCCTCACTGCCAGAACCCGGACAGCTCTCATTGCGAGACGTGGAACGCACGCCACTCGTTAATTAATAACATGTGTTATCACTTATTTTTCCGACTTGTGTGACTATAACATGATGCTTGGAGGCCTTTATTCAGATGACACCAGCTGAAGAAGCCGTGATAGCGGTGAAACGCGTCCTGGACCTTTAATTGTTTTTATTTTAACTTTTGTTAATTTTATTAAATTTTAAAGAACGTACTCCAGCATCCGTTTGGTTTTTTTTGGGTTTGACCACACAAAACCCATAGGCGCATACCTTGAGCTAGAATTAGCTCCACCGAATGTGAGTTAACACTCCGATGGGAGTCTCTTATTTCCTACCATTATAATTCAGATACGCACAGAGATCTCTTTTGTGTCTTTATTACATATTCGCCATACTGAGAGAACCACGAGTAACAACAAAGGAAAGGAGTGGGTTTCCTGTGAACACCTTCAGAGAAATAACCCAAAGGCACTTCCCCACTCAGAGCCAGTGTTGGGGCTCTATATTTGTGAGTGGGAATTTTCCTTATGTATATCTTGTTTCATTTTGTCATAACATACTGCACCAATATAGCTTTTTTATTCTTCCATATGTTGAACCTCTACGGATGAAACTCTAACAAGATTTACCCATATATCCCTTGCGTCTTACCAATTCGCGCTGACCAGATACGTATCTTTCTTAGTATTTGTTCTTGGTTTGGGGGAAACCACTACTTTCTGGTCGAGCTGGGTATTGGGTATATCACTTTGTTCTGGGCGCTTACCATCTCTTTTCTCTCAACGTGAAAAATGCGTTCGTCTGACCCTAGCCTAAAAGCTGGTGTTAATGGCAAATTCTATCAACCTGCCGAAACCAAATACACCAGCCCAAAAAATAAAACGCAGCGAAGTATAGTTACACATTCTACACATACCCAAACAATAAAATGGAGAAGTTGCGCGTGTTTTTATTATTGCTGCAGGATATATACTCAGATTGACTTTGACAGGCGCAAAAACTAAACGTGAGATAATTGTGGTTCTTAATTCTGATTGGCTGAATCGCGTGAAAAAAAACGGTCCGCACACTGATTTCTGCACGCAACGTTGGTGCACGCGCGTTTGTGCGCGTCCGTTTAACACGTGTTATTACTCGACGGATGAAAAAATGGGCAAGGATTGTAATACCAGCGTTAATATATGCGCGTTAACGTTTAACGCTTGGCGCAAAAATTCACGCGTTGCATTTTTGCGTTTTTGCGTGAAGAATGTTATAGGGCCCTTAGCATTTTCAGAATCATTTAGCGCCAGCTTTTAGGAGTTGTTAAAATTTTTCATTTTGCATCCTGATGGTATATTGCAGATAAAGCGGGTCTATGGAGGCGCTAATATATGTGAGGTGGGTTTGTTTAGATCTGAATGTGCACAAAAACCTCAACAGAAAATGTGCTTTGAATACAAGGAAGTCGGGGGAGTCCTAGTGGCGCAACTATTGGGTACAGATTCCCAAAATGATTGCCAATTGCCAATCATTTTGGGAATCCATACCCAATAGCAGGGGTCAAGTCCTGCAGGAACTTATGGGAACAGTTCCCTCACTATTTTAGCAGGAGGAACTAAGTTCCCTTTTTTACTGATAAACTTCGAAAGCTGCAATACCTTTACATATAGACGCAATTTTATAAAACTGTCTATATTTAAGGGTTTTCTTGGATGTTAGTACATTAGGAAGACATGGGGATGACAATTTCTCAGTGTTTGCCAGAGCAATGGCATTCTGACGCTTAAGGCTGGGGTCAGACGAGCGTGATTTCTACGGACTGTACGTGCGTGCAGTACGGACATCGTCAGTACGGATGACGCAGTAGTGGTCACACAGTCCGTTTTTTCACTGAAGTTATTTTTGACGGATGTAGGAGGGGAAAATAAATTACAATGAAAAAACATTCTGTCCGTCAAAAATGCTGGACGTATAAATGCAGTCCGTCTGACCTCGCTCCATCACTCACACACAAAGCTATGCAGACGTTGTGGACGCAGCGCACTCCGCACGTCCGTTCTAGCAGTATTACGTTCTTGCCTAACCTGCGTCCGTTTGCCGCGGCCGTTGTGCGTCCGCAGTTCATTGCGGACGTACTTCATGTGTCAGGCTCCAATGGACTTACTTTCATGCTATCACGGACGTACTTTTAGGCGCAATCACGGACGTGAACACTACGCTCGTCTGACCCCAGCCTAAAGAAGCGCTGCAGCGGCTCCCCGTTAATCGTTGAGACTAGAATTTACAGAAATGTTGGTGAGTTCCCCCACTTTTTAGGACTTGACCCCAATAGTTGCGCCACTAGGACTCCCCCCCCCACTTCCTGATGGTATATTTCGCCTGCACTTTGTAATACCTCACTTATCGAAACGCTAAAACTAGATTGCGTCTCCTATACCTAACATGGGGAGCGCAAGGTACAGTAAGCTCGCGCAAGCTGCGAGGCGCAGAACCTTTTCACCCGTCCGTAGCGTCAAGATCAGAATATTGATGGCAGACGTTAAACTTTCTTCTCCTAGCGCTTACGCTTACATATCGAGACGCTACATTAGCACCAACTATAGAATAAGGCTAGGGTCAGATGAGCGCGTTTTTCTACAGACTGGGCGTCCGTGCAGTACGGACGCACTTTTTGTCGGAAGACGCAGTAGTGGCCACACAGTCCGTTTTTGTGACTGGCGTTATTTTTGACGGATGTAGGAGGGAAAATAAATTAAAATGAAAAAACATTTTGTCCGTCAAAAATGCTGGACGTATAAATGCAGTCCGTCTGACCACGTTCCATCACTCACACACAAAGCTATGCGGACGTTGCGGACGCAGCGCACTCCACACGTCCGTTCTAGCGGTTCGGCCTTCTCGCTAACCTGCGTCCGTTTGCCGCGTCCGTAGTGCGTCCGCACTTCCGTGCGGACGTACTTCATGTGTGGGGCTCCATTGGTCATGATTATCTGTTACCACGGACGTACTAAAGTGCGGCTACACGGACGTTAACACTGCGTTCGTCTGACCCCAACCTAAGGCACCGAGAGTTTAAGCAACAGCAACATGATGTGAACTCTACACTTGGTTACGTGTCGATACACAAACATAAGCGGGGGAGCTACGGTGCTTTTCTGAAAACTAGTATCAAGCTCAAAACTTCGTGAATAGACTAGACCCACCCCCCTGCTGCCTCACTTCCTCTTTAGGTGGCTGAGCATCATGGGAAGTGTAGTTCCAAACCATCTGGGAATCAGGGAAGTCGATTCTGCAAAAAAGTGCATACCTCCCCACCCAAACACAATGTATCACCGCCGAATCACTTCCTCCTGGGGCACAGCTGCAAATATTTACTGTTACTGCCAGGAAACCTCCCATTACTATACCTGCTGGGTTGTATTCAATTCAGCTTCCAGGGTAAGATTCAGGGGTTACGCTTTGTTACGTTAGGCCTACTCGGGTGAGAATAAACAGTGCAGATCTGTGTTTCAGACCCGGGTCTAGTAATGGAGCTGTGTGCCCTCTGCTCCCTCCGCGTCACGTTACTCAGCGGGCAAACCTTAAAGGAGCAGCATGGAAATGTGACACACAATAAAAAAAAGACGCATTCACAAATCTGGTAGAAATTCACAGCGTTTTGGTGAAAGGAGCTGAAACTGAATTGTTTGAAAGAATACCAGTGCTTTCAAATTCAGGTTATTTTGCCATGAATATATTTTTCCAGCAAGTCACTGCTTAGTGAATAATCCCTATAGCAGTGGTGGTGAACTTTGGCACCGCAGATGTTTCTGAACTATAGGGGTTTTATGCTAATCTCCGAATTCACCCCGAATTGCAATTTCAGGGTAATTTGTCTATTCACTAAGCTGTCAGTTTGCCAAATACAGACAAAGCGACGGTGAAATACGGCGCAATTCCCCACGATTCAGCAGCACCGAAATAGCCCCATAGAAGACTTTTGTGTCTAAGGCTAGGGTCAAACGAAAGCGTTTTTCGCATTGTCCGTAAAAAAGTGCATCCGAACGCTTTGGTGTATTTTTTTCACGGAAGGCGCGAAAGCGGTCATACGATGCGCAATTTCAGCCGTGATTTCATACGGATCCAAATCAGGACACTTTTTGCGTCTGGACGTGATGTTGGCCGGACATTAGCAGCATCTGACATCTCCTAATCACGCAAACGCACGCCGCTAGCGGACACAGCGCACTCTGTACGGCAGTCCTAGCGGTTTCACATTCTCGAAAAAATGCGTTCGTTCGCCGCTTGCGTTGCATGGCCGAACATTCGTGCGACCGTACTTCGTATATTGGCCGTCATTTGCTGCTGCTGCTGCGGCCATAATTAAGTGCGGCTGCGCCACGTTTGCGCTGCGTTCGGCTCTCCCTAGCCTTACATTCACAGAACGTCGAACTGCATCGAATTTGAGGTGAAATGCCCTGATTTTCAGTGTTTCAATTCGACAGGTTTAAACAGGTGAATCTCATAGGTTTCACTTAAAAAGTAATATCCTTTTTCTTTTAAAATGTTTTCTTAATTTTTTTGCATTGTAGGACCTTGTACAGGAGGGGTTAACTATCATCCAGATGGAGAATAACCAGCTATTATCCCATGGTCATCACTAAGGCTAGGGTCAGACGAACGCATTTTTCACGTGTGTTTAGCCGCACGAAATCACGGCCGTGCTAGCAGAAAATGACGTCCAATGTCGGGGAACATACGACGAACGGCCGCACGAAAGTTCGTCCGTGCAACGCAAGTGGCAAACGAACAAATTTTTTCGAGAACGTCAAACCGCTACTACTGACGTACAGAGTTACGCTGCGTCCGCATAGCGACGTGTGTGCGTGATTAGGAGACGTCAGACGCTGCACACGTCCGGCCAACATAACGTCCAGACGCAAAAAGTGTTTTAATGATGATCCGTACAAAATCACGGACGAAAAGGCGCATCGTATGACCGCTGTCGCGTATTCCGGGAAAAAATACGTACGTTCGTTCGAACGCACTTTTTCACGGACAACGCGAAAAATGCGTTCGTCTGACCCTAGCCTTAACGTACAAGCCCGTTATGATCTGGGGTGGCTTCAGTTAGTCAGGTCTAAGTATAGCAATGATATGTGCCCAAAAAATAAGGTCATGTGACTCCCTGAATATACTGAAAGAGCAGGTTTTTCCCCTTGTAAGAAATGATGACCCTCTTACTGGGTTAACTCTTTAGGGATTGCGCACAAATAAGACACACAGACAAGTGTAAGTAAAAATAACAGATGTATATTGACATTGTTTGTCATATTACTGTTACAGTTAGATAAAAAATACAACAAACAATTATATTTTCCAGAAACCTTTTAATAATGACCATAAAATGTATCAAAACCAGATACAGATTCGTAGCAATTTGTGTAAAAGCTCTTAAATTCTTACACCATCAATGTGTTTTTTCTTCCCTGATGGCACAGCGGGCATATTCCAAGATGGCAATGCCAGGATTCATCGAGCTCAAATTGTGCGAGAGTGGTTCAGGGAGCACGAGACATCATTTTCACACGTGGATTGGCCACCGCACAGTCCAGACCTTAACCCCATTGAGAATCTTTAGGATAATGTGCTGGAGAAGACTTTACGCAGCGCCGCGACTCTCCCATCATCAACTCAAGATCTCGGCCACAAATTAATGCCACTCTGGACGGGAATAAACGCTGTGACATTGCATGAGCTTATTGACACGATGCCACGGCGAATGCGTGCCGCAATCACAGAAATAGGCGACACAACCTAATATTAGAGTGTGTGAACACGGCAACCCTTCAGGCATGATTCTAAAGCTTTTTAAAGTCCATTTTATTAATTCCAGTCTGGTAAAAGAAGTATTCTAGCAGTTGAACCTATTAATTTATTTTCTACCTAGGATGTGTTTGTCCTATTACTTCCAAAGTCTGCTGGAGTGAGCCTTATGTGCCTTGATCAGAGCCGGGGGCGGACACTTCTGTGTTGCATAGATTGGGTCAGATGTGTACACCAGCTGTAAGAGTTAAACCTAAATCAGGGGTCAGCAACCTTGGCCCTCCAGATGTTTTGGATTTACATTTACAATGAGGCTTGGCCAACTTAATGAGTGGTTGAACATCATGGGAGATGTAGTTCCAAAACATATGGAGAACCAAGGTAGTTGACCCCTAGAGTAAATGTCCGAGACCTCTAATCCTAGCAAGTCCCAGATTTATTTATTTATTAATAATCAGGGTTATTCAGAGAGAGGTGAAAAGCAGGAGAATGGCTGGAGAATGGAAAAATCTAGGTCAAAATAGCCGATTTGGAAAGTGAGATAAATGGGAGAATTTTTCTGGTTTGGCTATTTTGACCTAGAATTTTCCATTCTCCAGCCATTCTCCTGCTTTTCACCTCTCTCTGAATAACCCTGAAAGTATTTTACCAGGAAGGATACATTGAGATTTCTCTCATTTTCAAGTATGTCCTGGGTTCAAGAACATTGAATTGTTACAGAAATACAAAATAATAAATGCAAGATATTAAAACAAAACCAAATATACAGATTAACAGAAAATAAATATGTAGGAAATATAGTCACTATGTTACATGTTTACAGGTGCATTCTGTATATAGTCACTATGTTACATGTTTACAGGAGCATTCTGTATATAGTCACTATATTACATGTTTACAGGTGCATTCTGTATATAGTCACTATTTTATTATTATTATTATTAATTTATAAAGCGCCAGCATATTCCGCAGCGCTGTACTATGTTACATGTTTACAGGTGCATTCTGTATATAGTCACTATGTTACATGTTTACAGGCGCATTCTGTATATAGTCACTATGTTACATGTTTAAAGGTGCATTCTGTATATAGTCACTATGATACATGTTTACAGGTGCATTCTGTATATAGTCACTATGATACATGTTTACAGGTGCATTCTGTATATAGTCATCATGTTACATGTTTACAGGTGCATTCTGTATATAGTCATCATGTTACATGTTTACAGGTGCATTCTGTATATAGTCATCATGTTACATGTTTACAGGTGCATTCTGTATATAGTCACTATGTTACATGTTTACAGGTGCATTCTGCATATAGTCATCATGTTACATGTTTACAGGTGCATTCTGTATATAGTCACTATGTTACATGTTTAAAGGTGCATTCTGTATATAGTCACTATGTTACATGTTTACAGGTGCATTCTGTATATAGTCATCATGTTACATGTTTACAGGTGCATTCTGTATATAGTCACTATGTTACATGTTTAAAGGTGCATTCTGTATATAGTCATTATGTTACATGTTTACAGGTGCATTCTGTATATAGTCACTATGTTACATGTTTACAGGTGCATTCTGTATATAGTCACTATGTTACATGTTTACAGGTGCATTCTGTATATAGTCATTATGTTACATGTTTACAGGTGCATTCTGTATATAGGTCACTGTGTTACATGTTTACAGGTGCATTCTGTATATAGTCATTATGTTACATGTTTACAGGTGCATTCTGTATTGAGGTATGTTAATAGGGAGCTCTTAAGTGACTTTAGACTGGGGGAAGATTTGATGGCGTCTGGGAGGTTATTCCATAACTGTGGTGCTGTGTAGGAAAATGAGGACCGAGCCACTTTCTTTTTGTATTGTGGTATTGCAATTAAGGTGCAGGTCCTGGATTGGAGGTTATAGGATGAGGGACCTGCTGAGGGAAGCAGCCTATTCAGGTAGGGTTGCAGCTTCCCAGAAAAGCTTGGAAAGATGAAGGGTGCGTCTAGATTCCAGCGACGGCCAGTTTAGTTCTTTTAACATGTCACAATGGTGGGTCATGTAGTTACATTGTAATGCAAAGCGGCAGAATGAGTTATACAATGTAGTAAGTTTATGAAGCTGCGTTTACGGGGCAGCTGCATACACTACATCTCCATATTATTATTATTATTATTTATTAAGCGCCAACACATTCCGCAGCGCTGTACAAAAGATGCAATGGGTAAAGACAGGACAATTTTACAATACATACAGGAGGCCGGTCAGTATTCCTGCCAGCAGATACAGGAGGACATGAGGGCCCTATTCCCATGGGAACTTACGATCTCGAGGGGTGAAGAGGTTAGTGTATTCAATAGCCGGCATAAGCATTTGCTGTACAATCTGCTTTCTTACCGCGGGGCTCAGGCAGGATTTGTTTCTGTACAGGGCACCTAGTTTGGGGTAAAGTCTAGATGAGAGTTTTTCGATGTGGGGGCCAAAGGATAGATTAGGGTCTAACCACATACCTAGATATTTGAGAGAAGTGACTGTGGTCAGCGTGTCATTTGGTTTTGTCCCCACACATAGATGGGAAGGTTGTAATTTGTGTAGTTAGATTACCGTATACTTTATTATTTTTTCCGTTTTAAAATGTTATAATATGAAATGCACGCTGTGACACTTTCAGAATAACCAGCGTAAAAGAATAATACTGTCCCGCCAGGCCGATGAAGGGACGGATATAGGATGCGTGCATGCGCGGCGGCTCAGGGGATGAGAGCTATGTCAGTGTATGGGTAAGGAAGCGTATGTACATACAGAGATGCCTGCAGCTAATGATTGCCAGAGTTTTGTATTCTTAGCTTCATTTATTTGACCCTAAAACATATAAAGTCAGTGAATTTTCTGCCGCATGCCATGCTGTATATTATTTACAGCGCCTGTAACCATGAAAGCCATATGGCGACTAGGAGTGCTTTGTGGGTCAAAGGTGCGGGCACACAGATAACCCGTATAATACAAAGAGTATGCGTCAATATAATGGAATTACCCTCAACCTGACTATAGTATCATCAAAAAAATGATATTTTCCTCTTTATTGTCCGTTATGGGCACTTTCTCCTTATCTTGTAATAGAACATTTTAAATATTTTTGAACTTTTGCGCATATCAGCTCATCGTGTCAAAGCTAGCGGTTTGTTACTTTTTAACCAATGTTAGCGTGTTATTCCTATTTAACCCCCTCAGCCGTAAATTGCTTTCTTTTTAACCCCTTCACTGCCATGGAATTTTCCATAAACCGACTCTGGCACTGAACAGGTTAAAGAAAAAAGTCTGCAGACCCTCCTGGCCTAAAAGCATGCACTTTACTTACCAGTTAACTCCCGGTGCGCACGCGGATCCTGCTATGTGACTTGAAATAATATAAAGGGGTCACTGGCGCGCGCAGCCCCGTTACGTTAGGGTGGGCACCCATGGAACATTTATTAATTGAAAACTTATGTTTAGAAGATTTTGCAGAAAATGGAGATTTTCTATTGGAAGTAACAAACGTGTAATCAGAGATATCGTCAGATTTTATGATAGTTATGATGAACCAGATAAGGGACATGTAAAATGTCAGTGTAGGAGCTGAAAGAGGACCTCATCACCCAACATTAGGGTGTACCTGGGCACACCAGCCACATCCCATGCGCAGGCCAATGAAAGGGTTTTTCAGAAAACACCAAAAATGTCACAGAAATTTCAGCGCTTTCTCATTCGGTGCACTTTGGGTCCCCGAACTGCGTCGAACGTGGAGCCGTCGATATCCATTGACGTCCGCTGAATGCCACCAATTGGACAACTGAACGCCGCCGAAGACCACCGAGCTGACCGCTGAATGCCATCGAACATCACCGAGCTGACCACCGAATACCGCCGAACTGCAGGAAAAAAAATCCATTGCCGACCGCCGAAGACAACTGATCGGACCACTGAACGCCGCCGAAGACCACCGAGCTGACCGCTGAATGCCGTCGAACATCACCGAGCTGACCGCCGAACGTAGAGCTGCCAAATTCCATTGCCGACCGCCGAAGACAGCTGATCGGACCACTGAACGCCGCCAAAGACCACTGAGCTGACCGCCGAATGCCGCCAAACACCACTGAACTGACTGCCGAATGTGGAGCTGCCGATATCCGTTGCCGACTGCCAAAGACAGCTGATCGGACCACTGAACGCCGCCGAAGACCTACCGAGCTGACCACCGAACGCCGCCGAACACCACTGAGCTGACCACCGAACACCGCTGAACTGCAGGAAAAAAAACTCTGTTATTCTTCTAAAAGGTGTTTAAACCAATAAAAATGCATTAAAATGTGTAAAATAGTAAAACCAAAAGGTCTTATAATAAAACTGTCTGTTACAGAATAAACCAAAAAAAACGCCTTTAAAAAGAAAAAAAATGGCAAATACATAGGAAGACCTTATGCTAGAGCAGTGCAGGTTGGGAGAGGTAGTTGTAAATAGGCTAATGCCCCAGGTCAGCTGGTCAGACTAGACAGGCTGCAGTGAAGTCCTGGAGTGGAAGGTGATTAAGGGACCGAGCAAGCAGTGGTAAGAGCTGGCCCGGATCGGCTCACTATAGGGATCGGCTCACTATAGGGATCGGCTCACTATAGGGATCGGGGCTGGAAACATGACAAAAAGTAAAAAAAACAAAATCAAAACATTTTAAAAATTTTCTTACACAATTTATTTTCTTAGTTTTGCAGGAAAAGGTGTGCCTCTGGTGAGCAAATTTCTCTATAGGTTTAAAAAGGTTTGAATCCCAGCAAGAGCACCTCTCCAGTAAGTGTCCTTGGGCAAGACACCTAACGGTACATACTCGCCACCCAGGACATACTTGAAAACTAGGGAAATCTCAATGTATCCTTCCTGGTAAAATACTTTCTTAAAACAAAAATATATGTATATAAAAATAGGTTGTTTGTCTACCTCAGTGAACATGTAGCATTTAATTGCCAATCGATTGATGTAATGGTGTTGGGGTCATGATATGGACACCAGTATATGGGCACCAGTATATAGGCATTGAGGACCACAATGTCCCAGCACCATTCTTCTTCTGAGGTGCACTGGGCTGACTAAATACAGAACAGCAAGAGAGAGGCTTCTGTGAGTTCATTTATTAATTTATAGGGAAGAACTATGGTCGTTTGTACTTTTCTCCATGTCAAAACTTGGTAGCACACCTCAACCCTTGGACCGGCCACACAAGAAGAGGTCTTATCCAGTGTTCGGGAGAAACAATCTGTAACCGCTCGTCGTTGACTTCGCTTCACACACCCTTTGCAGGTTTTTTGGCACTAGACAGTACGATTTGTTCTTGTTTTTGCCTATTCTTAGCTTGGCTGTGAAGGTGAGCCATTGATTTAGCAAACTCCTGGTAGAGCGGCTCATGGCTTTGGCCTGACTGTGGAGGACGGGGCTTTGTTGACGGCCAACATAACCCAAATTTTGTCAGGAAGAAAAGATCAAGGACTTCAGAATTACAAGACAAGTGACCGAGAGACACATTTTGGGTTCCTGTGTGAACTAGAAACGTAAACTGTTACAGGTTACATCCTGCTAGATCTGGTTCTACCAACGTGTAGGTGCTACATTATCGAAAGAGGTTTCTCAGACATGTCTAGTGATAAGATTTACAACATTGCAGCTGATACAAACGAAGATTACCCCTCACACATTTTACATAAACGGGACTTTTTTATAGATATCGAGACTGTAACGTGGCAGCGGCTGAATGGACTCTGATATCAGCCTCGCGGATCCTGTATAAAGGTATCAAACACAGAAACAACACTGGCAAGGAACCTATAGTATTTATCCTCCCCAAGCACTGACTTTACATGGACGGATTGCTAGGTGTCATTCAGGAGGATGTTCAGACAATCATTATAGGGAATCCAATAGTTGTCTCCACAGAAATACATTGAAATTATTTTATTGAGTTTTATTGCTGTGGAGCTCTATGATACACAATGCACATTACATTGAGCTTTATTGCTGTGGTGCTCTGTAATAGGCTCATACACAATGCACATTACAATGAGTTTTATTGCTGTGGAGCTCTATGATACACTCTCACATTACATTGAGCTTTATTGCTGTGGAGCTCTGAAATAGGCTCATACACAATGCATATTACAATGAGTTTTTTTTTTTTTTTTTTTGAGAAAGGATTTTACCAGGAAGGATACATTAAGATTTCTCTTGTTTTCAAGTATGTCCTGGGTGGCGAGTATGTACCATTAGGTGTCTTGCCAAGGACACTTACTGGAGAGGTTGCTTGCTGGGATCGAACCCATGACTCCACAGGCTCTCTCCACGCAGAGCAGTGACATTACCTCTACTCCACCCAGCCGGTTGCTGTGCATCTCCGTGATATGCTCATACACACCTCAATTTGCTGTGAGTTTTATTGCTGTGGAGCTTTGTGATACGCTCATACACAATTCACATTACAATGAGTTTTATTACTGTGGTGCTCTGTGATACGCTCATACACATTGCACATTACTGTGATTTTTACTGCTGTGGAGCTCTGTGATACGCTCATACACGCCTCACATTACATTGAGCTTTATTGCTGTGGAGCTCTGTGATACACTCATACACATTGCACATTACAGTTAGTTTTATTTCTGTGGTGCTCTGTGATACTCTCATACATAATGCACATTACTGTGATTTTTATTTCTGTGGAGCTCTGTGATACACTCATACATAGCGCACATTACTGTGAGTTTTTATTGCTGTGGAGCTCTGTGATCACTCATACACACCGCACATTACTGTGAGTTTTATTGCTGTGGAGCTCTGTGATACACCCATACACACCACCCAATACATTGAGCTTTATTGTTGTGGAGCTCTGTGATACACTCATACACACCACCCAATACATTGAGCTTTATTGTTGTGGAGCTCTGTGATACGCTCACACACAATGCACATTACAATGAGTTTTATTGCTGAGGTGATCTGTGATACGCTCATACACACTGCACATTTCTGTGATTTTTACTGCTGTGGAGCTCTGTGATACGCTCATACACACCACACATTACTGTGAGTTTTATTGCTTTGGAGCTCTGTGATACACCCATACACACCACCCAATAATTTGAGCTTTATTGCTGTGGAGCGCTGGGATACGGCCATATACACAGCACATTACAGTGAGGCTTATTGCTGTGGTGCTCTGTAATATTCTCATAGACAGAGCACATTGCAGTGATTTTTATTTCTGTGAAGCTCTGTCATTGAGCTTTATTGCTGTGGAGCTTTGTGATACGCTCATACACGCTGCATATTACTGTGATTTTTATTGCTGTGGAGGTCTGTGATACGGCCATATACACAGCACATCACTGTGAGTTTTATTGTTGTGGAGCTCTGTGATACAATTATACACTCCACTTTTATTGTTGTGGAGCTCTGTGATACAATTATACACTCCACCCATCACTGTGCGTTTTAATTCAGTGGAATACGTTGATACAATCACACACACTGCTGTTGATACAGTCTTGCTCACATAATACATAATTTCCCCTTTCTACATTTAACTATATAATTTATAAGATCTAAAAGTATGTTGCAAAACATAAACGTTAATCAATATTCTTAGTTAAATTAATGCTCACAGGATTCAGTGACTGGCTGATAGATTAATTATTAGCATTTAAGTACCCTTTGACATAAGTCCTGCAATATGCATTGATAAACTACTACTATTATAGACCTGCTGTGCTTCTATCTGATTTGAATCACATAATTATCATGACTTTGAATAACCTTTGGACTACATGTTGCTGATTATTCTGTACCAGCAGTCATATCAAAGTATTATATCACATGCTCACATGCAAATCACATGGAAAAATACAAACCTTTAGGCCCGTGTCAGACGAACGCAGTGATCACGTCCGTGTTGCCGCACAGTTTAACATCCGTCGTAGCATAGAATCATGAGCAATAGAGACCCACACAAGAAGTGCGTCCGCACCGAACTGCGCACGCACAACGCACGTGGCACCGGACGCAAGTTAGGCAAGAACGTAAAACCGCTAAGGCTGGGGTCAGACGAGCGCAGTGTTCACGTCCGTGTTGCCCGCACATAAGTACGTCCGTGATAGCATACAATTGTGTTAAATGGAGCCCCACACACGAAGTACGTCCGCACAGAAGTGCGGGGGCTGACGGACGCTGCAAACGGACGCAGGTTAGGCAAGAACGTAATACTGCTAGAATGGACGTGCAGAGTGCGCCACATCCACAACGTCCGTGTAGCTTTGTGTGTGAGTGATGCAACGAGGTCAGACGGACTGCATTTATACGTCCAGCATTTTTGACGGACAGAATGTTTTATCATTTTAATTTATTTTCCTTGCTACATCAGTCAAAAAATACGTCAGTGAAAAAAACCGACTGTGTGGCCACTACCTTGTCGTAAGTCAGTAAGTACGTCCGTACTGCACGGACGCACAGTCCGTACAAAATGCGCTCATCTGACCCTAGCCTTAGGCTAGGGTCAGACTAACGCATTTTTCACGTTGTCCGTGAAAATGTGCGTTCGAAGAATGGACGTATTTTTTCACGGAATACGCGATAGCGGTCATACTATGCGCAGTTTCATCCGTGATTTTGTACGGTCATCAATAAAACACTTTGTGCATCTGGACGTTATGTTGGCCGGACATTAGCAGCGTCTGATGTCTCCAATTCACGCACACACGCCGCTAGCGGACGCAGCGCACTCTGTACGTCAGTACTAGTGGTTTAACGTTCTCGAAAAAAATGCGTTCATTTTCCACTTGCGTTGCGCAGCCGGACTTTTGTGCGACCGTACTTCGTATATTGGCCGTCATTGCCCGGCATCTGCTGCTAGTGCGGCCGTGATTAAGTGCGGCTGCACGCGCGTTCGCACTGCCTCAGTCTGACCCTAGCCTTACATGGACGCGCAGAGTGCACCACATTGGCGTAGCGTTCTGTGCGTGTGATGAGGAGACGTCAGACACAGCACATTTGCGACGTCCAGCACCTTGACGCACAAAATGCCTTTTCCTATCCTTTTTCATATTAATTTTGTTTCCCATATTTCCCTTTTTTTCTACATCCGTCATAAAAAATGGACCGTGTGGTGTCTACAGTATCTTCCGTCAAAACGTCCGTCCGTTGCGCATGCACGCAGAGTGCGCTCAGACTGCGTTCATCTGACTCTATCCTTAGACACAAATAGTAGGACGCACACTATCAGGGTTATTCAAAGAGAATCGAAAAGTCATCGCACGTTCGGTGACTTTTCGTTCTCTTCAATTCGTTGCAATTTGGCGATCCCATTTCGGCCACCCTGCGGTGTATTCAGCAAGCACCACAGGGCCATCGTAGTGCAGGGAAAAGCCGTTGAACACTCACCGCAAAACCCGGCGAAGGCACACCGAAACCTGCAAAAACATCTGGATTAACCCCGCCAAACACGCTGGAGAAAGCCAAAGCAGGAGCCGATCAGAGTGCAGAGCAGCCGCCGGAAAAACCCGACACCGCAGACGAATGGAGTGAAAAAAACAAAACAGTACGCTTAAGGCTGGGGTCAGACGAGCGTGATTTCTACGGACTGTACGTCCGTGCAGTACGGACATCGTCAGTACGGAAGACGCAGTAGTGGCCACACAGTCCGTTTTTTCACAGAAGTTATTTTTGACGGATGTAGGAGGGAAAAATAAATTACAATGAAAAACCATTTTGTCCGTGAAAAATGCTGGACGTATAAATGCAGTCCGTCTGACCACGTTCCATCACTCACACACAAAGCTATGCGGACGTTGCGGACGCAGCGCACTTTGTGCGGCCGTTCTAGCGGTTGTACGTTCTTGCCTGCCTTGCGTCCGTGGGCCGCGGCCGTTGTGCGTCCGCAGTTCAGTGCGGACGTACTTCGTGTGTCAGGCTCCAATGGACTTTCTTTCATGCTATCACGGACGTACTTTTAGGCGCAATCACGGACGTGAACACTACGCTCGTCTGACCCCAGCCTGAATGTCTGAAAAGTGAAACGCTGTTTGCAAAGAAACTACTGAGCGAAAATGTCTGAAATTTACATATAAGATCCAATGAATGATAATAAAAAGGGCTGTTACAGAAGAAAGAAAAAACGATAAAAAAAAAACGGAAGAGTTTTTTTCGCAAAAAAATCCCGAAAAATGCCTAAAAGATCCTAAAAAATCTGTAAATAAAGAGACTTTTTACTGCAGAATAAAATAATTAACGGTTTATGCGATATTGGATTAACGGCTGGGTGGAGTAGAGGTAGAGAGAGCCTGTGGAGACATGGGTTCAATCCCGGCCAGAGCACCTCTCCAGTAAGTGTCCTTGGGCAAGACACCTAACGGTACATACTCGCCACCCAGGACATACTTGAAAACGAGAGAAATCTCAATGTATCCTTCCTGGTAAAATACTTTCTCAAAAAAAAAAAAAGGGAATATTTTTAACACTGAAGCCTATGGGATTCGTCTGAATAAACCTGTCGCATGAAACCACCGAACAGCAGGGCATTTCGGCAACTTTTCCCTGCTGGTTTGTGTTCTCTGAATAGACGAAGCATTGCTTCTCTATGGGGGATATCACTGCCCTCGAGCAGGCAACGAACAGGCATCGTATGTGCAGGCAATTCGTCAACATTTGGCAAAATGCCTGCTCTCTGAATAGCCGAATGGCCAAGAAAGGTAACCGTACGCTGAATTTTCAGCGTTCGGTTACCTTTCGGCCAGATTTCGGATCTCTTTGAATAACCCTGTATGTTTAAGTTGTTTTTATTTTCTGCTTTTACTGAAGTGAGTTTCTCCTATCTCGGGTATTGCCCGGCTCGAGCATCTATAGATAGTACATGCGGCATGGTAATCTGTATTCTTGTACTATTTCCTAAACTCCTAATTGCAGTTGTTGTGGCTCACATCGGTCGGTGGTCTCTGCTGGAGGCGGTTTCCCATCTTGCAAATAATGGAAACAGTAATTCTATCCGGTAGATCGAGTCTCCGCTTCAGAGCGTCGCTTGGATAACGCTGATTTTATTAACAAATTGAAGTGAGGATTCGTCCGGCGTGCACATCTTCTCATATCATGCAATACCATTCAATTATCCAGACATCCAGACGTTCCTGAATTCAGTCAATAACACTGGATGTTTGCTCAAACACACCCTGCATTCACAATCAGTATCGCTTCATGCTACGCAATAAACACATCAAAAGCGGACTAGAATTTGAGTCACGTTGCAGCCCCGGCTAAAAAGAGATAAAAGGGCAACAATTCAGCCTTTCAACTCTCTCAAAATTCTTTGTAGACCATTAGATAAAGTGCATAAATCAGATGACTGCTTATGTGCTGATTGTGATCGATAGAAAAGAATCTATATCCCAACTGTACACATAGGTAATCAACCCTTTAAGAGGAAACTCTATGCCACCGTTTATTGGGCTCCGGCGACTCTGTCCACTTTGGTGGAATGCGTTGGCCGATATCGAGGCACAGAGAATGACTCACACAGACACAGATTTAGGTTATCATTTCTATGCGCGCTTGAAGCTTGCACATAATTGGTTTTATTAGAATCTGAGAAAGGGAGATTTAGGGGTCGTTACATAAGAGGACCCCGGGAATGTCATGCATCAATCTGTAACCTTGCTACTTGTTACGTTCGATCTGTATAGCGGGAACGAACATCTCCGGAACATTTTATTATGGAGCAATAATAATTATGGAGCTTTACAATTATTATATAGCGCCAGCATATTCCGCAGCGCTGAACAATGAGCATGATATAGACAGGGTTACAATACATTGAGACAGAACAACATTTGATAAACCGATACATGAGGAAACGAGGGCCCTATTCCCGTGGGAACTCGCAATCTAAAAGGGTTGGTGGTGGAAACAAGAGGAGAGGACCGCAAGGTGGGAGTGATGGACTGGTTGGAAACAGGAGGAGAGGACTGCAAGATGAGAGTGATAGACTGGTTGGGGCAGTGAGGTGTATTAGTGAGTCGGGTGGTATGCTTCCCTGAATAGGAATGTCTTTTAAGAGAGGGAGAGATGTAGATAGTGGAGGGGTTGGTGGTACAGAGGCAGGAGTTCCATTTTAGGATGAATGCAGAGTCAAAGAGTAGAAGAGACATTGTGCAGCAGTATGTGGACCTTGCAGTTCCCTAATTTCAGCAGAGGGGAGGGGGGAGCTTGTGGCCATAAAAACAACGCATAGCTTGCATTGGAGAGACCAGAAGCCTGGGATTAGTAAAAGTAATTAGAGAGAGAAGTGAAGACAGCTGGAAAGGATGCCTGAAATTTGAGGTTGGTCCTGGGTGGGACTGCCAAGTGTGGAAATGAAGTTTGGTCTGTGTGTTTCTGGGCTGTGATTGCAGGGACGTTGCTTGCAGGAGGATCAGTGTGGGAATTAAGCTTTGTCTGTGTGTTTCCAGGCTTTGATTGCAGGGACCTTGCTTGCAGGAGGATCAGTGTGGAACAATAACCAAAGGGAATGAGATAAACGAACATATGATGGAAACAAGAGGTGTAGAGGGCCCTGCTCATAGGAGTTAACAATCTAGAGGGATTGGGGTTGAGCAAGACAAGAAGAATCTTACTAGATAGCAGGATCATTAGTGCCAGTGGTTTGGGAATGGTGGGGCCATAGAAGCAGCTTCAATCATGTGTGAGTAGGTGAGCAGAGGGATGAGTTGCATCAGTGATGTGGTACACTAATCTGAAGAGATGGGTTTTGAGGGATTTCTTGAAGGCCTGAAGATCAGGGGAGAGTTTGATAGGGCGAGGCAAGTCATTCCACAGGACCGGTGCTGCCCATGAGAAGTCTTGGAGTCTTGAATATCAAAAACACTTTCATTGTAATGCAAACATTTTAACTCTTCTTACAGTGATGATAATTCCTAATGGATCCTAACAGGTCATACCCCGTCCTTCTAAACCAGTGTTTCTCATCTGCGGCCCTCAGGTCCCCCTAACAGGCCAGGTTTGCAGGATATGTGAAGCGCAGCACAGGTGATATGATTTGCTGCTCAGTGATTGCAGGATTCAGTCTGCATTTCCCCAAGGTAACCCTTAAAACCTGACCTGTTAATGAGTCCTTAGGACGAGAGAGAAACTGCTCTAAACCAATTTTGGGACCAAAGAGGCTTTTGAGGAAGACAGCCGACTAATTAATTTACAATGGTGAAACCAAACGGATGTTTTGATAAAGTTTTGAAATTTAAAAACGTCCATTGAATCGACAATTCCCGTGCGGACCTTTATGTTTGTTTTGTCAGATTTGCTGCGGCTTCGATACATTGATCAGGAGACTGTGACCTGTCTCCTTGTGAGGTGCAAAGATGAAAGGTACACAGCAGATACAGAAAAGAGGTCAAAGTTAACCGATGGCATTATCGTATTACTGCTTAAACAAATTATCTGAGTGATAAGGGTGGAAGAGGAGCAAAGTACAAACAATTAAAAATCTCTGCTCTGGGAGTAATTATGAAGTGGCTCATACAACTCTACGGGGAGGGGGAGGTTGACTTTATAATGAATTTCTATCTTGCTGTATTTCTTCTTGTGTTCGTGTACTCACAGCTTCAGTGATACCCTTTAGTAGGGATGTGCCTGGCTGAAAAATTTGTTTTGTTTAGTTTAGTTTCGTTACGTTTTTAAATAATTTAGTTTTCGGAATTTCGTAACTAATTTTGTTTCGTATTTCGTTTATTTCGGATTTAATTATAATTTCGAATCGATTCGATAGTTGTTGATATCAATTATTCAAATTTCTCTTTTATGATGATGACACAGTGTAAAACAAAATAAATTCATTTCGAATTCGTATCGTATCGATTCGTTATTCGGAAGTACTTCCAAAATACGAATTATCAAATTTTGTTCCAAATTTTTCCGAAACGAATGCACATCTCTACCTTTTAGAGAAAGACTTCTTAACAAAATGTAAGTAGTCACAACCTGTAGAGGTGGAAGGAACCTGAACCCCTAAACCAGGGCTATCAAACTTCCAGCACCCCAGATGTTGATGCCTACAATTCCCAGAATGCTTTCTATGCGATTGATGGCCAGGGAATCATGGGAGTTGCAGTCCACAAACATCTGGAGGGCCAGAGTAGGGACAGCCCTGCCCTAAACTCTCTGATCCCTGCGAGAGAAACTGTCATAAGTTGGGTTTCGTCTTCTTTGGCTGCTCCAGTCTTCTGGCCTGTCACTCATGGAAAGTTCAGAGTAGCAACCATAGGGGATCATTGTCTTAAATCAGCATTTCGGCACAAGGACACTGATTTAATTCGGCCCAGTCCACAAATATCACTGTATTCTCGGCCGCAATTAGACCATTTTTCGGCTTTGGAGATTTCGCTAAGAGCAAACTAGCATTTTGGTTCCCAATTAAGATTTGTCTCAATTATCGGCATTCGTACCTATACTTTTTAATGGAAATTTCGCCACTGGCGATTTAATTCGAATCAATCGGTAGGCTCTGATTTGCACAAAAATATCAAGTGCTGAAACATGTCGCTAATGGCTCTTTTGGGCAGGGAAACAGGGAACATCAGCCTGAAACCATTCTGAATACCCTCAATTTTAATATTAATGTTGATTTAGCTCTAAAATTAATCCTAACCCTTACAATAATCTAACTGTAAACCAAAAAGTAGCCCTAACTGTAACCTAGCCCTAAAAAATAACCCTAACTGTAACCTTAACCCTAAAAAATAACCCTAACCCTGTAAGTAGTGGTCACCAGAGTTAGGGTTACTTTTAGGGTTAAGGTTTCTTTTAGAGTTAGGGTTACTTTTAGGGTTAAGGTTTCTTTTAGAGTTAGGGTTACTTTTAGGCTTAAGGTTTACTTTTAGAGTTAAGGTTTCTTTTAGGGTTAAGGTTTCTTTTAGAGTTAGGGTTATTATTTTTAGAGTTAGGGTTACTTTTAGGGTTAAGGTTTACTTTTAGGGTTAAGGTTTATTTTAGGGTTAAGGTTTCTTTAAGAATTAGGGTTACTTTTAGGGTTAGGGCTATTTTTGGAGTTAGGATATCGAGGGGTTCGAGTTTAATAGCAGCTTGAACTTTATCAAAAAGGGGTCATTTATCAAACTTTGCCTGTGGTCAATAAACCACTGTCATGTACCACAGTCTGAACACAGCAAGAAGATGTGGACTTTTTGTTCCTCTCTCCTATCTGACAGCATTTGACACATGCTCTATCAGTCTCTTTAAGACGGTCCTGCACCTCAGCCATTACGTTTCCATAAGGACAGATGAGATAAATGGGCATTCATTATACACAGTGCTCTCATTGGCTCACGGCCATAGAGAAGGTGGCCACATGCAGATGATTGCTGGCTGGGTGGAGTAGAGGTAACATCACTGCTCTATAACTGTGGAGACTGTGGAGTCATGGGTTCGATCCCGGCCAGAGCACCTCTCCAGTAAGTGTCCTTGGATAAGACACCTAACGGTACATACTCGCCACCCAGGACACACTTGAAAACGAGAGAAATCTCAATGTATCCTTCCTGGTAAAATCCTTTCTCAAAAAACCCCAAAAAAAAGAAGCCGTAAGAAGAGGTGATAAATCTCCCAGAGTAGCACCCAGGTCAAAGGACGCGAGGAACAAGCAATGATCTTGTTATCCATTCTCTGCTGAGGGAAGTGCACAGCACGGGTAGAGAAGTATACTGTATATGGAAATATACTGCACTGGAGTTGCATTGATAAAGGTCCTATGCAGTGCTTTTTTCTGGAAAAATAGGGGGGGGGTACTCTAACGCCCAGGGAAAAAATAATTATTATGACTATTTTCGTGTCCTAATAAATACTCCTTTATTAAACTCTGCTTAGTCTATTAAACTGTTTTGGTGGGTTTAATTTAAATGAACAGGGTGTTTCAAGTCATCTTTTTTAATATTTGGCTTATGAGATGGTGTCAGCTACTGTGCTGCCTGGAGCAATCAGACCCCTAGATATCAGACCTCCAGATATCAGACCTCCAGATATCAGACCCCCAGTAATCAGACCCCCAGTAATCAGACCCCCAGATATCAGACCCCCAGATATCAGACCCCCAGTAATCAGACCCCCAGTAATCAGACCCCCAGATATCAGACCCCCAGATATCAGTCCCCCAGGTATCAGAACCCCAGATATCATACCTCCAGATATCAGACCCCCAGTAATTAAACCCCCAGATATCAGACCACAGGTATCAGATCCCCAGTAATCAGACCCCAGGTATCAGAACCCCAGATATCAGAACTCCAGATATCAGATCCCAGTCATCAGACCCCCGCAAATCAGACCGCCAGATATAATCAGACATCCAGTAATCAGATCCCAGTAAATCAGATTCCCAGATATCAGACCCCAGATATCAGACCCCCAGATATCAGACCCCCAGATATCAGACCCCAGTAAACTAGACCCCCAGTAATCAGACCCCAGTAAATCAGACCCCCAGATATCAGACCCCAGTAATCAGACCCCAGATATCAGACCCCCAGATATCATACCCCCAGATATCAGACCCCAGTAAACTAGACCCCCAGTAATCAGACCCCAGTAAATCAGACCCCCAGATATCAGACCCCAGTAATCAGACCCCAGATATCAGACCCCCAGATATCAGACCCCCAGATATCAGACCCCAGTAAACTAGACCCCCGGTAAACTAGACCCCCAGTAATCAGACCCCAGTAAATCAGATATCAGACCCCAGTAATCAGACCCCAGATATCAGACCCCCAGATATCAGACCCCCAGATATCAGACCCCAGTAAACTAGACCCCCAGTAAACTAGACCCCCAGTAAACTAGACCCCATATATCAGACCCCAGTAAATCAGGCCCCCAGTAATCAGGCCCCCAGTAATCAGACCCCATATATCAGACCCCAGTAAATCAGGCCCCCAGTATTCAGGCCCCCAGTAATCAGACCCCATATATCAGACCCCAGTAAATCAGGCCCCCAGTAATCAGGCCCCCAGTAATCAGACCCCATATATCAGACCCGTGTAAATCAGGCCCCCAGTAATCAGACACCATATATCAGACCCCAAGTAATCAGGCCCCCAGTAATCAGGCCCCCAGTAATCAGACCCCATATATCAGGCCCCAGTAATCAGGCCCCCAGTAATTAGACCCCAGATATCAGACCTTAAGTAATCAGACTCCCAGAAATGTGTGGTGTGTGTGAGCGTATCAGAATCCACAGCAATATAACTCACAGGTGGCAGCCTCTGCATCCCTGGTGGTCCGGGTGGTTGTGGGGTGCTGCAACTGCGATATGTGCTTCGTCTCACACTGACTGAGCAGTCGCAAGTGCCAGGGATCGCTGATGATTCTGACCTGTCACCTGACCGCCGGCCTTCTCTGACACAGTCAGTGAGCGCCTGCGGTCAGGTGACACTGCCAGTTCATCTGCGATCGCCGGCGGCACCCGCGACTTCTCAGTCAGTGTGGGAGTGCTCTGTGTTCTGTGCGCTAAGCACAGATCGCAGTTGCCGCACGGCCCACAACCAAACGGACCACCAGGGATGCAGAGGCTACCTGGGAAGGAGGAGGCAGCCCCCCAGCGCCCCCCTCACCAGTCACACAGAGAGGGAGGGAGTGCCGCCCTGTGTCCTGACAAGCGGTGGCTACATGCCACCACACGCACTCAGGCCGGGGGAAACATATATGTATAACTAAATGCCGAGATGTGCTGGTACACCATACCGGCACGTACTGGCTTAAAAAAAACCTGGTCCTATGCCAGTACTGAAATGTTGCCACTGTTTCCTTTAAGCACCACACTGAATACTGTGCCTGGTGTGATTTTGGAGGCAAAGGGAGCCGAGAGAAGGGACGTAGTTTGAGAGGGACGTGGGGGGGCTGAATTCACTGCATGGTGGGAAACTTTTATTCCCCGAAGAGCAGGGAAGTGAGGGGAACGAGAGAGCACCAAAATGCCGGTGACATTTCAGTGCTCTCTGTATAACCCCTATAGTGTATCTGTACGTGGTCCTGTGGTGTGTTTGAATGATCAAGGGGTGTGGCTTATGCAATATGTGGGTATGTCACCATCAATGGGCGGAGCGTGGCACCCCCAAAACTAAAACCTCCACCCACTACCATTGATCAGAAAGTATTCCTGGAGTCCACAAGACATCGTACATAGACTTGATTTCGTTATCAGTGTAAAGGTTACTCCGGTACATATTGGTATCTCTGTGCACAGTCACGTCTCTGCCTGATAGTACAACGAGAGCAGTCGACATTAAGGTTGCCAGGTCGGCCATTTTTTCCAGGACACATACAGTATAATTTATTCGTGCTGAAGGGCAGCGTATGATAAATGCCACCCCGTAATATTTATAATCCATATGCCGCATGTAGTAAATCAAAAAGGAATCCCAGGTGACCTGCCTTGATTTCCTTCCTGCAGCATTTGAATTATACAGGTTGCGGGGCAGCACTTTTCCCTGCGCTCGTAATAATAATATGTGTCCCGGAAAACATGGCCGATCTGGCAACCCTTGTCGACATACCCTCACATACACAAATAGAAATCTATCTTTAGGATCAGACCTAGGATAATCTGTTAGATATAGGTGACCATTGTACATCATAGACGTTAATGTTTCAGCCGAGCCATAAATAAAGTGACATCACGTCACCTATGACCAGATAGAGAGATAAATGGAATCAGTTAAAAGAGGGTAAGAGAAGTAACACAATATATTCACCCTCACTGTTTCTTCCTGTCTGGGGCTGTTGAGACGATTTCAGCATGAACGGAAAGTTCGAGCTCGAGTCGCAGGAAAACTTTGAAACCTTTATGAAAGCCATTGGTAAGTCCTATTACCTTGTGACACGTTAGATAAGCAACATTACACCGTTACGTTAGATATGTCGGCTTTGCACAGCACAGGCAGCGATACAGTGAATGCAGGTCTACACCCGTGCAGCGAGCGTACAAGAAAAAAATAGAACATGTTACTATGTTGCGATACTGAAAGAATACAGAAGTAAAAGAAAAATAAAAAAGTATATAAAAAAAAAAACATTATATGTAAAATATATATATATATAACAGAAAAATGTAACAATGTAATTTTTACATATTAAGTAAAACAAATGAATATAGACAATAAGCTCAAACGCGAACTGGAACAAAATGACACATCCTGTTCCAGACGGCATTCAACTGCTCCGCAAAAAGAAAATATATATATGTTCAAATGCTTCTAACCAGTGTAGTTGGTAGAACAGACAAAATAGATAATAAGCACCGATTTATTTTAATATTATTTTATTAATATATTGAACATGCTATTAAGTTATTAAAAGTGCTGTTGTACTATTGGTGGATCCAGGAAGGGAGCATTTGCCCCCCTTGAGCTGCATTCTCATTGTAGGAGAAACAGGGGACCTTTGGACATTTAAGGCTAGGGTCAGACGAGCGCATTTTCTACTGACTGTGCGTCCGTGCATTACGGACGTACTTTCTGACTGACGACAAGGTAGTGGCCACACAGTCTGTTTTTTTCACTGACGTATTTTTTGACGGATGTAGGAGGGGAAAATAAATTACAATGAAAAAACATTCTGTCCGTCAAAAATGCTGGACGTATAAATGCAGTCCGTCTGACCACGTTCCATCACTCACACACAAAGCTATGCGGACGTGGCGCACTCTGCACGTCCGTTCTAGCAGTATTACGTTCTTGCCTAACCTGCGTCCGTTTGCAGCGTCCGTCAGCCCCCGCACTTCTGTGCGGACGTACTTCGTGTGTGGGGCTCCATTTAACACAATTGTATGCTATCACGGACGTACTTATGTGCGGGCAACACGGACGTTAACACTGCGTTCGTCTGACCCCAGCCTAAATCCCCGTATCTGTTGTTCTCTACACCCTGCATGATCAATTGAGGTGTCATTGGAAGGATCAGGGTCTGGCCTTTCCAATGATACCAAACATACCATGTAAAATGTCAAAGGAACAAATTTAAAAATTTTTTTTTTTTCATAGGAGAATTTATTTATTAATTTTGGTTAAAATTGTATAGAGTCTATTCACTAAGCTTCACAATTTCGGCGCACTTCAGCGATTCCATTTTGCCGACAATACGGTGAATTCACTATTCACTGGATGGTCAACGTAGCGCACTGAAGATGGAGTCGCCAAAGCGTCATGAAAAAGTTGGAGAATGTTGTCGAAAAAAGCCAAAAAGCACCAAGGAGCGACAAAGTGGCCTTGGCGAATTCCACCGAATTTATTAAAAAAAAAAAAAAACTCTCTTATACTCCTAATAGGTGTTGAAACCAATAAAACTGCAATAAAATGTGTCTAAATAATAAAAAAGGTCCTTTAAAAAATAATGATCAAAGCTAATATGCAGTCTAAAGGCTATAAGGTCTATTTAAAGGAAGGTGAAACTCAGGAGAATGACTGGAGAATGGAAAATGGTCTAGATTATTCTCTTCTGCTGACAATTCTCCTGATTTTCACCTTTCTTTGAATAGACCTGTATGTTTTCCAGTGAGCACCCAGGCCTCTATATATTGGATTCTCTCTGCTATTTGTTATATCGTGTTTTACGTATGTTGATTGCAGGGGTGTATTCTTGCATAGACCTCTCAAGCATCACCCATCCCTTTATAGACCCCAATACAAGGCAGGTGTCGTGTACGTGGGCACTATATAACTGTTACGATCAAACACAGCTTTCAGGGGCAAAATTACAAAAAGAAACATAAAATCCCTAGTCCGGTCTTTTCTCCCTGCTCTATATATTACTGAAATATGCAGATGAGAAGTTAATCCAGATTCTGTTATCACTAAATCTCTGGGGTCGGTAACCTTGGCCCTGTTTTGGAACTACATTTCCCATGATGCTCAGCAATCTACCAGGTTAGTGAAGACTCATGGGAAATGTAGTTCCAAAACATCTGGAGGGCCAAGGTTGTTGACACCTGCTCTAATCTTTCAGATCAGTCCAGTCTCTGAATCAAAGTTCACAGCTCCTCGGGGTGTGGCAGAGGGAAGGGTCACTTCCTGTGTTGAATGATCTGAGGCCTAGTAGCAAAACATTGTGCAGGCCTGTCTGCCATTTTTATAACTACTGCAAATAAAAATATCATGTTATATAGGCATCTTGTGCCTTTCGGTGTAATATACACATATCAGTACAGCTCTCATTTCAGGCGTTCTCCAGGTTCAGCAATGAGACCTGGGAGCCGCCATCTTTAGGGGTTATTCAGAGAGAGCTGATCTGACCCTGAAATGTCACCGAACGGTGACTTCAAGGGGCCATTCGGCTAGTCAGAGAGCAAATTTTGGCGAACTGCCAGCCAGTACCATGCCTGTCCGAAGGCAGTGAAATCCCCTATAGAGAAACAATGATTAATCTATTCAGAGACACCGAACAGCAGAGAAAAGTTGCCGAAGTGCAAACCTGCAAACCTGTTTGGTGGTTTTATTCGGCAGGTTTATTCAGGCGAATCCCATAGGCGTCAACGTTAAAAATATTCCTGTTTTTATCCAATATCTAATAAACCGTTTATTATTTTAATCTGCAGTAAAAGTCTCTTTATTTATAGATTTCTTAGGATCATTAAGGCTTTTTTCGGGATTTTTCCGGCAAATTTTTTTTGATTTTTTTTTTTTTTTAAAAGGGTTTTTTCTTTTTTTCTGTAACAGACCTTTTTATTATCATTCATAGGATCTTATATGTAAATTCCAGACATTTTCGTTCAGTAGCTTTTTTGCAAACAGCGTTTCAATTTTGACACTTTCAAGCCTATTGGGGTTTTTTTTTTCCTGTTCATCAGCTTGTCAGCTTTTTCTGGCAACTGGTCTGCACTGTGATTGGCGGCTCATCGTCTTTTTCCGGCATTTTTTTTGCGCCAGTTCCAACGGGGGTGTTTTCGGCAGGTGTTCGGCGGGTTTGCGGCAGGTTTTCCCTGCACTCCGGAGACCCTGCGGTGAATGCTGAATTCACTACAGGGTGGAAAACTTTGATTCGTCGAAGTGCAGGGAAGTGCGGGGAACGAGAGAGTGACGAAATGTCAGGGACATTTCGGTGCTCTTTGAATAGCCCCTATATTTAGTTTTTTTGGTGTAAAACTTTACTTAGCCAAACAAGGAGCGCGCTGTTACCAGGGAGCGTGAGTGCAGATCCACAAATTCATTCACATTACGCGGATCCTGACTCAAATGGACTAAAAGTCAGATGAGGAAAAGCCTTGAGGCGCGCTTAGCAGCTGTATTTTTATCATATGTTTGCCAAAGCATTAACTATATACTATACATTATATTTGTACTTTGTTGCCGTTGTTTTACCTGATGCTTTGACTTCAAGGTTTACATGAGGACCTGGTAGAGGTAGCGAAAGACATCAAGAGCACCAACGAAATCGAGCAGAACGGAAATCATGTCATTTTCACCATAACCATAGGACCCAAGGTCATTCGCAACGAGTTTAATGTGGGCGAGGAGGCCGAGCTGGAAACGCTAACGGGAGACAGGGTAAAGGTAAGCAAAAGTCCATGGACTAAAGTCAAAGGACCAGATAGGCCGTTACCTAAAATTTAGCTGGGGCTGCCCACATCATTTGAATGCACGGATTAAGTAATGAAACCACAATTAGAAGGTTCGTAACGCTCTTATTATCTCACAATTAAAATTAGTTCATAAATGCTGTAAGCAGGTCTGGCATGAGTTTGAGTGCAGCTGCAGGCCAAGTTGCATGGTTTTCCCTTAGTCCTACCTTGGCATCATCTGACAGTCATAGGCCTCTAGACTAGGGATGTGCGTTTCGGAATTTTGGAATTTTCCCGAAATTTCCCGATTCGTGCATTCGGATTCGGACGATTTTCCGAAAATTTCCAGATCCGAAATGAAACGAAACGGAAATCGGCCGAAACGCGCCGAAATGAAAATTTACAAAATACGAACGAACCAAACCGAATCGAACCGAAAAAAAAATTGGTGCACAAGTCTACTCTAGACTTATAATGAGTAGAACCACTCAGCACTCGGATAATGCAGAAACTCCTACTGACTATCGTATTTCTCAAGCTGAGACTTCCTCAAGGGACCTCTCAGCTCTATGTAAAGCCTTGTAAGACGTCTACCCCAAATGTTATGTCAGATGTCTTCATTTCTTATCATGGAGTTGGGTTAGTCGAGACAAGAAGCATCCATTTTCTCCCAGAAGGCTTTCCACCATCTGGTCTACTGGGGTGAAAATGTACTTTTCACTAAGTGACCTGGGCCTTAATTAGGACACTAGCGTCGGACAATCAGACCTGGCTTGTCTTCCAAACATAGGCCTCGATTTAATTGCTGTCGATAAGGATTGTCAAGTGATTACAATATCTTAGTAAAACCCCACGTGATTTATCTACAGAAATTCCCAAAACAGTGACTTCTGAGGATAAATTATTTGAAATGTTTCCGATTGTAAATGCTTGGATAAAGGAATTAAATCGAGGCCTTAAAGTCACAGGCCTCCTTTATAAAGGGCTTGGTGTGTTTCTATACGGTAGGCAATGGCAAATCCATAGACATATCCCAACAGTCTTCATAGATCTCGTATCCCCCTGAATCCAAACCAAAATGATGAAGACAGTCTTCCATTGTTCTTGCGCCAATAAAAGTATCACTTGTTCTGCTGGAATCTAACTGGTTCATGTGTCTTCTTCTGTTTTGGGTTTGATACAATTAATAGTTTTACCCTCCCGGTTCAATGTCCACAAACCCAGGAATGACCTGGCCAATATCTTGGCTTTGGTTTGTTTCTGATCACTGCTAATGGAAATACCCTCTCGTTGGAAGCCATTTTCTGTTATAAATGTATATGAGAATCCAGACCTTGGTATTATCCATGTTTATAGTCTACTTATTGATATTCCACACATAGGGCTCTATTACATTCTTCGCGCAAACGTTAACGCGTGCGCAAAAACGCCTTAACGCGAGGGGCAAAACCCTTTGCGCTGAACGTCGTATTACAATGTCCGCGCAAAAAATGCACGTTAACGTCTACCGCGGGTGAACCTGCGCGAGCTTACTGTACTGCGCGCATCCTATACTTAACATTGTGAACGCAAATGCGTTTGTGCGCCGGTACGCGGATGGTATTACAATCTATGCGCAAAATTTAACGCACAGCGTTTGCGCGCATAATTTTAACGTCTTTGAAAAGCTGTCGGTAACGGCAAATCTGAACGTCCTGGCCAAAACCAAATACACCAGCCCAAAAAAAAACAATACAGCACAGTATAGTTACACATTCTACACATACCCAAACAATAAAATTGAGAAGTTGTGCGTGCTTTTTTTTTTTTGACACAGCATATATGCGCAGATTGACTTTGACAGGCGCAAAAACTTAACGGGAGACAATTGTGGTTCTTAATTCTGATTGGCTGAATCTCGTGAGAAAAAAAAACAGTCCGCACACTGATTTCTGCACGCAACGTTAACGCGCGCCCGTTTTTGCGCGTCCGTTTTCTGCGCGTTATTTTTTGACGGATGAAAAAATGCGCGAGGATTGTAATAGCAGCGTTGGTTTACGCGCGTTAACGTTTAACGCTGCGCGTAAAAATTCACGCGTTCTGCGTGCGTTTTTGCGTGAAGAATGTAATAGGGCCCATAGTATTTTTTTTTATCAAATTCTCCTCAAAAAATAGGTTTTATGAAAAGTGAAATAGATAAGGGAACTCGGATCGCTGACAGATGGATTTATTATTGTTCATACGTGTTGTAATAACAATCGGTTCCTCTCTCTCTTCTTGTCTTGCAGTCTGTGGTTCAGCTGGAAGGAAACAAGCTGATTATGAACCTCAAGGGAATCCACGGTGTTGCAGAAGTTAATGGAGACACGCTGACTAACGTAGGAACCTTTTCCTTTCACCTTATATTAAAGGGATACTCTAGGGTTAAATCGGGAGGGGGTGAATACCGCTTTATGTCATTTCATCACATATTTATACATTATTGTTTAATAAACTATAAATCAGAAAAAGAAATGGAGGGGTGAAGCATAAAGGTTAGACACAAATCTCTGCACCCCCTCACGTTTTATCTTTAGCCTATTTTTTTCTTTAATTACTTACCTTGAATCCGGTGTAGGGCTCCACCGGCACTGGCTGGACATGAGAAGCAGGCGACTTTGTCATGTGAACAGCGGGAGGCTGGACGGTCAAGAGTATCCAGCCGATCCAGCCATCCACATTAATAAAAGCCATTGGTGGGAGTTCAGTCCTGAGAGTCTAGATATCATCGAATCTGGGTGGAGTAGAGGTAAAATCACTGCTCTATAAATTTGGAGACTGTGGAGACACAGGTTTGAATCCCGGCCAGAGCACCTCTCCAGTAAGGCTGGGGTCAGACCAGCGCACTTTTAATGTGCGTTCTGGCGCACTTAATCACGGCCGCACTAGCAGCAAATGACGGGCAATGACCGCCAATATACGAAGTACGGTCGCACGAAAGTCCGGCCGCGCAACGCAAGCGGAAAATGAACGCATTTTTTCGAGAACGCAGAACCGCTAGTACTGACGTACAGAGTGCGCTGCGTCCGCATAGCGGCGTGTGTGCGTGATTAGGAGACGTCAGACGCTGCTCATGTCCGGCTAACATAACGTCCAGACACCCAAAGTCTCCTGGTTTGGATCCGTA
Source organism: Leptobrachium leishanense (assembly GCA_009667805.1). NCBI lineage: Eukaryota > Metazoa > Chordata > Amphibia > Anura > Megophryidae > Leptobrachium > Leptobrachium leishanense. The sequence goes on along the minus strand of CM019063.1, from coordinate 520,359,348 downwards.
AAAAATCACGCACAAAAATGCGCATCGTATGACCGTTTTCGCTTATTCCGTGAAAAAATACGTCAATGCGTTCGGACGCACTTTTTTACGTTCGCTGTGAAAAATGCTTTTGTTTGACCCTAGCCTAAGGCTAGGGTCAGACGAACGCAGCTTTAACGTGCGTTTAGCCGCACAAAATCACGGCCGTGCTAGCAGCAAATGACGTCCAATGCGGGGAACACACGAAGTACGGCCGCACGAAAGTTCGTCCGCAGCAACGCAAGTGGCAAACGAACGCATTTTTTCGAGAACGTCAAACCGCTACTACTGACGTACAGAGTGCGCTGCGGCCGCATAGCGGCGTGTGTGTGTGATGGGAGACATCAGACGCTGCTAATGTCCGGCCAACATAACGTCCAGACACAAAAAGTGTTTTATTGATGATCCGTACAAAATCACGGACGAAAAGCGCATCGTATGACCGCTACCGCGTATTCCGTGAAAAAATATGTCCGTTCGTTCGACCGCACTTTTCCACGGTCGACGCGAAAAATGCGTTCGTCTGACCCTAGCCTCAGTGTCCTTGGGCAAGACACCTAACGGTACATACTCGCCACCCAGGACATACTTGAAAACGAGAGAAATCTCAATGTATCCTTCCTGGTAAAATACTTTCTCAAAAAAATCTGAGATTAGTGCTTGCTGATCTTGGGTTTCCAGGTAGGACTAATACTCCACGCCTGGAGGGCAGAATCAGCCCTCCGAGACCACCCAGATGGGGGAAAGGGGTAAGTCACTCAGGTCGCTGTGACAACTCAAATTACTTTGAGTGGCCACAATGATTAGAGCAGGAGTCTCAAGCTCCAACTTCCCAGATGTTTGCTGCATACAATTCCCAGAATACTTTGCATGCAATAGATGGCCAAAGAATCATGGGAATTGTAGTTTAGAAACATCTAGGGCCATATTACAAAGTTGGTGCTGACTTAACCAGAGCTGTTGTAAACTTACCAAAGCCATTATAGTCTATGGAGCTGTTAAGTTAACAACAGCTCTGTTTAACACCAACTTTGTATTATGGCGCCTAATGAGCCAGAGTTTGAAATCCCTGGCACTGAGTGTCACTTTAAACTACTTCAAGGGCAAACAAACCAGAATTTAATGTGTTTCTGTCACTATTTGTCTGTCTGCTGTCTGTGTTTACTTTCTGGATCACTATCTCCAACACATACCTTTACACCCTCACAAATCAACAGTCCCATATCTGCCTCTTTTAAATCATCCTTGACTCTGAACTCCCATTCCCTGCATACAGTGTATTTTTCTGCTTTTGTCTTAAAAATACAACTTGTGTTTTTCCCCTTTTAACACAGTGTGGGGCCAGAACACGTGTTCACATATTTAACCTTCTAACATCCTTCACATGTTTCTAAGCTGCACTAATACGGCTCATAGTGAATGTTGCCATTCATATGTTCCTCAGATCCAACTATTCTGATGTGACACCACCAGTCAAACCACACACACTGTCTCCTGCAAATCAGACTGCTTTCACACAAAAGGGCGGCCAGTGCTGATTGCCAAGGACGTCATCACTGCACGAGAGGTGCAGCAACCCCCGAAAATCATTTCGGCCTTGTTAGGCATCGTCAGGAGGGTATAGCTGACACCTCTCTAGGCACACCAAGCAAGAGGTCCATGTCTGGATAACCCTGTAGACTAATAGCCGGGGGTTGCTGCACCTCTCGTGCAGGGATGACGTCCTGGGCAATCAGTACTGGCCAATCTCATTGGGTGAGAGCAGACTGATTTGCATATGGAGCATTCATCCCTGTAATGGCACAAGCAAGCTAAAACGTTGTGAGACCTGAGCGGGCCCCACCGTAGAGCAGGCCACTAGTGCTGTTGCTCGTTCTCAGGATCCTCACAAACCCCCCCTTTCCTCACTATAAGTCTACAGTGTTATCCAGATGTGGACCCCTTGCTTGATGTGCTTAGAGGCAGGGCTCGAGTCCTGCAGTTCTCCCACAGTGGGAACGCCCCCAGCTCCTGGATATATTTGCCCCAGCTCATATGGATATATTTGCCCCCAGCTCATATGGGTATATTTGCCCCAACTCACCTCTCTGCTAGGTGCCAGGCCCGAAACAATTAAGCTGCCGGCCCGGCGGCCGAGTGTTCATTGGCCACCCTTTTTGAGTGAGAGCAGGCTGATTTGCATATGGAGCATTCGTCCCTGTAATGGCACAAACAAGCTAAAACCTTGTGAGACCTGAGCGGGCCCCACCGTAGAGCAGGCCACAAGTGCTGTTGCTCGTTCTCAGGACCCTTCCAAACCCCCCCATTTCCTCACACTTTTCTAAAGAACACCAACTACATTTCTAACCACACACATACACACACATGCTAATCTATGTTTCCCATTTGGATACAGTTATCACACCAGCTTTCATGTAGAGACAGAAAAGTGTTAGTCTCCAAATATTGCACTCCTGATGAGCCGCAAGGCGAAACGCGTGTTGAGTGCGATTCAGCCAGGGTCAGATGTGGTATAAATACTTATAGAATGTTAGGGTCAGTTTGCTCCCACGATGATATACACTATATATATATTTCTCTTATCCTGTAATAATGGGAAATGTTGGGATGTGAGTAGGATTGGGAGTTTAACATTTATTGTTTGGTGGTAATTGCCGGCATACTGACGATTAAACAATTCTCTAATTAATGCTTGACCCTAACAAGTAAGGTCTACTTCCAGGCAAATTATAGTCATTGTGAGCAGGTATATTTGGCACCCACTAGAGCGTAAGCGTCTAAACATAATCATGAGAGGTAGCTATTGTTTTATATTTAGGTTTTAGGTCACTATATATGTTTTTTGGTAGCGAATCACTGAGGGTTTATGTTATTTTGGTTGAGTTCAGTGTTGTTTTTGGAATTTTTAATTTTTTATAAATTCTATTAATTAATAAAGAAGATGTTTTTAGTTTTATGTGGTTGTCCTTGGAACATATAAATATTTACCTGGGTTCCAGTATGAGTTAGCTATTGTGCACCGCAAATATTGCCTATAGGTCTCTGTTAAACAATGCTCACAGCTATTATCTTGAATACACTTTTTTATTTCCATTTCCCAGGTAATGAAATTTAACGACCTCGTCTACAAGGGGATCTTCAAGAGAGTTTGAATGGCGATGGAGTTTTTCTTATGATATGAAAGCAGAAATAAATGTGTTTTTTTTTAAAGTTTGTGTTATGTATATTTTTACGTCAGTACACACACCTTTAAGTACTGTATCAGTGTTTCCAAATCTATAAAGAGTTTACCTTAATTAAATATTTATTGTAGATTTATTCTACATTAATCTCTGATGGAATCCGAGCCGGTTTGCTCTTCGATGCCCCCCCCCCATGCAATGCTGGACCAGACAGTTTCAGAGAGGGCTAATATGCCATTGGACACACAAATCATTTTTGGTTGCCATACATACATACATTCAGACTTGGCAGATTTGGCTCCATAACGAATCCATAGTGAGATAATTGGGTGATAATTCACTTATTCTGATGTGCCACCTGATTCTAACACAGGTTTTTATTATTCTTCAAAGAATACATGATGATATTGTATCTCAACCAATACCTCCCGTCATATACAACTTTAACTTCTTTTTAACCCCAGAGAAAAGAGATTAGAAAACTACCGACAGGCAAAAACAGAACACACAAAGACACATTCACACAGACACTCTTACAGTGTCACTTCTAGACAGTTCAAGACACTGACGGAAACACGCAGAGATTGACAGACATGCCCAGCGACACTGGCAAAGTCACAGACAAACAAAAAGATGCTGACAGAGGCGCACAGACAATGACAGAGGTGCTGACAGAGGCACACAGACAATGACAAACACGCTGACAGAGATGCAGGAACACCGTCAAAGCATTGACCAAAACGCACAGATACTGGCGGAGACACTGACAAAGGAAAAGGCACTGATGAACACTCATAGAGACACTGACAAAGAAAAAGGCACTAATGAGCACTCATAGAGACACTGACAAATAGACACAAACATACACACAGACGCACACATTTGCATACACAGACATACATGCATGCGCGTAAACAGACTGACACATACAAACACACATACATACATTGCAACACATACAGTGACGCACACAGAGTCTAACATACACGCATGTACATAAGCACACACACTGACACACCCATGCAAACACACATATACCTAAACAGACTGACTTACACACACAAACACACATGCATACACTGACACAGATACACTGATGAACACAGACAATGAAACGCAGACACATACTGACATTCGCAGAGACAGTGACACCTGCTCTTCACATACAAAAAGACCCTGAAATCCACCCAAACACACCCTGACAGCTCTAAATGCAGAGCTTACTGTTATGGGGGGGCTCACTGAACACCTTGACCTGCTGTGGCCACTGGCCACCTCACTCCCTCCTGAGGCCATTTGCACAGACCGAAACGGGCTCGGGCAGGCAGCTTTCTCCAGCACAAAGCACTGCAACCACTGAGTTTCCCACTGGGACACATGGACACCTGTTCCCATGCCACCCGCTCTGACGTGACTAGCACCCAATGATTGCAAGTGATCTAACAAGGCACATTTTGATGAGCTGTGTCGTCCCTCAGGTGCCTCTGTTGCCATGGCGCCCTGTGTGGCTACAAGACCCATACTCTCCTATGGCCGGCACGGGATATATCTGCGAAATAGTGTCTATTATAACTATGAAATAGAAGAAAAAAAATACCAGTTCATTAGTCCTATCTTATATGAAAAAAGCAGGTTTTTGGATCCATTGTTTTGGCCAAAACATGTTAATATTTGCTATATCTTTAATATTTTTATTAGTGATATTGCAGAAGGTATTAATGGAAAAGTATGTCTTTTTGCTGATGACACAAAGATTTGCAACAGGGTAGGGATGTGCGTTTCGGGTTTCGGAATTTCGGAATTTTCGTGTTTTCGGCTGTGGCTGATTTTCCGAAAATTTTTAGATCCGAAAATGGCAGATCCGAAAAGTTTTCCGAGCCGAAACGAAATATTTTCAGAATTTTCGAATGGACTTGAAATGTGTCAAATCGAAATTTATTGCTTTGAAACGAGGAGAACAGACGTTCCGAAAAAACGAAAATTTCCGAAAATACGAAAAGTCGATACAAAAAACGAGCTAAGTGACACGAAAATACGAAAAATGGTCGATATTCCGAAACCATTTACAATTCCGAAAAACGAAAATTTCCGAAATCACGAAAAGTCGATACAAAAAACAAGCTAAGTGACACGAAAATACGAAAAATGGTCGATATTCCGAAAAAAAATGTACACGGAAAACGAGTCGAGCCGAACCGAATCGAAACAGAAATCGGTCGAAACGAGCCGAATCGAAAAGTTTAAAAATCCGAAAAATCTAATCGAATCGAACCGAAAAAAAAATCGGTGCACAAGCCTACAACAGGGTTGACGTTCCTGGAGGGATCAGCCAAATGACAAATGATTTAGGTAAACTAAAAAAATGGTCGGAGTGTGGCAATTGAGTTTTAATGTGGATAAGTGCAAGATAATGCACCTGGGACGTAAAAACCCAAGGGCTGAATATAGAATATTTGATACAGTCCTAACCTCAACATCTGAGGAAAGGGATTTAGGGGTCATTATTTCAGAGGATCTAAGGGTAAGTAGTCAATGTAATAGAGCAGCAGGAAATGCTGGCAGAATGCTTGGTTGTGTAGGGAGAGGTATTAGCAGTAGGAAAAGGGAAGTGCTCATGCCACTGTACAGAGCACTGGTGAGACCTCACTTGGAGTACTGTGTGCAGTACTGGAGACCGTATCTCCAGAAGGATATAGACATCTTAGAGAGAGTTCAGAGAAGGGCTACTAAAATGGTGTACGGCTTGAAGGAGGAAAGTTACCAGGAAAGGCTTAATGATCTTAACATGTACAGCTTGGAAAAAAGACGAGACAGAGGAGATATGATAGAAACATTTAAATACGTAAAGGGAATCCACAAGGTAGAGGAAGGGAGTATATTTAAACGGAAACAAAGAAGCAAAACAAGAGGACATAGTCTTAGATTAGAGGGGCAAAGGTTTAAAAGTAACATCAGGAAGCATTATTTTACTGAGAGGGTGGTGGATACATGGAACAGTCTTCCAGTAGAAGTGGTAGAGGCCAAAACAGTAATTGAATTTAAGCAGGCATGGGATAGGCATAAGGCTATCCTAAACAAAAGATAAATCCAGGTTAAGTATCCATGTAATTGGGCAGACTAGATGGGCCGAAAGGTTCTTATCTGCCGACATTTTTTCTATGTTTCTATGTTTCTATATCATCGAGGCAAACCTCGTTAGGGGAGTCCCTAATTAATTGCATCTTGACACACGGTGCAATTAAAATCATTTACAGTTTATTCATGCAAACCCACTAGTGCTGTATCTACAGCCGATGCATTCACCCTGCTACAAAGAACTAGGTGCCGGCGTCATCCATGGCTCACCCTGGATTTAGCTCATTTTATACCTAAACCAATTAACCTGTTTTGGACACAAACATACAAAGGCTGCGGCCAGGTAAGAATGACTCACTATCAGGGTTATTTAGAGAGCACCGAAATGTCGCTGACATTTTGGTGCCCTCTCGTTCCCCGCACTTCCCTGCACTTTGGGAAATCACGGTTCGCCACCCTGCAGGATATTCAGCAAGCACTGCAGATTCCCCGTAGCGCAGGGAAAACCTGCCGAACAGTTGCTGAACACCCACCGAACACTCACCGAACACTCACCGAAAACCCACAGAAACCGCCGCATAAACCACGCAGAACACGCTGGTAAAAGCCGACGACCCGCCGATCACAGCCCGGACCAGCCGCCAGAAATAGCTGACAAGCTGACGAACGGGGCAAGAAAAAAACAGTACGCTTGAAAGTTTCTAACGTGAAACGCTGTTTGCACAAAACTACTGAACGAAAATGTCTGGAATTTACACATAAGATCCAATGAATGATAATAAAAAGGAATGTTAAGGAAAAATGGAAAAACTATTTAAAAATATGGAAAACAAATTTACTGAAAAAATCCCAAAAAATGCTTAAAGGATCCTAAAAAAGCTATCAAAAAATAGACTTTTTACTGCGGAATAAAATAATAAATGTTTTTTTAGATATCAAATTAAAACAGGAATGTTTGTTTTTAACATTGAAGCCTATGAGATTCGCTTGAATAAACCTGCCGAATGAAACCGCCGAAAATCAGGGCACTTCGGCAACTTTTCTCTGCTGTTCGGTGTTCTCTATGGGGGATTTCACTGCCTTCGAGCCGGCACCATACGTGGAGACAATTCGCCAAATTAGGTGAACTGCCTGCTCTCTGAATAGCCGAATGGCCCCAAAGTGGCACCGTATGGGGAAATTCCCTGTTCGGCGTCAATTTGGGGCCAGAACGTCTCTCTCTGACTAACCCTGTTATTTTTTTCATATATGGTATGAATATTTTGCTGGAATTTTTTTTTGTAAAATACGCCAGTTTTTATTTTTGCAGCCGCTCACAAATACAGGGATTGAGCTCGAATATTCGCTCTTGTTTTTGTGTTTTAAGATTACTATGAAGTAACAGCGCAGCAGCCATTATCCTGATAGGTCAAAAAAATGAAGAAAAAACAAACTAACCAACGGATCCCAACAGAATTTTTTTTTTGGTGCAGAGTGTTGAGAAAGCGTATGTGCCGACCAGCATAAACCCATCATACGCGGGATAGAATCGGTGAATATGAAGCTGGTTGCTGAGGTCCTGGCACGGCGTTCTAGGGATTGCGTTTTCCTCTGACAGCTGTGCATGACAGGAGACCTTGGGGACTGCGTGTATTTCCAGGTTTCTTCAATGACATCAAATCTCTGTTGGATTCCAGAAGCACAAGGTGGTATTATTATTTGTTGCCAAGCGTTTTTGTCTCCATGCATGGGCTGATGGTTATTGCATCACTTTGTCGACAAAAGCAGGGGCTAAGACAAACACATTACACACCGAAGGGAGAAGCACAGGGAAACCTTGTTGCCGCTTCACCTTGATACCCGAACCCCATTTCTTACTTTCGGTGAAAAGTCGTCTTTCTGAAGACTGATCAAGCAACAAGCGGACATTTTTTTATTCCAGAACGGTCACACAGGTAAATCTCATTTTATTGCTCTTCGCTTTATTACGCTTCGTAGCTGTTGCACGTTTTACCAATTGACACTTTGTGGCAATGCTGCACTGAGCAAGTCTGTCAACGCCATTTTTTTTTTCCGTTGTGCACTCACTCCTTAGCCATCACCATTTGCAGCTCCTGCATCTTCACTCTAATATAAACCATGCTCGCCATCTATAGCCATATCCATTTCCAACTCCTGCATTTTCACCCTGCAGTCCCTCCTGTCCACACCATATACCCCCCACCCTGTCCCAGGCCCTAAACCTGTAGCTCTCCATTCCAGCTCCTTCCACATACTTTCTAATTACCCATTCCAAGCCCGAGCTTCTAGTCTTTCCCATGCAATCCCTGCTATATTCTTTCTGGCCGCCAGCTCCACACTCCCTCTGCTCCCTCTTGTTTCACATATCTCTGTCCCTTAGATGGTAAGCTCACGGGAAGTCTGGCTGAGCACTTGTATAAAGTGCTGTGTTAGCAGGACAATTATCCCACGGGCAGGGCCGTCTATTCCTAATGTATCATTATTTAATATATATCATATTTGTGCCTCCCCACTGCGGAATCTTTTGGTGCTATATGGGTGACTGTAACTCATATCTCGCTGTCACATTTTCACAATATTTTTCCACCAAAAAAGATACAACTCGTTGAAGGCTGAGAGGACGGTTACTAAACACGGCTTTTATATGCACCAGGAAACCTAAAAACGAACCTGACTTGCTTTTATTGCTATATTCGCTTTATTTCGTTGGCCTGGAACCTAGAGAATCCTAGAGGTGTGTGTATATACAAATATATAGGCATCCATATGAAGAAATCAGCAGCATACAGCCGTATTCTTAATTTGTGGGTTTATTCTCCCAGTACTGGAAACAAAGGGCTCTACTACAATCCTTTGCGTAAAAAAGCTCGCGCAGCGCGTTAATTTGTGCGCGAAGCGTTAAACGTTAACGCGCGTAAATTAACGCTGGTATTACAATCCGTGCACATTTTTTCATCCGTCGGGAAATTGTGCTCGTAAAACCGACACGCAAAATTGCGTGCAGTGTACCGTTGCGCGCAGAAATCAGTGAGTGCAATGTCATTTTTAACGCGAGTCCGCTATTACTTTTTTTTGTGTACAATTATATAAGCGTCAATATGAAAGAATCACAAGCATAATGTACGCCGTATTCTTAAATCATGGATTTATTCTCCTGGTGCAAAAGACAAGCGAAATTTCAGCCACACTTGGTCTTTGTCAACTTGATCAAGTGTGGTTGAAACGTAGTTTGTCTTTTGCACCAGGAGAATAAATCTATGATTTAAGAAAACGGCAAAATGCTGGTGATTCTTTTATAGGGATGCCCATGCTGAGGTCTGGGAGTGAGGACCTATACCGGTTACTGATTGGGAGAGCGGCCATTGTGGATTGTTACAATGTGCTAACACGATCCGCAGCGTTGTATTTGTTACAGTTAAAAAGACAGGCACGCTATATCTGAAGACAGGACATGAGACAAACTGATACAGAAGTTATGGAGGACCCTATTCCAGTGGGAACCTGCAATGTAGAGGGGTGAGAAACGGGAGGGTTTATTATCCCAGCCAGGTCTACTCTATAGAGATGGTAGAATATTATATGGAAAATAAACAACTAAGACCTTTCTAGACATCACTAAAGTTGCACGCTTGCTTACTATCAGGAGATACCAATGACCATGAGTTATCCCAAGCCAAGAAACAAGACGTTGTACGACACGGAGTCCTTTCTGTTGAGCTGTGCTGTATCTTCCTAGTTGCCGCCATCATTCACAGCCTTCGAATCGCGGTTCATCGTGCCGTGGGCTGTAATTAAATAACAGCGCTCATAAACCTTATATCAATTACATGTGAGTTCATGGATGTTTTATGTGAGACGGACTCGATGGAGATTATATGGCTCTGTGATATGTGAGCCCATAAACTATAGTCAATCCACGAGTGATCAAACACTCAAGTGATAATCGGTTGCTCTGGGTTCTGGAGGGACGGTCCTGAAAATCCTGTGCAATCCCCACATTAAAATGTCTTTACGATGTATGTTTTCAGGTAGGTAAGTGTACAGGGCGGCCGCCCCATGCCCTACCGGGGAATGTAGCCCAGGCCGGCGCTGCCTTATAAATGCTCTAACACAAACACATAAATGACTCCATCGTACATTTAAGAGCATACCTGACTCTTTATAAAGTGCATTAATGGAGAGGACGATGGGGTCAAAGGCTTCTAGTCCAGGAGTCCCCGGAGTTCACAGTTTTCTATGAACAATTCATGGTAAAGTTCATGGCCCATTCACAAACTGGTATGACAGCTACCATTTAAACAAACATAAACAACCCATATAACTATCCCTATAAACACGCAGCTTGCATGCTGGCATCGAGTTTAACTGCTGGGTAAAATCAACTAAATATATATATATATTACACAACAGCTCCTGCACTTTTTACTTAATAGTATAAGTATATACACACACACACTGCCTGTCTCAGAAAAAGCCACCAGTTGGATTTAACTCAGGCAATAGGTGTGAGCCTTCCATTGGATAATTATTACAGTGATTAATATTTTTCAGATGCAAAATATGAGGTCATGTGACTCCCTGAATATACTGAATGACCAGGGGCCCTATTACATTCTTCACGCACAATTGTGCGCGCGCGGAAAAACGCATTAACGCGAGGGGCTGAACGTCGCATTACAATCTAAGCGCACAAAATGCGCATTAACGTCCAACGCGAGTGACCCTGCGCGAACCCAGCGCGAGCGCAAGTCCGTGCGTGCATCCAATACTTAACATTGTGAGCGCAAATGCGTTCGTGCGCTGCTACGCGGATGGTATTACAATCTTCGCGCAACGAAAGTTTGCGTGAATTTTCGTAACGTCTTTGAAAAGCATGTGGTAACTGTAAATTTGATCGTCCTGGGCGAAACAAAATACACCAGCACGAAAAAAAAATACAGCACAGTACAGTTACACATTCTACACATACCCAAACATTAAAACTAATAAATCGTTTAATTTTTTTTTTCTGTTGCTGCAGCACATATACGCAGATCGACTTTGACAGGCGCAACAACCAAACGTTAGAAAATGGTGGTTCTTAATTCTGATTGGCTGAATCCCGTGAAAAAAGCAGTCCCAACGCAGATTTCTGTGCGCAACGTACTCTGCGCACATTTCTGCGCGTTGTTTTTACGCACGAAAATTTTTGACGGAGAGAAAAAAAGATGCACTCGGATCGCAATACCACGTAAATTTTCACGCGATAACGTTTTTTTTCGTGCGCAAAAATAATTGCGCTGCGCGAACGCAATTACGTGAACATTGTAATAGGGCCCCTAATATATTAAAGGGCTCACTAGAGACCAGGCAGGTCTAACAGGTCAGTCTTGGCCCCGTAACATAAAACTGAACTCTCTCTCTCGAGGGAACGTGAGAGGATTAGAGATGTGATCTAATGATGAAAGCTGATCCGATGCAGGTGACCATTGTTATAGATGTTAATGTTTGAGCAACCCTATAAAAACAACATGACTTCAACTTGTCTGTGACGCAGGCGAACGAAACCATTTAAAAAGCAGGTGAAAGGCATCGAGAAATACATTCTACAGATCTCTCTCTCTCTCTCTCAAGCTGCCGAGAAACCTTCAGGATGGCGTTCAGCGGACACTACGAGCTCGAGTCGCAGGAAAACTTTGAGCCCTTCATGAAAGCTGTTGGTAAGTCTCGCCGTTGCCGATGCCGTAGATTACATTGGTTTCCTTGTGTTCAGTGAACTGATCATCGCGGTAAACTGCCTTACAGAGCAATGAGCATCTCACAGACAACAACAACAACAACAACGACGACAACAGGGATTCTTTGATACAAAAAAGAAGAAAAAAAAAAACCACTAAAGACACCAAAAACAAAGATGAATATAAAAAGAATCGCGTGGGAAAAAAACGATATAAATATATTAGAATCAATAATATAAATATATCTATATATACTGTATATATAATACACTGGTGGCCAAAATTGTGGATACATTTTACATTTTTACTAACTTTTTCAGTTTAAAGTACTTTTTATATAAAAATCGCTAAAAATGTCAAAAGCACAAGTAAAGTTTAATATAGTTAACAAACAACAAAAAAGTCTTTAAGTTCAACTTTGGCTGGAAATGTCCCATAATGCATCTTGGCTGTTATATAGCAAAAAATTATCATTTCAAGTTTGTCACAATCAGGGTTATTGGAAGAGACCCGAATTGCCGGAGAAAGGTAACCGAATGCTGAAATTCAGGGTACGGTTTCCTTTCTTGGCCATTCGGCTATCCAGAGAGCAGGCAATTCACCAAATCCTGGCGAATTGCCTGCACATACGGTGCCGGTTCGGTGACTGTTCGAGGGCAGTGAAATCCACATAGAGAAACAATGCTTCGGCTATTCAGAGAAAAAAAAACAGTAGTGAAAAGTTGCCGAATTTCCCTGCCATTCGGTGGTTTCATTCGACAGGTTTATTCAGGCGAATTCCATAGGCTTCAATGTTAAAAATATTCCCATTTTAATTCAATATCTAATAAACTGTTCATTATAATATTCTGCAGTAAAAAGTCTCTTTATTCATAGATTTTTTAGGATCTTTTAAGAATTTTTCGGTTTTTTTTTTCAAAAATTTTCTTCTGATTTCTTTTAATTTTTTTAACTTTTCTTCTTTTTCCTGTAACAGCCCTCTTTATTATCATTCATTGGATTTTATATGTAAATTTCAGACATTTTCGTTCTGTAGCTTCTTTGCAAACAGCGTTTCACTTTTCAAACATTCAAGCGTACTGTTTTTTTTTTTTCACTCCATTCGTCTGCGGTGTCGGGTTTTTCAGGCGGCTGCTCTGCGCTGTGATCGGCAGCTGCTCGGGTTTCAGCCGGCGTGTTCGGCGGGGTTAATCCAGATGTTTTTTACGGGTTTCGGCGTGCATTCGTCGGGCTTTGCGGTGAGTGTTCGGCGGGTTTGCGGCAGCTTTTCCCTGCACTACGACGGCCCTGTGGTGCTTGCTGAATACACCGCAGGGTCGCCAAAATGGGATCGCCAAAAGGCACCGAATTGAAGAGAACGAAAAGTCACCGAACGTACAGTGACTTTTCGATTCTCTTTGAATAACCCTGAATGTGTTTTTTACAATAACGTGTTGGATCGCCTTTGGCCTTAACTACTGCCTGACACCTTCTAGGCATTGACTCTACAGGACTTTTGACATCCTCTTCTGTGATTAAATGATGCCAGGATTTGATTGTAGCCTCAATGAGTCCTCGCTTGTCACTTGGATTCTTGCTCAAGTCAAGGTTTTTCAATCTTGACCACAGATTTTCGATGGGATTCAAGTCAGGGCTATATCCAGGCCAGGGAAGCAGAGTGTCACGATTTTGGCCATACATGGTGTGCAGTTGGGGTTGGTGTGAGCCCAAGATGCAGCGAAACATATACTAGGCAGATTACAGGGTTTATTAAATAAAACAGAATATAAACAGACAAGACCAGAACTAAAGCACAACAGTGGACACAGGAGGTCCAAACCAAACAACTGGAGGAGGCTGGGCACTAGAGGAGTAAACTAGGACAGAGAAGAGATACAGTAAAGGGACTGAGGCAAGAGAAGGATGGCTGGGAGTAGTAGGAGTGGGGGAGAACTGAATACTGGAGTGGATAGGAGGCAGGAGAAAAAAGGAGTAGCTACTAGCGAGAGGTGCCGGAAATACTAGTAGGGATGAGAGAAGCTAGAATACAAAGGGGGAAACCAAATACACAGGAAAGGCAAACCCTGAATAAATATGATATACAGAAAACAGATATATATCAGGCAAAGGTACAATAGGATCAGGCAGAGAGAATGGCCATATATATAAGCAGGAGTCTAAACAGGGGCGGATCCAGACACAGATTTCGGGGGGGGGGGCATTCTACCAGTTTTACCAAGAGCTGGTGTTGGGTTCACAGTGACAGGCGGATATATTTGCCCCAGCTCACATGGATATATATATATATAGGCCCCCAGCTCACATGGATATATATATTGCCCCCAGGCAGCTCACATGGATATATTTTCCCCCAGCTCACATGGATTGTAACGTCTGGCGCCCACTTGGGCCATCGTGGTGGCTTGGAACAAGGGGTGTAGCCCTTTAGGCAGGTGAGCTGCTGACTTGATACAGGACAGATTAACTATACAGATTCCAGGGCAAGACAGGAACCAGACTGAGACACAAGGGACAGGAGGGCCAGGAAGAAAACTAAAGGGATCCCTATGCTGGGAATGATTTCTATCTAAGAAACCCTCACAAAGAAATAACGGAGCAAGGGGGACAAGAAGAGCAAGGGTTAACAAGGCAGACAATAATACTATACTGAAGAGGTCCTTGTATGTGGCCTCTGAGTTTGCTAAACTAAGACAAACCAGATACATAGGAATGGTCAAAACTAGCAGAGGTTGGCAACTGAACTGGCATACAATAATACAGACAATAGAGAAATCCAGAGAACACACTAAGTTCATACACATGTATATCATGATGCTCGATACAGGGTACAGGGGAATAGACTAAAGAATATCCAGTAACGAAAGCCAAGAGTCAAAACCAGAAAATCCTAGTCATGAAGCTTGTCAGCAAAGCGGGAAATCAGGAACCAAGACCACCTAGAACTCCACAAACGGTCAATGAGGCTCTGTGCTGCTGGGATATAAATAGGGAGTGGGTCTGTGTGATTGGGCCATGTGACCCCAGACCAGGAGATCACAACAGAACCCCAGATCAGCCTCAGACAGCACAGCCAAACACACAACAGGGGAAAACAGACATGAAAGCCTTTCACCACCAGGGGGCGCAGCCAAAAGCGGGGAAAATGTGACAAGGATATATATATTGCCCCCAGCTCACACATGGATATATTTGCCCCAGGCAGCTCACATGGATATATTTGCACCCAACTCACATGGATTTATTTGCCCCAGCTCACGTAGATATACATATATTGCCCCCAGGCAGCTCACATGGATATATTTGCCCCAGCTCACATGTACAGGGCCGGATTAAGATCTCTATGGGCCTGGAGCTGAATATTTTGGTGGGCTTTATTTTGGAATTTAGTGAAATGAAAACATATTTAGGTTATTGATTAGTGCAGCTAGGGGTATATCTAACCAGGCAGATACTGTGTGAGAAAATTTCCATTCAGATTTCAATCATTTACAGAGTGTAAAATTATTATTTTTACATTTTATCATCCAAACCTTTGTGGTGATTTATTCTATAGGGCAGTGGTTCAAGTCCCCCTAACAGACCAGGTTTTAAGGATTCCCTTGAGGAAATGCAGTCTGAATCCTGCAATCACTGAGCATCAAACAGTGGCGACTCTAGGAACAATATTTAGGGGGGGCACAGAAGATACCGCAGTCAAAACTGGGGGGGCACTAATAATTTTCATAACTAAATCATCAAACCACTGAATAAAACTAAAGGCCCTAAGCTATCACCTGGTGTGAGCTAAAACACCATCACTAAAGGAAAAATTACCGCGAGTCGCTAAAACTTCGTGCCTGACAACCTACT
Organism: Leptobrachium leishanense; assembly: GCA_009667805.1. Taxonomy (NCBI): domain Eukaryota; kingdom Metazoa; phylum Chordata; class Amphibia; order Anura; family Megophryidae; genus Leptobrachium; species Leptobrachium leishanense. The sequence goes on along the minus strand of CM019063.1, from coordinate 520,343,507 downwards.
AACAGATCACCTTGTCTGCAGTAGTCCATGAACAAGGTCGTTTGGCGCATGCTAGGGAAACACAAAGACCCGGGCTGAGACCCAGCGCTAATGCGGTTGTGTACAGGATAGAACTGTTTTTTTTTTCCAGTGTAGATTGCCGGGCCATACCTATCCCCCGCCCTCACAAGCTTGAATATGAACACATCCAGTGAATAACCTCACACCCTGCATTTTTAAAAGCCTCCAAGGTGGCCGTATCATCCATGTTTTGATGCATACATATATTAAGGCTGATGGACATTGCATGATAAGTGCCACCCGACAGCATGTAGAATCATTACACTGCATTTAATAGATCCAAAAGGAAGGCCAGGTGAGCGACAAAAATTTCCCTGCTGCAGCATATAAAGAATACATGTTTCAGGGCAAGACTTATTCACATGTCCCTTTAAACATGGTCCACACGGTCACCCTAATAATCAACCACTTCCATACTATGAATAACCCAGCATAAAATGTTTAAAATTAGGCAAAATATTAGAATTAGGATATATGTGGATAAAGGATACATTTATAGTAGAGCCTACTGCAACAGCAACGACAATGCGGACCAGATCCATTGCTATGGTGTATGGGGCCAAGAGAACACCTGTGCTGCATTCCTTTCAATTGTCTGTTAATTTTGGGCAAGGACCTGTTTTTTTGGCGTTAGCACCAGAGTTGAGCAGTAGGTAAAATGTTGCAATTAGCACCCCTCAAAAAATTAGCGCTGGCACCAAGTGATCTGCAAAAGCGCTAGAGATCTCTAGCGCTCCCCGTGTTAAGTATAGGACGCGGAAAGTACATTAAGCTCGCGATACAAATCGCTAATAGCAACGCACAAAGTGATTTTTCCCGTTTGTAGCGGGAGGCAAACGATCTGTTGGTCAGGCGCTAGACTCTTAACCTGGCGCTAACGCAAAACCATGCCGACGCAAGGGTTAACCCACACCAGGTAATAGTGCCCTAAATAAGTATATATGAATAAGATTCCAAAACCCCAGAGTAATGTGATGCAATGATACCTTTTTATTGTACTAACCTGATACTTTATTTATCGCAATTCGGCAGTTTTCACTGATTGTCTGATTGCTGCTTCAGCGACTACACTTTTAGCAAATTACAGTGAATGTTCACTAAATAGGAATTCACTATCAGGGTTATTCAGAGAGTGTGAAAAGCAGGAGAATGACTGGAGAATGGAAAATTCTAGGTCAAAATAGCCAAACCAGAAAAATTCTCCCTTTCATCTCACTTTCCAAATCGGCTATTTTGACCTAGAATTTTTCATTCTCCAGTCATTCTCCAGTCATTCTCCAGTTATTCTCCAGCTTTTCACGCTCTCTGAATAACCCTGTATATTTTCGGCTCAATGAATTCCCCGAAATGTGACGAAAAGCAGAGGATCTAAAGATGATTAGACTTTAGATTCTAACTTCCATAGTAACCCCTAAAATGCCATAAACCCAGGGAACTACAATAAAAATAATAAACAATGTGGCATTTAGCTACCCCTTAACCCCTAATATGCCATTAATCAAGGTAAAACATGAAATGAATACACTGTGAGGCATGTAGCTACCGATTAACCCCTACAATTCCATTAATCAAGGAAAAAATTAATTGTATACCGTGAGGGATGAAGCCTACCCATTAACCCTTAATATACAACTAAACCAAGGCAAAAAATAACGTAATACACAATGTAATGTATAGTGTGAACATTAACCACTTCACTGCTGAGACATTTCAACCCTGTGAAAATGCTTAAGTTTAAGTGCCCGTTATTATTTAATGTTTTATGACTTTTACTTCAAATTGAATATGGTCATGTTGGATATCATTGGAAAGGCCAGAATCTGCCCTTTCCAATGACATATAGATCGTCCATATACGATGCACAGGGACGGAGATACAGTGGTCCGAATAAGTGTGGTAAGCTGGATGCTGATTTTTGGTGGGGGGGCACATGGGGGGCAAGGAATAACCTAGGGGGGGCAATTGCCCCCCCTTGCCCCCCTGTAGAGTCGCCTATGGCATCAAATCATATCACCTGTGCTGTGCTTCAGATATCCTGCAAACCTGACCTGTCAGTTAGGGGTACTTGAGGTCTGAGTTTAGGAACCACTGCTATAGGGCATTCTTGTTAAAAAATTAAAATGACAACCTGTTACTGCATTTTTCGGAGAAAATATAAAATTTTAACCAAAAAAATGAAGTAGTTCCCTTGTGTTTTGGAGGAGGGTGTTTTATGAATAATATGACTATGTATGAAACACTGTTCTTGCTCCCAGCGTTGGAAATGAGGAGGTGAGTAATAGCAGTGGTGTTGCTAATTTTATACGTGACAAATGGACAATGCCATCGCTTTGGAACTAAAAATAAATACATAAATAAAGAGGGTTTTTTGTTTATTTTCTTTTAGATTTTACATTGTCACGTTTGGTATCCATGCAAAGGCCAGACTCTGTCCTGTCCAATGACACCTCCATTGACCTTGTGAGGTGTAAAGATTAGTGATGCAAGGTTCCAAAGTGCGCCAAGTGCTTCTCACTGTAGTGCGACGTTTTAGGTTTTCAATGGAACAGTGCATAATAACGGATTGTGCCATCACCTCCACACTTGTTGGTGACATGAGAAATGAGATGGTGAGTTAGTGCAGCATCTTTGTTCACTTTATAATGAAAAGTGAAAAATATTGCTGTGTTAGAAAGAAAAAGAAAAAATGCCCAGGCCTTTCCAGTGATACCAAACATGACCCTGTAGCTGCTATGGAGTGGGGGATACAGAGGTCCAAATGCCCATCTTTGCAGACTTATTTATCCTTTATCTGGGCTTATTCTGGGGCATGGTCCTGGAGCTGCTGCTCCATCAGCCCCTATGTTAATCTGGCCCTGCACATGGATATATATATTGCCCCAGCTCACATGGATATATTTTCCCCCAGCTCACATGGATATATTTGCCCCAGCTCACATGGGTGTATTTGCCCCAGCTAACATGGGTATATTTGCCCCAGCTCACACATGGGTATATTTGCCCCCAGCTCACATGGATATATATTTGCCCCAGCTCATATGGATATATTGCCCCAGCTCGCATGGCTAGATTTGCCCCAGCTCACATGGGTATATTTTCCCCCAGCTCACATGGATATATTGCCCCAGCTCACACATGGGTATATTTGCCCCCAGTTCACATGAGTATATCTGCCCCCAGCTCACATGGATATATTTGCCCCCAGCTCAAATGGGTATATTTGCCCCAGCTCTCACCTCCTCTGCTGGCCCCAGGCTCCGCCAGCGTTCTTCTCTTCTTCCCATGAGGCGAGTGGCCACTGGCATGCAGCTTGGCCGCTCGCCGGGAACCACCTGACCAGCTGCGTTCTCTCAAGGTCACGCGCTGGTCAGGTGGTTCCCATCCCAGGCGAGCGGTCAAGCTGCATGCAAGCGGCCGCTCGCCTCGTAGGGAGAAAAGAAGAATGCCGGCAGCGGCGATTTTCTCGGGAGGTGGGCAATTGCCCCATTGCCCCCTGGATCCGCCCCTGAGTCTAAACAGGAAACAGGCGATCAACAATAGCCAGGGTCTGAGCAAGGGGACAGGTACACGAGAAGTCAATCATATGAGGGGGCACAGGGCTCCATGGAGGGTTGCACATCAAGGCTGCGAAGCCCAGCACGATCAGTGCCGCGGAGTGATCACGGATGGAAACTGGGAACAATTTGTTCCCAGTCTCACTCTGCACGTGGCGAGAAGAAGCAACAGATTGGGCCACACTTCCTGTCGCGAAATGAGAGGTGAGTATGGGATTTAATGGAGGGGTTTGAGGCGATGTTAAATGATTTTGTATTTGCAGTATCATTTAACACCAGCTTTTAGGACTCGATAAAATTTTAGCTTGCGCGTCCCGCCGGTAAAAGGCGCCAGCACTTTGTAATACCTCGCTTACCGAAATGCTACAAATAGATTGCGCTCCTCATGTTAGGTATACGAGACATTTAATTACAGTAAGGTCGCGCAAGCTGCGAGGCGCAAACCATTTTCACCAGAGCGCAGCATCAGGATCGGAATATCGATGCCAGACGTTAAACTTACTAATCCTAGCGCTAACGATTACGTATCGAGACACTACATTAGCAACAACTATGGAATAGAGCCCTGAAACTGCAGAATAGTTTATTTTTAAAAAAATGTCAACATGAGGTAATAATGATTAAACAGTATGGGCCCTTTTACATTCTTCGCGCATACGTTTGCGCCCGCGCAAAAACGCATTAACGCGAGGGGCAAAACCCTTTGCGCTAAACGTCGTATTACAATGTCAGCGCAACAAACGTGCGTATACGTATACCGCAGGTGAACCTGCGCGAACGCTGCACGAGCTTACTGTACATCGCGTGTCCTATACTTAACATTGTGAGCGCAAATGCGTTTGTGCGCTGGTACGCGGATGGTATTACAATCTATGCGCAGTTTGTAACGCACCGCCTTTGCACGCATAATTTTAGCAACTCCTAAAAGCTGGTGTTAATGGCAAATTCTATCAACCTGCCGAAATCAAATACACCAGCCCAAAAAAAAATACGCAGCAAAGTATAGTTACACATTCTACACACACCCAAACAATAAAATGGAGAAGTTGTTTGTGCATTTATTATTGCTGCAGGATATATGCTCAGATTGACTTTGACAGGCGCAAAAACTTAACGTGAGACAATTATAAGGTTCTTAATTCTGATTGGCTGTATCGCGTGAAAAAAACAGTCCGCACACTGATTTCTGCGCACATCGTTGCTGCGCGCGCATTTGTGCGAGTCCGTTTAACGCGCGTTATTGCTCGATGGATGAAAAAATGCGCAAGGATTGTAATTCCAGCGTTGATTTCCACACGTTAATGTTTGACACTTGGCGCAAAAATTCACGCGTTTACCGTGCGTTTTTGAGTGAAGAATGTAATAGGGCCCTATATATATTGTTCTGAATTACGTCCAAGCTCTATAAGTTGCGCGTGGTTTTTAAACAGGATTCGCATATCATGATCCAGACTATTATTCGTTATTATTTCCTGTTTCTTTTTTCCATGCTCGGCTTGGCACTTTTACTTCAAGCTCTTGCTCAGTCCTTGATGATCGCAATCCTGCAGTGTCTTTGCTGACATCATAATTCAGTTTTTTCCTACGACATCATAAGTCCTAACAATCTTTTTTAATGTTAATGAATTTACAGCTTTTATATAGATATAGGAGGAGGTGCTATAATTATTATCTTGAAAGTGCTTTACCAAACGGTCAGTAGCATCAATGTTTCGGTTCGAGAGTAGCACAACTGCAATGTCTTGGATGACAACATATTTCTGTTTCCATTATGACCTCATAAATTCACAATTATTTTTTTTAGCGCAATTATTTTACTGTTTTGATAAAGATACAGAGACAAACTATAATCATAATTACAATCTTGAAAGCTTTCCACCTGATGGCTAATTTCACCAATCTTTCAGTTTGAGAGTAGCGCAACTGCAGCTGCAATGTCTTGGATGACATCATAATTCTATTTCTTAGTATGACATCATAAGTCACAATAATCTTTTAGCGCAATGAATTTACAGTTTTGCAATTGATACAGAGATAAGTTGCTGTAATTACAAATTTTGAAAGCTTTTCACCAAACTGTGTCGTATCAATCAGGTCTATTCAAAGACAGGTGAAAACCAGGAGAATGACTGGAGAAGTGAAAATTCTAGGTCAAAATAGCCAAACCAGAAAAATTCTCTCATTTATCTCACTTTCCAAGTCGGCTATTTGGTCTAGATTGTTCTCTTCTACTGCCAATTCTCCAGAGTTTCACCTTTCTTTGAATAGACCTGAATGTGTCAGTTTCAGAGTAGCAACCGAATCTGCACGCAATCCAACATACCTGCTACACCAACATTTGGCAATTTTGGGCACCGATATCACTACCCTGACTGTTTCTTGAATTCTCCAATCAGGATACTCGAAAAAATTGGAAATTAAAGAATATTTTACGGCCCGGAAATCTAACAATTCTATTTAAATGTCCCTGAAAAGGAAAAGGCTTCAAACAGATCGAGTTACATAGTTAACAAAAGGGTGATTTTCTTCATAAAGGTCTGCCTGATGAGATAATAGAGAAGGTGAAGGACGCCAAGAGTGTCACGGAGATCGTCCAGGATGGAAACCACTTTGTTATTACCACCACGACAGGCCCCAAAGTGCAACGCAACGAGTTCACCATCGGCGAGGAAGCAGAGTTTGACACGATAAAAGGAGAGAAAGTCAAGGTAAGGGTGACCCACTTCACTGGAAGGACCTCTGACGCACAAGAGTTCCAAAGGAGGACATAACATTTATGAGGCCGATGTTTGCTGGTGTTGCAGCATCGACAAACACCAGCATTTCACAGAAGTAAAATCCGAAGCGTGACAGGAGAACCTGTGCCGTTTGGCCTCCCCTGTCGCTCTTTGGATTTCCCATGTTTGCAAAAAGCCGGCGTTTGTCGGAGCTGCAACACCAGCGATTTTTGCCATTGATTGCAACACCGACAAACACCGGCACATTGTGAATAGACTTTTTAAAGCGGGGCTGCCCAACTCTGGCCCCCCCCCCCCAGATGCTGCTAAACTACAGCTCCCATGTTTTTCTCGCCATCTATATATCATTTGAAGCAGGGGTCAGCAACCTTGGAACTCCAGATGTTTTGGAACTACGTTTCCCATGAGGTTCAGCCAGCTTAATGAGTGACTGAGGATCATGGAGATGTAGTTCCAAAATATCTGGTGGGTCGAGATTGCCGATCTCTGATTTAAAGGATTCTGTGAATGTAGGCCATAAACATCTGGTGGCAGAGGTTGAGACCCCTGTTTTAGAGTCTAGTGCTGTAGTACAGACGTTGCACTTTTTGGCATTGACTCAAGTAACCATTAAAAAAAACCAATGAATAATTCTGCTGATTAAGGCTAGGGTCAGACGAAAGCATTTTTCCCCGCGAACGTGAAAAAGTGCATCCGAACGCATTGACGTATTTTTTCACAGAATGCGCAAAAACGGTCAGACGATGCGCATTTTCGGGCGTGATTTTGTACGGATCGTCAATAAAACTCTTTTTGCGTCTGGACGTTATGTAGGCTGGACATTAGCAGTGTCTGACATCTCCTAATCACGCAAACACGCCGCTATGCCGCAGCTGCGCACTCTGTACGTCAGTACTAGCGGTTCAGCGTTCTCAAAAAAATGCGTTCAAATTCCACTTGCGTTGCACGGCCGGACTTTTGTGCGGCCGTACTTCGTATATTGGCCGTCATTGCCCGTCATCTGCTGCTAGTGCGGCCGTAATTATGTGCGCCAGAACGCACGTTAAAAGTACCTTGTGCACCGATTTTTTTTTTCGGTTCGATTCGGTTCGATTTGTTCGGATGTTTAAACTTTTCGATTAGGCTCATTTTGGCCGATTGCTGTTTCGATTCGGTTCGGTTCGGATCGTTTTTCGTGTACATTTTTTTTTAGAATATCGACCATTTTTCGTATTTCGTTTCACTTTGCTCGTTTTTTGTATCGACTTTTCGGAAATTTTGGAAATTTTCGTTTTTTCGGAACTTCTGCTCTCCTCGTTTCAAAGTGTCTCCGATAATTCTGGCGATTCTATCGTGTATTTTTTTATTAAATAAAGATCCTTTTTTTCTTATAATTGAATATACATTTCACAACTTTATTTAATTATATTAAAATGGTATGAAAGCCAAGGAACAAAAAAAATGAACAAAACGATTTAAAAAACGCTAAACTGACCCGAATGCCACAAGAAACAAGTGATACGCATTTACAAATACAAAATTTACAGAATCAGCGATATAACCGATAATAGTTAAATATACGATGTCCAGAATTACCGAAATGGAACCGAAATCACGAATGGAACCGAAATCATGAATAGAGCGAAAATAAATTTCGATTTTACACATTTCAAGTCCATTCGAAAATATTTCGTTTCGACTCGGAAAACTTTTCAGATCTGCCATTTTCGGATCTAAAAATTTTCGGAAAATCGGCCGCATCCGAAAACACGAATCGGGAAATTTCGTGAAAATTCCGAAATTCAGAAACCCGAAACGCACATCCCTAGTTAAAAGTGCGCTGGTCTGACCCCAGCCTTAGCCAACTTTCTGGTAGCGATTACCAGAATTCATGCCCAATGAAAAAGCAACATTAAAAGCCGAATATTAGCATAGGGCTGTGCTATACTGTATCTACTCTATAGCAGATACACCGTTAAGATACATATGTATATCCCTTGCTGGATTTAGATGTGGAGTATGATACCACTGAACTGATTCACATCCATTACTTTATTATATATTATATTTATTGCATAAAAGTCTCTGTCGCATCATACAGCCTGACATATAATTCAAGCTTGGACTTGCAGGCACACGCATTTCTGAAATCTGTGCCTCTTTCCCCATAGGGAATCCACCACCCTTACTGTAACTCCCTGTCAACAGGGCTGATGTTCCGATTTATTCCCCGGGGCACTGAGATTGCACCTGCTGCCCTCATACACCTCAATTACATCCATTATCTCCAAAAGACATGTTATTCTCTACTTGTATAGCAAAGAAGATATGACTCCGTTTAACCCCTTCACTACCAAGCTATTCCCCACCCAAAATCCCCCTGCCCAAAAAAAACACTGTCACCAATGGGTTATTTGGAAAATCATTTTGAATTAATTATACAGTAAGAATTATTTGGGAATATTCCTAAAATATTCCTTACTGTAATGATTTACTTGGCAGCTAGATGTTGCCATCTACTGGTCAAATGGAGTTACTGCAGTTCTGATCTCCGTGCAGGATCAGGTGGGGCGCTGTCATTCAGACACATTCCCAGCTGGTTTTAAAAAGTGTTAACATGCTCTGGAGCCCAAATGCAAACCAAATTTGTTTGCAATAAATGAATTTCATTTTATCTAATGTGATCGGTGATCTGAAGACATGAGTTATCTCAGGAGTGAAGGAGTTAAACAAAAAACTCATTAAATTTAAATACTTGTTAGGGGTTGTTCAGAGAGGGCTGATCTGGCCCCGTAATGTCACTGACCAGTGAATTTCCCCGTACGGTGACATTTCGGGGCCATTCGGCTATTCAGAGAGCGGGCAGTTTGCCAAATTTTGGTAAACTGCCAACAAGTACGGTGCCTGTTCAAAGACAATGAAACCCCCATAGAGAAGCAATGGTTAATCTATTCAGAGACACTGAACAGCAGTAAAAAGTTGACGAAATGCCCTGCCATTCGGTGTTTTCATTCGGCAGGTTTATTCAGGCGAATCCCATAGGCTTCAATGTTAAAATATTCCCGTTTTAATTCAATATCTAATAAACCGTTTATTATTTTAATCAGCAGTAAAGTCTCTTTATTAATTGACTAGGTGGAAAGCCTGCCCAGAGGGAAATCTATTGTTAAGCGAAGCAGCTCACATGGGTATATTTGCCCCCGCTCACATGGGTATATTTGCCCCCAGCTCACATGGGTATATTTGCCCCAGCTCACATGGGTATAATCGCCCCCAGATCACATGGGTATATATTCCCCCAGCTCACATGGGTATATTTGCCCCCGCTCACATGGGTATATTTGCCCCCCAGCTCACATGGGTATATTTGCCCCCGCTCACATGGGTATATTTGCCCCCAGCTCACATGGGTATATTTGCCCCCGCTCACATGGGTATATTTGCCCCCCAGCTCACATGGGTATAATTGTCCAAGCTCACATGGGTATAATTGCCCCCGCTCACATGGATATATTTGCCCCCCAGCTCACATGGGTATAATTGCCCCAGCTCACGTGGGTATAATTGCCCCAGCTCCCGTGGGTATAGTGGCCCCCAGCTCCCGTGGGTATAGTTGCTCCCTGCTCCAGTGGGTATAGTTGTTCCCTGCTCCCGTGGGTATAGGTGCTCCCTGCTCCCGTGGGTATAAGTGCTCCCTGCTCCCATGGGTATAGGTGCTCCCTGCTCCCGTGGGTATAGGTGCTCCCTGCTCCCGTGGGTATAAGTGCCCCCAATTAAGACGCTGGATGCGCGCGCAGCCTCTACCAGTCGGCCGCGAGCGCATCTAGGAACAGGAAGCGCTCGCAGCCGCCGGATAGAGGCTGAGCGCGCATCCTGTAGAGCCGGATGCGCTCAGAGCAGACGGCGATAGGCTGTGCGCGCATCCTGGTCCACTGGATGCGCGTGCAGCCTATAGCCGTCTGCTGCGAGCGCATCTGACTGTAGAGGATGCACGCACAGCCTTTACCCGGCTGCTGAGTGCGCATCCTGTAAACGCCGCGGCACGCGCCGCAGCGGTTGGATGCGCGAACGGCAGCCGGTAGAGGCTGCGAGCGCATCCGGCTCTACAGGATGCGCACGCAGCCTCTACCCGGCTGCTGCGTGCGCATCTTGTAACCGCCGCGGCAAGCACACAGCCGGCTCGTGCCACGGTGGTTGCATGCGCGCGCAGCCAACCGCCGCTGGTTGCGCGCGCATGCGCAGTAAAGGCTTGGCGACCTCAGGGCCCAGACCCCAAGGCCCAGTCCCAGGGACCAGACCCAGGGCCCAGGCCCAGACCCAGACCCAAAGGCCATCATACACAGCCCGTTTCTGTGAGATTTATTGCTGTGGATTCTGTGATATGTTCAGACACACCGCTCATTACTGTGAGTTTTATTGCTGTGGATACTGTGATAAGCTAATACACACTGCACATTACTGTGAGTTTTATTGCTGTGGTGCTATGTTATGTCCTTTTTTTTTTTTGAAGGGGGAGAAAAGCTGTTAGAGGTTGAGGGGGGGCCCTGGGGGGCCCCCATCGTGAGGTTTAGTAAGGGGCCCCATCATTTCTGATGGCTGCCCTGCCTGTCCTCAATAACGCCGCCCCTCACTACTTGTCCTCACTAACGCCACCCCTCACTAACTGTCCTCACTAACACCGCCCCTCACTACCTGTCCTCAATAACGCCACCCCTCACTACCTGTCCTCACTAACACCGCCCCTCACTACCTGTCCTCACTAACGCCACCCCTCACTACCTGTCCTCACTAACACCGCCCCTCACTACCTGTCCTCACTAACACCGCCCCTCACTACCTGTCCTCACTAACGCCACCCCTCACTACCTGTCCTCACTACCTGTCCTCACTAACGCCACCCCTCACTACCTGTCCTCACTAACACCGCCCCTCACTACCTGTCCTCACTAACACCGCCCCTCACTACCTGTCCTCACTAACACCGCCCCTCACTACCTGTCCTCACTAACACCGCCCCTCACTACCTGTCCTCACTAACACCGCCCCTCACTACCTGTCCTCACTAACGCCACCCCTCACTAACTGTCCTCACTAACACCGCCCCTCACTACCTGTCATCACTAACACCGCCCCTCACTACCTGTCCTCACTAACACCGCCCCTCACTACCTGTCCTCACTAACGCCGCTCCTCACTACCTGTCCTCACTAACGTCGCTCCTCACTACCTGTCCTCCCTAATGCCGCTCCTCACTACCTGTCCTCCCTAACGCCGCTCCTCACTACCTGTCCTCACTAACGCCGCTCCTCACTACCTGTCCTCACTAACGCCGCTCCTCACTACCTGTCCTCACTAACACCGCCCCTCACTACCTGTCCTCACTAACGCCGCTCCTCACTACCTGTCCTCACTAACGCCGCTCCTCACTACCTGTCCTCACTAACGCCGCTCCTCACTACCTGTCCTCACTAACACCGCCCCTCACTACCTGTCCTCACTAACACCGCCCCTCACTACCTGTCCTCACTAACGCCGCTCATCACTACCTGTCCACACTAACGCCGCTCCTCTCTACCTGTCGACACTAATACCGCTCCTCACTACCTGTCCTCACTAACGCCGCTCCTCACTACCTGTCCTCACTAACGCCGCTCCTCACTAACTGTCCACACTAACGCCTCTCCTCACTACCTGTCCTCACTAACACCGCCCCTCACTACCTGTCCTCACTAACGCCGCTCCTCACTACCTGTCCTCACTAACGCCGCTCATCACTACCTGTCCACACTAACGCCGCTCCTCTCTACCTGTCGACACTAATACCGCTCCTCACTACCTGTCCTCACTAACGCCTCTCCTCACTACCTGTCCTCACTCCTCACTAACGCCGCTCCTCACTAGCTGTCCTCACTAATGCCGCTCCTCACTACCTGTCCTCACTACCTGTCCTCACTAACGCCGCTCCTCACTACCTGTCCTCCGTCGCTCCTCACTAACGTCGCCCCTCACTACCTGTCCTCACTAATAGGGATGAGCCGAACACCCCCGTGTTCGGTTCGCATTCGAACTTGAACAATTTCAAAAGTTCGAGTTCGAACGCAAACACGAACCGAACTCAATGCAAGTCAATGGGACTCAAAAATTCGATTTTTAGAGTGCCCTCCAAGAGGGTGTATATGCTAGATATTTGCCATAAAAGGTGTATGGGGGTCCAGGTAGTGCCCTGGGGGACAGGAAATGAGGACAAAAAGTAAAAAAAGAAACGTTTTTAAAGGTGAGTTTTCCATGAAATAAGGGTTAAAAATAAAAACGAAAAATTCCTTCAAATATCGTGCCTAGGAGGTCCCCATAATCTGCCCGTGAAGTGGCGGATTTGTAGGACGTATAGAAACATTTAAAAACAAAAAATTACGTTTCAAATTACGGTAAACGGTTTTCCTTTAATCTATTCATAAACAGCTTGGGGCGGCAGCCTGTATGAAAATAGGCGACATTTTAGGACATGCAGAACAAGTTTAGTGATTTTTTGGTTAAATTATGGTGAAACCTATGCAGGCTTTGGATGAAAGTAACAATAGGTGCTTTAAAATTGGGCCTTTAGTGTCGGCAACAGTGCCGTCACACCGTAACCCCTCTGTGGTATTGTGGAAGAGTGCAGGGTTGGACCCTGCGGTCCAATATTAAAATGATATGAATCTGGTAATATAGGCGTCAGTGGCAGTGCACCCAAATATTACTGCGCTATAGTGTATGGCAGGATGGAAGCGCACCAGCAGTAACAAGCAGTGGAATATACCAGACAGGGACACAGAGCGAGAGTAGTTGTTATAACAAAACAAGCTCAACAACGTTTAGGCACTAGTACTGCGCTACTGTATATGGTGAGAATTGGCTCACACCAGTCTCGGCGGCTCCACGTCATCACGCCGCGCCCTGCCCCCTGATCACTCACAGCTGCGCTGGGTGCCGCCGGAGCTCCTGGCATTCGGCCAGCTGGTGGCACCATGCGTCCGGGCCCCCCCCCCGATCGCCACCCGGGGCCCTGGATGTCACAATATTACAATCCAAACGCAAATGGGTTAAGTAACCAAATTTGTAAGAAGAATAATTAATGCAGCATATGAATCCTCACACTGCCGGGCAGCACCTTAAGGCCCGGTTCACACCTAAGCGTTTTACAGCGCGTTCCTGCACGATGTAAAACGCATTAACAGGGAAATCCCATTATTTGCTATGGGACCCGTTCATACCTGGGTGTTTTACAGCGCGCAGGAACGCGCTGTAAAACGTCTTACGCCCAAAGACGTACAGGGGCTTCTTTGGGGCGTATTGCAGCGCGTTCACTCTGCAGTCTATCGTCGTAAACGCGCTGCAATGCGCGTTCGCATGTTTTTTACGTTTGCGCGATACACTCGTTAAAAAACGCACGTATTGCGCAAACGTAAAAATACTGCAGGTGTGAATCCAGCCTTACAGTATAATTAATGCAGTATATGATTCCGCACACTGCCGGGCAGCACCTCTACAGTTTGTGGATCCAGGAATCAGGTGAGTATTAGAAAGAAAAAAAAAGGTTTTATTTTATGTTGCTGGGGACATTTAGAAATGTCCTCGGATTTAATTTTTTTTAAAAATGTGTCGCAATACCTTAGCCTGGTGGTCAGTGGGGGCTCCCTGGATCCTGGTTGTGGGGAAGAGGGGTGGGAAGGGGGTTCTGCCGTGGCTCCATCCCTGGAGTCCCTGCGCCACCTCTCGGCCACATGCACCCGGCTGGCCAGCCCGCACAGTAGCCCGCACAGTTACAGCTCTGTCATCCTGCCGCGGCCGTATGCTCCTCAAGGGATCCTTGGGAGGCCCCGGCGGGCTGCCCTCTACAGTGCCTGATTTAGAGGGCCTCGTCTGCCTGATGTTTTAGCAACAAGAACGTTTTATCCCATAGGCTTCAATGTTAAAAATATTCCCGTTTTAATTCAATATCTAATAAACCATTGCTTATAATATTCTGCAGTAAAGAGTCACTTTATTTATAGATTTCTTTAGTATTTTTTACGCAATTTTGTAAAAAAAAAATCAATTTGTTTTTTCGAACTTTTGGCGAACAGCCCACTAACCCCGCCCCTCACTACCTGTCCTCACTAATCCCCAAATACACCCCAGCCCGTCCCCTAAGATCCAGCAATGACCTGCTCCTGGCATCCTCCATCGTTACCTCATGCCAGACTGCAGGACTTTTCTCGTGCGGTGCCGACCCTATGGAACGCACTTCCTCGCAAGATCAGACTGTCCCCAAATCTGGCTTCATTTAAACGATCCCTGAAGACCCTTCTGTTTAGGGAGAACAAGACATCCAACCGACCCAAAAACGGTCCTCACCTCTCCCTGCATTAACTCATCATTGCAGCCCCCCCTCCTGTTTCTAATCCCCTCACCCATCTAGACTGTAAGTTCCCACGGGAATAGGGTCCTCATGTCCTTGTGTATTTGTTGGCAGCAATACTGACCTGCCTCCTGTATGTATCGTTGATTTGTCCTGTCTTTACCCATTACACCTTTGTACAGCGCTGTGGAATGTGCTGTTGCCTAACAAATAATAAATAATAATAATAATAACCACTTTACAGAAGTCATACAGTATAAACGTGTAGCAGAATACCTACATCACATTTCCGGTCTGTATCTACTAATAGACATTCAGATGACTCCATACTGTACAGCCGCTACAGTGCAGCTGGGACTGCAGTGCCTCCAACAGGAGACCAAGGCTAGTCCCAGCTCTTCAACCCATTCTAGGTCATCAGCTGTAATGTCCAATGTGCTAGACCTATAGGGGCACAATCTGCAGATCATATACAAAATGTTTGTTGTTTGCAATAAATAAGACTTGTCTGCATTGCTCCAGAATGACTTAACTCAATGTCGGGGCGTCTGCAGGTGCTTCTGAAGATTGAGTTAAGTCGATCTCGCCATTGAAATAGTTAAGAAAGGCTGAGCTGGACACATGAGAGCTACAATATTATTTGGACACCTTAGACCTAGAACTGACCCATGCGTCCTTCATTTACACCTTAATATATGTATCACGGGTGCATAGTACGGGTGACTCGGTCCTGCCCGTTCACCTCTTTGGTCCTCAGCTTCTCTGTTTGGATGTTCTTTAATTGATTTATGATAAAAAATAGAGTACAGGAATTGACTGTGATTAATACATATTCCACGTGTGCACAACCTAATGATATGGGTAACACACACCCGTGACAATATCACCTAGGCTGGACAAGGGATGTCAAACTCCAGATGTTGATGACCTACAATCCCCAGAATTCTTTAAATGCAATAGATGGCCAGGGAATCATGGGAGCTGTTGTACAGAAACATCCGGAGAGTTTGACAGCCCTGATCCAGAGGGTTTTTCATGAAGTTCTCGGTTGCAGGTACAGTTGAAACGTGGGAACACTGCAGCGACGACAAACGCTGACGTTTAACAAAACTGGAATCCAAAGAGCGACAGGAGACGCCGCACCGTCAAGCTTCACCTCTTTCTCTTTAGACTTTACTTTTTTGAAATGCCAGCATTTGTCCATGTTGTAATACCGGCGTTTTCTGCCAGAATGTGTAACACCGGCAAACACCGGCACTCACTGATTAACCCCCTCAAGTCTTTTTAAAGAGCATTTGACTGGTCCCATGCAGTGATGCTCACGGGGAACATTTAATTGATCCCCAAAGGCTTTCTTGGCTTTGTGGTTCTGGTCCTCCCTCCCTCTGCCCGGAGAAGAGCAGGTAAAAATCACGCAATATTACAACATACTGAGTCTGAATTAATCTTCCCTTATTGTTTCTTGCAGTCCGTGGTAACTCAGGAGGGGAACAAGCTGATCACCAAGCTGAAAGAATTCACCGCCATCACTGAACTGTCTGGAGATAAACTCATTAATGTAAGACAACATTTCAGCCGGGGTGGTGTTCTCGGATAGGTCAACTAGGTCCACTCTGGGCCAAGGGCAGCAGATTGGATATTTTTGTCTTTGTGTCTCCCCTTTAGAGGTCCAATATATTTCTGTTGTGCGAGCGTATAACAATGAGAAATTAAACTCCAATCAACGAGTGAGTCAAAGTCCAGCCCCCCAGATATTAATTGCCCACAACTCCCAGTATTCTTTGAATGCAATAGATGCACAGAGAATCATGGGAGTTGTAGTTCAGTAACATTAGGGGGGCGGAGTTTGAGATCCCTGCTCTATTCTAAACTGTAATTGTTGCAAGGTTGTTAGAGTTGTAAGACATGTTGCTCTTGTTCTAAATGACGTTTTGGTGGGGGGCCATGTGTGAAGACCCATACCCTCCCTCGAGTCTTATTAATTTAATGAACAGAGGAACTATCTGCATGAACAATTTGTCAATTTCTATGGGGTTTTTCCTCAAAATGTTACATAGTTACTTAGGCTGAAAAAAAGGCATGCGTGCATCGAGTTCAGACTTTCCCACCTCACCTGCTGCTGTTGAGCCAAAAGAAGGCAAAAAAACTCAGTCTGAAGCGCTCGCCAATATGCAACATACTGGGAAAAAATTCCTTCTTTAACCCAGAATGGCGTCAGATTTCTCCTTGGATCAAGCAGCTTTTACCCACATATTAAATATTATGACCCTTAATATTCTGTGTCTGCAGGAAGTCATCCAGTCGTTGTTTAAAAGTCTGTACAGTCTCTGACCCAACCACCTCAACAGGCAGAGAATTCCACAGCTTTATTTTTCTCACTGTAAAATAACCCTTCCTATGCTTTAGGCTGAATATCCTTTCGTCCAGTCTAAATACGTGACCTCGTGTCCTGTGTATAGTCCTGTTAATGAATAGGTTTCCAGACAATGGTTTATAATGGCCCCGTATATATTTATATAAAGTTATCAGATCCCCTCTAAGGCGCCGTTTCTGTAAACTCAACAGGTTTAAGCTTGGTAATCTTTCCTCATAACTTAAACCTTCCATTCCCCTTATTAATTTAGCTGCCCGTCTCTGATGTTCTTGTGAATATTTTATTTTTGCTTGTCTCTGTTCCTCTTTGAAGAGAATTAAAAGGGGCAGAGCTCGTTGAAGGTATGGAAACAGTGGGATGGGGCATGACGGATGATCATGTAGAGAGCTAGCTTAAAATGGATAATGTCATAGCTGCCATCATGGGGGCGACAGCCCATGACATGTTCATGGGACCGGCTGCTCTAGGGAACGGGCCCGCCAATGTTCTGTTCTGATGGATGCCTCTATGGAGCAGTTCCTGCCAGTGGTCTGCTCTGAAGAATGCCTCTTGCGGCTGTATCCTGCTTCAATATTGGGCTCTCAGAACCTGAATCTGGAGCCTTGACAGAGCAGCACCACTTGCTCTGGCTCCCCATCATGCTGCTTCCTGTGTGAGGGGAGTATTAGTCGTATGCTGGGACTGAGGGGAGGCAACGAGTTCCACTGGCAGAGGTGAGGGAATGAGGTTGACCACTGGGGAAGGGACCGGTGAAAGGGGACTGTTACTTTTGAGGTCAGGGGCCCCGACCAGTGTTTTTTTTAAGAGACCTCAAAATTCCTGATGGCAGCCATGGATATTATAGGAGGTAAACTGGTGTGTGTGTTAATAGTATGATGGATGCTGATGATGGAGAGAGGTATGCCGATGATGGAGAGAGGGATGCTGATGATGGAGAGAAGGATGCTGATGATGGAGAGAGGGATGCTGATGATGGAGATGGATGCTGATGATGAAGGGATGGATGCTGATGGAGAGAGGGATGCTGATGATGGAGAGATGGATGCTGATGATGGAGAGAGGGATGCTGATGATGGAGAGAGGGATGTCAATGATGGAGTGAAGGATGCCGATGATGGAGAGAAGGATGCCGATGATGGAGAGAGGGATGCTGATGATGGTGGAGAGAGGGATGCCAATGATGGAGTGAAGGATGCCGATGATGGAGAGAGGGATGCTGATGATGGTGGAGAGAGGGATGCCAATGATGGAGTGAAGGATTAGACATGTGCACAGCACAACATTTCGTTTTGAACTAATGGATTAGTCCTAAAATGCAATTTATTTAGTTGCTAAAGAAATTTGTTTTCAGATCTTTAGTATGAAAACTAATTTCATTCATCCGAAAACCAGTGGATACAATTACTATTGTAGTGGCTCCTCAGGGGGCTGACATCGCTGCTTGTTACAGTATCTCTCACTCTCAGCACAATGTGCCAGGCAAAGCTGTTACAGTAACTGACAGTATGCTGCTCATCACAGTGCTCAGAGTTTCAATAAAGCTAGTAAATAATATTTTTATATATAAGAGGTTAGAACAATATTATTTCCTTGTTTTACTGAAACTCTGAGTGCTGTTACAGTCAGTTACTGTAACAGCTGAGCCTGATACATTGTACTGAGAGATAATATAACAAGCAGCCGATCTCAGTGCTCACAGCCACTGCATTTAAAGGGCTAAAAAAAAGGCTCCTCTCTGTATAATGTATAGAACATCCTCCTGCATTAATTAATACCCCTCTCTGTATAATGTATAGAACATCCTCCTGCATTAATTAATACCCCTCTCTGAATAGAACATCCTACTGCATTGGCATGTGGAGGGTGCAGAACTTCGGAATGCAATGCTTATCCAGCACAGGAGAGGGAACTTTTACTTAAACTTTGTATCTCTGTGGGGGAGGCACAGGAATATAAAAGCAGGGGAGAAGGAAAATATTAACGTAAATCGGTCTGAAAGCTCAGAGAAGAAATGACTGGTGCAAATTGATTTTTATAATAAAATAAAGCACTTTAAATCTAAGGAAAACATTCAAATAAATCACACTGAAGGCTCATAATGACAGAGTAACTGTGAGAGCTGGATACTAAATGTATCAGACGTAAAAAAAACCTTTATAACAAGCAGCACTGGGAGAGGAGAGGGACTTTATATAAAACGTGTATTATAGATGAGGAAAGGGGGATAGTGCTCCTGGATTATATAAAATGTATCAGACCTAAGCCACTATTACGCAGAGTGGGAGGGGAGATACCACACGTTTTATAAAGTCCCTCTCTTCTCCCAGCGCTGCTTGTTATAAAGGGGTTTTTACTATCCAGCCCTCCTCTGTCATTAGCTTTCAGTGTGATTTATTTGAATGTTTTCCTTCTCCAGCTGCTTTTATCATCTTGTCTGCCTCATAGACATGCAAGGGTTAAGTAAAGGTTTCCTCTCCTGTGCTGAGTGTCTGTGCTGCCAGTGAGTATTCTGGAGCTCTATCACTGTCAGATTTTCGGGTCGGGAAGGATTACACATACAAACCTTTTAGCTTTGCTTCATTACTGGTCTCCTTCACTCATCAGTGTAATATCACAAAAAGGACTGAAACTAAAATGTAGTGCATTTTATTTTAGTTTCTTTCGTTTTTTGTACTGAGCAGTTTCGTATCTCTTGAGTCATACTAAAACTAAATTATCCCAAAATTCGGACTAAATCGTTTTAGTACTAAAACGAATGCACATGTCTATGAAGGATGCTGATGATGGAGAGAGGGATGCTGATGATGAAGAGAGGGATGCTGATGATGGAGAGAGGGATGCTGATGATGAAGAGAGGGATGCTGATGATGGAGAGAGGGATGCTGATGACTGATGATGGATAGAAAAACAACGGGAAGGGAGAGAAAACTGGGAACTGGCACAATAACAGCAATCTGTGTGGTAGCATGATTATTTTATAATTTGAATTTATATATAGTAGAAAACATCATTTTGAAAACATTGCAGAACTCCTGCAATTCCTGTGTATAGCGGAATAGATAAAGGAATCTGAAAAAACCCATTACTTATAATATCATATTTAATCTCTAGATACCATTCAGAAGCGAGCGAATCTATTGAGAAACGCGTGTGGTAACATATATTTTATTCTAACTATCCCCAGATACTGACACTGAATGACATCGTCTTCAAGAGAATCAGCAAGAAAGTCTGAGAAGAGGAAGATAAAATTGCTAGAAAATACAGAAATAAAGAGCTCCTTTAAAACACAGAAATTAAGTTTGTTTCATAATTTTTCTGTAAATACAGACACACACGGCATTACATGCAGGCAGGCATTATTGTATCGCTAAACCATAGGGGTTATTCAAAAAGCACCGACATTTCAATGAGATCTTGGTGCTTTCTCATTCGACGCACTTCGGCGTTTCCATTTGACAAACCCTGCAGTGAATTCACTATTCACTAATTTACTATTCACTTAATTCCCCAAACTGCGCCAAACATGGAGTCACCAAAGACCACCAAATTGATTGCCGACCTGACCGTCGAACAGACTGCCGAAGTGCATAAAAAGAAAATCGAACTCTGCTATTCTCCTACTAGGTGTTTAAACCAATAAAAAGGCATTAAAATGTGTCTAAATAATAAAAAAATCCTTTAACCACTTCGATGCTGAGGACGCGCTCAGCGCGTCCTCAGCATTCCCGCTGGTATGCGGAGGACGCGCTGAGCGCGTCCTCCCATTGGGGTCAGCGTTCGGCCGGGTTCCGGCCGATCACTGGCCCCCCCGGTGCGGGCTGACATCCTGGATGTCAGCCGCGCATCCGGGACCACAGCCGCCGGAATTAGGTGTCATCGCGGCAGCGCGATGACACCCAATTCAGGCGCCCCCCCCGCATGTGCGGAGGAGGCGCCTGAAAGGGAGGGGGGGAGGTCCTTCGGACCTCTCTCCCTCCCGATCGGCGGCTCTGCGGGGGTTAACCCAGGCATCATTTGGAAAGGCACAGCCTGCCCTTCCAAATGATGCCTGGCGTTAACCCCTGGGGAGCTGGATCGCGAATCGGCGCTGAAAAGCGCCGGTTCGCGATCCTTTCCCGGAGCTGGCCGACATCTTGGATGTCGGCCAAGCCTCCGGGAACTCCCCCTGAGGACTGGCGTCATCGTGCGTAGCACGATGACGCCAGTCCTGGACTTAACCCTTAACTGCCACCAACGGTGGAGATAGGGAGTTCCAATGAACTCCCTATCTCCCGATCCGTGGCAGTTAGGGGTTAAATTTTGGTATGGTTGGATCGGCCAGAGCATGGCCGTTCCAACGATACCAAACATGAAAGTGAAAAATGTTGTAAAAAAAAAAAAAAATGAAAACTAAAAATAAAACAAAATTTAAAAAAAAAATATAAAAAAAAAAATAAACACTTTTTTTTTATTTTTTTTGGTTTGTTAATGCAGCAATATTGTTCCCATTTCAATTATAATGTGAACAATGATGCTGCACTAACGATTTTTGTATGCGGTGCGTTTGTTAAAAATAGTGTAATTTTCCCCAAAAAAAAAAATCTCTAATTTTTTTAACAAGCGCACCCCATACAAAATATAACCGCAATTGCTCGCATGTTAAAATGTGAAAAAAAACACTTTACACATTGTAAATTATTGAAAATACATATTTTATTGCATTTTTTGTTATAATATACAGACATGACATAACGTATACATATAATAATGACATATTATGAATCTACCGAGTCTGACGGAAAGAACGATATATAATATGTCTGTGTCATATACTAAAACAAGCCTTCAAAACACGTTTAAACATGATGAGCAAAACCGGTAAAAATGACCTCAGCACAGGGGCGGGAAAAGCCTCAGCAGCGAAAGGGTTAAAAAAGAATAAAAAGGTCTATTACAGAATTTAAAAAGGAACGCCTTTTTTTAAAAAAAAAACAAGATTCAAAAATTTTATCGATAAGAAAACAAAACACAAAAAGGTGTTTAAAGCAAATAAATAAAAAGATAGTTTGCTGAAAATGAAAAGAATAAATAAACATTTGACAAAAAAAAGTTTACATTGGATCCTCTGGGATTTGCCTTTTTAAAGCTGTTGAACTGATCCATCAGATCAGGGCATTTCAATGACATTTCGGTGCAGTTTGTCGTTCTGTGAATAGATTAACTATTACTTCTCTATGGCACAATTTCGCTGCTGCCGAAGATCGCCGAATTGCGACAAACTGCACCGCATTTTACTGTCAATTCTCCAGTATTTGGTGAATTGACAGTTTAGTGAAAAGACAAACCGCCATGAAATTGCACTGTACGGGGAAATTCATGTTTGTTGCAATTCGGTGGCAAGTTCGCCCCTTACTGAATAATAGGGAGGTGCACGGCTGAAAATTTTGTTTTGTTTAGTTTCGTTTCATTACGTTTTTAAATCATTTTGTTTTTGGAATTTAGTAACTAATTTCGTTTCGTATTTTGTTTAGTTTCGGATCGATTTGAAATTTCGAATTTCATATATCTATTCGATAGTTGATATCAATTTGAATTTTGGATCACTAAATAAAACCCCAATTAATCAAATTTTACTGTTAAAAGAAAAGCCAGGGTTAAATTTTAAGCTGTGTCACAGATTTAGTATTTGACAGTGAAACAGAATTAATTTGTTTCATAAAGTCCTTTGCTGACTATTACTTGTAAGTTAAGATGAATTTGATAGTTGATATCAATTTGATAGTTCATTTCAGACTCGATAGTTGATATCAATTATTCAAATTATTCTTTTATGATGATGACAGTGTAACACAAAATAAATTCGTTATATACCGTTTCGTTTGGAATTCGTATCGTATTGATTCGTTATTCGAAAGTACTTCCGAATACGTATTATCAAATTTTGTTCCAAATTCCGAATTTTTCCGAAATTAATGCTCATCTCTACTGAATAACCCCTCATGAGATATAATAACAGAGTGCCAAAAATACAAGTGTAACACAGAGTTTACCTCTTACAAAGCATCAATATCAGATGCAATCAATTACAGTGAATCTGAAATTATATATATGAAATTGAAATATATATATATATATATATATATATATATCTCAAAACACAGGACTCATAAGGGATTATTCACTAACCACTGGTGTTTAAAGCGGCGACAAACACCAGCCTTTCACAAAACTTCAGTCCAAACAGAGCACAAACATTACAGTAGAGCTTGTGTTGCGTTTTAAGCACTGCAATAACCTGCAAACACCCGCGCTTGGTGCATAACCCCTACAGCGTGATCTGAATAACTCTTCGAAGCACAAAATATTTAATTAGTCTCTACTGACATGAAATAGAGCCACTGCCAGGCTCTACAGTTGCACTTAAAGGTGTCCAACCATGGAATAAACAATATCTTTTCTCTGTAAATGAGAATGTGCGCATATTGGTGCAGTATCCCAAAAAATATCGTAATCAGAAAGTAGTAAACCACGAGATTATACAATATACCAAGCATAGAGAGGAACCAGAGGCCGAAAGAAACACAAGAGCATATCTTCTGAAAGCAGCAGCAGCAGTCCTTCCTCCACATCCAATGACGCGTTTCGCCCGGTGAAGTACGTAATTCAGTTTCATCATTAGATGATATGCAAAGAAGGAAAAATGGAATAAAGAGGGGATATAAAGAAATTAAAGAGGTGTGAGGACGTGGTGAAAAAATAGATTAAGGAGGAGATATAAAAGCAGGGGAGGTGCAGGGTCAGGGAGGAAGCCAGTAGACTACGTGAAGAGGAGGGATGAAGTGGTAGAAAGCTCAGAGACGAGGGAAGACAAAAGGTTTTGCAGGATAAAGATTCTGAAGAAGAGGAGAGATTAGCAAAAACAAAAAGGTCCATGAGATTGCTGAGAATGGGCAGCAGCACTAGTGGCCTACCCTACAGCGGGTCCCCGCTCAGGTCTCATAAGGTTTTAGCTTCATGCCTCCATTACAGAGAAGACTGAACCATATGCAAATCAGACTGATATCACCCAGAAAGGGAGGCCAATACTGAAATACCAAGGAAGTCTCCGCTGGACGAGGGGAACCACTGCCCTCGATGACCGTTTCGGCCTCGTTTGACAATGTGAGGAGGGGGCATAGCATATACATCTCTAGGCATCTGGAGCAAGGGGTCCACATCTGGATTAGCCTGTACAGTAGGGAGAAAAACAAAAAATAAACTCTCATAAACCATGTTCTTGCTCACCAGAATGGAAATATGAATGATGATTTGAATGAATGAATTGAATGAGAGAGTGTGATTGAACATGGAAGTGAATGGAATCCAGTAGGATTGACCACACGTCACTAGAGCTCCCTGCTAAATCTAGAATGAGCTGTAAGATCTCAAGCGGATCTGTCATCCTTAAAAAAAAATTAAATCCAAGTCATGGATTCCCTAGGGGTCAAATCTTTAAAAATGTGACCCTTCGGGAATCTAGCCTTTGGTGATTTTAACTTTTTTTTTTAAGGCTGGCAGATCCCCATGAGATCACACAGCTCATTTCTAGATCTAGCAGGGAGGGAGCTCTAGTGAGTCCACCAGGGACATTTTGGAATTGTAGCACATTATTTCAGCAGGGCGATATGAAGTCAAATAATTAGAAATCAGAGGAGAAGAATCACGTTGAGAAGTGAATTAATATGATATGATGTAAAGATGTGAAAAATGAAGAAGATTACTTAATTAGTTTGAAATAATTCTTCCTTATCAAGTCCAAAAAATATGATTTTTTAAGAGCGTGTTTTTGTGAGGGTTTTTTCTGTTTGTGTTCTAGTAAATAAAATTAAGGGTCAATTTAAAAAACCTGCAATGGGTTAAATGAGAATGTGCAGCCGAGTTTGGAGTAAATAACACCCTGTAAAATGCCATGACGGTGTGTAAATGGATTTAATGAGAACATAGGACAAGCTTTATAGGTTTTGCTAATAAGGAGCAAAGGTGAAAATCACTGAAGAACATGTTCACTTCACCTTCAGCTGCAGCGCTTAACAAACATTAACAAACCAGTTAGGCCAAAAAAGAAAGGGTGGAAATATATACCTTTCAATGGAAATGCTTCCAAATCATCTATTATGTCCTTGTCCCATTGTCACTTTGCCCTGTGAGTTTGGCCCTATTTTCGGTGTACTTGTCCCTGTCCTCCTCTCTTTCCCCAGTGTGTCCTTGTCCCACTCCCTTCCCCGCTGTGCGTGCTCTTGCCCATTTTCCCCCAATGTCATTGTCCTTGCGCCCTCCTTTTCCCCAGTATTGTTCTTGTCCTTGTTCCCACCCCAGTGCCCGGTAGTGTGTTGTTTATCATTGTTTTTGTACTCCTCTCTTTCCCGGGTACTGTTTTTGTCCTTGTTTTAGTTGCTCTCCCTTTCCCCAGTAGTCTTCTTCTCCTTTTCCACTTGTCCCCCTCCTTTCTCCAATGTACTTTTCCTTGTTGCCATTTTACATTGTTGTCCTTGTCCCTTTCCATTTCCTCCAACATCCACTCACTTTGGGAGGAACTTATTGCCTCTTATGACTCTCCTTCTCCCTAACTCTAGCAATGGCACACTTGGAGGCAGGATCTCCATGTTCCTTTCTCTGCGTCGGCCAGGATTTTTGTGTGCACGTCCCATTACCGAGAGCTGCTTGCCTAAATCAGTTCATTCTAAATTGACAGGTAGGTAGGTATCGTGCAGTGGCAGACACTTTCGTACCCCCGACCAAGTACTACAAGCCTTCGGACCATGCTTGATAAAACAGTCCTTCCTTGGTGACATGATGAAGGACAAGCCCCTGTTGGATCCAAGACCCCTAGTTTGCCACCTAATGGGTGATCCAGCCGTTAATTATAATAGTCCCACTTGTTGATGAGTACAGCTCACACCATGAGCCAAGCCACAGCCGACGATCCACCGAACGTCATCAAAAAAAGCTGATCAACTGCAAATGCCGCAGAACGTAGGGTAATAAAAAGAAAATAAAACGTGAATTTTTTAAAATGTTTTTAAAACAATGAAAATGCATAGAAATAATAAAAGGTCTGTTACAAAATTTAGAAAAAATGGGAGTCAAAAATTTTGCCTAAAAATGCCTAAAAAATTTAAGAAAATAAAAAGGCTTTTTGCTGCAAATGAAAAGAATAAACGGTTAAATAAAAAAATGATAAAAACTGTATTTTTTTTATTTACATTGAAACCTATGGGATTCGCCTGTTTAAACCTGTCAAACTGAACCACCGAAAATCTGGCCATTTCACCAATTTCTCGGTGCTGGTCGGGGTGTTCTGAATAGATTATCCATAACTTCTTCTATGGAACGATCTCACTGCCGCCAAAGATCGACGAATTGCACAGTATCTTGCTGTCAATTCGCCAGTATTTGTTGAATTTCAGCTTTCTGAATAGACGAACTGCCACAAAATTGCACCGTATGTTGAAATTCACCGTTCGGTGCAATTCAGTGGCAAGTTCGGCGCTTATTGAATAATCCTTAATATATTTATTTTTAGCTAGAGGTGTATCTTCAGTTACCACTAACTATATCTTCCCCGCATCCCTCCCACCCGTTAATCCACCCATTAAAGATTCACATGAACCAGCACAAGATGTGTACGTGAAACACAGTGCATGCTCAGACCCTCAGGAGAGACACTGGGGACATGACTAAACTCATTGGGCCCTATTACATTATTAACACTAAAACGGGGACGTTAGGGAGAAAAACCTGCGCCTGCAGGTTTCTCCTTTGCGTCCCCGTTTTAGCGTGAAATTACGATGCAGGCGCTGGAAAAGCTGCCTGCATCATAATCCGGGGCTAAGCCCCGGAATGTGCGGGGCAGCGTTAAAGTGCCGCCGCGAGCATCCACTCGATGGAGTCCACAGGACTCCACTGAGTTTCTGCTCTGCCAGTCACATGACCTGTCGGATTTCGCATCGCGAAATCCCGCAGGTCGGCATAGTGATCCGCAGAAGGAGACTGGGGGACTTTTCCCCCCAGTCTCTCCCTGCTCCCGGCAGACAGAGGAGGCGGTTGGAGCCGCGGTCTTCCCCATAGGATGGAAGGTGAGTATGTGATTAATTTGGGGGTGCTGAAGGATTCTGAAGCCATTAGCACCAGGTCCAGGCTGTGGTTAACTGTCAGGTTAACCGCAGCCGGACGGTAATTACCGTTAATATATTGTAATACTAACACTAATTAACTCTTTGCGCTCCCCATATAAAGCACAGGGAGCGCAAAGTACAGTAACCTCGTGCTGAAAAGCGCAAGATACCAATCGCCAACGGGTTTTTAATCCCTTCAGCGTTTGGATTGTAATAAGGTGCGCCCGCGCTAGGGCCACCAATGCTAACGTTAACGCTCACACAGTCGAGCGCTAACGTTAGCGCAAAGAATGTAATAGGTCCCATTATCTGTAAACACAGGAACAAGACTGACACAGCCAGACTCAGGGCTGGCGCACACTATAAGGCAGGTCAGCTGACTGCCTTATGGCCAGGGGCGGCTCTATAATTAGGAAAAATAGGCAGTCGACTAAGGCTTTGTGCAATGGGAGTTGTTGTGATGGGAGTTTGATGTGACTGGGTTTGTGTGGTGGGAGCTTTGTGTTTTTGAGGTGACTGGTTTTGTGTGATAGGAGCTATCAAGCTGGTATGGGGGGGCACATATTGTTATGGGAATGAGTGTGTGTTTGGGGGAGACTGATTGTGTTATTGAAGTCTGTGTTGCATGCTATGTTTTTTTTTAAATTTTGCTTTTCCACTACCCATCCCTCACTTTTTCCCCCAAGGCTGCCTATTCCCTGGTGTTCCAGTGAAACAGAGTAGAGGCAGCACGGGGTTAATACCGGCTGAGTGGAGTGGAGGTAACATCACTGCTCTGCGTGGAGAGACTGTGGACACATGGGTTCGATCCCGATGAGCACCTCTCCAGTAAGTGTCCTTGGATAAGACACCTAACAGTACAAACTCGCCACCCAGGACATACTTGAAAACAAGAGAAATCTCAATGTATCCTTCCTGGTAAAATCCTTTCTCAAAAAAAAAAAACACAGCACAGGCCCCCTGCATGCCAGACCTCACCGAGAGCCAGGAAGTCCAGAGACACCATGCTACCTGTGGAATTCCCTGCTCTTTCATGAAGGAGCCATAACACAGCAGTGAGCAGACACAGGGCTTCACATCCTGCTGACCCTCCCTCCACCTTGTTGGTTTTATGGATTCTGATGCAGATCACCCTCTCTTACGCTCCACCAGAGCTGCTGATGGTCCAGGGCGGGCAGGGGGAGCTATGGAAAGGTGAAAGGAAGATTTTATGATTTTTTTTTTCTTCCAACTTCACAGGTGCTCAGGCTGTGACACAGATGCTCGGTTGTTGCTTTCGGCAGTGGTTGAAAACGCACAGGTCTATTCAAAGAAAGGTGAAAATCAGGACAATGACTGGAGAAGTGAAAATTCTAGGTCAAAATAGCCAAACCAGAAAAATTCTCCCATTTATCTAATTTTCCAAATCGGCTATTTGGTCTAGATTGTTCTCTTCTCCTGCCAATTCGTCCTGGTTTTCACCTTTCTCTGAATAACCCGGACAGTGTTCTTCTGGCACCCGTGTCTGACTCAAGTGTGTGTGTGCTCTGTGCTGTATGTCTGTTACATACAGTGTGTGTGTCTGATGTATGTTGTTGTCTATGCATAATACAGTGTGTGTGTGTGTGTGTTGTATGTCTCTGCATACAGTGTGTGTCACCCATCTCTTTCGTTGAGCTCCCTCTTTCGGTATCCCCAGTGCTTTTTTTTCTGGAAAAATAGGTGGGGTACTCTCACACCCGGGGAAAAACTGATTATTATGACTATTTTCATGTCCTAATAAACAATAGTTGCAGCTCACTTAAAGGAAGACACTAGAAAGGGGAACCATATTTTTTAATACTGTGTTCCTTTAAATGAACTACAACTATTGTTGTAACCCTATGGGGGTTTTCCACTAAGTGCCTCTGTTGCAAGAAAAATCTGTATTGCAGGGAAGTTAGCTGGGGGTTTTTTTTGCAACGCAGGCACTGAGTGGATAATTCCCTAGCATTTGTGAGCACTACAGCAATGAAACTCACAGTTTTGCTGAGTATGTCTGAGCTCCACAGCAATGAAACTCACAGTAATGTGCAGTGTGTATGAGCTCCACATCAATGAAACTCACAGTAATGTGCAGTGTGTATGAGCTCCACAGCAATGAAACTCACAGTAATGCGCAGTGTGTATGAGCTCCACAGCAATGAAACTCACAGTAATGCACAGTGTGTATGAGCTCCACAGCAATGAAACTCACAGTAATGCACAGTGTGTATGAGCTCCACAGCAATGAAACTCACGGTAATGCGCAGTGTGTATGAGCTCCACAGCAATAAAACTCACAGTAATGTAGTAATGCACCGTGTGTATGAGCTCCACAGCAATGAAACTCACAGTAATGCGCAGTGTGTATGAGCTCCACAGCAATGAAACTCACAGTAATGTGCAGTGTGTATGAGCTCCACATCAATGAAACTCACAGTAATGTGCAGTGTGTATGAGCTCCACAGCAATGAAACTCACAGTAATGCGCAGTGTGTATGAGCTCCACAGCAATGAAACTCACAGTAATGCACAGTGTGTATGAGCTCCACAGCAATGAAACTCACAGTAATGCACAGTGTGTATGAGCTCCACAGCAATGAAACTCACGGTAATGCGCAGTGTGTATGAGCTCCACAGCAATAAAACTCACAGTAATGTAGTAATGCACCGTGTGTATGAGCTCCACAGCAATGAAACTCACAGTAATGCGCAGTGTGTATGAGCTCCACAGCAATGAAACTCACTACCACCTTACAGGGCAAGCTACTCTGATCAAACCACTTGCCTGACAATCCGCAGCTCTGGCAGATGTGTGTAAACATGCTGCACCCCCCCTCCCCATGCTGTTCAAAGTTTCAGCGGCTGCAGAGAGAGGGGGAGCAGCCCTCCCTTGTCACTTACTGGGGGAGGGGGGTTATCAGTCCCTAGATACACTCCTGACAAACGGAAGCGTTCAGGAGCAACATGAGCTGCCGAGCGCTTCCGATTCTCTGCCTGCCACTGCAGGAGGAAGGAGGAGCATCATGCTCTCTCCTGTTAGTTCTGGCTGGTGGTGAAGTGCCGGTACTGAGTGGTGAGGTGCCGGTACTGAGTACCCCGAGTACCCCCTGAAAAAAGCCCTGGGTATCCCTCTGTTTATGCCAATGTGTTGTATGAGTGCCACTGCCTGTCCGTCCAAGCCGTCAGTCAAGTGTGGCAGTCGCTGTGTGTGCCAGTCTATATTGGATCAAAGTATCTCGCTGTGGTATCCGTGACGCCACCAGAGATCTTGCACGTAAGCATTCGCACCACGATTGCTGAATCTGATTTTCCACGCATTCCGCAGAATGCACGCTGATTGATTAGTCAGCGTCTGCCTCCTGCAATAAACGTAGAAAGCTGGTGTAGAGAAAAGCTTGCTAATATGAATACAAAAAAATCATACAGGCATATCCTCATCAGGCACATCTGCAAACTGCTGTAAGTCCTACACCGTTCACCTGAGTTGGATGTACATACCCTCAAATTAAAGCTGACAGTCTGCAGTTAAAGCACATTGTGTTTGTTTCATTCCAACTCCATTGTGGTGGTGTATAGAGCCAAAGATGTTACAATTGTGTCCATGTCCCAATATTTATGGACCTGACTGTATTTAGCTGGTTTTTAAGCCTGCAGAAAAAGGCGACTGTCCTGACTCAAAGGCTTATCCAGCTTTAACGGGACGAGCTGGAAAGGGATGCATGTCTCTTTAATGGTCGAGCAGAGCTACAATACAAAATGACATCATCCCGCTCTGACCGGATTTAGGAACAGATGTAACAAGTTAAAACACGGATGTAGAGTGGAAGCAGCACATTCTCTGCGTCTGAAATCCTCGGCGAAGCTGCTCGGGATGGACTTCACCGGGAGATACGAGTTGGTGTCACAGGAAAATTTTGAGCCATTCATGAAGGCTATGGGTAAGGCTAAGGTCAGACGAAAGCAGTTTTAACGTGCGTTTAACCGCACTAAATCACGGCCGTGCTAGCAGCAAATGACGTCCAATGCCGGGGAACATATGAAGAACGGCCGCACAAAAGTGCGGCCGCGCAACGCAAGTGGCAAACGAACGCATTTTTTCGAGAACGTCAAACCGCTAGTACTGACGTACAGAGTGCGCTGCGTCCGCTAGCGGCGTGTGTGTGTGATTAGGAGACGTCAGACGCTGCTAATGTCCGGCTAACATCACGTCCAGACGCAAAAAGTGTTTTATTGATGATCCGTACAAAATCACGGACGAAAATGCGCATCGTATGACCGCTATCGCGTATTCCGTGAAAAAATGCGTCCATTCATTCGAACGCACTTTTTCACGGACAACGCGAAAATGCGTTAGTCTGACCCTAGCCTAAGTAACGCTCCTATCACCTCATGTCAACTTAAAAAGTCGTGCAAGCTTCATCAGATCGCTGAAAAGACCACCAGACAAACTTTACAGCTAGCAAATGACTGCACACACACAGGAAGAGATAAGGAAGACTATGCAGACTCACATATAGCACAAAAAAAAGCTGAAATAAGCAAAGTCTAAACTAAAAGGGCTATATTACAATCTTCGAGCAAAAACCCTCGCGCAACGTGTGAATTTTTGCGCCAAGCGCTAAACGTTTGCGCGTGCAAATCACCGCTGGAATTACAATCCTGGCGCGTTTTTTCATCCGTCGACCAATAACGCCCGTAAACTGGACGCGCACAAATGCTCGTGCAGTACCATTGTGCGCAGAAATCAGTGTGCGCACTGTTTTTTTCACGCGATTCAGCCATTCAGAATTAAGAACCACAATTATCTCACGTTAAGAAATTGCGCCTGTCAAAGTCAATCGGCGCATATATGCTGCAGCAATAATAAATGCACGCACAACTTCTCCATTTTATTGGTTGGGTATAAGTAGAATGTGTAACTATACTGTGCTGCGTATTTTTTTTTTGGGGGCTGGTGTATTTGGTTTCGGCCAGAACGTTCAGATTTGCCTTTAACACCAGATTTTAGGAGTTGATAAAATTATGCGCGCAAAGGCAATGCGGTAATTACCGCGAAATAGATTGTAATACCATCCGCATACCAGCGCACAAACGCATTTGCTCTCATAATGTTAAGTATAGGACGCGCGACGTACAGTAAGCTCACGCAGGGTTCACGCAGGTACACGATTACGCGCGTTTGTTGCGCTGACATTGTAATACGGCCTTCGGTGCAAAGGGTTTTACCCCTCGCGTTAATGGGGTTTTTTTGCGCCGGCGCAAACGTTTGCGCGAAGATTGTAATTTAGCCCAAAATGTTTTTTTTTTTTCTTTGGTAAGAGTCGGGACTGGCTGCTTGTGTCGCTTTACTCCTCCTGAGGGTGATGGGAGTTGAGCATGCAACATCTTGTGTTTGTTGTGATCGCACTGGAGGCTGAATGTGCTGGTGCAGCGAGTCCACAGTGCTCCCTCACCTCCCTCCCCTATCCTGCGCGACGCTCTGCTGCACCAGTGGAGAACACAGCCTCCCAGCTGCAGCAGCAGAGAGGAATTCCACTACAGGGTCAGGAAGGATCCCCCTCCCTGAGCAGCAAGGCCAGGCATAGAAAGAGACTGAGAGGGAGGAGGGTAAACTATTTTAACCCCTTCACTACCAAGCGATTTTTGTTAAAAAAATATATTATCATTTATTTGAAACACAGGATGCAAGGTTAAAAGTTAAACATAGGGTAAAATAGAAACTTTGCACAGAGATTGTTGCTCTGAGATAAGTAAAAATTAAAATAATGCACATTTGCTAATTTTTAATTTTTCATGTACAATATTCGTTTATCCATTACAGAAATATTGTTGGAACGAAAAGGTTCTGCATTGTAGATGGTGTCCTTTATCTCACACAATGTCGCATATGGTCCGCTTTATCAGTATACAGGCATAAATGGCCTTTTTGTCAAATACTGCAACGGTGATAAATATAAATAATTCAAATGTTCAGATCTCCTCTGCTTAAGGGGGTTTGCAGTGATCATACAGGTCTTTTCAGAGAAAGGTGAAAATCAGGAGGACAGAACAATCTAGACCAAATAACCGATTTGGAAAGGGTGATAAATGGGAGAATTTTTCTGGTTTGGCTATTTTGACCAAGAATTTTCTCTTCTCCAGTCATTCTCCTGAGTTTCACATTTCTTTTAATAGACCTGATAGTGAGATTATTAGCAATGTATCTTCCAAAAAATACCAATATCTGTATGTGCTGCATAATGCCTGTGTATGGCAATTACAGTAACCATAGGCGACTCTACAGGGGGGCAAGGGGGGGCAATTGCCTCCCCTAGGTTATTCCTTGCCCCCCATGTGCCCCCCCCCAAAAATCAGCATCCAGCTTCCCACACTTCTTCGGACCAACGTATCTCCGTCGCTATACATCGTATATGGATGAACTAGGTGTCATTTGAAAGGGCAGATTCTGGCCTTTCCAATGATACCCAACATGACCATATTCAGTGTGAAGTAAAAGTCATAAAACATTAAGTAAAAACGTGCACTTAAACATAAACATTTTCACAGGGTTGAAATGGCTCAGCAGTGAAATGGTTAATGTTCAGACTATACATTACATTGTGTATTACGTTAGTTTTTGCCTTGGTTTAGTTGTATATTAAGGGTTAATGGGCAGGCTTCATCCCTCACAGTATACATTTGTTTTTTCCTTGATTAATGGCATTTTAGGGGTTAATGGGTTGGCTACATGCCTCAGTGTATTCATTTCATGTTTTCCCTTGATGAATGGCATTTTAGGGGTTAAGGGGTAGCTAAATGCCACATTGTTTATTATTTTTATTGCATTTCTCTGGGTTTAAGGCATTTTAGGGGTTATTATGGAAGTTAGAATCTAAAGGGTCTAATGATCTGTAGATCCTCTGCTTTCCGTCACATTTCGGGGAATTTATTTTGCAGAAAATAAGGTGAATTCCATATTCAGTGAATGGTCACTGTAATTTGCTAAAAGTGGAGTCGCTGAAGCAGCAATCAGACATTCAACAAAAACTGCCGAACTGCGGCAAATAAAATATTGAATTTAAGTATCAGGTTAGTACAACAAAAAGGCATCATTGCATCACATTACTCTGGGGTTTTGTAATCTTATTTATATATATACTTATTTAGGGCACTATTACCTGGTGTGAGTTAACCCTTGCGTCGGCGTGATTTTGCGTTAGCGCCAGGTTAATTCAGTCTAGCGCCGGACCAACAGATCGTTTGCCTCCCGCTACAAACGGGAAAAATCACTTAGCGCGTTGCTATTAGCGATTTGTACCGCGAGCTTACTGTACTTTCCGCGTCCTTTACTTAACACAGGGAGTGCTAGATATCTTTACAGATCACTTGGTGCCAGCACTAAATTTTTTGAGGTGCACTAATTGCAACATTTTACCTACTGCTCAGCCCTGGTGCTAACTCCAAAAAAACAGAAAAAACAGGTCCTCGTCCAAAATTAACAGGCAATTGAAAGGAATGCAACACAGGTGTTCTCTTGGCCCCATACACCATAGTAATGGATATGGTCAGCAATGTCGCTGCTGTTGCAGTCGGCTCTATTATAAATGTATCCTTTATCCACATATATCCTAATTCTAATATATTGCCTAATTTTAAACATTTTATGCTGGGGGCTATTCATAGTATGTAAGCAGTTGATTATTAGGGTGACTGTGTGGACCATGTTTAAAGGAACACATGGATAAGTCTTGCCCTGAAACATGTATTGTTTATATGCTGTAGCAGGGAAATTTTTGTCGCTCATCTGGCCTTCCTTTTGGATCTATTAAATGCAGTGTAATGATTCTACATGCTGCTGGGTGGCATTTATCATGCAATGCCCATCAGCCTTAATATATGTATGCATCAAATCATGGATGATACGGCCACCGTGGAGGATTTTAATAATGCAGGGGTGAGAGGTTATTCACTGGATGTGTTCATATTCAAGCTTGTGAGGGTGGGGGATAGGTATGGAAAAGAAAAACCGTTCTATCCTGTACACAACCGCATTAGCGCTGGGTCTCAACTTGGGTCTTAGAGTTTCCCTAGCGTGCGCCAAACGACCTTGTTCATGGACTACTGCAGACAAGGTGATCTGTTAGTAGGTCGTCAGGCACTAACAGGGTTATTCAGAAAGCGGTGAAAAGCAGGAGAATGACTGGAGAATGGAAAATTCTAGCAGGGTTATTCAAAGAGATTCGAAAAGTCACCGCACGATCGGTGACTTTTCGTTCTCTTCAATTCGGTTCCTTTTGCCGATCCCATTTCGGTGACCCTGCGGTGTATTCAGCAAGCACCACAGGGTCCCCGAATTGCAGGGAAAAGCTGCCGTAAACCCGACGAAAACTAACCGCAAAACCCACCGAATGCACGCCGAAAACCCGCAAAAACATCTGGATTAACCTGCCGAAAAACCCGAGCAGGAGCAGATCACACGCAGCGAAGCAGCCGAACAGGAGCCGACTCACACAGAGCCGAAGCAGCTGAGACACAGAGGAGGCAGTGAATAAATTAGCAAAACCGTTTGTATGAATCTGTGACAAAATGAAACGCTGTTTGCAAAGAAACTACTGAGCAAAAATGTCTGAAATTTACACAGGAGGTCCAGGGAATGATAATAAAGAGGGCTGTTACAGAAAAAAGAAGTAAACTTAAAAAAAAAAAAAAAATCGGACTTTTTAAAAAAATAAAATTCAGAAAAATGCTTAAGGTATCCTAAAAAAATCTATAAATAAAGAGACTTTTTGCTGCAGAATTTTATAATGAACGGTTTATTAGATATTGAATTAAAACGGGAATATTTTTAACATTGAAGTCTATGGGATTCTCCTGAATAAATTTGCCGAATTAAACCACCGAATGGCAGGGCATTAGGGGAACCTTTCACTGCTGGTTTGTGTTCTCTGAATAGCTGAAGCAGTGCTTTTTTATGGGGATTTCACTGCCCTCGAACAGGGACCGAACAGGCACCGAATGTGCAGGCAATTCACCAGGATTTGGCGAATTGCCTGCTCTCTGGATAGCCGAATGGCCAGGAAAGGTAACCGAACGCTGATTTTCAGCGTTCGGTTACCTTTCTCAAGCAATTCGGATCTCTTTGGATAACCCTGTAGATCAAAATAGCTGATTCTTTGACCAAAAATTTTCCATTCTCCAGTAATTCTCCTGCTTTCACCTCTCTCTGAATAACCCTGTAAGTTTTAGCGACTCGCACTAACTTTTTCCTTTAGCGTTGGTGTTTTAGCTCACACCAGGTGATAGGGCCCTTACTTTTATTCAGTGGTATGATTTAGTGGTGAAAATTATTAGTGCCCCCCCAGTTTTGATTGCGGTATCTTCTGTGCCCCCCCTAAATATTGTTCCTAGAGTCGCCACTGACAGTAACACCTTGTATCTGTATGTGCTGCATAATGCCTGTGTATGGGAATTACAGTAACACCTTGTATCTGTATGTGCTGCATAATGCCTGTGTATGGCAATTACAGTAACACCTTGTTTCTGTATGTGCTGCATAATGCCTGTGTATGGGAATTACAGTAACACATTGTGTCTGTACTGTACAGGGATTGTCACTCATAATAACCCCCTGAATCGTATCCGGTACAGCAGTGATTGACCCCAGAGCTGTAGTGCATTAGCAAACTGTTTGAACATTTTGTTACAGTGAGGATTGGGGCTGCTTTATATATATAGTTTGTTTTATCTCTCTGCAGGGTGCCTAGTTAGAGATAAGAGTGCATTTTTTTCTCCACAGGGTGCACATTAATCCTGCTTTAAAAAGGTGTGAAAATGGGCTTTTGATATGCTAATGAGTGCTTATAAGAAAATAAATGAAAGAGTAAAAGAATTTTAAAAGAAACTCTGAATTTCACACAAATGTGCTGACAATGTTCTAGCGCCAGAGCAATGACATCAGTGCGGCAGGAGGGGTATGAAGGGACAGTCTGACTTCAAGCAAGTCAGAGCACCCCTGGGGTTTCTTTCGCTGCGGAGACACCATAAAGTGTAAGGGACATCCTCCGCACAGTGTGCGCACCCAAGGCTGTCCCCACACACGTCATCCACAGTGAAAGGGTTAATGGTACCGGGTTTATGCTGTGCTGCGACTGAACAAATTCCTGATGGATATTGTGCGTATTGTGAAAGTAGAGTCTAGATAGAAGTTTACATTGTATTGCTGTAAAAAGAGAGATTTGGTGAAATGCCCAATTACATGTTCCACGATATTACTGCTGTTATATTTTTATTGATTAAACTACAGTTTTGCTCCTCAAGGCGTCCCTGATGACCAGATACAGAAAGTTAAGGATGTTAAGAGTTTCACCGAGTTTGTGCAGAATGGAAACCACTTCATTGCTACAGCGACCATGGGATCCAATGTCCTACACAACGAGTTCACCGTGGGCGAGGAGGCTGAGCTCGAAACTCTAACAGGAGAGAAGTTCAAGGTATGAAAATCCTGTTTACAAAAGGTGACTTCAGCGGTGTTCAATAAACTCATGTAGGTTCAGCCATTTGTTTAAAATACCCTGGTCTATCTACCCAGCAGCCCACCTAAACCAGCCTATCAGGTCATCAACTCAAGCATACCCATAAACCCAACTTAAACCTTTCTACCAAGTAAAACGCCCAAGTCAATCAATCTCAAACTAGTCCACCTGTTATTGAAGCATGACAAATCAAATGCGAACTAGTTCATCGTCAACCCAAGCTCATCCATCCTTCTCACCAAATTCACTCACCCATTCAGCATTAATCCGAAGCCTGTCTAACAACTGAGACACAAACCAATTTATTGTCGAACCAAAACCTACCTGTCCATCTCATTAAACTCACCCTCTGGTCATTAATTCAATCCAAACCTACCTGACAAATAAAACGTCTACCAGTTTATCATTGAACCCAAACCTACCCGTCCATCTCACCAAACTCAGCCACCCATTGATCATTCAACCCAAACGTATCTGACACATAAAACACCTACCGATTTGTCGTTGAAGTCAAATCTTTCTGTCCTTCTCACCGAACTCAGCCACCCATTGATCGTTCAACACAAACTTAACACATAAACCACACACCCATTTAGCATTCATTCCAAACCTCACCCTCAAACTCACCCACCCATCCCTCAAAACTAAACAAATGAAAAACATACCCACTTACTCATTCATCTTCAACCCAAACCTACCCATCCATCTCACTAACTCTGTGAATGACGGGTCAAACACATCCATGTTGCAAAACCCAAACATAAGACGTTCACTGACCCCAACTTATCAATACTTCTGGTCATACAGTTTCTTACTGCTCTAATTACCTTAAGAGACATAGAGAGTAATACCTAGAAGAATTATTAAACTTACACTCCTCGGATGTCGATTACCCAACAAATAAATTTACACTCTTTAAATGATGGAAACCCAAATGGAAATGTAACATAATTTGTCATATTTCATATAAATAGCATTCTGACATGATATGACATATACACATAGTAATGATATATTTTGAATGTCCTGAGTCCATATATAACTATTGTGGATCCTATGATAAAACATGACTTCAAATTATGTTTAAACATTAGGAGCACAGAATGGTGAAATGGCTCAGCAGTGCAGAGGTTAAATGAGCTAAAGTTATTTTGGGCATGACTGGTGCACTTTAACTTCCTGTGCGTGACTGTATTACAGATATAGAAAGGGAAGTAATTGATTCCATTGGAATATCCTGAGATGACCCAAGTAAACACCCATACTTCATTCTCATGGAGACATAGTGCCGGCTGTTAGTGGATGTACATGATGTTGACTGTAAGTTACGGGCTCGATTGGGTCTGACCCTTTTCTTTTCTTATTGCCTTGCAGACCATTGTTAGACTGGAAGGTAACAAGCTAATTGGGAACCTTAATGAAGTTATTTCCATCAACGAACTGAATGGAGATACGCTCACCAGCGTAAGATTACGTGTGCTTTGTTTGTGTAAAATGTAACACACTGAAACGCGACAACACAGACCGAGAAAGCCCACAGCTTCTATTATGGTACTGGGTGGGGTACAGGTGCTGTGTGATGGGAAAATATTCAGCTTCATTGTCTTATGTGAGAGTTTGGTCCTTTATTCCAGCTAAACCAGGATTATGGAGTTGATTGACAGCTAAAGCATTGATTGACAGTTATGGCATTGATTGACAGTTGTAGCATTGATTGACAATTGTAGCATTGATTGACAATTGTAGCATTGATTGACAGCCATAGCATTGAATTACAGTAATAGCATTGATTGACAGCTGTAGCATTGATTGACAGCCATAGCATTGAATTACAGTAATAGCATTGATTGACAGCTGTAGCATTGATTGACAGCCATAGCATTGATTGACAGTCATAGCATTGATTAAGAGTCGTAGCATTGATTAACAGTCGTAGCATTGATTGACAGCTGTAGCATTGATTGACAGTCATATCATTGATTGACAGTCGTGGCGTTGATTGACAGTCGTAGCATTGATTGACAGTCATAGCATTGATTGACAGTCATAGCATTGATCGACAGTCATTGCATTGATTGACATCATTGCATTGGCAGTCGTAGCGTTGATTGACAGTCATTGCATTGATTGGCAGTCGTACCATTGATTGACAGTCGTAGTGTTGATTGACAGCCGTAGCATTGATTGATAGCCGTAGCAGCCTTAAACATAATAATTACACTACAAACGAATCATGGGGACATAGTTCAAACCACACAATATATATATATATTAGGATGTAGGTTCTGCACATACACAGTGTGGGTAATATTGTATATTTTTGTGCCACAGGCAATTTCTTATGGTTTTCAACCTGTATAAGGGATGAGGAGAACAGGTATATTAATGGGAAAAGGACACAAACTGAACAGAAGCACATACATAAAAACACTGGGTTAGCGTGACTCGGGTTACTGCACATCTACAATTACATTACTTTGCATATAATGGGAAAGTGCAGAGGGGGCTGGTGGGAGGCTAAAAATACATATATTAATGGTCCTCAAAACCTGGTGTTAAGTGATATACCAGTATTAATTTGATGTCCACAAGCATGGAGAGTTGCACCAGCTCTGAATGAAATTGGATCGTGTGTTCTAGTGGAAGGACACCAGAAAACTATTAGCACTCAGTATCCTTCGATATAAGAATGAGAGGTGATTTTTGAATTTTATTAGCCTATTTTTCATGAAAAAGTCACTTAATATCAACCTTTGTCGGCCGGTATTTATTTTTTTCAAAACTAGCTGCAGACCTTGTAATTGTTTGATATTTTTCTTCTCCCTCCGCAATAGTGCTTCAGTTCCTACACAAAATAAAGGAACGCAACTGTACAACAGGCAGCAAAGCTGCAAATTCCTGTTGGAATAAGATATGATCCATAAATATTAGTAAGTGGGGCTTTTATGCTTAACCCCTTCACTACCAAGGTCAACTATACTCGATCTACAAGGCATCCCGATATCGAGTATAGTCAATATGGTGTTCCACAGAAGCAATGCAAAGGAATTTTATTTATTGCAGATTAAATTCATTTGCATGTGGGCTCCAGAACATGCTTCTAAAGTTTTAGCACCGTGACCTTGATGGTTGAGATCCTAACACAGCTCGGGTTGTGTCTCCCTGACATCTCCCTGGCTGATCCTGCACAGAGACCAGAACTGCAGTAACTGAATTCGGCCAGCAGATGGCGACCTCTCTCTGTTAAATAGATTATTACAGTAAGGATTACATTGGGAATATTTCCAAATATTTCTTACTGTATAATGAATTTAAAAATATTTTATTTAAATTATTAAAAATTAACAAATTATTTTATTTTAAAAAAAAAACACTGGTTCCTGACAGGGGCTCTCTGGAAAATCCCCTGGTAGCGAATGGGTTAAGAGCTTATTTGTTATTGTTACGTGTCTGGTAAGATAAGGCCCCGTCACTGACATGGACTGTGTTTTATTGATATATGAAGTTGTTTTCTATATTCACCCATTGTTTTGTTATTTCCTAGACGTTGACATTGAAAGGCATTGTCTACAAGAGAGTCCTCAAGAAGGTTTGAGAAGAGAGAATGTTTTTACTATTAATATATAAAAAAATAAAACCTTTTTTTTTTTAAAAAATTGTGCTTTGATTTCATGACGATGCAAACATACCGACCGAATAAAAAAAAAGAGTTGGAGTAGGACAGAAGGGGCCGTGCTGTTTTTTTTCACTTTGCAAAACAGGTAAAAAAAAAAAACAAGCAAGCAAATGAAATGCATCTCTGCATACACCTGATTATTGCTGAGCAAAAAAATTATCTTTGCCCTAGTTTTTTTGTTTTTTTAGCATGAAACTTTTACTTTTGCAGTTTTTTTTTCTTTTTTTTAAATAATTACATGAAAGTTTGTATTTTATAAACCCACAAGCAAACCCTAATGAAACTGAAGGAGGTCAAAGAGTAAACGTATCGATCAAGAATGAAGAAAAATAAATAATGTGCTGCATTCCACTGAGCCAAAATGCTGTAAGAATTGCAATTTTTTTTTACAAAATCTTGACCAGGTGGTGGTATTGGGTGCATAGGTTTGAGTAACCCATTTTTGAGAGCGGAGTAATCCTTAATCGACCCCTGACTCCATGTGACAGTGTATAAATTCTGTTCCTTTTTTTTTGAGAAAGGATTTTACCAGGAAGGATACACTGAGATTTCTTTCATTTTCGAGTATGTCCTGGGTGGCGAGAATGCAGGACCGGCCCAAGACATTGTGCTGCATGGAGCGAAGGCTGAAATGCTGCCCCGCACCACCACCACCACATAACCCCAATATACGCTCACAGCAACAAAGCTTGATGCTGCTAATCAATACGAGTTTAAACGTTTAGAAAATCGTTTCCCTTTAATAAAGTTATATAACTATCTACTCTTGCTGCACAGAGTTTCTGCGCCAGTTACAAGTAATACACAGGATAATTCAAAGAGATTCGAAAAGTCATGGCACGTTCGGTGACTTTTCGTTCTCTTCAATTCGGTTCCTTTTGCCGATC
This sequence comes from Leptobrachium leishanense, assembly GCA_009667805.1. Classification (NCBI taxonomy): domain Eukaryota; kingdom Metazoa; phylum Chordata; class Amphibia; order Anura; family Megophryidae; genus Leptobrachium; species Leptobrachium leishanense. Next base: position 520,301,212 of record CM019063.1, on the reverse strand, counting down.
CCATTTCGGTGACCCTGCGGTGTATTCAGCAAGCACCACAGGGTCCCCGAGTTGCAGGGAAAAGCTGCCGCAAACCTGACGAAAACTAACTGCAAAACCCACAGAATGCACGCCGAAAACCCTCAAAAACATCTGGATTAACCTGCGAAAACCACGGGAAACCCCGAACAGGAGCCGATCACACGCAGCCGAAGCCGGCGGGAAAAAGCCGAGACCGCAGACGAGGCATTGAATAAATTAGCAAAACAGTTTGTGTGAATGTTTGAAATTGAAACGCTGTTTGCAAAGAAACTACTGAGCGAAAATGTCTGAAATTTACATATGATCCAATGAATGATAATAAAAAGGGCTGTTACAGAAAAAATAAGTAAACTTAAAAAAAATAAAAAGAATCGGACTTTTAAAAAAAAAATTCATAAAAATGCTTAAAATATCCTAAAAAATCTATAAATAAAGAGACTTTTTGCTGCAGAATTTTATAATGAACGGTTTATTAGATATTGAATTAAAACGGGAATATTTTTAACATTGAAGCCTATGTGATTCTCCTGAATAAATTTGCCGAATTAAACCACCGAATGGCAGGGCGTTAGGGGAACCTTTCACTGCTGGTTTGTGTTCTCTGAATAGCCGAAGCAGTGCTTTTTCATGGGGATTTCACTGCCCTCGAACAGGCACCGAACAGGCACCGTATGTGCAGGCAATTCGCCAGGATTTGGCGAATTGCCTGCTCTCTGGATAGCCGAATGGCCAGGAAAGGTAACCGAACGCTGATTTTCAGCGTTCGGTTACCTTTCTCAAGCAAGTCGGATCTCTTTGAATAACCCTGACAATCTCCTGGTTCTTTGTTGACAAAATACTGCAAGACAAGACCTAAAAAGAAGTTCATAGTCCCTATAGGCTAGAATGATTTGCAGAACATACAGGGTTATTCAGAGAGCGGTGAAAAGCAGGAGAATGACCGGAGAATGAAAAATTCTAGGTCAAAATAGCCGATTTGGAAAGTGAGATGAAAGGGAGAATTTTTCTGGTTTGGCTATTTTGACCTAGAATTTTTCATTCTCCAGTCATTCTCCTACTTTTCACCGCTCTCTGAATAACCATGTAAATCTTAAAGAAAAAGACAGGTACAGGATTTTTTTAAATGCACAATCAAAAAGGTTTTCATCACCTTTGTAAATGCTCAATGTTCTTGAACTCAGGACATACTTGAAAACGAGAGAAATCTCAATGTATCCTTCCTGGTAAAATACTTTATAAATAAAATAAATAAATGCCCTATCAGAGCCAGCAGTGCAAATTCTGTTTACCATAAACATTTTAATATTCTATGCATACTCAATTCATTTTATGTACAGTATAGTGACCCCAGGCCTGGCCAGGCTTACTTTGCAGTTGCAGACTGCAGTCTGTGCCCCAGCTCACATGGGTATATACATTGCAATGCCAGCTCACATGGGTATATACATTGCAATGGCAGCTCACATGGGTATATACATTGCCAGCTCACTTGGGTATATACATTGCCAGCTCACTTGGGTATATACATTGCCAGCTCACATGGGTATATACATTGCAATGCCAGCTAACATGGGTATATACATTGCAATGCCAGCTCACATGGGTATGTACATTGCCAGCTCACTTGGGTATATACATTGCCAGCTCACATGGGTATATACATTGCAATGCCAGCTAACATGGGTATATACATTGCAATGCCAGCTCACATGGGTATGTACATTGCCAGCTCACTTGGGTATATACATTGCCAGCTCACATGGGTATATACATTGCCAGCTCACTTGGGTATATACATTGCAATGCCAGCTCACATGGGCATGGGCGTCTCTACAGGGGGGCAAGGGGGCAATTGCCCCCCCCCCCATGGTTATTCCTTGCCCCCCCATGTGCCCCCCCACCAGAAATCAGCATCCAGCTTATTTCAAATATTCAGACCACGGTATGTCTGTCCCTGTGCATCGCATATGGACGATCTAGATGACATTTGAAAGGGCAGATTCTGGCCTTTCCAGTGATATCCAACCATAATCAGTGCAAAGTTAAAGTCATAACAAATTAAATAAAAAGGTGTACGTAGTAAACGTTTGCACAGGGTTGAAATGGGTCAGCAGTGAAAGGGTGAACGTTCAGACTATATATTACATTGTGTATTACTTTCATTTTTGGTTTAGTTGTGTATTAAGGGTTAATGGGCAGGCTTCATCCCTCACAGTACACATTTAATTTTTTTCCTTGATTTATGGCATTTTAGGGGTTAATGGGTAGCTACATGTCACGCTGTTAATTATTTTTATTGTATTTCTTTTGGGTTTATGGAAGTTAGAATCTAAGGGGTCTATTCATCTTCAGATCCTTTGCTTTTCGTCACATTTCGGGGAATTGATTTCACTGAAAATATTGCAAATTTCCTATTTAGCTTATGGTCACTGTAATTTGCTGAAATTGGAGTCACTGAAGCAGTTATCGGACATTAGCGAACACCACCGAACTGCGTCAAATAAGATATTGAATTTATGTATCAGGTTAGTACAATAAAAAGGTATCACGGTATCACTGCATCACATTACTCTGGGGTTTAGGAATCTTATTTATATATATTTATTTAGGGCACTATCACCTGGTGTGAGCTAGCCCTAGCGGTGGCATGTTTTTGCGTTAGCGCCAGGTAAATTCAGTCTAGCACCGAACCATCAGATCGTTTGCCTCTTCCTAAGAACAGGTAAAATCACTTAGCGCGCTGCTATTAGCAATTAATAGCGCAAGCCTACTGTATTTTCCCTGTCCTATACTTAACATGAGGAGCGTAGAGATCTCTAGCGCTTTTGCAAGAAACAGATCACTTGGTGCCGGCGCTATTTTCTGGAGCGACAAAATTTTACCTCCTGCTCAACCCTGGTGGTAACTCCAAAAAAACACAAAAAGCATGTCCTCGCCCAAAATTAGCAGGCAATGGAAAGGAATGCAGCACAGGTGTTATTTTAGCCCATACACTCTAGTAATGGATCTGGTCAGCAATGTCACTGCTGTTGCAGTAGGCTCTATTATACATGTATCCTTTATTGATGTATTCTAATATATTGCCTAATTCTAAACATTTTATGCTGGGGGTTATTCACAATATGGAAGCGGTTGATTATTAGGTTGACCATGTGGACCATGTTTAAAGGGACACATGGATAAGTCTTGCCCTGAAACATGTATTGTTTATATGCTTGTGCAGGGAAGTTATTGTGGGTCATCTGGCCTTCCTTTTGGATCTATTAAATGCAGTGTAATAATTCTACATGCTGTTGGGAGGCATTTATCATGCAATGCCCATCAGCCTTAATTAATATATGTCTGCATATAAACATGGATGATTTGGTCACCTTGGAGGATTTTAATAATGCAGAGGGTGAAGTTATTCGCTGGATGTGTTCATACTTATACAAGCTTGTGAGGGCAGGGGATAGGTATGGCCCGGCACTCTGCACTGGAAGAAAACAATTCCATCCTGTACACAACCAAATTAGCGCTGGGTCTCAGCCCAGGTCTTAGCATTTCCATAACGTGTGTTAAACGACCTTGTACATGGTCTCCGGTGGAAAAGATGATCTGTTAGTAGGTCGTCGGGCACTAAGTTTTAGCGACTTGTGCAAAATTTTTCCTTTAGTGATGGCATTTTAGCTCACACCAGGTGATAGGACCCTTACTTTTATTCAGTGGTGTGATTTAGTGGTAAAAATGATTAGTGCCCCCCCAGTTTTGACTGCGGTATCTTATGTGCCCCCCCTAAATATTGTTCCTAGAGTCGCCACTGCACATGGGTATATACATTGCCAGCTCACTTGGGTATATACATTGCCAGCTCACTTGGGTAGTTATATACATTGCCAGCTCACTTGGGTATATACATTGCCAGCTCACTTGGGTATATACATTGCCAGCTCACTTGGGTAGTTATATACATTGCCAGCTCACTTGGGTATATACATTGCCAGCTCACTTGGGTATATACATTGCCAGCTCACTTGGGTAGTTATATACATTGCCAGCTCACTTGGGTATATACATTGCCAGCTCACTTGGGTAGTTATATACATTGAAAAGATATTTCGAGATTGATATAAAAATCTTCCCCGCAAGAAATGAGAACTTAACAATCGGGATTAGGTGACTAAACACCAATAACAGTGAACACAAACTCCTCAACCCGAGGAACTGTCCCTCTTGATTATGTAATTGAAATTGTTATCTTTATTAGTACAAATTATAAATAAAATTTAACTCTTTATTGATATAAAATTCATCCAATGACCGACAGTGACCTGCCTGTAGTAATTTTGACACCTTGGTTGCGATACTTAGCTTCGTTAATTACCCAAGTTTTGTCTGATGATAATTGTATGAGGATTAAAGATAATTGCCCGAAGGTACAGAAGTTCAATGTCAGGGAGTTTTTAAGACCATTCAATTTCAATCGCCAATACACCCATTACGTATATTCGTTACACAATAGATTCAAACTAGGTTTAATGCCAACAATAATTGAATGCCGCACTACCAATAAATATTGGCTGCGGTTAATTAATACTTCCCTTTGTTGGTTGAGTTGAGCCGTGAATATACTGTTATTGCATTGAGCGGTTGATTAAGTATATTACTAAGTGCAAAATACGCTCAACCTAAATGTCCGCCACTGAGCACCATCTGACATCATATGTATTATGTGGCCATCAGGTGGATATTCTGACCATATTTCTAGACAGTGGTTGGTTTGATAATTGAATCTTATGACAAATAGATGTTTATAAAGTATGTCAGCTACTCCACATCAACAGTTAGTATACATCGGTTAGTATCTGTAAAAATATGTCGGCGGCCACCTCGTATAATCTGGTTGCTACTCCTTTAGCAACAGCCGATTTCAAGATGAAAAAAGTCAGAAAAACCTATCAAAATACGGAGGATCAGCTGTACCAATTCTGGCTATATTGCCATCACCACAACATCATTTAGATTAGAAGGAACATGAATGTTCATTCCTGGTCTCATCAGATTTGTTGAGTGGTCAATAACCACAAACGTAATCAAATTAGTCAAATATAACCACGGCCACTATTAATCCACACACTCCAGCTAGGCTCTTATAAATATCCTCATTTTGTTCTTAGAGAAACCGCACTTATTGACCTTCAGTATCAACAACCCTCAGGCAATTTAGATAACGCCGCCAGTATCAGCAGTTATAACTTAGGCTGTCACAACCATTCGTCAATCGTTATTGTGACAATATCATCACAATATCGATTGACGAATGGTTGTGACAGCCTAAGTTATAACTGCCGGTAAGTCTGAATCTATTGTGTCACGAATATACGTAATGGGTGTATTGGCGATTGAAATTGAATGGTCTTAAAAACCTGATATACATTGCAATGCCAGCTCACATGGGTATATACATTGCCAGCTCACATGGGTATATACATTTGCCAGCTCACTTGGGTATATACATTGCCAGCTCACATGGGTATATACATTGCCAGCTCACATGGGTATATACATTGCCAGCTCACATGGTATATACATTTGCCAGCTCACTTGGGTAGGTATATACATTGCCAGCTCACATGGGTATATACATTGCCAGCTCACATGGGTATATAAATTTGCCAGCTCACTTGGGTATATACATTGCCAGCTCACATGGGTATATACATTGCCAGCTCACATGGGTATATACATTTGCCAGCTCACTTGGGTATATACATTGCCAGCTCACATGGGTATATACATTGCCAGCTCACATGGGTTATACATTTGCCAGCTCACTTGGGTATATACATTGCCAGCTCACATGGGTATATACATTTGCCAGCTCACTTGGGTATATACATTGCCAGCTCACATGGGTATATACATTGCAATGCCAGCTCACATGGGTATATACATTGCCAGCTCAATTGGGTATATACATTGCCAGCTCACATGGGTATATACATTGCAATGCCAGCTCACATGGGTATATACATTGCCAGCTCACATGGGTAACTATATACATTGCCAGCTCACATGGGTATATACATTGCCAGCTCACATAGGTATATATATTGCCAGCTCACATGGGTAACTATATACATTGCCAGCTCACTTGAGTATATACATTGCCAGCTCACTTGGGTTACTATATACATTGCCAGCTCACATGGGTATATTTGCCAAATTGCCCCCATGCCAGCTCTCACCTCAGGACCTGTCACCCCACTGACCCCCCCCCCTTACTTTTGCATTCTGTTACAGAACTGGCTCGGGCAGTGGCTGGTCCTCTGTCCTCTGTCAACACGAGATCCGGCCGGTCAGGGGTCTCACCACTGTCCTCTGTCCTCACCACCACAACAACAGCGTGCGTGCGCTGCCCTGAAGCTAGAGGAAGTCTGTGTCACGAGTCAGACGGGAAGAGGATCTATCCACGCCGCCACCCGCGCTCCAATGGATGCATGCCTAGCATGCGTGTGGGTGGGCGCAGCCAGTTGCAGCGCCGGCACGCAATGTAGCAACGCGCTGGCCACAGTAGATGCTGCCGCCGCCGCACTGGCTAAAAAATTGTGGGGCGGCCCAGCGTCATCGGCGGGAAATTAATTAAGAAAATGGCGGGCGCAAAATTTGGCGCTATTGAATTCCGCCGCCTGGAGCAAGCGCTCCGCGCTGCTCCATCGTCGGGCCGGTCCTGCGAGTATGTACCGTTGGGTACAAGGACACTTACTGGAGAGTTGCTCATGTCAGGATATGAACCTGTCTCCACAGTTATAGAGCAGTGATGTTACCTCTACTCCATCCAGCCGGTACAATTATTGTTACTAAATTATTTTTAATTTTGCATAAATTGCATCATGATAAAAAAATTATTATTAAATTATTTAAGATATGTAATAAGCCCCTCTGGCTGTGTATATAAGGTGTAAATGAAACATAAAGGAACTGCGTGTTTAGACATGGGTCCCATCCCCATGATATCTCAGTATTATATGCAGTACCGGCTGGGTGGAGTAGAGGTAATGTCACTGCTCTGCATGGAGAGAGCCTGTGGAGTCATGAGCTCGATCCCAGCGAGCAACCTCTCCAGTAAGTGTCCTTGGGCAAGACACCTAACGGTACATACTCGCCACCCAGGACATACTTGAAAACGAGAGAAATCTCAACGTGTCCTTCCTGGTTAAATCCTTTCTCAAAAAAAAATATTACAAACTTACTGAAAATACCAAATCTAAAACACTTCTGGTCTAAAGTTTTTCAGGTAAGGTTCAGTTACTCAACGTCAACTTTCTCAATATTTATACAGAGAATGGAAACAAACATCTAAAAGCCAAGATCACGAAGAAAAATTCTGAGAGTGACGCTCTACGCCAAATGGATTTTGAGTCATTTTTGGATCCTTCCATCACTCACAGAACCGAGAGGGGCAAATAAGGCACGAGTAGTGTAGAAACATACAGAATTCATAAAAACACGACATAAAATACTGATTAATTGGTTATTGTCCAGTTGGTGGGTTTTCATTCTAATTACCCTTTTCAATCCCGAGTTTCTGGTCCTTCCCAAGCAATCCCGGCTATATTCTTTCTAGCCACCAGCTCACCACTCCCCCTGCTCCCTTTTGTTTCACATACCTCTGTCCTTTAGATTGTAAGCTCACGGGATGTCTGGCTGAGCACTTGAATAAAGTACTGTATTAGCAGGACAATTATCCTGCGGGCAGGACCGTCTGATCCTTATTAATCTTTATTATGTCTCATGTTTATACTTCCCCATTGTAAAGCGCTGCGGAATCTATTGATTGATCTATAAGTGACTGTAACTATCATAAGCACTTTTGAGGAGTCTAGATGTGTGCAGAGAATGCCAGATACTCGTCCATCCACTCTCAACCGTAATCTCTCAGGATGTCGTGTTCAGTCGTGATCATATTGTAGATATGATTGACCTGTAGGTTAATACATGTCCCATGTCCATGACTCGAAGGCATGGATAGAAGGAGCCAGGCCAGGGGAGTGGGCCAAATACTTACTGCACCAAGAGATACCCCAATACGAAGCAATCATTGGGAGATCTATACAGACCTGTAGCAGGCAGTAATTCCTGCCAGCGTGGAGCTTGAAAGTCTATGGGACACTAGAATGGTTAACATGGCAATAAGACTCCTTAAAAAGACCCTAATATAACCAGATGACCTTAAAAAGACACCTGCACCCCTTATATAACCAGATTACATTAAAAAGACACTGCACCCCTAATATAACCAGATGACCTTAAAAAGACACTGCACCCCTAATATAACCAGATGACCTTAAAAAGACACTGCACCCCTAATATAACCAGATGACCTTGAAAAGACACCTGCACCCCTAATATAACCAGATGACCTTGAAAAGACACCTGCACCCCTAATATAACCAGATGACCTTGAAAAGACACCTGCACCCCTAATATAACCAGATGACCTTGAAAAGACACTGCACCCCTTATATAACCAGATGACCTTAAAAAGACACCTGCACCCCTTATATAACCAGATGACCTTAAAAAGACACTGCACCCCTAATATAACCAGATGACCTTGAAAAGACACTGCACCCCTAATATAACCAGATGACCTTGAAAAGACACCCGCACCCCTAATATAACCAGATGACCTTAAAAAGACACCTGCACCCCTAATATAACCAGATGACCTTGAAAAGACACCCGCACCCCTAATATAACAGATGACCTTGAAAAGACACCTGCACCCCTAATATAACCAGATGACCTTGAAAAAGACACCCGCACCCCTAATATAACCAGATGACCTTAAAAAGACACCCGATCCCCTTATATAACCAGATGACCTTGAAAAGACAACGCACCCCTAATATAACCAGATGACCTTGAAAAGACACCTGCACCCCTAATATAACAGATGACCTTGAAAAGACACCCGCACCCCTAATATAACCAGGTGACCTTAAAAAGACACCCGCACCCCTAATGTAACCAGATGACCTTAAAAAGTCGAGTGCGACGACATTTTTTTTAACGCACGTAATGTGCGTTAAAGAAAGCGTCCCATGTGCACCCGGCCTAATATAACCAGATGACCTTGAAAAGACACCCACTCACTTCTAATGGATGGAAAAGATATCCACATATTGTGAATATATGGAGGAGACAATAAAAAGAGGACATTAGGCGAGAACAGAGGGACAAAAAGATCTCAAATTAAAATAGGGACTGCAACTCATTCATAGGGACTGTTAAACGGCCACCACCACCAAAAAATGAAATGTCCTTATTGTGTATATTTGATGTTGCTGATATCTTACATGTGCTTTGTTTTTCTCTTGTATGTTTAGTTAAAAATATATTTTCCTCTATATGTGTCACTGGGTGCATCCATTGTGTGATATTTTCCTCTATATGTGTCACTGGGCGCATCCATTGTGTGATATTTTCCTCTATATGTGTCACTGGGCGCATCCATTGTGTGATATTTTCCACTATGTGTTACTGGGTGCATCCATTGTGTGATATTTTCCTCTATATGTGTCACTGGGTGCATCCATTGTGTGATATTTTCCTCTATATGTGTCACCGGGTGCATCCATTGTGTGATATTTTCCTCTATATGTGTCACTGGGTGCATCCATTGTGTGATATTTTCCACTATGTGTCACTGGGTGCATCCATTGTGTGATATTTTCCTCTATATGTGTCACTGGGCACATCCATTGTGTGATATTTTCCTCTATATGTGTCACTGGGCGCATCCATTGTGTGATATTTTCCACTATGTGTTACTGGGTGCATCCATTGTGTGATATTTTCCTCTATATGTGTCACTGGGCACATCCATTGTGTGATATTTTACTCTATATGTGTCACTGGCTGCATCCATTGTGTGATATTTTCCTCTATATGTGTCACTGGGTGCATCCATTGTGTGATATTTTCCACTATGTGTCACTGGGTGCATCCATTGTGTGATATTTTCCTCTATATGTGTCACTGGGCACATCCATTGTGTGATATTTTACTCTATATGTGTCACTGGGTGCATCCATTGTGTGATATTTTCCTCTATATGTGTCACTGGCTGCATCCATTGTGTGATATTTTCCTCTATATGTGTCACTGGGCGCATCCATTGTGTGATATTTTACTCTATATGTGTCACTGGCTGCATCCATTGTGTGATATTTTCCTCTATATGTGTCACTGGGTGCATCCATTGTGTGATATTTTCCTCTATATGTGTCACTGGCTGCATCCATTGTGTGATATTTTCCTCTATATGTGTCACTGGCTGCATCCATTGTGTGATATTTTCCACTATGTGTCACTGGGTGCATCCATTGTGTGATATTTTCCTCTATATGTCACTGGGTGTATCCATTGTGTGATATTTTCCACTATGTGTCACTGGGTGCATCCATTGTGTGATATTTTACTCTATATGTGTCACTGGCTGCATCCATTGTGTGATATTCTCCTCTATATGTGTCACTGGGTGCATCCATTGTGTGATCTCTGGTGTTGTAACACCCCCCCCCCAAACATGCAACGGGCTAAATTATGAACTTCACGTTAAAACGCGGGCACAAGGGAGAAAAAAACTGCGCCTGCTTTTCAACGCTGGATTACAATGCAGGAGCAAAAAATACTGTCTGCATTGTTACCACGCGTACAAATCCTGGATGCTCGCGGCAGTGCTGAGCGCAGCCGCGAGCATCCACTCGATGGAGTCCATAGGACTCCATTGAGCTCCACCCTGCCGGTCACATGACCGTTTGGCGTAGTGCTACGCACAGGGCTGTCTTTAACACAGGGCAAAAGGGGCAGTTGCCCCAGGCCCAGTCATTGTTGAGGGGCACAAAGCAGCTGCCCCTTGGTCCCGCTTAAACCGTAGATGACCACCGCCGCTGCTTTCGCTAGCAGCCCCCTCGACTGGCTGTGTCTTCTTGCGAGCGCCAGCGTTCTCCTTCGTGCAGCCACAGTCTTGTGCAGGCTGTGACACGGCCTACAGGCGAGATCTCGCAAGAGCGCGTCACAGTGTTCAGAAGACGACGGCCACATGGAGGAGAATGCTGGCGCTCGGAGGAACACACAGGTCACCTGATCCTGAGCTCTGTGCTGAGTAAGTATAATTTTGGGGGGGGGGGTCTGTGCTGGATATACAGTATATAATTCTCGGGGCCTGTGCTGGATACATATATTTCAGGGGGCCTGTGATGGATACATATATTTCAGGGGGCCTGTGATGGATGCATATATTTCAGGGGGCCTGTGCTGGATACATATATTTCTGGGGGGTCTCTGCTGGGTACATATAATTCAGGGGGCCTGTGCTGGATACATATATTTCTGGGGGTCTGTGCTGGGTACATATAATTCAGGGGGCCTGTGCTGGATACATATATTTCTGGGGGTCTGTGCTGGATACATATATTTCTGGGGGGTCTGTGCTGGGTACATACAATTCTGGGGGCCTGTGCTGGATACATATAATTCTTATTTTTGTGCTATTACTAGACTATATACCTATTTGTTTTACACTTGAAACGTAATAATGTTCATTTGCACTTTATTACTGAAGGTTAAGATATTTTAAGATGCCTTTTCTCCCAAGAACATATAACTGTTAATCGAATATATGATGAGATAGAGCCTAGGAGAGGCTATAATTGGCATGTACGTACTGTTACAGATCAATCTAAGGACTTGTTTGTGAGCCAGCTCTTTATGTTTACATTATTAAAGCTTTTTGAGACAAGTCCATGGTGTATTTGATTTTTTTTTGGGGGGGATGTTGGGGGTGGAGAGCAAAATTATGCAGTGGGTGTGGTTTAGGGGGGCCCAAGAAAATGTTTGCCATGGGTCCAATCATATTAAAGACGGGCCTGGATACGAAGTGAGAGACTGGGGGACGTTTTCCCCCAGTCTCTCCCTGCTCCCGCCGGATGGAGGAGGTGTTTGGAGCCGCCGTCCTCGCCGCGGGACAGCAGGTGAGTATCTGCTCAATTAGTTTTATTTTTAGGCTGGTGTTAATGGATTCTGCAGAAGTGGAATAAGTTAACACCAAGTCCTGGCTCTGGTTAACTTTTTGCTAACCACAGCCGGGCATTAATCAGCGTTAGGACTTTGTAATCCAGCGCTGATTAACACTTTGCGTTCCCCATGTTAAACATAGGGAGCACAAAGTACAGTAACCTCGCGCAGAGGAGTGCAAGATACCAAACGCAAACGGGTTTCTAGTTTGCCGACACTGCGGTGTATTCATCAAGAACTGCAGGGGCCCCCCGCAGTGCAGGGAAAACTCACCGCAGACCTGCAGAACACTCACCGAACACTCACCGAAACCCACAGAAACCGCTGCAGAAACCACGCCGAACACGCCAGAAAAACCCAACGAGCCGCCGTTCACAGCGCAGAGCAGCCGCCAGAAAAAGCCGACAGGCAGACAAACGGGGGTAAAAAAAAAAAGCAATACACTTCAAAATTGAAATACCGTTTGCAAAAAGTCTACTGAACGAAAATGTCTGGCATTTACATATAAGATCCAATGAATGATAATAAAAAGGTCTATTATAGAAAAAAGAGAAAATGATTAAAAAAAAAAGTAAAAAAAATTTGTCAAAAAAATCCCGATAAATGCATAAAAGATCCTAAAAAAAATCTATAAATAAATAAACTTTTTACTGCAAAATATAAGAATAAACGGTTTATTAGATGTTGAATAAAACCAGGAATATTTTTAACATTAAAGCCTATGGGATTCGCCTGAATAAACCTGTCGAATGAAACCACTGAACATCAGGACACTTCTCTGACTGACTTTTCTCTGATGTTCGGTGTCTCTGAATAGATTAACCATTGCTTCTCTATGGGGGATTTCACTGCCGTCGCACAGACACCGTACGTGTAGGCAATTTTCCAAAATTAGGCGAACTGCCTGGTCTCTGAATAGCCGAATGGCCCCAAAATGTCATCGTACGCTGAATTTCAGTGTCCGGTTAAATTACGGTGACATTTCAGATCTTTCTGAATAACCCCTTTACCTAAAGGGATTATTCAATAAACTCCGAACTTGCCACCGAATTGCACCGGACGTTGAATTTCACTGTATGGTGCGATTTTGTGGTAGTTCGTCTATTCACTAAACTGTTAATTCGCCAAATACTGGTGAATTGATGGTGAAATACGGTGCAGTTTGCTGCAGGTCACGGTCTGTGGCAGCAACAAATTGTCCCTTGGAGAAGTAATGGTTAATCTATTCAGAGAACACCGAACAGCACCGAAGTGTCAATGAAATGCCCTGATTATTTTTTAAACCATTTATTCTTTTCATTTTCAGCAAAAAGCCTTTTATTTTTTAGAACACCTTTTTTATATTTTGGACGGAATTTTTGTTTCCCAATTCTTTTTTAAAGGGTTTTTTTTATTATTCTGTAGCAGACTTTTATTACTTTTTAAAGGACCATTTTTACTACATGACACAAATTTTAATTGGTTTATACACCTATTAGAAGAATAGCAGAGTTCCGTTTTCTTTTAAAGCAGTTCGGCGGCGTTTTCGATGTTTCAGTTTTAAGCAGGTGAATTCCATGGGATTCAATGTAAAATCATATTATCTTTTTTTAATTTTGTTTTAAGGCTAGGGTCAGACGAACGCATTTTTCGCGTCGTCCGTGAAAAAGTGCGGTCGAACGAATGGACGTATTTTTTCACGGAATACGCGATAGCGGTCATACGATGCGCATTTTCGTCTGTGATTTTGTACAGATCATCAATAAAACCCTTTTGCGTCTGGACGTTATGTTGGCCGGACGTGTGCAGCGTCTGACGTCTCCCAATCACGCAAACACGCCGCTATGCGGACGCAGCGCACTCTGTACGTCAGTAGTAGCGGTTTGACGTTCTCGAAAAAATGCGTTCGTTTGCCACTTGCGTTGCACGGATGAACTTTCGTGCGGCCGTTCGTCGTATGTTCCCCGGCATTGGACGTCATTTGCTGCTAGTACGGCCGTGATTTCGTGCGGCTAAACGCACGTTAAAAATGCGTTCGTCTGACCCTAGCCTTAAAGACTGTTTATTCTTTTCATTTTAGGCAAAGAACATTTTTAAACGCCTTTTTATTTAAATTCTGTAACAGGCCTCTTCATTATTTTTTAAAGGACTTTTTTTATTATTTAATTATTTTAATACATTTTTATTGGTTTAAACACCTGTTAGGAGAATAGGAGAGTTCTTTTTTGGGGGGGGAGTTTGCAGTTCGATGGATTTCGCTGATGCCACTTTGCCCCGCTTTGAAGGTCTTCGGTGCTCTTCGGCGACGTTCTCCAACTTTTTTGTGGGGCTTCAGCGCATCTTCGCGCACTACAGTGACCCTACTTGAATAGTGAATTCACCGTAGTTTTGGCAAAATGGAATTGCTGAAGTGCAATAAACCATCTGACATTTTCTGCATCTTTGGCAAAAATAAGTGAAGAAGACGATACCATTTTTCTCTAATGCGTTGAATGAATCATTATTATCAGTGCTGCCCCGATAGCGTAATGTCTGTTGTCTAAGTCTATATGACCTTGGGGAGTGGTGGTTTAGATTATTGATATATGATTAAATTTATCAAGAGTTTGCGAGTTCAAAGGTACTTTGCAGAGACACTTCCTCCAAACCTAAGGGAATCCAATCAATGGGACATTATGACCAGCTATGGGTGTGCGCCAACATCAAACGTTGGAACCACTTGGCCAATTTCCAAACGTTTACACCCAGGTCAAGCTTTTAGATAAAGACCATGTCTCCACGGGGATGTTAATGTTTGAGCGGAGCTATAATAAAATGACATCATCCCACCTCTGACCAGATTTGGAGATAAATGAAACCAGTTAAAAGAGGGATGGAGAGGTGAACCAGTGCACTCCCTACTTCTGTCTTCCTCTGAAGCTGCTGAGAAGTCTTCAAGATGGCCTTCAGCGGCAAATACGAGCTCGTGTCCCAGGAAAATTTTGAATCATTCATGAAGGCTATTGGTAAGTAACGCCGCTCACATCGACTTAGGCTAGGGTCAGACGAACGCATATTTCACGTCTACCGTCAAAAAGTGTGTTGATGCGTCCGAACGCATTTTTTCACGGAGGACACGAAAGCAGTCATATGATGCGCAATTTCGGCCGTATTTTTTGACGGAGCTATAAAAAACAAATGGATGTGATGTTGGCCGGACATGTGCAGCGTCTGACGTCTCCTAATCACGCACACACGCCGCTATGCGGACGCAGCGCACTCTGCGCGTCCGTACTAGCGGTTCCACGTTCTTGAAAAAATGCATTTGTACGACCCTTGCTTTGCGTGGCCAAACTTTCGTGCGGCCGTACTTCGTATATTGGCCGTCATTGGACGTCATTTGCTGCTACTACGGCCGTAATAAAGTGCGGCTAAACGCACGTTCGCACAGCGTTCGTCTGACCCCAGACTTAGGAGACATCCAAGCCTCGTGAATTTGCTGAAAAACTATTAAAAGAAAACGTAGAGTTAACAGATGACTGTACACATAATAAAAGAGATAAGACTTTTTCCAGACTCACACCTAGTACAGCACATCTTATATAAATCTTAACCCCTTCACGACAAAGTGATTGTTGTTGAAAAAATGTTATCTTCACATTTTTTTGAAACGTGTGACGCGAAGTTAACATTTAAATATAGCGTAAAACTGTCACAGAATTTGTTGTTCTGACATACTTAAAAAATTTAAATAATGTTAATTTGCTCGTTATTAATTTTTCATGTATTCGTTTATCCTTTTCAGAAATAGCGTTGAAATGAAAGGTTCTGAGCTCTAGATGGTGTCCCTTATCTCGCACAATTTCAGATGGGGTCTTCGTTATCAGCATACAGGCAGAAATGGCTTTAGTGTTTAATACAGTAAGGGCTATATTACATTCCTAACACTAACGTTAGCGCACACCTGTGTGAGCGTTGACGTTAGCTCTGATTGCCCTAACGCAGACGCACCATAATGCAATCCAAATGCTAAAAAAAACATCAGCGATTCGGATTTTGCACTTTTCAGCGCGAGGTTACTGTAGTTTGCGCTCCCTATGCTTAACATGGGGAGCTCAAATTGTTAATTCGCGTTAGGATTACAAAGTCCTAACACTAATTAACGTCAAGCTGTGGTTAACTCTAAAATTACCCACAGCCAGGACCTGGTGCTAACGGATTCTGATTCTGTGAAATCCGTCAACACCAGCTGAACCCCCCTAAAATCACGTACTCACCTCCCGTCCTCCTGCAAGATCGGTGGCTCCATCTGCCTCTTCTTGCCACAGCAGGGAGCAGAGAGAGACTGGGGGAAAAAAGTCCCCCAGTCTCCCTGTGCGAATCACTACGTCGACCTGCCGGATCTCGCAAGGCAAGATCCTATGGACTCCATGGGGGGGATGCTCGCGGCAGCACTTACTGTGTATGGCAATTACAGTAACACCTTGTATCTGTATGTGCTGCATAATGCCTGTGTATGGCAATTACAGCAACACCTTGTATCTGTATGTGCTGCAGAATGCCTGTGTATGGCAATTACAGCAACACCTTGTATCTGTATGTGCTGCATAATGCATGTGTATGGGAATTACAGCAACACCTTGTATCTGTATGTGCTGCATAATGCCTGTGTATGGCAATTACAGTAACACCTTGTATCTGTATGTGCTGTATAATGCCTGTGTATGGCAATTACAGTAACACCTTGTATCTGTATGTGCTGCATAATGCCTGTGTATGGCAATTACAGTAACACCTTGTATCTGTATGTGCTGTATAATGTCTGTGTATGGCAATTACAGCAACACCTTGTATCTGTATGTGCTGCATAATGCATGTGTATGGGAATTACAGCAACACCTTGTATCTGTATGTGCTGCATAATGCCTGTGTATGGAAATTACAGTAACACCTTTGTATCTGTACTGTACAGGGATTTTCCCTCATTATAACCCCCTGAATATTTTCCCTGTACAGCAGTGAGTGACCCCAGAGCTCTCCCTGCATTCTGCCCTCTCCCTGGCTGCTATAATGCAGCAGTAATTTAGTTGAACTTTTTGTTACAGTAAGGTTTAGGGCTGCTATTTGCAACAAATGATTTTGCTTTAAAAAGGTGTGAAAATAGACTTTTGATATGCTAATGAGTGCTTTTCAATGCATTACAATGCAAAACCGAGATACCTCGTCTTTGGGTGTGAAAAGGTTAAATAAGCAAAGTCCACACAACTGCATTTTTATTGTTTTTCTTTCTACACCAAAGGATTTTACGCCACGGTGAAGGTACTCTCTTATGATCCTAACTATAGGAACCTGTGCAAGATGGCTGTACAAGACAAAATTAGCCAAAAATAGTCCACATGTGCAGCGTCATTTTGCTAAGAACCTGGGAGTGAGAATAATGATTTTAAATATATAAATAGCTGTAATGTTAAGGAAGAACTGTCGACCTTTGTGTCAGAGGAGCATCTGTCTCTGTCGAGAGATGACATGCTTGGTGGAAGAATAAATTGTTATCTCATAAGAAGAGCAATTTAATTCCAACGCGTTGATCTGATCACTGTAATAAGCCAACCTACATGTAACACTGACTGTGATCCACATCTATACATGTCCTATAGCTCAATTAACTATAAGGTTTTCATTAGGAGCTCCAGAAAATCCATTAGTGGCACCAGGTTTATACACTGCGGTGACGAACACGTGATTGATATCGCATGTATTCTGAAAGTGGGGCTAAAATCGAAGGTTAGGTTTGTTCAGCTGTAACAAAGAAAGTTTGTGAAATGCCCGATTTCTCATATAACGTTAATAGTACTTATATATTCTTGATTAAACTATATTTTTGCTCCTCAAGGTCTGCCCGATGAGCTGGTACAGAAAGGCAAGGATGCTAAGAGTGTCACCGAGTATGTGCAGGATGGAAACCATTTCGTCGTTACATCGACCACAGGAGCCAAGGTTCTACGCAATGAGTACACTGTGGGCGAAGAGGCTGAGATCGAAACTCTTTCAGGAGAGAAGGTCAAGGTATGACAATCCTGTTTGCTAAGGATGACTACAGCATTGTTCAATACACTTGTGTAAAGAAGACCATTTCTTTAATGTACCCTAGTTTATCAATCCAGCAACCCACCTAACTCCATCTAATCAGTGGATCAACTCATCAACCCAGGCATATCTATAAACCCAATTTAAATGCACCCACCCATCTGTTTTTTTGATGAACTCTGTGATTCTTTGGACTTGACAGAGTTATTGAAGATACAGAATATGAAGATAAGTTTGTGAAATATACACTTTAATCCACCTTGGGAAAAATAAGGAAAGTTTCTTTGAAGAAAACTGTTTGGAGTGAGGATCCTGCACCAATATATTCTGTTTTGTTTTTTAAATAAAACACCCAAGTCAATCCATCGCAAACGCACCCACCCATCTGAGATTGAAGCATGATAAATGAAATGCAAAGCAGTACATCTTCAACACAAGCTTGTCCATCCATTTCACCAAATTCACCCACCCACTCATCATTAAATCAAAGCCTATCTATCAAATGTAACACTAATTTATCGTTGAACCCAAACCTACCTGCCTATCTCACAGAACTCACCCACCCATTGATGATTCAATCCAAACCTACCTGCCCATCTCACAGAACTCACCCACCCATTGATGATTCAATCCAAACCTACCTGCCCATCTCACAGAACTCACCCTCCCATTGATGATTCAATCCAAACCTACCTGCCCATCTCACAGAACTCACCCTCCCATTGGTGATTCAATCCAAACCTACCTGCCCATCTCACAGAACTCACCCTCCCATTGATGATTCAATCCAAACCTACCTGCCCATCTCACAGAACTCACCCTCCCATTGATGATTCAATCCAAACCTACCTGCCCATCTCACAGAACTCACCCTCCCATTGATGATTCAATCCAAGCCTACCTGCCCATCTCATAGAACTCACCCACCCATTGATCATTCAACCCAAACCTATCTGACAACTGAAACACCTACCGATTTGTTGCTGAACCCAAACCAACCTGGCCATCTCACCAGTCACACCTTTCCTTCAATCATTCAACCCAAATCTATCTGACAAAAAAAACACCTATCGATTTGTTGCAGATCTCAAATATACCTGTCCTTCTCTCCAAACTCAGCCGCCTATTGATCTTTAAACCCAAACCAACCCATCCATCTCATTTACCGAAACACATTCCAATGGAATAAGTCGAGATGACTGACATAAAAACCCATGCTTCACTTTCTCTGAGACGGAGAGTGTTGGCTGCTAGTGGGGGCCCATGATGTTGACTGTAAGTTACGGGAATGATTGGGTCTGACCCTTTTCTTCTTGCCTTGCAGACCGTTGTTCATCTGGATGGGAACAAGCTAACCGTGAACCTTAAGGCTGTTGTTTCCGTCACTGAACTGGATGGAGATACGCTCACCAACGTAAGACAACATTTTTATTATATGTGTAAAATGTAATACACTAAAATGAGAGCACATAGATGAGAAAGTCAATGGCTTCTAGTATGGTACAAGCATTTTTATTACGTGTATCCATTATTTATTTCCTACCTTTTCCATTTTAAAAGAAGAGTTTCATGTACTTCTCCCTCTTGACCCTTAATGTTTGCACTTTAGATACCAGCTAAGCCTGCCTGTGCCACCTCCTGCTTCTGCTATGCACTGCTATGTCAGTCACAGGGACTCGGCTGCTGAGTAAAGTGTGTGCATTTAGGTCAGGAGGGAGAAGTCTGCCGACTCAATAAAGGTGGAAAATACTTACTTTAACAAAATGAGCTAAATTAGGGAAAATTTTAAAACATTAGGGAAGTCCCTTTACTCTTTCATTGCTGCCGATGTGTGTGGGGGGCATCGTCCAGTTATTACATACCCTGTGGACGACGTCCCTTACATGTCGTCTGTTATACTAACCATTCCGCCGACCCCCACATTGACTTCTCCTACCTCCAGGATGGCTGAAGGAGTGTCTGGTCAATCCGGGAGAACTAACAGGGTTCGGACACATCATAAAATAATTTTACATGCTGAAAATAATTGAAATTCATATGGAAAATGGCACTTTAACATTTATTACTGCATTCTAACATGACATACACACAAATTAATGATATAGTTTGCATTTGCTGAGTCCGTTGAAAAAAAATGATATATACTATGTCTGGGTTCTACAATAAAACATGACATTGAATCACTTTTAAATGTAACGAACATAAAACGGACAAACTCAGCTCAATATATGGAGTAAAATGGCTCTGGAGCGAACTGGTTAAAAAGCAAAGTGCACACACTATTATCTAAGTCTCCATGCAGTGTATATATGACTCTGTATCAGATAATGGATAAAACATAGGACAGTGTTTATCCCTTTGATAGTATTGATTGATAGGCGTAGCCTTACCTTACTGATTACACTGCAATCATCATGGGGACATAGTTCAAACCACACAATAGATATATATATGTTAGGATGTAGGATATGCACTGAGTGTGGGAAACATTTATATAGTTTGTACTATAAATAATTTCTTCTTTTTCTTTATCTTTATGAGGGATTAATGGGAATAAACACACAAATTGAATCGAAGCACATACCTAAAAACACAGGGAAGTGTGAGTTTGAAAGCGAAAGAATATGATATATTAGGACGGGAAAGATGTATTATATTTATATTTTGGTATAGGTCTCCAGGTCTTGATATACAGATGAGAAACAGCATTTATCAGCAAGCCATTTAGGCCCCCGGCACACGAGCGTATTTATGGCTCATGTGCGCCCGCACTTCCCTGCGTCCGTGGGTTTTTGATGGGGAAGGTCCTCCACCGGACGTGAAAAAGCCCTCCCTGTCAAAAAGCTAAACGTACGCTGAAAGGATACAAGGCGCGATTCTCCATAGGAGGATCGCGCTTTGTACGCTGAGCTCAGAGAGTGGAAGGAACGCCCACTTTTACGGACGTTCCTTCCTCTGCTCGTGTGCCGCCAGCCTTAGTCGTACACTTCACTCGACAGTGATAACGGCTCCGCTGCTATTCCAAGTCAAGATGCAACTTCTGTTACGCCCAACTAAACTTGTGCACAAGACAGGCCCGGATTAAGATCTCTATGGGGCTGGAGCTGAAGATTTTGGTGTTTTTTTTTGTAATTTAGTGAAATGAAAACATATTTTAGGTTATTTAATACTAGTGCAGATACAGGTATATCTAACCAGGCAGATACTGTGTGATTAGTTTATCATTCAGATTTCAATCATTTAAAGAGTGTAAAAATTAATTTTTCCCATTCTATCATCCAAACCTTTGTGGTTATATTTTCTATAGGGCATTCTTGATAAATAAATGTGAAATGGGAACCTGTTACTGCATTTTTTTGAGAAAATATACAATTTTAACCAAAAAAAAAAAAATAAAAAAGGAAATATTTCTCTTGTGTTTTGGAACATGTTTTTTTACGAATAATATGACTTTATATAAAACACTGACCTTGCTCCCAGCGTGGGAAATGAGAAGTTGAGTAATGGCAGTGGTATTGCTCATTTTATACGTGACAAATGGACAATGCCATCGCTTTGGAACTAAAAATAAATAAATAATTATTTTCTTTTCTTTTAGATTTTACATGGTCAGGTTTGGTATTAATGTAAAGGCCAGACTCTGCCCTGTCCATTGACACCTCACTTGACCTTGTGAGGTGTAAAGATTAGTGATGCAGGGGTCCAAATTTCCTTCAGTGCTCTTCGCTGTAGTGCGGCGGTTTAGGTTTTTGATGTAACAATTCGTAACAATGGATTGTACCATCACCCATCACCTCCACACTTGTTGGTGACATGAGAAATGTGATGGTTAGTTAGTGCAGCATCATTGTTTACTTTATAATTGAAAAGTGAAAAATATTACTGTTGGAAAGAAAAAGAAAAATTTAATATTTATTATGTTATTTTTTTTACTTAAAACCTGTTTGGTATCATTGGAAAGGCCATGCTCTGGCCTTTCCAGTGATACATCACTTGACCCTGTAGCTTCTATGGTTGGAGTTCTAGTTGGAGATACAGGGGTCCAAATGCAGACATAGTTATCTTTTCTCTGGGCTTATTCTGAGGCATGGGCCTGGAGCTGCTGCTCCATTTGTTAATCCGGCCCTGGCACCAGGATACTGCACATATACACTTACTATACTTTGTACATGAGGGGCAAACTAAATTGCAGCTGGGGCTGGTGTGAGACTAAAAAATATATCTATTAATGGCCCCTGTAACCTGGTGTTAAGTGATTTAGCAGTTGTTGCCAGTATTGCTTTGCTGGCCACTAGTATGAAGACTCACACAAGCCCTGAATGAGATCGGATTTTCTTGTTGAAGGACAGCAGAAAACTACTAGTAGTCTGTGTCCTTCAGTCTATGGATGAGAGGTGATTTTCTTTTGTCTATTTTTGCTAAAACAATTTAAAAAATGCAAAATCACTTAACACCAGTTTTTGGCAGCCAGTATTCTCTTTTTCAATATGGGCTGCAGACCTTGGAATTGCTTGTTGTTCTCCATGATCCTCAGAATCAGTGATTCCTACAGAAAGTAAATTATCATCGGGTACGTCGTTGGGAAGTGGATGTTGTTTTGTTGAGATTTATGAAATAGTAATAACACACACACACCCATTTTTTTATTATTTCCAGACGTTTACATTGAACGACATTGTCTTCAAGAGAGTCCTCAAGAGGGTGTGAGAAGAGAGAATGTTTTTACTTTTAATATGTAAAAAGTAAAATAAATACTTTTTAAAAAAAACGCATTGTTTCTTTTATATGTTGATGCAAACACACATGCAGATGCAGGGTTATTCAAAGAGAGCCGATCTGGCCCTGATATATAACCGGACACTGAGATTCAGCATACGGGGACATTTCGGGGCCATTCGGCTATTCTCGTATATGTGTGGAAAAGACAAAAAAGACATCTAAGGCTAGGGTCAGACGAAAGCATTTTTCGCCGCGAACTTGAAAAAGTGCGTCCGAACGCATTGACGTATTTTTTCACGGAATGCGCAAAAACGGTCAGACGACGCGCATTTTCAGGCGTGATTTTGTACGGATCGTCAATAAAACTCTTTTTGCGTCTGGACGTTATGTAGGCTGGACATTAGCAGCGTCTGACATCTCCTAATCACGCAAACACGCCGCTATGCCGCAACTGCGCACTCAGTACGTCAGTACTAGTGGTTCAGCGTTCTCAGAAAAATGCGTTCAAATTCCACTTGCGTTGCACGGCCGGACTTTTGTGCGGCCGTACATCGTATATTAGCCGTCATTGCCCGTCATCTGCTGCTAGTGCGGCCGTAATTATGTGCGCCAGAACGCACGTTAAAAGTGCGCTGGTCTGACCCCAGCCTTAAAGTGGACATCAAGAACAACTAGAACCAACATGCTGAGGGTGAGACCCAAATGTATTTTCTACCATTCATGGATCCTTCAATGCATATAATTCTCAATCGTCAATCACTTCAATCTCTCACAGCGCCGAGAGAGGCACCAGTAGTATAGAAATGTACAGAATTTATTCACATGTCACATAAAACACTGGTTACTGTCCAGTTGGTGGATATTTGTGACCAAATGCTCTCAACATAAGCAGTTCTAAGAAGCCTAGAGGTTTGCAGAGGATGTCAGGTACTCGTCTATCCACTCTGCCGACATCATGTTCAGCCATAATCAAGGATGGCCAGTTTAGATATGACCAGGAGGATGACTTAGGCAACATGTTTCCGGGATACATGTTCCACATCTTTAGCTCTGAAAATGTCCACAGGAGGAAGACAGGACTCAGGTCAGCAGAGTGGACCAAATACTTACTGTACCAAGAAATACCGCACTGTAAATCTACCACTGTGAGAGCTCTAGACACCTGTAGTAGATGGTCATACTGGCCAGGCCACCATTGGGCTTGAGAACCCATAGCACAAGGGGATTCCTGAAAACCCGTATCCAGCTCATACCTTGCACTTTGAAATGCCTCGGTACTAGTAGCAGCATTACTGCTGATTTTGGAAGACAAAGGCTCCATTGAACATGGAGGTTTGGCGTGGAACAACGAATACACACAGGCATTCACAGACACGACAGACAGGGGCTCATTGGCACACAAGTAGACAGGCACACACACAGATATGGGTGGGGACACACAGATTCAGGTTTTCCATTACAGATACAAAAATAAAAAGACAAACAAGCGCAAGCAAACAGACAGACAACTGAAGACACACGCAGACCTGCACTGACAAATAGCGGCAGTCAGACAGTCGCAGGTAGAAATGTGCAGACACAGATGGAAACAGACAGCCAGCGACAAATGTAAGCAGAGAAAAAAAAAAGACAGAAACAGACACTCACAGACAAATACAGACACACATAAAGACACTTTCATACTCAGAAAGAAACACCGCTAGCTCTTGCGGCGCTATGATTTCTCAATTAAACAGAATTGGGGGAAAACAGTGTAAAATATTTGTATTTAGAAAAAACCTCTGTCTGTGTGATTTGTCCCGTGGACGACACACCTGTAGTCAAATGCCTACTTTGCCTACTGTCAAATGCTCTCCTTAACACAGGGACGTCACGGTGTCCCAGAGGGGCCAAGAAATACAGTGATCTAAATAAACACAGGTACTGAGTAAACCACACAGGGGTTTGTGTTTGTTCTGTACTTACACCACAGTGCAGCGCCTTAGTGTGTCGCAATAGGAGCTTGCAGCTTCTTTTTTCAGTGATAAAGGCTGAGGGGAGAGAGATTTTGCCGAGAACACACTACTCTTGCAATAAAAAGGAATGAACAATGTATATGGGCTTAAGAAGATAACGCCCATCGTGAAAGGGCTTGGGACGGCCGACAAGTAGTCCGCACGCTTTGTCCATAGGGCTCTCCTTTTGCGAGTGGGACGTTTTATTTTATGTTACACTAATATTGGTTCATTACAGGGTTACGCTATGTTTTCTTTTTCTCTTCTTCTTTTCATGTAATTTTATTATGCAGTTGGAGATACATATTGCTGCACGACAGGAAATTTATGAAAGGAACACTACTGGAAAATAGAGTGTCCTTTTTTGCCCTTATATAATTGGGCAGAGGCTTATGATTTTTTTTATTATTATTTGTTTTCTTTTTCACTGATTTTACTCACCTTTTGTCCCTTGCCGCGCGCAGCTCCTCCTCTTCTGCTCAAGGACTCCCGAACATCCCTGAGTCTTTTCTGCGCAATTTGTGCTCCCTGCACTACTTGTATACAGTGGCGACTCTAGGAACAATATTTAGGGGGGGCACATAGGATACCACAGTCAAAACTGGGGGGCACTAATATTTTCACCCCAAATCATACCACTGAATAAAATAAACGCCCTATCACCTGGTGTGAGCTTAAACACCATCACTAACGGAAAACTTTAGTGCGAGTCGCTAAAACGTAGTGCCTGACGACCTACTAACAGATCACCTTGTCCGCGGTAGCCCATGAACAAGGTCGTTTAGCGCACGCTAGGGAAACTAATGCGGTTGTGTACAGGATAGAGCTGTTTTTTTTCCAGTGCAGAGTGCCGGGTCATACCTATCCCCTGTTCTCACAAGATTGAATATGAACATATCTAGTGAATAACTTCACACCCCTGCATTATTAAAATCCTCCACGGTGGTCGTATAATCTATGTTTTGATGCACATATATATTAAGGCTGATGGGCATTGCATAATAAATGCCACCCAACAGCATGTAGAATCCTTACACTGCATTTAATAGATCCAAAAGGAAGGCCAGGTGAGCCACTAACTTCCCTGCTGCAGCATATAAATAATACATGTTTCAGGGCAAGACTTATTGATGTGTCCCTTTAAACATGGTCCACATGGTCACCCTAATAATCAACTGCTTCCATACTATGAATAACCCACAGCATAAAATGTTTAAAATTAGGCAATATATTAGAATTAGGATATATATGGATAAAGGATACATTTATAATAGAGCCGACTGCAGCAGCAACAACATTGCTGACCAGATCCATTACTATGGCGTATGGGGCCAAGAGAACACCTGTGCTGCATTTCTTTACATTGCCTATTAATTGCCTGTTAATTTTGGGCGAGGACCTGTTTTTTTTGAGTTAGCACCAGGGTTGAGCAGTAGGTAAAATGTTGCAATTAGCGCCCCTCAAAAAATTAGCGCTGGCACCAAGTGATCTGTTAGCTGCAAAAGCGCTAAAGATCTCTAGTGCTCCCCATGTTAAGAAAAGGACGCGGAAAGTACAGTAAGCTCGCGGTACAAAACGCTAATAGCAACGCGCTAAGTGATTTTTCCTGTTTGTAGCGGGAGGCAAACAATCTGTTGGTCAGGTGCTAGACTCAATTAACCTGGCGCTAACACAAAACCATGCTGACGCTATGGTTAGCTCACACCAGGTAATAGTGCCCTAAATAAGTATATATAAATAAGATTCCAAAACCCCAGAGTAATGTGATGCAATGATACCTTTTTGTGATACTAACCTGATACTTAAATTCAATATTTTATTTGCTACAATTCGGCAGTTTTCGCTGAATGTCTGATTGCTGCTTCAGCGACTCCACTTTTAGAAATATACAGTGACCATTTGCTAAATAGGGAATTCACCTTATTTTTGGCGAAATAAATTCCCCGAAATGTGACGGAAAGCAGAGGCTCTAAAAATGAATATACCCTTTAGATTCTAACTTCCATAATAACCCCTAAAATGCCATAAACCCAGGGAAATACAATAAAATTAATAAACAATGTGGCAATTAGCTACCTCTTAACCCCTAACATGCAATTGATCAAGGGAAAACATGAAATGAATACACTTTGAGGCATGTAGCCAACCCATTAACCCCTAAAATGCCATTAATCAATGAAAAAATAAAATGTATACTATGAGGGATGAAGCCTGCCATTACCTTAATATACAACTAGAACCAAGGCAAAAACTAACGTAATACACAATGTAATGTATAGTCTGAACATTAACCACTTCACTGCTGAGCCATTTCAACCCTGTGAAAACGTTTACATTTAAGTGCACGTTTCTATTTAATGTTTTATGACTTTTACTTTACACTGAATATGGTCATGTTGGGTATCATTGGAAAGGCCAGAATCTGCCCTTTCCAATGACACCTAGAATGTCCATAGACGATGCATAGCAACGGAGATACCGTGGTCTGAAAAAGTGTGGGAAGCTGGATGTTGATTTTTGGTGGGGAGGCACATGGAGGGGCAAGGAATAACCTAGGGGGGCAATTGCCCCCCCTTGCCCCCTGTAGAGACGCCTATGCTTGTATACCATAGTTAACACAAACTGCGCACCTCACCAGGACTTGCAAACTTTATGTACGCAAGTCCTGTAGCACTTGCGCACAACGATGGATCAGGGCTGCGAGCGCACGCACAGGTCTGATCCATTGACTTTCTACCTGACAGCCACCGGCTTTGCGGGCGGTCTCAGGGAGGAGACGTCAACAGCAGCAGCGTCTCCAGGGACCGAACTAGTGACCGACAGCCGGGAAGTTCAAACCTCCCGCAGGCTGCCTGGTCTGCGGGGAGGGGGGTGAAGGAATCTCTCCCCTTCACCGCGCATTTTAAAGAGTCCGGGGCACCTGGTAGGCAGGAGGAGGGGGGGAGGCTATGCCACACATTTCTGTGGGATTTTGGCGCTGGTGCTGTGCCCCTTGCTGGAAGGACTTTTGAAGTGTGTGAAATTATTCGCTATTTTTGTTCTAATTATTGTAAGAATATCTAGCCGCCATTTAATTATCTTTCTTGAAATGAACGCCACGAATCGCATGCAGCAATCCTGATGTGAAATCGTGAGCTACGAAAGCCAGTAATGAGAAGATCGTATCAGCCTTGTCTGAAGCAACATCTGCACTGAGTTTAGTTGTTTGACATATCACTGTTTGCTAAGGTGTTAACGTGCACCTGTCGTGCTAAAAACACCATTACCTTGACCAATTGGTCTCTGAAATACATCTAAACAATCCCGCCCATCCCCCCACCCATGTTCCCCTCCCCTATGATGATGCTGGCGAGCTGGGAAAATTAAGACAGCTGTCGGTGTCATTGGCATTCGCTGAACAGGCTTCAGACACCGCTAAATCCCAGCCCTTAGCTTGTCCTGTCAATCAAGGCCACTGAGTAGATGCCTCAAAAAAAGCAAAGATGGCGGCTTCCACAAGGAAAAGAGGCAAGCATTTTTAAAACAATAAAAATAAATAAAACACATAAACTGCTCCATTTGACGTTTAAAAAAAGATTTTTATTATAGCTATTAACCCCCTTAGCGCCTTGAGGCATCCTATGCTGTCTTGGCAGCAGGCGGGCTTAAAATCCGCACATTGGCATAGCACGCCCTGCGGCTTCCTGGCCCACCTACGACCTGTCGCCCTTCTCAGTGGTGGATCGCCATCATTGGCTGCAGAGGGACTTCGGAAGCTCATGAAGGCAATGAATCCGCTGGGAAAGGCAGAGGGCTGGTGGAGGGCCTGGAAGCCGTGGGGCGTGCTATGCTGCCATGCGTGGACATTGGGCTGTCATGCTTTACTCCATGCTGGTCCTTACAGGGTCATCATTCCAGTGGGTTTTAAAATAAGTCGTCATAACAATAGTCTGGTTTTTAAATGTATTTTAGCTTTAATGGTATAAATTGTGGCGTTTTGTTCATTAAAGAGCTCAAAGAGAGAGAGAATCCTGTTGGAACATACAGCCGCGTCTGGTGTCTCCTTCAACTACGCTACACTACACACTCAACATCAGAAGGCACAGAGCGGCCTTCTGGAAATTCCTAACGGCTCCAGGGCAGAGAAACAGAAGCAGGCGGGTCAAGCTGCTCGAGGCGCTGAGGACAGCGCTCCCAGTAGCCGGGCTGAGCGCAACGAAGGGGTGTCTGGAGAGTCAGAAGAGAACGGTTCCGTCACAGTCATAAGAATAGTCTGTTTTTTAAACGTATTTTAGCTTTAATGGTGATTTTGTTTTATTTTTTTTGCATCGGGTAGAGGGACTGAAAGCAGCTCAGAAACAAGGACCAGAAGTGGAGTAGAGGTGACCTTCATAGCTGCAACAGCAAACTAAAAAAATCTATTTACACGATGCCAGCGGTGCAGAGGTTAATATTGGATCTGGAACTGGGAATAAAAAGCGATATTAAAATTATCAAAGCGAATTAGGCTGGGGTCAGACCAGCGCACTTTTAACGTGCGTTCTGGCGCACATAATTACGGCCGCACTAGCAGCAGATGACGGGCAATGACGGCCAATATACGATGTACGGCCGCACGAAAGTCCGGCCGCGCAACGCAAGTGGAATTTGAACGCATTTTTTTGAGAACGCTGAACCGCTAGTACTGACGTACTGAGTGCGCAGCTGCGGCATAGTGGCGTGTTTGCATGATTCGGAGACGTCAGACGCTGCACATGTGCGGCCCATTTAACGGCCAGACGAAAAAAGTGTCCTGTGGTGGCTGTTGTGGTACCTGGCAATTGCAGAAGATGGCTGGTGTGGATATTGATGTGGAGCATCTGATAGCGGCAGTGGCGGAGCATCCCGAGATTTGGGACACGGCTTGTGACCTGTACAAGGACAAACCGAGAAAGGCCAGCGCATGGGTTGCAGTCTCGAGGGTGGTGTACCTGGAGTATGATACGTGGTCTGACAGAGAGCAGAAGCTACAGAGTGAGTACATGATTATTTAATTCATAATCACATGTAAATTGGATGTACAATAAAAGTAAAGGCAAACATAATAGGTGCCGTCACATGTTAAATGCTCCCCAGCTGCCAGGGCACCTGCCCTGCATCGCTAGTAAAATAATTAGACAGAGCATCGCGAAACCTGTTGCTGTGTCTATTCACAGCTATTATGTCATGGTTTGCATATTCATCCAGACCCGTAACTGTGAGGGTATCAGCGAAATTAAAACCATCCCTCGCACGAACATAATTATGTAGGATGCAACAGCATTTCACTATATCCACACAGAAATCCACATTTACATCAAGCGGTCTATGAAAAATCCTCCACTTGTTGGTCAGTATGCCCAAGCTACACTCCACATACCGTCTCGCCCGCGACAGCCTGTAATTAAACACCCGCTTCCTCACAGTCAGGTGTGTCCCTGAGTAGGGCCGTAGGAGATGTGTGGATAGGCCGAATGCTTCGTCACCCACGAAGGCATAGGGGAATGCCACGTCACTGCCAGGCAATGGTGCGGGTCTGGGTATGTGCAGGGTCCACTCTCGAGCTCATCCCACAGTGTAGAGTTCCTGAACAATGTGGAGTCAGAGTCTTTGCCGTATGATCTGACATCCACATACACAAAATCATAGTTGGCATCTGACACCGCCAGTAGGCCAATGGAAAAGAAATGTTTATAATTTTGATACAGTGAGCCACTGTGCAGTGGCTTCACTATGCGGACATGTTTGCCATCCACGGCTCCAAGGCAATTGGGGAAGTTGGCTCTCCCCCAAAATCCTGCTGCAATTGCTACCCATGCCTCGTCCGTGGGTGTTGGTAAACATTGCTTCTTCATGGTTTCCCATATTGTTTGGCACACCTTGCGGACGATCTCACCAGCTGTTGATCTGCCAACGCGGAAGTTGTAATGCAGATCCTTCAAACTGCATCCACTAGCAAGATACCTGGGAAATATGAAGTAAATCTGTGTTATAATCAAATCATATGAACCGAACCTAATGTCACTCTCATTATGTTTTGCAGCACATGAACTTAGCAACAAGTGGCGCACTATCAGGGACAACTACACCCGGGTCCTGAAAAAGGAAGCGGCAGCTGCGCACACTGGAGCTGGGGCAAGGAGGAAGGTGCACAGTTATCTTTATGCTGAACAATTGTCGTTCCTCAGAAGGAGCCAAGGCCAACTGCGAGCAGCATTGACCAGCCATCCACCTCTGGGTCACAGGAGCAACACCTGCCGGCAGGGGGTTCTGGCAGCTGGCAGGAGGAGGTTGACCAGGGTGGCACGGACTTGCAGGTGGAGGGGGAGGTGGAGACCGGACCGGTGCCAGCTGCAGCACCGAGAGACAGCACCAGACCGGCTCACAACAGGAGGAGGGGACCGCCTAGCGACTTCGAGCAGGCCATGGTCAGGTTCATGGGGTCGCACAATCCACAACCTCCACGCTGCACCATCACTGACAGTGAGGACATGTCCTTTGTCCATTCCTGTCAATCCCTGCTGGACCAGATGACCCCGGCGCAGAAGGTGGAGTACCGCCGCAGATCCCTGGACCTCATCCATGAGATCCTGTCCCATCCAGAACAGGCTGCGGTCTACTATGGTGCTGTGCCACAAGGCCACCATGCCACTGGTTATGCCAGCCACAGCCAGGCGCCACCCACCCACCCACCCATGTCCCATGTTGCTGGGCCTCCCCCAGAGTCTGGGTACCGCCGCGGATCCACACATGGTCCTCATGAGCCAGATGCTCCTCTGTACCAGGATTTGTGAGGTGTCTTGTATGTTTTTGGTTGACATGCTGTTCCTGTTGTCACTGTTATGTTTTGTCCTTCATGTTATTTTCTTTTGTATATATGTTACAAATATGTTATTCATTTATTTTCTTGTTTATTACAATATATTTCTATTTACATACATTCTTGTCAGTGTCAGAGGTTTTTTTGGACGTGTCTTGGAATGTGATGCCTGCGTGTGGGTGGGTATGAATGTGTTTGCGTACATGTCACTACAGACCGACAATAGGGGCTATGCACACCGAGCACATGTCTGCTAACTGGCAGCGAAGTCATGTATGCTGGTGTTTGGAAGTACTTACCGCAAAGTGATGACCAGCATCTCCTCCGGTGGTATGGCATCCCTCATGTTGGTGTCCCTCTTGGTCAGCGGCTCCCGTAACTGTGACAACAGTTCATCGAATGAGGGGATGGACATCCGCATGTAGTTGAAAAACTTCACGGGGTCCCTCTCTCGCAGTGGCCTGTACAGCGCCACAAAGTGGCCATGAGTGTGTCTGGCAGCGTTGATGGGATGAACCCATGTTCGCCATTGTCTTTTGTGCTGGAGGTACAGGTAGCCCGTTGCAGCAAACACAAACACTTGCAGTGCATCCATCTTGGTGAAATGCCACCATCCACGAAATGGCTTTTTATACCCCTTCACCTTATTTTTGATTCACCTATTGATTTGGTTAATAAGATTACGCGTTTAATTGCAGATCCGTAAAAAATCACGCCAAGAAATGCGCATCGTATGACCGTTTTCGCGAATTCCGTGAAAAAATACGTCAATCCGTTCGGACGCACTTTTATACGTTCACGTGTAAAAATACTTTCATTTGACCCTAGCCTTAAAGTGCAGCGGTTGGTGTGATAGTCTGGCTGAATCCCTTCCTGTTCTCTGTATAGCGTGCGTTATCAACCGACGCTCCCACAATTGGTTAATCAATTTCATGTGGGATTGTAAAACAGCGAGGAGCGCCAGCACCCGTCCGCGTCGCCTGCCAGAGGTTACGTCACATCTCTCAGCACAGAATCCCTCACTCAGGTGGCAGCCGGGTCCGCCTGAGACGTGTTTGCAAAACACCCACATTGGAAGTAACCAACAGCAAAATCATACGCCAGGTGGAGAGGGCGATTGTATGGGAATAATTCAAACTTAAGGAACATACGTGACAGGAGGTGATGAAGTTGTTGTTCTGGGGGGAAAAAATTTTTCACTTTTAACATTAGTATTATTTTTTTTATTTTTTTCACTTTTAACTGGCATATAAGACTACTTTTTATACCTAAAGACATCCCCCAAAAATCGGGGGTCATCTTATACGCGGGGTATACAATGTGAACCTTTAGTTCGTTTGGGCCAAGTTGGCTCGGGATGTCCCTGGTCTGTCGGCCCGCTGGATGTGCGGCACTACTGTGTGTGCGGTGGCTTCGGCTGCATACAGTGTACCGCGCTGTGCCGGTCATGGCGAGCGATATATTCTATTGGTGAATACAAAGCCTGCTCGGATTGGCAGAGGGTTGTGACATGATTAGCCTGCCAATCCGAGCAGGCTTTCTATTTGGTGGAGTGCATCGCTCGCCGTGATTGGCTCAGCGCGGTGTACTGTATGTGGCCGAGGCTGCCGTGCATGCAGTGTTGCCACACGACCAGCGGGCTGACAGATTGGGGAGAGGATTTTATGTAAGGGTAAGTCATAACCATTTTGATTAAAATTATTTAAATCAAATCTGATGTTTTTAAATGGTGTTGCCTCGGAAGGGGGGCAGTCTTATACGGCGAGTATAGCCCAAAACCTATATTTTAACTGGAGAATTAGGGGGTCGTCTTCAGTGGTGTATTTAGGTTTTGTGCTGCCCTAGGCCTGACTAAACTCGTGCACCCCCTAATTTAAATTTGAGGCACCCCTTCCTGTCAAGGACACACCTCTTCCTGGTTAATCTCCACCCTTTCCTCTTAGAGCTCCGCCTTTTCCTCTCTTTATATTAAAAGTGGATACCAAGTGCCTACTTGTATATTTTGTATACCACTTCAAATGTATCTATTGAGATAAATAAAACTATGAAATGTTTAAATTCAAGCATTTTTACAAAGAACAGCCACGCATGTCAAGTATACTGGATCACAGCCGCTCTAATTGGTTGAACAATAAAATCCACAGAAACGTGCACTGCATATGAGCGTATCACAGAGCTGCACAGCAATAAAACCCACAGAAATGTGCACTGTGTATGAGCATATCACAGAACTGCACAGCAATAAAACTCACAGTAATGTGCAGTGTGTATGAGCGTATCCCAGAGCTCCAGGGCAATAAAACTCACAGTACTATGCAGTGTGTATCACAGAATCCACAGCAATAAAAGTCCCAGCAATGCAATGTTTGGTGTGAGTCAGCGTATCAGAATCCACAGCAATAAAAATTCCAGCAATGCAATGTGCAGTGTGTATGAGTGTATCAGAATCCACAGCAATAAAACTCCCAGTAATGCAATGTGCGGGTCAGCGTATCAGAATCCACAGCAATAAAAGTCCCAGCAATGCAATGTGCGGTGTGTATGAGTGCATCAGAATCCACTGGAATAAAACTCCCAGCAATGCAATGTGTGATGTGTGTCAGCGTATCAGAATCCACAGCAATAAAACTCCCAGCAATGCAATGTGCGGTGTGTATGAGTGCATCAGAATCCACTGCAATAAAACTCCCAGCAAACCGAGTGTATATGAGCACACAGCAATTATTTATTCTACATTTACCGGCCTCCGTCCGCGGTAGGGCTGTGTGCAGAGTCAGCAGGGACTGTGTACAGACTCAGCAGGAGGTCCCTCCAGGCCACATTAGGATCGCAGCTGTGCCTGTGCGTGGAGCCATCTTGTCAGCAGTGGGGTGCCACTGCCAGAGGGTGCACCGTGGCTTTGATTCCCTTCCCGGTTGGTGTTCAGTCCAGAATAGAGTGACAGTCCATGTTAACGAAAAGGCGGGCAGCTGCGTGCGTGCGTGTCACATGTTCAGCCAGTCAGGTGGTACTGAGACTCAGTACCACCTGACTGGCCAGGCCGAGTGTGACCTGCACGTACGCAGCCTCACCAGGAGCCAGGCAGCTCAATGACAAATTTCTATCACTGCAGTGCTGGTTAAGGAAAGGTCCACTTTAAACAGCAGTAAGCAGACAGGGCTTCATATTCTGCTGATACCCCCCCTTTACCTGCCGTTTACGGTCATCTTCTCTCTCTGCACACAAATCACATCCCCCTCCCCTCTCCTAGAGCTGCTGCGGGGCAGGGGAGGAGCTATGGAGGGAGGAGAGGGGGATTTTTATTCTATTCGATTTTATTCCGTATGCAAACGCCCTGCTCTGCTGCTCGTTGTTTGAGAACACAGCTCAAAGCTGACACACAGTGACAGTGACACCTCCTAGTACCCCCTAATGACACCCCAATAATCACTGGTACCTGGGGCGGCTCGCCCTCCGCCACTCCTCTAAGTACACCACTGCTATGGTGATATGCTCACACACAAGTTTGGCAAACTGCCAGCAAGTACGCTGCTGTTTGAAGGCATTGCAAATCCCCATAGAGAAGTAATGGTTAATCTATTCAGAGAACACCAATCAGCAGAGAAATGGCAGTGAAATGCCCTGATGTTCGGTGGTTTCAATCAGCAGGTTTATTCAGGCGAACCCCATAGGTTTCAATGTTAAAAATATTCCCGTTTTTATGCAATATCTAATAAACCATTTATTATTTTAATCTGCAGTAAAAAGTCTTTATTTAGCTATCAATTTTTTATTTTTTAGTACCTTTTAGTAATTTTTCATAATTTTTTGGACAAAATTCCCCCCCCCTTCTTTTTAATAGCAGTTTTTCTTTTTCCTGTAACAGAACTTTTTATTATCAATCATAGGATCTTATATGTAAATTCCAGACATTTTCATTCAGTAGTTCTTTTGAAAACAGCAGGCCATGGGTTTGCGGTGGCAGCATTCAGCGGCCGACTCCATGCACTTTGGGGACCCTGCGGTGAATGGTGAATTCACTTCAGGGTGGGGAAATTTTATTCCCTGAAGTGCAGGGAACTACATAACACCAAAATGTTGGCGTCATTTCGGTGCTCTGTGATTAACCCATTTAGTGGTGAGGTTTTATGTTGCCCCCTGGAAAGTGAAAGCCTAGGCCTTGCCTACCCAGGACATACTTGAAAATTAGTGACATCTCAATGTATCCTTCCTGGTAAAATAATTTGCAAAAGTAAAAAAAAAAAAAAACTTTTTTTTTTAAATAATTTTTTTTAGGGGTGGGGCCACCCGGCGGGCCGCCGCCCCCTGGAAAGTGCTGCCCTAGGTCTAGGCCTTGTTGGCCTAGGCCAAAATACACCAGTGGTCGTCTTATACACCCGGTCACCTTATACGCTGGAAAATACGGTAATTTTTCCATCTGAAAAACACTTCATATCAGATTTTGGGAGCTGGCAGTGGAGGCTGATCTATTGGGGCAAAGGGGGCAGTGCCCAACATTTAATTACAATGGAAAATAAATCCAATTGAAGGGTTATTCAATAAGCGACCAACTTGCCACTGAATGGCACTGAACGGTGAATTTCACCATACAGTGTAATTTCATGACAGTTCATCTATTCAGAGAGCTGGCAATTCTCCAAATACTGGTGAATTGACAGTGAAATGCGGTGCAGTTCGC
This sequence comes from Leptobrachium leishanense, assembly GCA_009667805.1. NCBI lineage: Eukaryota > Metazoa > Chordata > Amphibia > Anura > Megophryidae > Leptobrachium > Leptobrachium leishanense. The sequence goes on along the minus strand of CM019063.1, from coordinate 520,264,875 downwards.
TGCAATTCGGCGATCTTCGGCTGTAGCGCAATTGTCCCATAGATAAGTAATGGTTATTCTATTCAAAGAACACCGAACTGCACCGAAGTGTCAGTGAAATGCCCTGATTTTCGGTGATCTAGATTGACAGGTTTAACCACTTCGCTGTGAAGGACGCGCTCAGCGCGTCCAGCCAAGTGGGCTCGCTGTGCTATGGACTTCACAGCTGCGATCAGCCGTATTTTGCCGATCGCTGCGGTCACCCGGTGCGGGCTGACATCTTGGATGTCAGTCCAGCCTCCGGGACCCTGGCTCGCGTCAATAGCCCGCCAGAGCAGGGAAGGTGCCTGAAGGAGGGGAGGTCCTTTGGTAAGGGGCACAGGCGAAAGGCAGGCACCACTTGGAAGGGCACAACCTGTCCTTCCTGTCGGTACCTACCTTTGACCCCCAATCGTCACCGATCGCGGCCCTCTCCCTGAGGTGGCCGACATCTTGGATGTCGGCTAAGTGTCTGGGATCTCGGGATCTCCCCCCACCTACTGGCGTCATCATGGATGGATGCGATGACGTCAGTTCTGGAGTTAACCCCTAGCTGCCACCTATGGTGGAGATAAGGGGGCCAATGAAACCCTTATCTACTGAGCTGTGACAGCTAGGGGTTAATGTTTTGTATCATTTGAAAGGCCAGAGCATGTTAAAAGTAAAGGAAAAAACAATACTAATGTAGCGCTCACTCCCGGAGGAGCCGCTGAAAATGAACCACGGGTCAGTCTCCCCGCACTAGGGAATAAATATACTCCAACACCGTTGTGAGTTTTTATAATTTAAATAGTTTACTAAAATAGTAAGCAGACGTTGAGACACGGTATTCACAGGTATTATTACAGTATTATCGTATCGCGGTAAAAACGCGTAGCGGGAAAGAAACGAAACACGAGGCTTCGTATTTCGGAAAAAATATTATATTCGCAACCGAACAGAAAAGAAATGCAATTGCCCGAAAATTCGGAAAAAGGGACACGTAGCGAAACCCAAAAAACACAATCTCTTCGTATTTCGATAAACGCGCAGCGGAAAAGAGAAAAATATATTCGGAACGTATCTTTAACTCCCGTTCCGATTCGTAACAGAATGAGTCCTGCACAGGTTAAGTCCCGGAATGTAAAAGGTGTGTATGTGTGTGTGGTACCCGGGTACTGTTCAACTGGCCAGTGAATTTACTTAAGGAATGTCTTCGACTAGTCAAGTTGGGGCCCTGTGGACTTTAAAGAGAAAACAGCAGCGTGTTCCTTATTTACATACAGCCTTGGAGGCCTCTCACCCATCCACCGGTTGCTTTAGGCTCCGCTGACCCAGGACGTCTCTCTGCTCGATATTGACTGGGGATACTTGCGGCCGGATCCGTTGTTTGACTTTCCGTAGCTTGTCCACGACTTGTCCAGCTCACCGCCTGCTCTCCGTATCCGATCAACTAGCGGCAACTCCTCACTCGAGGTCTTCGGTTTCTTTGATCTGCAGCAATCTCTGGAACTTGGAGGTCTCCTTCTCCTTAGGCTGAATGACCCGATAAAGGAACTGACAGGTCTCACTCGCGCTCTGGCCTAGGCCCTCTAGCGATGTCTTGCAATGCGTCTGCTCGCTCTCGTTCCCTCGCGCGCTCTGGCGCGTTCTCCACGAGGTTCGGGATGTAAGCGTCCTGTGTCCCACCCACTTCCTGTCTCTTTGCAAAGCACGCCGGGAAATGTAGTCCCAATGTCCAGTGTCTCTAATCGCGATTGTCTCCATCTTGTGGCCAAAAATAGGTACTGCCAGCAGCAAGATTTTAACACAGCGCTACACTCTCCCCCTCCTAGAACTCTTGGGTCTCTCCAAGGAGGTACAACAGTTACATTACATTTCCACAATATTTGAATACAGTTTACATAACATGTACAGGTTCAGCAGCATACATGTAGTGGGTTAGGAACACTTCCTCAAGTTGATTCATATTTTGGGCTACCTCAGCTAGCATAGCAGACACTTCGGGCAACCTCTGCACTGTGGTGATGGCCTCTTCAGTGCTATGTCCTGGTGAGTCGTAGGTGAGTCGTTGGGGCGGTCGAACAGAGCGTTTTGGTTCTGGCTCAATCAGTTCCTCTTCAGGTGGAAGTACTATAGGTGCTGGCTCAGTCCTCCTCTCTATCACTGGAGCAGACGTTTCTTCAGAGTATGATCCCTCCAGTGAAGGCATAGAACTATAATCGCCTGAATAAGCTTCAACTTCCGGAGCTACCGGGATCCCAACAGCCTCAGGGACTTCCAGCTGAAATTCAGGAGCGTCAGGCCTCAAGTTACTCTCCAGCCGCTCAGGAACAATGACAACCTCCTCAGGCTCCGGTGAGCGCATCCAGTCTAGACAATAACTCTCTTCTTCACTGTCTCTTTCGCTCTCTTCGACAACCCGGGTCTGTTGAGACCGAGTAACAGGAGGCAAACATGGAACAGGCGGATTTGGCAGAGGCAGTTCATCCCCAACTGGCATCCTCACAGCCTCTCTCAAAGGTAACAAATGATTCCGGTGCCAGTTCTTGAGAGGCCCAGCCTTTCCATCCGGGCGAATCTGATACACTGGTAGACCAGGCAGTTGTTTGCAGACAATGTAAACCTGGGAACTCCACCTATCCGCCAACTTGTGTCTCGCAGCAGCACCCAAGTTCTTCAATAGAACCCTATCACCGGTTGTAGATCTTGTATTCGAACTTTCAAGTCATAGTTCCTTTTGTTTCTTTGCTCCCTGTTTCCTGAGGTCAAACGGGCCTGTTCAAACGCAGAAGCCAGATTCTTTCGAAGTCTATCCACGTAGTTTCTATGGGAAGCTACTGACGTCTGGTCTAGAGATAACCCAAATGCCAAATCAACCGGCAGTCGAGCCTCCCTTCCGAACATAAGACGGTACGGTGAGTATCCAGTTGCATCGCTCTCCGTACTGTTATATGCATGCACCAGAGTAGCTATGTGACGACTCCAACTCTGCTTCTCCACATTCAACAAGGTCCCCAGCATGTTTAGCAGTGTGCGATTAAACCTTTCAGGCTGAGCATCACCTTGAGGGTGATATGGGGTAGTTCGGGTCTTTTGGATTCCCAACAGCTCTAACAATTGCCCCACCAGTCTGCTTTCAAAGTCTCTACCCTGATCAGAGTGTATCCTCCTTGGCAGTCCGTAATGAACAAAGAACTTTTCCATCAACACCTTGGCCACTGTCGGAGCGCGTTGATCTTTTGTGGAAAAAGCTTGGGCGTAACGAGTGAAATGATCAGTCACTATTAGAATGTTCCCTTGCCCACTAGCATCCGGCTCTAAGCACAAGAAGTCAATGCACACCAAATCCATGGGTCCCTGGCTCTGCAGATGGCTCATTGGAGCAGTTCGGGTCGGTAGAGTCTTTCTCTGAATACACCTCAGACAGGAATGACAATAACTTTCCACTTCAGCTCTCATGCAAGGCCAATAGAACCTATCTCGCACCAGCTTAAAAGTTCTCTCAGCACCCAAATGTCCATGCTCATCATGTAGTGATCGCAGCACACTCTCCCTATGTTTAGTGGGGAGGCATAACTGTTGAATCTCTTCAGCGTTAGTTGAGGGGCCCCTTCGGTAGACCACCCCATCCAACATCTTTAACCGCTCCCACTCTTTGTAGACCAATCTGGCTCCACTCGGGGAGTTGGTTAACAAAATCTCTCGCTGGTATGCAGTCAGGGCCTTTATGGTCAAGGCAATTAAAGGGTCTCTGGCCTGATCCGCTTTCAGGTCCTGTCTCGAAAAGGGTTACAGTAAAACTCAGGAACAGCCGCAGCCATGACTCCTATGGCCTCCGCTTCAATCCCTCCTTTGACCCGGCGCTCTGTTCCTTGACACAAAGCTTGCACCCCGTCTGGAGTCAACTGAGTCCATTCTGTAGTGTAGGGTCTTCTCGATAACGCATCAGCATCTCGATTATTCACCCCAGGGCGATACTTCAGGCTGAACCGAAACCCTGACAGAGCGGCCAACCACCGATGTCCCGTTGCGTCCAGTTTTGCGGTAGTAAGGATGTAGGTAAGAGGATTGTTATCCGTCTTGATCACAAACTCAGCTCCATACAGATAGTCTTTTAACTTATCTACCACTGCCCACTTTAAGGCTAGGAACTCCAACTTGTGAGTAGGGTAGTTCTTCTCTGAAGGCGTAAGGCTCCGGCTCACGTACGCTACAGGCCTCAGCAATCCACCATACTCCTGATACAGGACTCCTCCCAGACCTTCTCGGCTGGCATCCACATGTAGCTCATACGGCTTGTGAGGGTCCGCATAGGCCAAAACAGGAGCTCGGGTTAGACTCTCTTTCAGCTTCACGAAAGCTCCTTCACATTGACTGGTCCATTCACCTTGTATAGACTCTCGAGCTTTCCTTGCCCTGGAGCTGACGGGTTTTGGTCAGAGACCTTGCAGCCTTCTTCTGTGGTTCCCTTCTGCAGGAGTTTGTTCAGTGGTTGAGCTATTTTCGCGAATCCTCCCACAAATCTTCGATAGTATGAACAGAATCCCAAGAAAGATCTAAATTCAGTGACGTTTCTGGGTCTAGGCCAAGAAGCTACGGCCTCCAACTTCCGAGGGTCTGTCGAAACACCTTCTGCTGAGACCACATGTCCTAGATACGTAACAGACGGTAGACAGAATTGGCATTTCTCCAGAGACAGTTTCAGCCCCTCTTCACGGAGCCTCTTCAAGACCTTCTCCAGACGTTGCTCATGTTCTTCCAGAGTCTTCCCAAACACAATTATGTCGTCCAGGTACACTAATACTTCGATTAGATTCATATCCCGACTGTCTTCTCCATCAACCGTTGGAACGTGGCTGGAGCCCCCGTAAGGCCTTGAGGCATTCTGTTGAATTCAAAGAACCCCAGTGGACAGATGAACGCAGTTTTCTCCTTGTCTTCAGGATGCATTGGTATCTGGTGATACCCGCTTCGCAGGTCTAGTACACTAAACCACTTTGCTCCAGACAAACACTGTAGGGCATCTTCTATCCGAGGAGTGGCATATTGATCGGGGATGGTTCTCCGGTTCAATGTGCGGTAGTCTATGCATAGGCGGACAGAACCATTTTCTTCCGGACCAACACTATGGGAGATGCGTATGGACTCCTGGACTCTTGAATCACCTTGGTTCTTTGCAATTCATTCAGCTGCTCTCGCAGATCATCTAAGTCTCCTAGCGGAACTCGCCTTGATCTTTCCCGAAACGGCTTGTCTTCTTGTAACCGAATGCGGTGCTCAGTACTCTTAGCTAGGCCCACATCGAAATCGAACTCATCTTTCGAGAACAATTCCTTCCACTTTAGGACTTGAGACTGAAGACGTTTCTTCCACTCAGGTGAAATGGGAGCGTCCTTGGGTAGAATCTTTCATCTGGAATCTCTTTATCCTCTCCCCCTCCTAAATCGGTAGAGAGGGGTGTAGCAGACTCTACTTGCCCGATAGGCATTCGTGCTTTAAGGACTACTGGAGAATCCGTCACATTGCACACGCTGACCGAGACTCTTCCTCGTGTTCTCTTCAGAGCTTTGGTGGAGATATTTCAGGAATCACTTCGACTCCGGTTTCACTCCCATGATTAAAATCGGTTCCCAGCACCACATAGGGACCTGGTTGCGATCCGTTCAACTTGACTGAAGCCCGGAAGCTCGCTACTTCTCCTGCTTGCAGAACCTTCTCTGTTCCACCCAGTCTCCACAGTCTTCCCACCTCGGCAGGTGCCTTTTGTTCTTCGACCATCCTCTGATAGACCGGACGTAACATTGGGTGTACTCCTTGAGTCGAACCTTCTTCCAATACAATAGGTGTCAGGAGACGCCGCACTAGGTCAGTATTCGTCCCCACTATCAGGTGTCACGTTCTGTGCTGGAAAATCTGTCTTCCTGCCCTCTGTATTTGTATATATGTTTTTTCCCTTGTGTTTCTGTTGCTGCCAATTCCTGGGTGGCCTCCCAGGGGTTAATTGGTGTTCTGTGTGCTGCTCACCTGTTGATCCTTGCCCTGATTCCCCTGCCTATATTAGAGCTATGTACCCATAAGACATTGCTGGGTCATTTTCCTTTGCCTGGTCTCCTTGCATCCTGTGTCCTGAAAGCTCCTTGCTGTGTTCCTGATATCCTCCGTTTGTTAATCCTGGTTCAGTTATTGCCTCTTATTTCTGTTCCGGTTTATGTCAGTTCCTTCTGTGTATTTTGTTCTGTCTATTGCTGTATTTTGTTTTGCTGTTTATGTTCCATTCAGATTCTCCGGTTACTGATTTTGGCTTGGCTGACTTCCCTTCTGGTTCTGATTCCTGTATCCTGTATGACGTACTCTCTCTGGTTATGACCTTTGGCTTTCCTCTATGACTATTCTATGCTATATTCCTTGCCTGTACCGTTTCCAGGTAACCCTGTCATCTGCATATAACAAGATTCTGTACGGCTTCAAGGTAATACTTTCCTTTAGATTAGATCCGGCTATCCTAAAGACCGGTCTTTCAGTGCAGGGAATCTTTGGTATTGCCGTACAGAGGTCTTTTGTTAACCCTTCGCTTTCACCTGTCCTTGCAGTTTACCCTGCATCTCTGCATATAGGGGCTTCTCTCAGGAACCAAGGCCTCACCTTCCTGCGAGTTATATTCATAGGGATATATATACAGACCGACCACTTTCAAGGATCGGAGGGCAAGTATAGGGTGGTGCGTGCCTGGTGGTACTGCCACCGTGACATCAGGGAGCTTCTGTTCGCACCTGAGGGTCGAGGACACACAATGGCCAATGCATCACAACCCCCAGACTGCCCGATGACTTCAGATCCGATCTCCAACTTCACTTGCAGGTACCCGTCATAAGGAATTTCTCAGTGCCGATACCCCATATTTCCAAATCCTTCAATTCTTGCAGAGGAATGTGCTTTAAGTGTTTCTCGTAGAAGTCTTTGTAGATCAATGTCACTTGAGCCCCTGAATCTAACAGGGCTTTAGTGTAGACTCCTTCCACTTGGATTGGCACAATAGGAGAAGGACCTATCAGTTGGTCAGGAAACTTGGTGGCGGTATCCGGACGCTTAGACCCAGTTTGCTGTACCCTGGCCCTTTTCTTGGCCCGTGTAGGCTTTGGGTGTGCATTGCTTCCCCATGACGTAGACCCGGATGCTAAGGGAGTGACTCTTTCAGTCCTGGCAGGCTCAGCAGTTGGCTCGGCTTTGGGCCCTCTCGTCCTCTTAGTCTTGGCTTGGTTTTGGAGCGGGGTTCAACCTTCGGGCACCTAAGTTGCTCCTTCACTTGTGCCCTCTGGCGTTTCCCGCCGGTGAGGTAGATAACAGTCCTTCTAGGGCTTCCAACAGTCCCTCGACTCTATCCTTCTCAGGCTTTCGGCCTTTGCACTGTGCGCGGACATGGCCCATTTCTCCACACCCGAAACATCTCTTCTTAGAGAGCGGAGACGTAGTTGCTTGTTGAGATTTGGTTAAAGGACTTGGACCAGACGCCACAGCAACTCCCGTCGTCTGCATACCTGTGAGGAATTTCTGCATTTCTGCCTGCATCTCTGTCACCTTCATCAATACTCGGCACAGTTCCGCGTTCGCTTGTTGCAATTCAGCTTGAGCTTCCTGTACTTTCTTGACGGTTTTGGACAATTCACCACGTTCAGGGAGGTTCGATTCTTTGGCAGCCCTCTCTGTAGATTTAAAAACGACTAGGTGTTCTTGTTCGTCCTCGTCAGATCCATAAGTATCTAGAGAGTCGCTTTATGGCTGCAGACCGTCGTTATGTCTCACAGGTTGTGCATAAGCCCTTTCCCCCGCCTGAAGGATTTCTCTTCCAGTAAAGCCTCTTCCTCTCGTACAACTCGGATCAGTTCCAGGTACTTCAGCTCTTGTTACCTGCTCTGCTTCTCAGCTGCATCATTACCGGATCTAGAGGTTGAGAGCCCCTCAGGATCTGTTTTATTCGGATCTTATCTACTTCGGCCGGTTCGGCCCCTTTCTTCAGGAGTATCTGGTGTAGAATCTTATCTAGGCGCCTCATGTACTCGGCCATCCTCTCACCTCTTCTCTGATAGGTGTGTTCGTACTGGTATACCAGTTCGGCTGTTTTTTCGGTTCGCCCAAAAACTTCTTCAAGAACGTTTAAGTACCAAGGCAGTACAATCTTTTCTACTCAGTTTCAGGTTTCTCACCGCTTCTGACGCAGGTCCCTTTAAGCTCTCGGTGATCCTTTGCTTTTTCTGGGCCTCAGGGACATCCCACTTATCCAGAGCCTGCATCGCCTGTTCCACCCATTCTTCAAAGGTTTCTTCTCCGCCGGAGTTGGTACGTTTCCTGTAAAATTTCTTAACCGTCGATAACCGAAGTTAGTGTGAGGAGGGCTTGTTTTCTGACATTTAGCCAATAGATCTCCAATAGCCACGATAAATTCAGGCCCGATCATGGCCAACGGACTAGGCGCGGAACACTTGCGGATTCGCCACGTGGCACACTTGGCTGAATTAGTTGGACTTCTACCTCATCGGCCAGTTTCACGCTCGCGCCCTGAAAACATGGTGAACACCCTTTCTCCATTCAAGAAGAACATACGTGTGAGAGGTATCTGTGTTCTTTACAATGTCCAGAATTAACCCCCGATGGTCTGGTGTCAGCGCGGCCACGGCCTGGCGAATCTGATCTTCGGCCCAAGTGTCTGCGGGAATATCCATGACTATACAACATTCTAACTGACTACTGTGCTCCTCACACCACTCGGCAACAGTGTCTGGATCCATATTTAACCCTTTAGATGCGGTTTTTCCAGAGACTGGATCCCGGAAACGAGCCCCACGTGTAGCGCTCACTCCCGGAGGAGCCGCTGAAAATGAACCACGGGTCAGTCTCCCCGCACTAGGGAATAAATATACTCCAACACCGTTGTGAGTTTTTATAATTTAAATAGTTTACTAAAATAGTAAGCAGACGTTGAGACACGGTATTCACAGGTATTATTACAGTATTATCGTATCGCGGTAAAAACGCGTAGCGGGAAAGAAAATGAAACACGAGGCTTCGTATTTCGGAAAAAATATTATATTCGCAACCGAACAGAAAAGAAATGCAAGTGCCCGAAAATTCGGAAAAAGGGACACGTAGCGAAACCCAAAAAACACATCTCTTCGTATTTCGATAAACGCGCAGCGGAAAAGAGAAAAATATATTCGGAACGTATCTTTAACTCCCGTTCCGATTCGTAACAGAATGAGTCCTGCACAGGTTAAGTCCCGGAATGTAAAAGGTGTGTATGTGTGTGTGTATGGTACCCGGGTACTGTTCAACTGGCCAGTGAATTTACTTAAGGAATGTCTTCGACTAGTCAAGTTGGGGCCCTGTGGACTTTAAAGAGAAAACAGCAGCGTGTTCCTTATTTACATACAGCCTTGGAGGCCTCTCACCCATCCACCGGTTGCTTTAGGCTCCGCTGACCCAGGACGTCTCTCCGCTCGATATTGACTGGGGATACTTGCGGCCGGATCCGTTGTCTGACTTTCCGTAGCTTGTCCACGACTTGTCCAGCTCACCGCCTGCTCTCCGTATCCGATCAACTCGTGGCAACTCCTCACTCGAGGTCTTCGTTTCTTTGATCTGCAGCAATCTCTGGAACTTGGAGGTCTCCTTCTCCTTAGGCTGAATGACCCGATAAAGGAACTGACAGGTCTCACTCGCGCTCTGGCCTAGGCCCTCTAGCGATGTCTTGCAATGCGTCTGCTCTCTCTCGTTCCCTCGCGCGCTCTGGCGCGTTCTCCACGAGGTTCGGGATGTAAGCGTCTGTGTCCCACCCACTTCCTGTCTCTTTGCAAAGCACGCCGGGAAATGTAGTCCCAATGTCCAGTGTCTCTAATCGCGATTGTCTCCATCTTGTGGCCAAAAATAGGTACTGCCAGCAGCAAGATTTTAACACAGCGCTACACTAACAAATTAATTTAAAAATTAAATAACTTTTTTTGTTTTTGTTTTTCTATCATTGCAGCATTTTTGTTCACATTTCAATTATAATGTGAACAATGATGCTGCACTAACGATTTTTTTGGAGAGGTTTTAGCTAAAATCACGTAATTTTTCAGAAAAATAAAAGTAACAGGTTCCCAGTTCTAATTTTTTTATCAAGCGCACCCCATAGAATAAATAACCACAAAGGCTCAGATGATAAAATGTGAAAAAAAAAACACTTTACACGCTGTAGATGATTGAAAATTTTAATTTTATTGCATTTTTTGCTATAATAATGAGGCAGGACATGACGTATACATATAATAATAATATATTATGAATCTGCAGAGTCTACCAAAAAGAATGATATATAATATGTCTGGGTCGTATAATAAAACGGGACTTCAAATCACATTTAAACATGTTGAGCAAAACCGGTAAAAATGAGCTCAGCACACAGGGGTGAAATGGCTCAGCAGCGAAAGAGTTAAACAGAGAATCCCATAGGTTTCAATGTTAAAAAATAAAATATTTACAGGTAGTTAAAATATTTTTTATTTAACCGTTTTTATTCTTTTCATTTTCAGGAAACCATTTTTTTATCTATTTATTTTATTGGATTTTGAAGGCGAAATCTTTGATTCCCAATTTTTTTAACAGCGTTTTTTTTTTATTCTGTAAGAAAGAGACCGTTTTATTATTTTTCCATAGGACCTTTTTTATTATTTCCACCCATTTTCATGCATTGTTATAGCTTTAAACACCTTTCAAAAAATAGCAGAGTTAAAAAAAAATTATCTGCAGTTCGGGGGTCAGTTCGGCGCTCTTCGGCGGCTTTCAGCAGTCTGTTTGGCAGTCTTCGGCGTCTCCAAGTTCCGCGAACTTCGGGGACCCTGTGGTGAATAGTGAATTCAACGAAGGGTTGGCGAACTGGAATCACCAAAGTGCGCCGAAATTTCACCATTGGTGTTTGGAAAGGCTATTGACAGGTTTAGGAGAAAAATGTCACTAGAAACCAATGGTGATCATGAGGGAAAGACATTACCATCACAATATAACTGACTGATGCTTGAGATGCAGGTTGAGTTCTGGTAAGGCTGGGGTCAGATCAGCGCACTTTTAACGTGCGTTTAGGCGCACTTAATTACGGCCGCACTAGCAGCAAATGACGGGCAATGACGGCCAATATAAGAAGTACGGTCGCACGAAAGTCCGGCCGCGCAACGCAAGTGGAAAATGAACGCATTTTTTCGAGAACTCAGAACCGCTAGTACGGACGTACAGAGTGCGCTGCGCCCGCTAGCGGTGTGTGTGTGTGATTTGGAGACGTCAGACCCTGCTCGTGTCCGGCCAACATAACGTCCAGACGCAAAAAGTTTCCTGGTTTGGATCCGTAAAAAATCACGCACGAAAATGCGCATCGTATGACCGTTTTCGCGAATTCCGTGAAAAAATCCGTCAATGCGTTCGGACGCACTTTTTTACGTTCGCGTGTAAAAATGCTTTCGTTTGACCCTAGCATAAGACGTTCCATAAGTGGAGGGCATGCCCTAAAATACAACTATTTTTGGCTCAAAGCATCCAAATTTATCAAGGATGTCACGTGGATAGTCATTTCCTACCAAACATATATTTACTGGGAATTATTTCCATCCCACTTACGACAGCCCAGAAAAATATGTCTTGGACTAAGGCTAGGGTCAGACAAACGCATTTCTTCGCATCGTCCGTAAAAACGTGCATCCGAACGCATGGACGTACTTTTTCACGGAATACGCGATAGCGGTCATACGATGCGCAATTTCAGACGTGATTTGTTACGGATCCAAACCAGGAAACTTTGGGTGTCTGGACGTGATGTTGGCCGGACATGAGCAGCGTCTGACGTCTCCTAATCACGCACACACGCCGCTATGCAGACGCAGCGCACTCTGTACGTCAGTACTAGCGGTTCGACGTTCTTGCAAAAATGCGTTCGTTTGCCGTTTGTGTTGCGCAGCTGAACTTTCGTGCGGCCGTACTTCGTGTGTGGGCCTGCGTTGGATGTCATTTGCTCCTACCACGGCCGTCATAAAGTGCGGGTAAACGCACTTTCGCACTGCGTTCGTCTGATCCCAGCATAAAACGATTTTTTTTTAATAGCCCAGACGTGGAAGCCCCCTACTGCCCCAACTATTCACAATACTGAAACAGTATCAGGGTTATTCAAAGAGAGCCAATCTGGCCCCAAAATGTCACCGAACAGGGAATTTCCCCGTGCGGTGACATTACAGCGCCATTTGGCTATTCAGAGAGCTGGCAGTTCACCAAATTTTCAGAGACACCGAACAGCAGTGAAAAGTTGCCAAAGTGCCCTGCTGTTCAGTGGTTTCATTCGATAGGCTTCAATGTTAAAAATATTCTCGTTTTAATTCAATATCTAATAAAATGTTTATCATTTTAATCTGCAGTAAAAAGTCTCTTATTGAATTTTTAGGATCTTTTAGGCATTTTTGGGGATTATTTTTCTTTTCTTTTTTTTTGTAAAAAAAAAAAAAAGTGTTTTTATTTTTTCTGTAGCAGCCCTTTTTATTATCATTCATTGGATCTTATATGTAAATTCCAGGCATTTTCGTTCAGTATTTTTTTTTTCTTTTTAGCAAACAGCGTTTCAATTTTGACACTTTCAAACATATTGTGTGTGGTTTTTTTTTTTACCACGTTCGTCAGCTTGTCAGCTTTTTCCCACGGTTGGTTTGCGCTGTGATCTTTGGCTCGGCAGATTTTTCTGATGTATTCAGTGTGTTTTTTTGTGGTGGTTCCGATGGGTTTTCGGTGGGTTCTCAGCGGGCTTGCTCCGGGTTTGCGATTTGTTTTTCCTTGCACTCCGGGGACCCTGCGGTGAATGCTGAATTCAACGCAGGGTGGGGAACTTTGATTCCCCGAAGTGCAGGGAACGAGAGAGCAATGAAATGTCAGTGACATTTCGGTGCTCGCTGAATAACCCCCTATATTTGTTTGGCACAGTTGCGGTATAACATCACACTTATGAAATATCACCCCCCCCTTCCTCAACTTTGCTTTCCGTACCCCCACCCAGACCTTGCACTGTTAAGTTAATAAAACTTACATTTAAAGAAAAGAAAGCAATGGTAATCGTTCAAATATAAGTGGTAACAGTGTTAAAAAAAACATAAACTGAAGTGAAACTGTTTAGGTAATAATCACAGTCCTGTAATTTTCCATCCATTTTTTTGTTCTCATGCATTATGGCTCCAGCTCACGCGTCCCGTTCCTCACAGCTGTGTATTGCATTCAGTGCAGCCTCCGAGATTGAGATAATTACACCTGCTATATTGTGATGCAAAAGAGGGGATTACAGGAAAAAAAAGAATTGTCACATATTCATAACTATAGCAATACATGACATAGTTACATAGTTACATAGTTATATAGGCTGAAAAAAGACATGCGTCCATCGTGTTCAGCCTCTCCCACATAACCTACTGCTGTTGATCCAAAAGAAGGCAAAAAACCCAGTCTGAAGCGCTCGCCAATATGCAACATACTGGGAAAAAAATCCTTCTTGACCCCAGAATGGCAATCAGATTTCTCCTTGGATCAAGAAGCTTTTACCCACATATTAAATATTATAACCCTTAATATTCTGTGTCTGCAGGAAGTCATCCAGTCGTTTTTTAAAAGTCTGTACAGACTCTGACCCAACCACCTCAACAGGCAGAGAATTCCACAGCTTTATTGTTCTCACCGTAAAATAACCCTTCCTATGCTTTAAGCTAAATTTTCTTTCTTCCAGTCTAAATGGATGACCCCTTGTCCTATGTATAGTCCTGTTAATGAATAGGTTATCAGACAATGGTTGATAATGGCCCCGTATATATTTATATAAGGTTATCAGATCCCCTCTAAGGCGCCTTTTCTCTAAACTAAACAGGTTTAAGCTTGTTAGTCTTTCCTCATAACTTAACCCTTCCATCCCCTTATTAATTTAGTTGCCCGTCTCTGCACTTTTTCTAACGATATAATATCTTTTTTTAAGACAGGTGCCCAAAATTGCACGACATATTCAAGGTGCGGCCTGACCATTGATTTATACAGAGGCAAAATTATGTTTTCATCCCGTGAGTGAACTCCCCTTTTAATGCATGCCAGTACTTTGCTGGCCTTGGCGGCTGCTGTTTGACATTGCACATTGTTACTTAGTTTGAAGTCTATGATTATTCCCAAATCCTTCTCCTGCTTGGATTTCCCTAACTCCGTACCATTTAGGGTATAAATTGCTTGTGTGTTCTTCACTCCAAAGTGCATAACTTTACATTTATCTAGATTAAATTCATCTGCCATTTAAGTGCCCAGTCCCCCAATTTATCTAAATCCCTCTGCAGCGAAGTAACATCCTGCTCACATTGTATTACTTTTCCTAGTTTTTGTTCATCTGCAAACACTGATACATGACTTTCAATGCCTATCTCAAGGTCATTTATAAATAAATTGAATAGTATTGGTCCTATAACAGACCCCTGAGGGACACCACCTTACCACTGGTGTCCATCTTGAAAATGTACCATTTATGACCACTCTCTGTACCCTATCTTTTAGCCAGTTTTCTATCCAAGAACAAGTATTTTCATCTAGACCATTTTTTCTTAATTTAAGTAGTAACCTTTTGTGTGGAACTGTGTCGAAAGCTTTGGCAAAATCTAAGTAAATCACATCCACTGCGACCCCCTGATCTATACTTCTACTTACTTCCTCATAGAACGTAATTAGGTTAGTCTGACATGATCTGTGTTTCATGAAACCATGCTGATTTTTGCCAATTACATTATACCTCCCAATAAATTCCTGAATATTATCCCTTAGTAACCCCTCAAATACTTTCCCAGCCACAGATGTTAAGCTCACAGGTCTATAATTCCCAGGCACAAATTTTAAACCTTTCTTAAATATAGGGACCACGTCAGCTTTTCTCCAATCCTCTGGTACTATTCCTGAAAGAAAAGAATCTTGAAAGATTAAGAACAGAGGTTTACATATTTCAACACATAGCTCACTCAGTACTCGTGGGTGAATTCCATCTGGCCCTGGGGCTTTATTAACATTCACATTGTTTAATTTGTGTAAAACCTTGTCCTGAGTCAACCAGTCACTTTGTATTAGTAAGTTTTTATTAATGAATTTCATGTCTCCTGTTATAGGTTTCTCTTTGATAAATACTGAAGAAAAATAATCATTTAAAATTTCTGCTTTATCCTGATCTTCAGTTAACAATAACCCTGACTCAGATTTTAGTGAACCTACATTTTCACTCTTGGGTTTTTTAGAATTTATGTACCTAAAGAATCTTTTAGGGTTGGTCTTGCTCTCTTTGGCTATTTCTTTTTCATTTTCTAGTTTAGCCCATCTAATCGCATTTTTACATGCTTTATTGGCTGCCCTATATGCTTTATAGGATGCCTCAGATTTATCAAATTTAAAAGCTTTAAATGCCTTCTTTTTATTTTTCATTTCCTTAGTTACCTTCCTACTAAGCCACATTGGTTTCAGTCTGTTTCTTTTATATTTATTAACCAGTGGAATATATTGTGACGTGTAGTTTTTCTAGTGTTAGTTTAAAGATATTCCACTTATCCTCAGTGTTTTTCCCGTGAAAGAGTTTCTGCCAGTCAATGACATTGAGAGCTTCCTTTATTTTAATAAAGTTGGCCTTTTTAAAAATTATATGTTTTAGCATGCCCCTTATGAATGTGTTTTTTTGAGTTTATTTCAAAAGTCACCATGTTATGGTCGCTATTTCCCAACTGTTCTTTTACATTAATATTTGAGAAAGATCCACATTATTTGTTATAACCAGGTCCAGACAGTTATCCTCTCTAGTTGGTGTTTCTACCAGTTGTGACATGAAGGTATCATTTAAATTGTTCAGAAACCGGATTCCCTTTGCTGAATTACTAGTCCCACTATCCCAATTAATGTCCGGGTAATTAAAATCTCCAATAATTAAAGTGCTACCATGTTCTGCAGCCTTCCTAATTTGCTCTAACAGTTGTTCTTCCTCATCATTATCTATATTAGGTGGTTTATAGCATATGCCAACCAATAATTGACTTCCCTGTTTATTCCCCAACGAAATATTTACCCATAAGGATTCCACATTTCCCTCATCGCTTTCCAGTTGTGTAATATTAGGCTTTAAATCCTGATTTACATATAAACACACTCCACCCCCTTTCTTATGTTTCCTATCCTTTCTAAACAATGTATAACCGTTTAAGTTTACAGCCCAGTCATGCGTTTCGTCCCACCATGTTTCTGTTATTCCTATAATGTCGTATTGCTTAGTGTATGCTATTACCTCTAGTTCCCCCATCTTGTTATTATGACAATATGTTTTATTTATAGGGACATTCTATTAAAAAATAGAGTTCCCTTATTTTGCCCTAAAATAATTTGGCAGATGTTGTTGACAGCCTCTGCCCAATTTTTTTTATTTTTTTTTATTAGGTAATTATACTCACCTTTTGGCCCCCGCTGCGCGCTGTCCTCCTCTTCGGCGCAGGGATTTCCGAACCCAGAAGTCCCTGAAGCTTTTCTGTACAATTTGCGCTCCTGTGCAACTTGCTTAGCGTAGGCACTGCAATTTGCATGGCGCAATGGGACTTTACTTTTACATGTCACGTGGTGCCTATGCAGATAAAAGTGTTGGTTCTGCATTCATACAGAGATCCGATCCATCGGCTGCCTCCCAGAGACTACTCGTGATTGGTCTCAGAGGGTGACGCGGCATGCTCTCTACTTGCAGATCTCAGCACCTCGACAGGGTCACATCTGCCAATGCCGCTTCCTTGCTGGACCCCCGTGTTCTCCTCGTGACTCTCGTGCCTTTCTCCAGTCCTTAGCCGCAGCTTAAAGACGGGTGCACATTTGGAGTCTTGCTAGCGTCCCCCAGAAATAAGCCGAGGATGTATATCTGGAACCTTTCATTGGAACAGCAAACCGTATATAGCTGCTACCCACACCATGAGTCGTGACTGCATTTAGGGTCAGATTGGAACTCTGTTTATCAGGGACAGACACATATATTTATACGGTCACACATGGGTCATTTACATATACAAAACATCAAAACCTCTGCTAGAAACTGTTGGGGGACCTAATTAGACTGAAACAGATAATGGGACACATTTGCTTCTTGGAATGTGAAACCTAATTAGGCTAGGTACAGTTAAATTAAACATTACGTAACATTTCTAAATGAGGCAGAACAATGGTAATCAGGATGATAACAGATTACAGTCAGCAGATTTACAAACTATTCAAATATAAACGGATATCAACACATTCCTAAAACAAGGGTAGGCTGCGAGGCTAATCCTCTCAACAGATAGCAAGATACACATGAACCAGACAATAGACAGATAGACAATAACATTCTTGCATAACACAGATTACACACACATTCTGTGCACAAGAGAGGCCTGCACCCTACAAATATGCCTCCAGGTCCATGCACTCCAAGTCCAAAGTGACTTACGTCACGGTGTTGATGTCACTAATGACTGACCTGGTGACTGGCAGCTGGGAAATTAAAAAATTCTGGTTGCTGGTGACACCGGTTGAGGTTGAGGAAACTCCTCCACTTCGGCCAGCATTTTCTCCAGATCGCGGGAGCTGGGGGAGAACGGGGGCACTCTTTACATCCTCACATCTTTTATCAACATTAAGGGGACAGGATGAGTAGAGTGTTCTTTTAACAAACCTTTTGGATCCCTGTTATGTAGGTTTAGCTAAATTCAGGCTGAGCCAATACATGGCCATTGGCCAACAAGAAAACCCTGTCCATACGAGAACTAGATTTAGATATTACACTGAGGAATAAATTACATCTATAATTAGCTGTGACAGATAGGGCTGGATATTAGGATTAAATTCAGACGTTAGGGTAAGGTTAAGGCTAGGGTCAGATGAAAGCATTTTTCCCCGCGAACGTCAAAAAGTGCGTCCGAACGCATTGACGTATTTTTTCATGGAATGCGCAAAAACGGTCAGACGACGCACATTTTTTTACGGATCGTCAATAAAACACTTTTTTGCGTCTGGACGTTATGTAGGCTGGACATAAGCAGTGTCTGACGTCTCCTCATCACGCACACACGCCGCTATGTCGCAGCTGCGCACTCTGTACGTCAGTACTAGCGGTTCTGCGTACTCGAAAAAATGCGTTCAAATTCCTCTTGCGTTGCACGGCCGGACATTTGTGCGGCCGTACTTCGTATATTGGCCGTCATTTGCTGCTAGTGCGGCCGTAATTAAGTGCGGCAGAACGCACGTTAAAAGTGCGCTGGTCTGACCCCAGCCTTAATGCAGGGGTCAAAGAAACAATTTAAAAAAATGTAATTTAATGTTTTATTCACAAACCACCATGTTTATTCATTGAAAGAATCATGGTTTTACTTGGACAAACAGAGGAGGCTCAAGTACGGTGAAACTACGGTGAATTCAGTGTTTAGGGAAATGTCACCGGAGCACACAACGCTTAGATTGTAAGCTCTCGAGGAGGAGGGTCCTCTCTCCTACTCTTCTGTGTGTTTAACGTGTATGTATATTTGTTGTGTATCACCCATTGTACAGCGCTACAGAACTTGTTGGCGATTTATAAGTACTTGTAACTGTAACAGCACTTTTCACAGTTTTTTCCATTGTCATTTCTGTCGTAGATGTCTAGTGTACTCCTCAGGGTAGGTTTCTATGGTGCTGTGCTTCCACCGCAGTTTCTGGTGAAATTATTCAGCATGGTTTTCATTTCACTGGTAGCTTCCTGGCGTATCTGTCGCAGCAGTCTAACATTGATTTTACAGTTGTAGTTTTGCCCATCATTGTTTGTTTAGTTAAGGCTAGGGTCAGACGAACGCATTTTTCGCGTTGTCCGTGAAAAAGTGCGTTCGAACGAATGGACGTATTTTTTCCCGGAATACGCGATAGCGGTCATACGATGCGCAGTTTCGTCCGTGATTTTGTACGGATCATCAATAAAACCCTTTTGCGTCTGGACGTTATGTTAGCTGGACATTAGCAGCGTCTGACGTCTCCTAATCACGCAAACACGCCGCTATGCGGACGCAGCGCACTCTGTACGTCAGTAGTAGCGGTTTGACGTTCTCAAAAAATGCGTTCGTTTGCCACTTGCGTTGCACGGACGAACTTTTGTGTGGCCGTTCGTCGTATGTTCCCCGGCATTGGACGTCATTTGCTGCTAGCACGGCCGTGATTTCGTGCGGCTAAACGCACGTGAAAAATGCGTTCGTCTGACCCTAGCCTTATAGTTATTATTTGTGAAATTGCTCGCTATTTTTGGGCTCTTCAATATACTGTTCACCCCTTATAATGATTCACTATTCCATGTAATGGCCAGAAGAACAAACAGGTCTATTCAGAGAAAGGTGAAAACCAGGAGAACTGGCAGGAGAAGAGAACGATCCAGACCAAATAGCCAAACCAGAAAAATTCGACCATTTATCTCACTTTCCGAATCAGCTATTTGATCTAGATTGTTCTCTTCTCCTGCCAGTTCTCCTGGTTTTCACCTTTCTCTGAATAACCCTGTAAGAAATGTTATAAAATGCACAATTTCTTTTCCATGACACTCCTCTGCCCCTTGCTGGTGGATTGCAGTAACACCGCAACCATACCTATCCAATCCACGACTCCTAACACTACATAAAGGGGTTATTCAGACAGCACCAAATTGGCCACGAAATTGCACCGAATGTCCTGTAGTGTACGTTGCAATTTCGTGGCTATTTGGCTACTCAAAAAGCTGTCAATTCGACAAATATGGATGAATTGCCAGCGAAATACGGTGCTGTTTGGTAACGGTGAAAGCCCCCATAGAGAAGCAATGGTTTACCTATTCAGAGACACCGAACAGCAGAGAAAGGTCAGTGAAATGCCCTGATGTTCGGTGGTTTCATTCAACAGGTTTAAACAGGTGAATCCCATAGGTTTCAACGTACAAAAAAGTCCCCGTTTTTGTTAACTTTTTATTCAACCGTTTATTCTTTTCATTCGCAGCAAAGAGTCTCTTTATTTATTTATTTTTTAGCATTCTTTAGGAATTTTTCTGGAATTGTTTTGGCAAAATTTTTAATTCCGACCTTTTTTAAATGCCTTTTTTTTTTTTAATTCTGTAACAGACCTTTTTATTGTTATTCGTAGGACCTTATATATCATTTCCAGGCATTTACATGCAGTATTTTTTTTTTTAAAACGCATTTTAAAAGTTGCATTTTATTTTACCCCTGTTCGGCGGCATGTCGACTTAGGCTAGGGTCAGACTAGCGCACTTTAAACGTGCGTTTAGGCGCACTTAATTACGGCCGCACTAGCAGCAAATGACGGGCAATGACGGCCAATATACGAAGTATGGTCGCACGAAAGTCCGGCCGCGCAACGCAAGTGGAAAATTAACGCATTTTGTCGAACGTCAAACCGCTAGTATGGTTGTACAGAGTGCGCTGCGTCCGCATAGCGGCGTGTTTGCGTGATTAGGAGACGTCAGACACTGCTAATGTCCGGCCAACATAACGTCCAGATGCAAAAAGTGTTTTATAGATGATCCGTACAAAATCACGAACGCAAATGCGCATCGTATGACCGTTATCGCGTACTCCGTGAAAAAATGCGTCCATTCGTTCGAACGCACTTTTTCACAGACAACGCGAAAATGCGTTCGTCTGACCCTAGCCTTATTCCGGTGGCTTGTCAGCGGTCTGTTCTGCGGGTTGTTGGCTTTTTACGAATCAATTCGGCGGTCTGTTTTGCGGGTCGTCAGCTTTTTACGAATCAATTCAGTGCTCTGTTCGGCGGATTAGTGGATACATTCAGTGGTTTTTCGGTCGTTTTTCAATTCGTTCAGTGGTTTTGCACTGGCATTCTGATTCGAATCGGCGGTTTTGCAACGGTTTTCAGATGCTTTCGGTTGGTCAATTTGCCGCACTTCAAGGATCCTACGGTGAATGCTGAATTCACAGCAGGATCGACGAATTTAACTCGCCAAGATGCGGCGAACGAGAGAGCACCGAACAACGAGGATACTGACATTTCGGTGCTCTCTGAATAACCCCTAAAGTCAGGCATTGCAATGAGAAACAGCACAGAAATGTAGGTATATGTGTTTAACCCCTTCACTGCTGAGCCATTTCACGTCTTAAAAAAAAGAGTAAACATGTTTTTTTATTATTATCTTTTTTCTTGACGTTAAACATGGTCATGTTTGGTATCATTGGAAAGGCCATGCTCTGGCCTTTATGATGATACCAAACATGACCCTGCTAGCTGCCCACAGTTCAAAGGAACCCCTATCTTTCCTTAGGAGTCAATGAGGACGTTCCCCACACTTCCTCAGCAGTGAAAGGGTTAAAGTCACATATTACATTGAAAAAGATAGCATTTCGTTCTAAATTCTGACTACTCGGGTTTATTTTAGGCTTGTGCACCGATTTTTTTTTCGGTTCGATTCGGTTTGATTTTTCGGATTTTTAAACGCTTCGATTCGGCTCGTTTCGACAGATTTCGATTTCGATTCGATTCGGTTCGGCTCGTTTTTCGGGTACATTTTTTTTTCGGAATATCGACCATTTTTCGTATTTTCGTGTCACTTTGCTCGGTTTTTGTATCGACTTTTCGTGATTTCGGAAGTTTTCGTTTTCGGAATTGTACATTTTCGGAATATAGACCATTTTTCGTATTTTTCGTGTCACTTTGCTCGTTTTTTGTATCGACTTTTCGTTTTTTCGGAAAATCTTCGTTTTTTCGGAACGTCTGTTCTCCTCGTTTGACACATTTCAAGTCCATTCGAAAAATCCGAAAACATTTCGTTTCGGCTCGGAAAACGTTTCGGATCTGACATTTTTGGATCTAAAATATTTCGGAAATTCGGCCGCATCCGAAAACACGAATCGGGAAATTTCGTGAAAATTCCAAAATTCCGAAACCCGAAACGCACATCCCTAGTTTATTTTGTTATCGGGGGCACAAACATGCCATTTTATCTACCTGTGGATTGTTTTCACTGTTGCTTCTGTTTCATTTATTTTTCGACCAATAGCAAAATTCCTATTTTCTCTGGAATACAGATAAATAATATTTTGGATTTTTCTTTTAAATGGCACCATACGTTTATTTTTCTTAATATAACCCTTTAGGCACTCGCCCGTATATTCGCGGTGTGCAGGTGTATAACAGAGCTGCAAAGCAGCAAAACTCCCAGCGATGAGTCTCTAAACTATACTAAAGATGGCTGGAAATTGTTCTCTGTAAATAAGAAACTTTGCTTTTGTTCTAAATTCCTTTTTTATTGACATTAATGGCCCTGATAGTTTGATTTCGCCTGCAAAGTCTGGGAATAGCTGAGTTTCTGAGCAACTTCACTAAATGGTATTTATGTATATATATATATAGCTAGGTATGTGTCCATGTCTCTATCTTTGTATATGGTTGTGTATGGGTATCAGCGGGTGTCTGGGCCTTTGATGTGTTACTGCTTGTGATGCTTGATTCTCAGTGACGGGCGCAGCATGTGCCAGAATGCAGCCTGCAGAGCATTGCTATGCAGGATCTGTCCAGTGTCACAGAACAAGTGGAGGACAGACCCTACATGGCAATGTTCTGGAGAGAGTGAGTGTGATGAGCACAACCTGCGATCCAGTACCCACTCTGCTTGTCACTGTTACTGCGAACCGAATACTAGCTCTTAGCCAAAACTAGTAAAGTGTCCCTCTTGAAACTTGCGCCTTGCACTTTCCCTTAAAGTGTAGATAAATCCGTTTATCATGCCTAACAGAAAGGCGTAACTCCTTTTTTGGGTTGCAGAGACATATGTTACGAAAGGATCTCGAGCTGCTTTATATACTGTGAAAAAACCTCATTACACCACTGGGAGGCAATCTTAGCCTAAACTAAAAATGCTTTAAAATTGCACTTAAACAAGTAATAATATATGAAAGGACATGGTGCAGAGCAGACTGAACCACATGATGAAAAGCAAGGCCAGGGACAAATTCACCCACACGTAGTCTGGAGCAGCGCAATGAAGCCGCATATCACAATGAAGCTGCTCATACATCTGGGGAGAATCGGTTCCCAAACCTGTCCTCAGGTCCCTCAACCAGGCCAGGTTTTACAGATCACCTTGGGGGAGATTCAGACTGAATCCTGCAATCACTGAGCAGCAAATCCTATCACCTGTGCTGTGCTTCACATATCCTGCAAACCTGGCCTGTCAGCGGGTCCTGAGGACAGGTTTCGGAAACACTGCTATAGACTTTGCATCCCACCTGCAAGTTTTCTACCACAAGAAAAAAATGATTCCACAAATAAAATGAAAGTTAAAATGTTAAGAATGATATCGGGAATATAAAGGGGTTGGTCTCGGGGCGACCACATCTTTACGTGCTTCAAAAAAATATACCCTTTCAGTGCAGTAAAATGAACCTCTATAACCATTTCTGCCGCCTATAGGGTTTTAGTGACCCCGATTTATTGTGCACCAAATTAAATGGTTGTATTCCTAACATATTGCTGTGTTCTGTAACAATAAATACAGATAAATATATAATTGAAATTATATACTTTTGTCTGTATTTATTATTTTTACAAAAATTTAGGGCACAGTTTGAAGCGAACACTCTTCGACAACTCCCTAAACATAAAATTTCCATTACAGAAAGACGCATGTGTTCTCTTTCAGATCATGTCTTGATCTGAGCCTTCAGACACACTTGGCATACAATGTCGTTACTGGTTCAGAGATGTTTCTTTACAAACGTTTTTCTTCTTAATTATTTTAGTATATATTTGTAAATTCTAATTTATTTATATATTTTTTTGCTTTTCCACATTTTTACTATTCCTTACATTCCATTGAACTTCTCTTGCTTTATGGTAGCGGGACCTCAGCAGAATTGGAAAGAACCCAGGACATACTTGAAAACGAGAGAAATCTCAATGTATCCTTCCTGGTAAAATCCTTTTATAAATAAAAATAAAATAAAAATTTGCAGAAATGGGTCCTATAGCTCTACAGCATCACGTCTATGAATCTACATTCATCTCACTGGAAGCTGCAGGCTGTCACTGGAAGCTGCAGGCTGTCACTGGAAGCTGCAGGCTGTCACTGGAAGCTGAGTTACTGCAGGCTGTCGTAGAGCCAACAGCAGGCTGACTACATGCTCTTAGGCTAGGGTCAGACGAGCGCATTTTCTACGGACTGTGCGTCCGTGCAGTACGGACGTACTTACTGACTGACAACAAGGTAGTGGCCACACAGTCGGTTTTTTTCACTGACGTATTTTTTGACTGATGTAGCAGGGAAAATAAATTACAATGAAAGAACATTCTGTCCGTCAAAAATGCTGGACGTATAAATGCAGTCCGTCTGACCATGCTCCATCACTCACACACAAAGCTATGCGGACGTTGTGGACGTGGCGCACTCTGCACGTCCGTTCTAGCAGTATTACGTTCTTGCCTAACCTGCGTCCGTTTGCAGCGTCCGTCAGCCCCCGCACTTCTGTGCGGACGTACTTCATGTGTGGGGCTCCATTTAACACAATTGTATGCTATCACGGACGTACTTATGTGCGGCAACACGGACATTAACACTGCGTTCGTCTGACCCCAGCCTAACTGCTAAGGCTAAGGTCAGACGAAAGCAGTTTTAACGTGCGTTTAGCCGCACGAAATCACGGCCGTGCTAGCAGCAAATGACGTCCAATGCCGGGGAACATACGACGAACGGCCGCACGAAAGTTCGTCCGCGCAACGCAAGTGGCAAACAAATGCATTTTTTCAAGAACGTCAAACCACTACTACTGACGTACAGAGTGCGCTGCGGCCGCATAGCGGTGTGTGTGCGTGTTTGGGAGACGTCAGACGCTGCACACGTCCGGCCAACATAACGTCCAGACGCAAAAAGTGTTTTATTGATGATCCGTACAAAATCACGGACGAAAATGCGCATCGTATGACCGCTATCGCGTATTCCGTGAAAAAATGCGTCCATTCGTTCGAATGCACTTTTTCACGGACAACGCGAAAAATGCGTTCGTCTGACCCTAGCCTTAGTGACTTCCTCGCACGGTATACAAAACATGAGCAATTGGACAACAATAACAATTCTTTATAGCTTTTAGTTTTTGTTGTGGTTTTTTTTTCTCTTTCTCATCCTAATTCCCACTTTCTTGACAACTATCCTGTTCGTGAACCACGATTCCCAGCATCCTTACCTACCCAGTGTCCATCACTGCAGCAATACACGCGCAACAACCAGAGCTATACCTGCTGGCTGTAAATTATTCAGTGTATAGAATGTGATCTTTTTTTTGTTTTCTTTTTATAACCTACTATACCTATACACCTTTTTTTTTTTCCATGTCTTTGTTATGCGTACATGTTAATGGCCCAGCCAGCACAATACCCAGTTTCCTTGTATCAAAGTACTTCTTTTTTTTTTCTGTGAAATTTCCAAAGAGATTACAGTGACAGCATCGCATGATCTATTATCTTTCACTGTTTTTTTGTTTTTTTTAATTAAATGGTTTTCTGCTCTAAAAAACACGTTACCGTACCCTGTTTTGCGCCAAAGCTAGCTCCCCCAATGTTCTAAATGGAATTATCAGTTACTTACAATATTGTCCAGTTAGGGCTGTTCATTCCCTGATGTGAAATATTGACTCAGTGCTTGGTTGGGAGGTTCTGATGTATATAAATCCTCCCCATCAAAAATGGTGGGGCACCCCAGTGCCCATTCAGAGTGGCACACTGCAAGATTAAGACCGATATTTACAGACAGGGCAAAATAAGCAATATGGTCAAAGTGTCCAGCCTCTACACACAGTACGTGTTTCCTTTTTTAAATTTCTGTTCATCCTAAGAGATAGTGAATTTTTTTTGTATAAATATATAAATCACATACTCTGTTGGAGAGCGAATAAACTCTTTGTTTAACCATTTGATGTTTAAGACCGCGGGGCCTTACGGTGTAAATGGTTTTGTTACATACCTGTTTAAAGAATTGATGAGACTTGAGCGTACCTTAATTTCTATATTACTGTGAATCCTAAATATCGTTTAACGTATTCTTGAAGGTTTGCGTGTGTTGTTCTAACTATCGTTAAACATTTTGATGTTGGTAATTACATTTTGAACAAACTGTTTATAAAGAAAAACATGTTAATAAATGAACACTGGGAAAAATAACCATTAAAAAAACCAAAAAAACCCCCTGCTCTACATAATGAAGAGTCAAACACTGTCTGCTAAGGCAGGGGCCACACGGGTGTGGAAAGAACATCCATGAGAATGGACTTTCTTTCCACAAGGATGTCCGTGTGGCCACCTCGCTATGCACTTTGTTGACCTTCTGACGTCCGTCGTAGCAGTTCGAAGGGGAGGTATAAAACATGCCTGTTGTAACGTGCACTAAAAGTACAAAGGTTACATCATGCGCCTCCCAGCTGATACATTGAAACACTATGATGGAAGATGGGAGGGAGGTCACAAGGGGCACACTCAATGCGCCTGTGCGGCGCCAGCCTAAATGTATTCACCAACCAAAATGTCCTTACACCACTCTCATGTGTCCTCTGTAAAATGCGTTTCCTCTGGCTGCTCTTACCAGCCAGTTTACAACCAATGTCAAAATAATAACCAATCACCACTCTCACCACCCAGTGTCAGGGTCCACCTTGAGCCATGGAGACAGCCAGGCAACGCCATCCCTTTGGGACACCTGCCAGAATTTGAACCCTAGACTCCGGCAAGCTAGTCTGGCTCCCTATCAAGTCTGCTAATGCATGTATAAGAGTCCTACCTTTCCTTATAGCTGCAATGCACGCAATGAGTGTGGTCAAAATGCTGGTTTCTTCAAACCTTTCACCATTCTACTAAACATTCTGTACCTTTCGAAGCTGTTACTGTGTCCCCCTCACTTTCTTCACTCTTCCGGGCTTGCGTAAAGAAGGGGTGAATACAACGTAATGATAAGATTAAGCCCTCACTGTGCTGATGCACACAGGGGACCCCTTGATGAAGAGAAAGACACAGTCCACTTCCTGCTTCTGCCAGAACAAATAGTTCTTTGGAGTCCTTCCGCCATAAGACCACAACCACATGAGATTGCGTGACTCTCCATGGAGAATACCAGCTACGGTGGTGCTGCCGGTATCCTTTTTAGCGGTTCACTAAAATTACGAGCTGAGCTGCTGATATAGTATATTTGAACCAGTAATGACATAGTAAGAACTAAAACACCAATGGCCGAGGATGGCAAAATAACAAGCTCAAGCTAGTACGGCTTGAAGGAGAAAAGTTACCAGGAAAGGGTTAATGATCTTAACATGTACAGCTTGGAAAAAAGACGAGACAGAGGAGATATGATAGAAACATTTAAATACGTAAAGGGAATCCACAAGGTAGAGGAAGGGAGTATATTTAAAAGGAAACAAAGTAGCAAAACAAGAGGACATAGTCTTAGATTAGAGGGGCAAAGGTTTAAGAGTAACATCAGGAAGCATTATTTTACTGAGAGGGTGGTGGATACATGGAACAGCCTTCCAGTAGAAGTGGTAGAGGCCAAAACAGTAATTGAATTTAAGCAGGCATGGGATAGGCATAAGGCTATCCTAAACAAAAGATAAATCCAGGTAAAGTATCCATGTAATTGGGCAGACTAGATGGGCCGAAAGGTTCTTATCTGCCGACATTTTTCTATGTTTGTATATTTCTAAACACACACACTCACACAATGGGAAGCTGAGACCAACAGGAGATTAATTCCAAGGTGTTTTTAATGAGAGATACATATCAGCCTTAGAATCCCTAATATAGAGCTACCTTATGGTTTGCCGACACAAAATAAAGGAAAATTAAATACAGACAATATCCTGAAGCACACTTGAAAAGAAGGGTACAGTGCTGGCTGACATTATCCGGAATCAAGTCAATCAATAGCTCCTCGCTTCCTATGATTTTTTGTGGAATATCATCCCTTGGGCTTCGTTCTTGGGTTCTTGCATGACCTGGATGGGTCTGTTCGACAGGGCAGCTTCTCTCATCTTGTAGTAGACGAACTCGTTCTGCTGGAACATCCTCAGCTCCATCTCTGTCTGTGCGCGCATCGCCTGGTGCAGAAAAGACAGGTTTGTACCAAAACTAGGGAACGTTTAAAACTATTAGGGGAAAAAGTTAGAGTCAAACCCCCTGCTTCCCCACAAACGTACAATTGTTTGTAAGAAAGAAATGTGTATTTTTGCTGAATTTTCTAGCGTTATAGGGACATTCTAGTGGTTAGTTTGATGTAGGGGTCAAAATCCTAAAAAAAACTAGTGTGGGAACTCACCAAGATTTCTGTCCCCGATTAGTAATTATCATCTCACGTGTTGCATAAACATACACCGAGACTTATATATATGTGGATTTTAGCAATAATATATGAAAAGTGACAATACAGATATACTGTGTATATTTTGTCACGGAAACATATGATTAAACATCTGAATACAAGCTTTGTGAAGTGTGAGACCAATGAGACAACAGCCCCCTCTGCAAAAATTGTGGAGAGCCTGCATTCCCACGCGTTCCCCATGGTCTTGACCCCTGGTTTTATGCACGCTTAAATAAATTCAGTCTGCTTAAATAGGTATGTACTGTATTTAAAAAATCCTTTTTGATTTTCTGCTCACGAGGAGTTAATACTACTTGTTCAGCAGTTTGTAGGAGACGCCACAGATCCACGTGTGTGGTTGCATGTAGGTTTGAGAGTGTGTGGCTGTGTGTGTGTGTGTGTGTTTGCATTTCTGTGTCTTCGGGCATATTTGCCCCTGACACAGCTGTTCATACGAGCAATTCCAAAATGTAGAGTAGCATTCCCATCCCATCATTCAAGCCCAGGCAGGTGCCACCACGATCCATAGAGCAACGACTTCCGAGTCATCCAAAAAGTGGAAGAAGAACTGGACGGGCCACTCAACCTCCTTTTTATTGAGATTAATTGGACAATACAACTACAGCAACGTTTTGGCTAAATTTATTCTTTGTCAAGCTGTTGATAGTGATTGTGCGGGTTCTCTGTGGGAAGCTTGTTTCGCTGTCAGAAATTCGAAGATGTTTAAGGCCATGGGTGCACACAATGCTAAATAATAACCTGATCTTCATGATGGGACACTCACTGGCCAGTTGTGTGACTATTTACCTACTCTTGGTATTACAGAATACTAAAAGTAATCACTGTAACCAAAACTCCCTCTACCTTTGCGCCCTCATCCTCCTTGGCAACCTTGCCTACACTATACATGCCCTCTGTGCCTGTTGGAGAAGTATGGATGCTGGCCTCCTGCCAAGAGATCGCGAGTCAATTTGGCAAAGCCAATTCTCAAGGACAATGGGCATAAGGTGCACCTAAGGGATAATGAGTTAAATGTATTTCTATCTTGAAACTGTTTGTAATTTAGGAGTTAGTTTGTGTTAGAGATACAATTTAGACATATTGTTCTTGTTATCTGTTTGTCCTTCGATTGATCTGATCTCGTCTAGTGTGTACTAATTAGGTTTCTGCTTCTTCTGAAGGATTTCAACTCCCCCTCTTGTAGACAATGTATTCTGTTGATTGAGTCATGTTACCTCCCCTCCTCTCTGTTTATCATATAACTGGACCCTTTTCCAATAAAGCATATTCTATCCCCTGGATTAAGCTGTGTCTGATGTTTGGGAGAGTTACATAGAAATATACAGCACAATACCCTAATGTTCTGGCTGACGCTTGTGAGAAGGAAAGCTGCTGCGGATCAGCTTGGCTGGAGAGAAGGGATGGCTGCTGTAACAGTTTTGGGTCTGGACCACAAGCAAGAGACCAGTCACCCCCAGTTGTTACAATCACTTTAATCGTTTTTTTAACCAAATAGAAAATAGAGACAAACCTCTAGGTCTTTGGCGATGGGGTGGCTAGGTCCATGAGTGATAAGTAGGATTGCAAAGGCTTTGCAGATCATCCCATGGCCAACCTCAATGATTCCAGCGTGCCAATGGGTCACTCCAGCCCTCATCACTGCCATGCCGAGCTGGGCATTGTGAGGATGATAAATCTTCCTGGAAAGCAATGGGCAGATGGAAGAATTTAATTGAAGCCTGTATGATGGTTGACACATCCATAGCATGGTGGGATATTATACACAAAGCTGCCTTCTATTGATGGGTTCACTTTAAGGTGATTGAAGCATGCATATTCAATCTGGAGTAGTAAGGTACAGTATGTCAGGTGAAACGTTTCCACTCACAAGTATCCATCCACCATCTTTTTTGCATTCTCAGCTGCTTCTTCAAACATCTGAAGGTATGAAAGCACTTCTGAAGATATGCTCAGGATTCTCAGCTTGTGTATATTGGTGTCCGCCAAGACAGGTTCCTGTCGTTTCAGACAATCCCGGCAGTATTTCACCACCTTGTGATCAGTGAAAAACATAAGTCGAGTTAAGTTTCTTTTCACAGAACAAGAAGCTTTACGTTTAACCCCTTTTCTACCAAGCGCGTTTCGCAAAAAAAAAAGGAAGTATGGGCACCATATATATTTGAACGGGATGTATATTTAATATTTGTGGATAAAAAAAGTGGGTAAAAGTTAAAAACACCAACTGTCTGTAGAGATAGAAATTATTAGATAAAAATGAATGTGATGTAAACTTACAGAATTTACATTTTTTATGTATTCATTCAACCTGTTCACAAATATTGTTGGTATTAAAGGTTTTAGACACTAGATGGTGTCTCTAATGTTGCACTATTTCACAGAGGGTTTGTATTAATACAAAAATTGACAAACATCCTGCTTATTGGTATCAGTGATGATCGTCATGAGACTCTTAGCAATGTAGTTGCCCAAAATTAATGTTGTATATCTATAAATATATTTGTATTGGTTTTTAGGGAATTATTTATTTTATTTAGAACTGTTTTACAAGGAAGAGATATATCGAGATTTCTCTCATTTTCATGTAAGTCCTGTGATATATACATTGTGAAGTAGATTGGCGCATACATATTGTTAGGTATCTTGCTCACGGACACTTGAAGGATCTGCAATTGCTTTCAATAATTGTAGACCAAAGACATGCTGGTGAGGCATTCTGGCCATGATTTGAACCTGCTTCTCCACATTTGTAGAGCAGATATGTTTCCACAATGCTATCCAGCCAATAATGTATAGTAGAGATGCTGGAGATGCTCTGACCCAGTCATCTAGTCATCACTATTTGGCCATGTCACAGTCACTCAGAACTTTTCAACCATTTGTCCTGCTTCCAACACATGAAATTTAAGAACTGACTGTTAACTTGCTCTTAATATATCCCAACCCGTGACAATATATCTCACCCCGTGACAAAATATATCCCACCCCGTGACAATATATCCCACCCTGTGACAATATATCTCACCCTGTGACAATATATCCTTCCCCGTGACAATATATCCCTCCCTGTGACAATATATCCCTCCAGGTGACAATATATATCACCCCGTGACAATATATCCAATCCCATGACAATATATCTCACCCCGTGACAATATATCCCTCCATGTGACAATATATCCCACCCCGTGACAATATTTTCCTCTTTGTGACAATATATCCCACCCCATGACAATATATCCCACCCCGTGACAATATATCTCACCCCGTGACAATACATCCCTCCCTGTGACAATATATCCTACCCTGTGACAATATATCCTACCCCGTGACAATATATCTCACCCCGTGACAATATATCTCACCCCGTGACAATATATCCCTCCCTGTGGCAATATATCCCACCCCGGACAATATTTTCCTCTTTGTGACAATATATCCCACCCCATGACAATATATCCCACCCCGTGACAATATATCTCACCCCGTGACAATACATCCCTCCCTGTGACAATATATCCTACCCTGTGACAATATATCCTACCCCGTGACAATATATCTCACCCCGTGACAATATATCCCTCCCAGTGACAATATATCCCACCCCGGACAATATTTTCCTCTCTGTGACAATATATCCCACCCCAAGACAATATATCCCACCCCGTGACAATATATCTCACCCTGTGACGATATATCCCTCCCTGTGACAATATATCCTACCCTGTGACAATATATCCTACCCTGTGACAAACTATCCCTCCCTGTGACAATATATCCCACCCCGTGACAATATATCCCTCCCTGTGACAATATATCTCACCCAATGACAGACGCCATTGTAACCAGATGATCAATGTTATTTACTCCTCAGTCAGGGGTTATAATGTTGTGGATAATCAGTGTATATATGAACCAAATTTGTTAGTGTTGTATATTATCCTCATGATTATAAAAGAGTTACAAAGGAGGAATTAAAAGAAGAAAACACACACCTTCACTATACTTTGTAGATCAATACTGTCACATAATGTTGTGTCTTTGAAAATTAAACTAATTCATATGAAAACTTTTTAAAAAACTCTTAAAAGGATGCATTAAT
This sequence comes from Leptobrachium leishanense, assembly GCA_009667805.1. Lineage (NCBI taxonomy): Eukaryota > Metazoa > Chordata > Amphibia > Anura > Megophryidae > Leptobrachium > Leptobrachium leishanense. The sequence continues at coordinate 520,232,335 of CM019063.1, read as the reverse complement.
ACAAATTTTCTTAATATTCCAGCAAATCCAAGCTCCAGTAGTCCTACTCATTGTTCATGTGATTTGCTTTCAGTCACTAATCGTCTGGTTTTTATTTATGGTTTGGCGGTCTCGTACCAAAATATTCTCTCCTTCATCCTAACCATACAAGTTCTCAGGATGGTGCCCATGCAGCGTAACATGATATGAGGAACATTCTATTTTATAACCCAGGCTTAACGGCAATAAATCTACCGATACAATTGCAGAGCAGTTCACCTAATAATGTGAATCTGCCTGAGGACAGAATTATCTCGCTGGTAATTCCGTCCAAAGATACAACAATACACCGGTTAAATCGGACACTATGGAAACTTTCCCGAATGAGCTGTTAACTTGTGGGGCCATAATAATTAACAACTCCATTCATTAATGTAACGTCTGGAGCTGCTATTCTGACAGAGCAGCAAGCTCGGCTGTGCCGGCTCCTTCGTGTAAGTTAACACTTTCCTGTGTACAGGCGGCATTAACAAGGGGCCAGCTGTAGAAAACTGTCGTCCGAGACCCTGGTGTTAAGTGATTTGGCCTTTGCAAAATAACTACTGTACACCAAAAAATTATTTTCGCACCTCTGGTCAAATGATGTTGAGGGCAGCGCGACCAGCCACCCCATCCTTGTGTTCTTGCCTGACGCAACCCTTCTTACACAAGCTCATGCATGGTTGAAATTCACTCCATAGAGTCCCTTGGACTCCAGGGTCTGATACCAGTGTCCACATTGCAGTTATCATGTAGCGGCTCCCTACTGCAATGACTCCAGTCGCTAATACAGTGGTTCGGTCGTAATTGAGTCAGTAAAAAGAAGCCGCTAAGGGTTATTGACTTGAACTGATATTTATTTCAGTGGCTCCATGTTACCGACAAAATTGGAATACAGGCCTATGGGTCCAGAAGTATATTACAAGCCAGTATTTCATTGATTGTACTCAAAAGCATTCTTTCAACCCACTCAATGGACCAGCCACACAGTGGAGTGTGAGCAAAGTTTGTGAGGGCCCTTAGCACAGGCAACATAACAAGGTGTGTGGGGGCCCTGAGAACGGGCAACAGTATTGGAGGCCTGCTCTACAGTGGGTCCCTGTTCAGGTCTCACAAGGTTTTAGTTCAATGGTGCCAATACAGAGGAGGCTGAATCACATGCAAATCAGTCAATCACGCACAAATGGTGGCCAGAAATTAAATGCCAAGGCAGCCTCCGATGCAGAAGATGCAGAAGATGAACCGCAGCCCAAACAATCGTTTCAGTCTTATTAGGCCTCGTCAGGAGAGCATAGCGGATACCTGTCAAGGCACCTCAAGTTATGGATCCACGGGGAGGGGCGTGGCTAGCAGTGGAGAGGAGAAGATGTGTTTGGCGGAGCTCCGCTTCAGATTCCCATGAAAAGGGAGTTTTTGGGCCGGATTTCTTTGCCATTTTTCCTTGCTGAGGTCCCTCCGTGGCTGGCCATAGGATACATCTGACCGGAGCCTGTTAAGTTCCCCCCTTCGGACCGGAGACTAGTGTCACGGGATGGCCCAGCACCCTCAGCCAGGGGCGGTGCAGTGACAGTGGTGACATGGACACTTGGGTGTGGTGGCACGCACCCCGTTTTACCAGTATATTATTTAGATGTGATTATTGTGTGGTGTAATAAAGTGTTCCCCGTTGGTTTATTGTGTAATGTATTTTCCCTTTGTTTGCCTTGCTCGCCGCCATTTTCCGATCCTTGTGGCGCAGTCAGAATTCTCGATTCGGAAAATGGCCGATTCGAACCATCCGGTTCGAATCGTAAAATGGCCGATTCGGACCATCCGGTCCGAATTGGCGACTCCCTGAAGGCCAAGGGCCAATGGGTCCTGGGAGGGCGGGCAAGGAGTCCCATTGTATTCTAATTCCTGTGAAGTTGTTAAATGCTTGAACCGTGCATAATAAAGGCAGATTTTGCAGTGCATCCAGCTTCGACTGATGTGGCTTTGTCTCCGCCGCATTTTCGTATCTGAGAATCCCTCGTGGTCTCAGGGTGCGGCGTTCCAGATCCGAACCGAACCGAGCGCTCTGTGCCTGCATCGAGGATCAGGGCAGAGGTGCAGCGGAAGGTGCTTCAGTTTCCCGAACGAGAGATCCGAACCGAAGGGAGCGGCCGTGTACCGCGCCTCGGTATTGCGGTAAGACCCGAACTCTCCACTGGTCCCGCCAGTTCCGAAACTCCCTCCAACCCCGATCCGAAGCTGACTCCAGACCCGATCCGACCCTCCATCCCTTCCCGAACCGAAAAGTCCGCCGCCCAGGATCCGAAGAGACACCCGCCCCCGGATCGGAAACGTTTCCCCATAAGATCCGAAACGTTTCCCCATAAGATCCGAATCTTCCTCCGCGGCTACCAGAGCCGATTTCCACAGACGTCCCCACCCGCAAGGTCAGTGAACCAGTTGCTCGGGACGCTGAGTGCTGTATGACTCAGTGGTCGGACTGGTTCTAGGCAGGGGTCCCCTCCACCGCCCGCTAACCCTTTCCTAGGGTCACGCCAGGCCGCACGAGACGCCGGGTGCGTGTCACTCGGTAGTCGGGCCAGCGGTAAGCGACGGGGTCACGCAGATTGAGCACACCCGCAGGCGGAACAACATCTCCATTCCGTCATACTGGTGGCAGCGGTGGGATCGCTCTCTGCAGACCCCAGGGGGACCCTCATCATGGCCGGGTATAGTGCATACAAGCGGGACGTCCTGCGTGGCATGCTGGAGAATTGGGGCGGTGTCCCGGGCTCCAAGAGTCGGGAGACCCTGATGGAGGAAATGAAGAGGATGGATCAGGAGGCGGCGTTCGCGGCGTTGCCTGCTGACACAGCACCGGCAACCGTCCCCGCAGAGCCCGAAGATAGTGAATTCTGCCGGAAGATGCGGGAGCGGATCTCCATGATGGGTCCGGCCCCGTCGGAAGCGGAACTGAGGAATCTGGGTCGAGAACTCGGTCAGGAAGAGGAGAGAGAGAGAGAGCGGGTGCACGAACTGCGGCTGGCCGAAGTGCGAAGTCGGCGGAGTAGCCGCTCTCCGTCAGACCGATACTCCGGGCGGAAAGTGCCGTTCCAGGCGTTCAAGGAGTTTCGGGAAGCCGAGGAGGAAATAGAAAGCTACCTCCAGGACTTTGAGCGCCTGTGTCGGGTGCATGAAGTGCACCGCGCCGACTGGATACGGATCTTGGCAAGTAAGCTGACCGGTCGGGCCGCCGAGGCCTATCGTACGGTGCCGGACGACGAGGCCACCAGCTACTCGCACGTCAAGCAGGCGCTGCTGAGTAGATACGCCGTGACCCCCGAAGCCAGCCGGATGAAGTTCCGGAATTCCCGTCGGCCCAGCGGCGCCACTCACGTGGAGTGGGCCCATCGGTTGCAGAGGGACTTGCGCACCTGGCTCTCGGGAAGCCAAGCGGAGACGGTGACCGAGATCACCCAGCTGCTGCTGCTCGAGCAGTTTTTCGAGCACACACCCTCCGCTATCCGAGAGTGGGTGCGCGATAAGAAACCCCATACGGTGCAACAAGCGGCCACCTGGGCCGACGAGTATACGGACACCCGGAAGCTGCCGGGGGGAGAGCGGACCTCGGCCGGTCGCCCAGCTTTGCCCGCCCCACCCCCTCCACCACCTCCACCACCAGCGGTCCGAGCGCCAGTAGCACGGGCCCCCAGTCGGCCCACCAACATGGCTAACGTCCGATGTTACGGGTGCAACCAGGAGGGGCACTACAAACAACATTGTCCCAACCGACCGGAATTGACCCGGCCGGCCGGCAGGCCATCGCCGGCGGCCCATTGCTGCGACGCCGGAGCTCCGTGGCCGGAGGTCCCGGAGGAATGGTGGGAGCAGCTGCACGAGGCCGACCCTGTGCAAGCCGCCGCGGATGACAACCGCCGTCACCACCGCCAGGCGGTGTGGATAAACGGGCGGCCCGCGGAGGGGCTGCGGGACTCCGGAGCTACCATCACCCTGGTCCGGCCTCACCTGGTTCCGCCGGGCGACCGCCTGCAAAGCACTGTAGCAGTACGGGTGGCGGGAGGAAAAGTGCTCCGGCTTGAGACGGCCCGGGTGCATCTGGACTGGGGGAACGGGGAGAAGGAGGTGCGGGTGGGGTTGCTGAGGCAACTGCCGGCCGAGGTGCTCCTGGGGAATGATCTGGGGCAGCTCATTTCCGCTTACTCCACAGATGCAGCTACCCCGGTAACCACTAGGCAACAGAGCCGACGTCACGACAGGGGCACTCCGAATGGGACCCAGGTGAGATCTCCACCAAAACCATCCCGACCTCCCAAACCCCCCAAACCTCCCCGACCTCCGCGACCCCCCAACCCTTACCGACCCTCCCGACATCCCAAACCCCTAGGACCTTCCCGACCTCCCAGACCGCCATCACCTCTCTCACTTCGACGGGACCCGATTCCTTCCCTTCCACCTGTCCTCCCTTCCCCGTGGAGTACCCCGGAGACGCTTCGCCACCAGACTCAGACCGACCCCACATTACAGGGCTACCGGGACCGAGCTGGTCAGGGTCTGGACGGCCAGGGGAAAGACAAGGTAGAGTGGGAGGATGGGTTGCTGTACCGGTACACCGTGAGGGAGGGGGCCAAGAAGAAGCAGATCCCGCAGAAGCAGTTGGTGGTGCCCCAGGGCCCGAGGCAGGAGCTTCTGCGCTTGGCCCATGACATCCCCCTGTCAGGCCACTTAGGCCAGACGAAAACCCGGCACAGGTTGGCGCGCGCGTTCTACTGGCCCCGCCTTAGCAACGACACCCGAGACTACTGCCGCACCTGCCCAGTTTGTCAGAAAGCTGGGAAGGCTGGGGACCACCCGAAGGCGCCCTTGCGGCCCATGCCCATTATCCAGGAGCCCTTTAGCCGGGTGGCGGTTGACATCGTAGGGCCGTTGCCACGGCCCAGTGCCACCGGTAAGAGGTACATTCTTACCGTAGTGGATTATGCCACCCGGTATCCCGAGGCTGTGGCCTTGGCCAACATCCAGGCGGACACCGTAGCGGACGCGCTCCTCAGGGTGTTCACGAGGGTAGGGTTTCCCCGAGAAATCCTATCCGATCAGGGTACCCAGTTTACCGCTGAGCTCACCCAACAGCTCTGGCGTCTCTGTGGCGTTAAGGCACTGCACAGCGCCCCGTATCACCCCCAGACCAACGGGCTGTGCGAGCGGTTCAATGGGACCCTGAAGCAGCTCATCCGGGCCTTTGTGCACGAGAACAGGGATTGGGAGAAGTATCTTCCCCACTTGCTGTTCGCCTACCGGGAGGTTCCGCAGGAATCCACTGGTTACTCCCCCTTTGAGCTGCTGTATGGACGCCGGGTACGAGGACCGCTGGATCTGGTTAGGGCTCAGTGGGAGGGGGCACCGGAGGAGGATGGGGTTCCTGTGGTGGAGTACGTCCTGAAGCTCCGGGAGCGCTTGGCGGACCTCCAGGGGTTCGTGCAGGAGAACATGGAGACGGCCCAGGCTCAGCAGAAGGCGTGGTACGATCGCGCTGCGTGCAGCCGCTCGTTCTGTGTGGGACAGAAGGTTCTGGTGTTAAAACCACAGCGGCAGAACAAGCTGCAGGCGGCCTGGCAAGGTCCCTACAAGGTGGTAACCCAGTTGGGGGATACCACCTATGTGGTTGTTAGCTGCGCAGACACCAGAATCCAGCGGACGTTCCACGTCAATATGCTGAAGGCCTTCCATGAGCGGCCGGAGACGGTGGACGCCATATGCGCGCCGGCGGCCGAGGAGATGGAACCGTTCCCTCTGGAAGAACTTCCGGGGGTAGCCAAGCAGCCTTCCGGGGTGGATCAAGTGCAGCTGGGGGAGGAGTTAGGACCCGAGAAACAGGCGCAGGCGCGGCAGCTGCTTCTCACCTACCCGGGGGTTTTCTCGGCTCTCCCGGGATATACGGACCAGGCTGTCCATCAGGTGGACACGCCCGGTCAGAAACCACTCCGACAGCCCGCCTACCGGCTCCCGGAAGCAGTCCGCGAGTCCATGCGGGCCGAGATCCGGGAGATGTTGGAGCTGGGGGTCATTGAGCCGTCGGCCAGCCCATGGGCGTCGCCCGTGGTCCTGGTGCCAAAAAGGACGGTACCACCAGGTTCTGCGTCGACTATCGGCGGATAAACGACTGTACTATTACGGACGCTTATCCGATGCCCCGAGTCGACGAGTTGCTAGACCAGATCTCCGGGGGTCATTTTTTGACCACGGTGGATCTGTGCAAGGGGTATTGGCAGATTCCCCTTGCCGAGGAGGCGACCCCGAAGTCGGCCTTCATCACCCCGTTCGGCCTGTACCAGTTTCGAGTCATGCCGTTCGGGATGAAGAACGCCCCTGCTACCTTCCAGCGGTTAATCGATCGCCTCCTCGATGGCCTCCAGGGATTCGCTTGCGCGTACCTGGATGATATAGCCATCTATAGCCAGACCTGGGAGGAACATCTGGATCATGTAGGGACTGTCCTGGGCCGGATTAGGGACGCCAACCTGACCCTGAAGCCGGAGAAATGCAAAGTGGGGATGGCCGAAGTGCAGTATCTGGGCCACCGGGTGGGGTGCGGGATACAACGGCCAGAGCCCGCGAAGATAGAAGCTATCCTAGATTGGCCCACCCCTGTGACCAAGACCCAGGTCCTCGCCTTCCTGGGCACCGCGGGGTACTACAGAAAATTTGTACCCCATTACAGTGACCTGGCCAAACCCCTGACTGATCTGACCAAGAAATCCCTGCCCCGCCAAGTCCTGTGGTCCCCGGAGTGCGAACAGGCCTTTCGGCAACTGAAGGCCGCCTTGACCCAAGCTCCCCTGCTGGCAGCTCCCAACTATAACAAACGTTTTGTTGTCCACACAGACGCGTCCATGTTCGGACTGGGAGCTGTCCTGAGTCAAGTGGGGGACGACGGGGGGGATCATCCGGTGGCGTTCATTAGCCGGAAGCTGTTGCCACGAGAGGTGGGGTATGCTGCAGTGGAGAAGGAGTGCCTGGCCCTGGTCTGGGCCCTACGGAAGCTCCAACCCTACGTCTACGGTCGGTCCTTCACCGTGATGACCGACCATAACCCCTTGGTATGGCTCAACCGAGTGGCGGGGGAGAACGGCCGCCTGTTGCGGTGGAGCCTGGCTCTCCAACCCTTCAACTTTTCCATCCAATATCGGCCCGGGTCGCAGAACGGTAACGCAGATGGGTTATCGCGACAGTCGGCCCGGGAACCAGGGGATTGGGGAGCCCCGACTACCTCGGTACGACCCGGTGGGGTCCAACCGAGTGCGTCGGACCTTGGGGAGGGGGAGGAGTGTCACGGGATGGCCCAGCACCCTCAGCCAGGGGCGGTGCAGTGACAGTGGTGACATGGACACTTGGGTGTGGTGGCACGCACCCCGTTTTACCAGTATATTATTTAGATGTGATTATTGTGTGGTGTAATAAAGTGTTCCCCGTTGGTTTATTGTGTAATGTATTTTCCCTTTGTTTGCCTTGCTCGCCGCCATTTTCCGATCCTTGTGGCGCAGTCAGAATTCTCGATTCGGAAAATGGCCGATTCGAACCATCCGGTTCGAATCGTAAAATGGCCGATTCGGACCATCTGGTCCGAATTGGCGACTCCCTGAAGGCCAAGGGCCAATGGGTCCTGGGAGGGCGGGCAAGGAGTCCCATTGTATTCTAATTCCTGTGAAGTTGTTAAATGCTTGAACCGTGCATAATAAAGGCAGATTTTGCAGTGCATCCAGCTTCGACTGATGTGGCTTTGTCTCCGCCGCATTTTCGTATCTGAGAATCCCTCGTGGTCTCAGGGTGCGGCGTTCCAGATCCGAACCGAACCGAGCGCTCTGTGCCTGCATCGAGGATCAGGGCAGAGGCGCAGCGGAAGGTGCTTCAGTTTCCCGAACGAGAGATCCGAACCGAAGGGAGCGGCCGTGTACCGCGCCTCGGTATTGCGGTAAGACCCGAACTCTCCACTGGTCCCGCCAGTTCCGAAACTCCCTCCAACCCCGATCCGAAGCTGACTCCAGACCCGATCCGACCCTCCATCCCTTCCCGAACCGAAAAGTCCGCCGCCCAGGATCCGAAGAGACACCCGCCCCCCGGATCGGAAACGTTTCCCCATAAGATCCGAAACGTTTCCCCATAAGATCCGAATCTTCCTCCGCGGCTACCAGAGCCGATTTCCACAGACGTCCCCCACCCGCAAGGTCAGTGAACCAGTTGCTCGGGACGCTGAGTGCTGTATGACTCAGTGGTCGGACTGGTTCTAGGCAGGGGTCCCCTCCACCGCCCGCTAACCCTTTCCTAGGGTCACGCCAGGCCGCACGAGACGCCGGGTGCGTGTCACTCGGTAGTCGGGCCAGCGGTAAGCGACGGGGTCACGCAGATTGAGCACACCCGCAGGCGGAACAACATCTCCATTCCGTCATAACTAGCATCTCAGAAGCTGCCGTTGTCCGAAGCACTTTGCCGGTGGCCATCTTGCAGCCTGGCTCCAGGGGGATTCCTTGCTGGTGCTTCTCACCCTTCTTGATGACTCCATTCCCGGTGGGGAACTCGGATATGGGCTGACGAGATGGTGGGCCCACATCTCCCAGCCGACGCCACTGGCTCTGAAGAGGAAGCAGCAGGGGAGCGTGCGGGGGGCCTGCGGGGCGGCTTACTTCCTCGTGGCGGAGAGGGGGAGGCTGTGCTGCGGGGCCTGGACGCATGCCTAGAGATCCTGTCAGGGGACGATGACAGCATACTTACCAGAGGTACTTGGCGCAAAATGATGGCCGCGCTGTGGGCTTGCAGGATGCCGCAGATGGTGAGTTACATCGAGCCCGCGTTGTCCCAGTGTCCTGGCTCCGTGGAGGCCGGGCAGCGCCCTGAAGAGGAAGGAAGATGTGATGCTGACCCTAGAGACCCGGCTGAGGAGACGTCCCTGGATCCCTGGACTGAGGGGGTGCTCGGTGGGCCATGTGAGGGTGATGTTCCGATGGTCTGCGGGGTCAGGAAGGCTGCAGGATTCGCTGGTCGGGCACAGTTTTCCCTCGAGGCCTTACCGTTCTTGGAGGCTTCGGGCCTACCACATGCTGTACCGTGCTTAGGAGCTTCTCGAGGTCAGCTAACATGCCAGGGATACGGGACTGTTATTGCCTACTGCACTGTCTTATGGCTCGATACGGGCTGAAGCGGACTACCCCATAAGAGATATATTGGTACCCATCCTGTTTTGTACTGCGGTGACCTAGTCTCAGTAGACCGGTGCTCTCAAGATGCTTTATGTGGATACTGATTCTTGCTGAGATTTTTGCGGACTCTGTTTTCAAGACATTTTTTTTTTCTCCCCCTTTTTTATGTACTCCTGAACGATTTTATGGTCCTGCTTGCTGAATTCTTGGGATTAATGTTGTTCGTCTGTTGGAGCACTGGGACTCCCCATCCACCCCTTTTTTTTTTTGTATGTGTGTGGGACATTGGGAAGTAGCGTGGGGGAGCCGCTAGGGTGGCTACCTAGGCTCTGTCCACCCTTTTGGCCCCAGGTCTCCCGGCCGCGTGGCCCCTTCCATAGCCCTCGGTTCCCCTTAGGTTACCGGGGTGAGCCAGGAATGCCACGAAATATTTGGCAGTCCCTCACTACCTTTTTTTCCCCTTTTTTTTATTACCTTTTTATTTTTTATGATTTCCTGATGCCCCCTCAGCGAACTCCATCGCTCCCTTTTGTTTTTGCTGGATCGACCCTCCTGATGAGTTTCTGCACCCCCCCCCCTGTTATTGTATACCCCCCTCCCCCAATTTTTGATATTCTGCAGTTTCCTATGAGATCCCCCCTTATGTTCTATGTGATTTCTCTGTGAGTGTTTTATCTGGCCTTGTGAGGCCACCTGGCTGGTCGGTCTGTGACCCTTTGTTTATTGCAAAGTAAAAATTTTGAAATACAAAAAAAAAAGTTATGGATCCACTTCTGTATTACCCTACGCACTACTAGCGAGCAAAACATGTAAGGGCCTTGAATATGGGCAACAACACAAGGTGAACTATTATTATGTATATTTTGACTCCAGGTAGTTTCGTTAAGTATCAAGTCTTCATATTGTTATTACTTATTACAATGTTCAGAGAAGGGCTACTAAAATGGTGTACGGCTTGAAGGAGAAAAGTTACCAGGAAAGGCTTAATGATCTTAACATGTACAGCTTGGAAAAAAGACGAGACAGAGGAGATATGATAGAAACATTTAAATACGTAAAGGGAATCCACAAGGTAGAGGAAGGGAGTATATTTAAAAGGAAACAAAGTAGCAAAACAAGAGGACATAGTCTTAGATTAGAGGGGCAAAGGTTTAAAAGTAACATCCGGAAGCATTATTTTACTGAGAGGGTGGTGGATACATGGAACAGTCTTCCAGTTGAAGTGGTAGAGGCCAAAACAGTGATTGAATTTAAGCAGGCATGGGATAGGCATAAGGCTATCCTAAACAAAAGATAAATCCAGGTAAAGTATCCATGTAATTGGGCAGACTAGATGGGCCGAAAGGGTCTTATCTGCCGACATCTTTCTATGTTTCTATGTTACTTCATTAATCCTAAAAATAGACTATTCTAGGAATTACACCAATGACCCAACAATAACTTTATCTCACCAGTTAATGGATATTTTTCATAGAGGATAATCTGCGGTTAGGGCTTGCTGGTGTTATTATCCTACCCCCTTCCTTAAAAGAATACATTCAAGTTAATGTAAACTTACCTCGTGGTATAACCCTTCAGACCGAGCTTTGTCAATTTTTTCCATGGTATCCATAGAAAACTGTGTTACCTCCTTAACCACACTATCTGCCGGCTGCAGAAAGAACAAAACTCAATTAACTATATATGTTTGTGTGGACATTTATATATATTCACGTTTTTCCTCACCCTTTCAATTGCTCTGTTCTTCAAGAAATTGCCCCAGTCTCCCCATGTTGGGGTAAATCGAGGAACATGTATTAAATAACATTTAAGTGTAGACACAATCACGGCATTCCTGTTGTCGGTCTCTATACTCACTAGCAGACATAAAGATATATATGAATTTTATCAGCATGAATGAAAGGAAAATTCAATAGTGAGCATGCTGGTGTCTGACCGCAGTGCCAGTGTAACTCTATCACACGAGCAGTGCAAAATATAGCATCTCTAAACTGGTCTAAAAGTGTCACCGTAAATCAGTGGTTCCCAACCCTGGTCCTCGGGTCCTGCTAACAGGCCAGGTTTGCCAGATATCTGAAGCACAGCATAGATTTGCTGCTCAGTGATTGCAGGATTCAGTCTGTATTTCCCCAAGATAATCCTTAAAACCTGGCCTGTTATGGGAACGGGAGGACCAGGGTTGGGAAACATTGGCATAAATCGTTCTAGTCCATCGGTTTGGCAAACAATTTCAAATAGTCCTTACGGTACTCCAGATTTTCTTAGGGTGACACTACATGGTCAATGACATTAAAAATCAACCTTTCACCACATCGCAACCCATAAACCAACAGGGTGTTGAGTGATTCAGTTAGGACACCTTACTCGGTGAACCTGTGTAATGGATTTTCAATGTATACTGGTAGCACCAAATTCACCTTTCCAGTTAGTAACACAAGTCAGGACTTTGTCAGGTCAATTAATGGGCTCCCGACATTGGCTCATAAACACTAAGGTACTAGATACCTGAAGAGCACTTCAAGGACAAGACACAGCCCTTCCTCCACAAATGAGGTGCTCAACCTTGGCCCTCCAGATATTTTGGAACTATATGATGAGCTCCCTTGGCTGACTGGATAGAGAAGCCAGCCACAATGCTGCAGACCAGGGTTTAACACAGTCCTAACCTCAACATCTGAGGGTTGGGATTCAGGGGTTATTATTGCAGAGGATCTAAGGGTAAGTAGACAATGTAGTAGAGCAGCAGGAAATGCTGGCAGAATGCTTGGGAATGCTGACAGAATGCTTGGTTGAGTAGGGAGAGGTATTAGCAGTAGATAGAGGGAAGTACTCATGCCACTGTACAGAGCACTGGTGAGACCTCACTTGGAGTACTGTGTGCAGTACTGGAGACCGTATCTCCAGAATGATATAGACATCTTAGAGAGAGTTCAGAGAAGGGCTACTAAAATGGTGTATGACTTGAAGGAGAAAAGTTACCAGGAAAGGGTTAAAGATCTTAACATGTACAGCTTGGAAGAAAGGAGACAGAGGAGATAATATAGAAACATTTAAATATGTAAAGGGAATCAACGAGGTAGAGGAACGGAGTATATTTAAAAGGAAACAAAGTAGCAAAACAAGAGGACATAGTCTTAGATTAGAGGGGCAAAGGTTTAAAAGTAACATCAGGAAGCATTATTTTACTGAGAGGGTGGTGCAGGGCTCGAGTCGAGCGGGAACGCGCAGGAACGGCGTTCCCGCACTTTTCCCACAGCGGGAACGCTGCGGGAACGCAGCGTTCCCGCTGTGGCCCGAGCCCGAACGCCGCCGCCGCACATTGCCGGCGGCCGGCGTGCTTCCTGTTACAACGGCCAGCTGACAGGAGGTGGAGCCGCTCGCCTGGCTGTTTCATAGTTCCCAGGCGAGCGGCTGCACTTCCTGTCAGCGGCCGCTGAAGCAGGAAGCACGCGGCCGCTGGCAATGTGGAGCAGCAGCAAAGGTGAGCGGGGAGCGGGGGGGGGCAGTATCCATGAGACAAGGGGGGCAGTATCCATGAGACAAGGGGGGCAGTATCCATGAGACAAGGGGGGCAGTATCCATGAGACAAGGGGGGCACTATCCATGAGACCAGGGGGGCAATATCCATGAGACCAGGGGGGCAATATCCATGAGACCAGGGGGGCACTATCCATGAGACAAGGGGGGCACTATCCATGAGAACAAGGGGGGCAGTATCCATGAGACAAGGGGGGCAGTATCCATGAGACAAGGGGGGCAGTATCCATGAGACCAGGGGGGCAATATCCATGAGACCAGGGGGGCAATATCCATGAGACCAGGGGGGCAATATCCATGAGACCAGGGGGGCACTATCCATGAGACAAGGGGGGCACTATCCATGAGACAAGGGGGGCACTATCCATGAGACCAGGGGGGCAATATCTATGAGACCAGGGGGGCAATATCCATGAGACCAGGGGGGCAGTATCCATGAGACCAGGGGGGCACTATCCATGAGACAAGGGGGGCACTATCCATGAGACAAGGGGGGCACTATCCATGAGACCAGGGGGGCAATATCTATGAGACCAGGGGGGCAATATCCATGAGACCAGGGGGGCAGTATCCATGAGACCAGGGGGGCAGTATCCATGAGACCAGGGGGGCAGTATGCATGAGACCAGGGGGGCAGTATCCATGAGACCAGGGGGGCAGTATCCATGAGACCAGGGGGGCAGTATCCATGAGACCAGGGGGGCAATATCCATGAGAGCTGGGGCATTATCCATGAGACCTGGGGCAATATCCATGAGACCAGGGGGGCAATATCCATGAGACCAGGGGGGCAATATCCATGAGACCTGGGGCATTATCCATGAGACCTGGGGCATTATCCATGAGACCTGGGGCAATATCCATGAGACCAGGGGGCATTATCCATGAGAGCTGGGGCATTATCCATGAGACCAGGGGGGCAATATCCATGAGACCAGGGGGCAATATCCATGAGACCTGGGGCAATATCCATGAGACCAGGGGGCAATATCCATGAGAGCTGGGGCATTATCCATGAGACCAGGGGGCAATATCCATGAGACCAGGGGGCATTATCCATGAGAGCTGGGGCATTATCCATGAGACCAGGGGGGCAATATCCATGAGACCAGGGGGGCATTATCCATGAGACCTGGGGCAATATCCATGAGACCAGGGGGCAATATCCATGAGAGCTGGGGCATTATCCATGAGACCAGGGGGCAATATCCATGAGACCAGGGGCATATCCATGAGACCAGGGGGCACTATCCATGAGACCAGGGGGGCACTATCCATGAGACCAGTGGGGCACTATCCATGAGACCAGGGGGGCAATATCCATGAGACCAGGGGGGCAATATCCATGAGACCAGGGGGGCAATATCCATGAGACCAGGGGGGCAGTATCCATGAGACCTGGGGCATTATCCATGAGAGCTGGGGCATTATCCATGAGAGCTGGGGCATTATCCATGAGACCAGGGGGGCAATATCCATGAGACCAGGGGGGCAATATCCATGAGACCTGGGGCATTATCCATGAGACCTGGGGCAATATCCATGAGACCAGGGGGCAATATCCATGAGAGCTGGGGCATATCCATGAGACCAGGGGGCAATATCCATGAGACCTGGGGCATATCCATGAGACCAGGGGGCAATATCCATGAGAGCTGGGGCAATATCCATGAGACCTGGGGCATTATCCATGAGAGCTGGGGGCATTATCCATGAGACCTGGGGGCATTATCCATGAGAGCGGCTGGCATTATCCATGAGAGCTGGGGCAATTATATCCATGTGAACTGGGGAAAATATATCCATATAACCAGTGCTGTGTATATTATTCTTGGGGTTCAGTGCTGTGTATATTATCCTGGAGGCTCAGTGCTGTGTATATTATTCTGGGGGCTCAGTGCTGTGTATATTATCCTGGAGGCTCAGTGCTGTGTATATTATTCTGGGGGCTCAGTGCTGTGTATGTTATTCTGGGGGTTCAGTGTTGTGTATGTTATTCTGGGGGCACAATGTTGTGTATATTATTCTGGGGGCTCAGTGCTGTGTATATTATCCTTGGGGTTCAGTGCTGTGTATGTTATTCTGGGGGCTCCGTGTTGTGTATACTATCCTGGGGGCTCAGTGCTGTGTATATTATTCTGGGGGCTCAGTGCTGTGTATATTATTCTGGGGGCTCAGTGCTGTGTATATTATTCTGGGGGCTCAGTGCTGTGTATATTATTCTGGGGGCTCAGCGCTGTGTATATTATTCTGGGGGCTCAGCGCTGTGTATATTATTCTGGGGGTTCAGCGCTGTGTATATTATTCTGGGGGTTCAGCACTGTGTATATTATTCTGGGGGTCTGTGCCTGGAGATAGATAGATAGAATATATGAATATATATATATATTCATGAGACCTGGGGCATTATCCATGAGAGCTGGGGGCATTATCCATGAGACCTGGGGGCATTATCCATGAGAGCGGCTGGCATTATCCATGAGAGCTGGGGCAATTATATCCATGTGAACTGGGGAAAATATATCCATATAACCAGTGCTGTGTATATTATTCTTGGGGTTCAGTGCTGTGTATATTATCCTGGAGGCTCAGTGCTGTGTATATTATTCTGGGGGCTCAGTGCTGTGTATATTATCCTGGAGGCTCAGTGCTGTGTATATTATTCTGGGGGCTCAGTGCTGTGTATGTTATTCTGGGGGTTCAGTGTTGTGTATGTTATTCTGGGGGCACAATGTTGTGTATATTATTCTGGGGGCTCAGTGCTGTGTATATTATCCTTGGGGTTCAGTGCTGTGTATGTTATTCTGGGGGCTCCGTGTTGTGTATACTATCCTGGGGGCTCAGTGCTGTGTATATTATTCTGGGGGCTCAGTGCTGTGTATATTATTCTGGGGGCTCAGTGCTGTGTATATTATTCTGGGGGCTCAGTGCTGTGTATATTATTCTGGGGGCTCAGTGCTGTGTATATTATTCTGGGGGCTCAGCGCTGTGTATATTATTCTGGGGGCTCAGCGCTGTGTATATTATTCTGGGGGCTCAGCGCTGTGTATATTATTCTGGGGGTTCAGCGCTGTGTATATTATTCTGGGGGTTCAGCACTGTGTATATTATTCTGGGGGTCTGTGCCTGGAGATATATATATATATATATTGCGTTAGTCCAGTTGCCACAATCACGAGTATACCTGTACGTAGTGATACCTTTCACTGATCAGTATAGTTTCCAGTTTACACTCTTGAAAGCTTGTCTTTTAAATGTAAAGTTAACCCAATAAAAATGGTATCACCGGCACGCGCTGCTATACTCGTGATTATATATATAATTTTCTTCAGGTAATGGGGGTTGTGGAATTCGTGGGTGAGTTCCCTCACTTTTTTTCCCAGGACTTGACCCCTGGGGTGGTGGATACATGGAACAGTCTTCCAGTAGAAGTGGTAGAGGCTAAAGCAGTGATTGAATTTAAGCAGGCATGGGATAGGCATAAGGCTATCCTAAACAAAAGATAAATCCATGTAAAGTATCCATGTAATTGGGCAGACTAGATGGGCCGAAAGGTTCTTATCTGCCGACATTTTTCTATGTTTCTATGCACCACAAGGATCTGTTGATATAATGAATGGCTGAGTATCATGGGAGATGTACTTCTGAAACATCAAGAGGGCCAAGGGTGAGCACTCCTGCCCTACAAGAAGTGGTGACCACCACTTACTAGTGAGGAACACTTTTCATCATGGCCATGGTAGGTTACTGAGAACTTCTCAAACATCCAATATGAACAGCCAGATCTAGAGAAATAAGATTTGTTTTGATCCTCACTAGTCTTTCTAAGATTGAGTTGTATGACCTGACGTTAGCAGAAAAACAATGTCTCCCCAAAAAGTTGTATTTTAAGCAGTCTATATTCTTAATGATGAGTGTATGCATAAAACAGGTAATAGTGATAATACTACAACACTGAAGAACACAATTTTGTGTGTGTTAGATTACTCTACATGGTTACCTTGGGATCGCCTTCTTTCACCGCCAACAGCAAGGCATCTGTGGTCTTCTTGGTACACTGCTCACACGTGCAGTCAAAGTAATACTGCCTCTTTAGCTGCTGCTGTCTGTCTTCGGTGAGGTTTAGGAAATCGATGTAGGACACACTGAGCTCATCGCCCTTGTTGATCTTTCCCAAGGAACGCAGCTCGATTCTGTCATTGAATAACCCAAAAACCAAGTTAGCATCATGACCACTGAATTCAATTTTTTTTTTTATAATGAAACAAGCTTCCCTCTCAGTTGTGGCCAGCCTGTTGCTCTACAGAATTATGGGTTCTGGTTCAGGGGAAAAAAGCTGGAAAGATGAAAAAGATGGAATGTTGTTTTTTTTTACTTCAAATAACGAGGACGAAAATTGAGGTTTGTACCTTAACGGCCAGAGAACGACAGTTTGGTCACATCTGCCAGAGCGCAAAGCCCAGGGCATCGTATCATGGTTAGTCGTGAAATTAAAGAACATGCATCTTTTATATAATGGACTCCAAACATCATCACTTATTCTTGGTTCTTCCATGACATTCCTTAAATTAAGGGGTCATTCAGAGAGCACCGAAATGTCGCCGACATTTCATGCCCTTTCGTTCCCCGCACTTCGGAGCAATTCGGCCATTCTAGTTCGCCGATTCTGCAGTGTATTCAAGTACAACCGCAGGGTACCCGGAGTGCAGGGAAAACCCGCCGCAAACCCGACAAACACTCGCCAAACACTCACAGAAAACCTGCAGACATCACCGCAAAAACCACGCCGAACACACCAGAAAAAGCCGACAAGCTGCCGATCACAGTGGCCGCCGGAAAAAGCCGACAAGCTGACAAAAGGGGTAAAAAAAAACGATATGATTGAAAATGCCAAAATTGAAACGCTGTTTGGAAAAAAACTACTGAAAGAGAATGTCTGGAATTTACATATAAGATCCAATGAATGACAATAAAAAGGGCTGTTAAAAAAAATGAAAAAAACATAAAAAAAAAAAAACGGGAAAACAATTTGGCCAAAAAAATCCCCAAAAAATGCCTAAAACATCCTAAAAAAATCTAAAAATAGAGACTTTTTTCTGCAGAATATTATAATCAACGGTTTATTGGATATTGTATTAAAACTGGAATATTTTTAACATTGAAGCCTAAGCGATTCGCTTGAATAAACCTGCCGAATGAAACCACCGAACAGCAGGGTATTTCGGCAACTTTTCCCTACTATTCGGTGTCTCTGAATAGACGAAGCGTTGCTGCTCTGTGGGGGATTTCACTGCCCTCGAACAGGCACCATACGTGCAGGCAATTCGCCAAAATTTGGCAAACTGCCTGCTCTCTGAATAGTCAAATGGCCCCAAAATGGCACTGTATGCTGAATTTCAGTGTCCGGTTACATTTCGGCGACATTTCGGATCTCTCTGAATAACCCCTTTAGTAAACTAGAAAGAAACATAAATATTAGATATCCGAAGTGCCTATTTTTAACTTTTGGTTTTAAATAGGATCTCATCTAATAAAACAGCAAAAAAAAGTAAATTTTATTCAATTTTTCTTTATCTCCAACAAAAATGTGGCAGAACCTTATAAAAATATCTCAGTGGAAATTCTCATGATTGGCGTGCACAAACTCTCACATACGGTATGGTGCGAAGGGTACGTTCCAAGCAATTCCAAAAAAGAGAGAAAACATTAGTGCAATAAGGAGAGCAGGTTAGAAATGGTGAATGTCTACAAACGATTCAGATCTGGAGTTTGCATGATCCGATATGCTGAGAAATGGAACGATGAGTGCGATTAGTTTGTTTTAGAGAGATGATGCATATCTGGAATTAATTTTAAACAAATCTAGAGATAAATAATTCTGAACAAATGTCTAAAGGTGTATTAATGATTGGAAATGATTATTTTATCCTTGGATTCAGTGGTCAATACGGCTATTAAATACAGGTATGTATGCATGAGGGGTTTGTTGCACATCATTTTTAATTAGTTTGTAATTCCCAAATCCAGCATCATTAGGCATCTCCTTGTGGCATCTACCTCTTCTGGCTCTCCGCTTGGGCTACGCCAAAACCAGATGGACCATCATTCCTGCCCTCCTCTGGCGGCCCTGTCCAGCCCTCGCACCGAACTGCTTGACGCGGCCGATTCGTGCGCCATTGTCCTTGATACAATCATCAAGGCTGATGCAGAATGTGCAGTTTATCCAACTTTTTAACTGTACAAGGGATGCCGCCACACAAAAAACCACTGACGCGCATGCATCATTCCGGTGCCACCGCGCTCGCACATTCTGGTGTACAAGAGTGACGCGAGAATAGATGGATGCCTGATTTGCCTATTTAGGCCCACACCGGAGACATGCTGTTGTGGTTGTTACTAGGCTAATAGCGCATTGTATCTGATTTATTGTGTACTGACACGGCCTGTTCATATGACATCCCCAATTCTCTGGTATGTCAGACCAGCTTTCTTTCTTACCTTACGTACCTCTGTATCCAGGACCACTGGCTAGTTTTTGGTATTTCTTTTTCCTAGCGTTAAGTCCAGTCATTATAAGGACCGGTATACAAACTTAGTTTTGGGAGGGTTTAGGTTCTTCATGCAGGGGTTATCCAAGTATACACTACATTTCTGTGAAACCTCACCAAGTAGCTGTTCACTCTACTTGGTTAGTTGTCCAGTCCTGATCTGCACATCCTCTATCGCATTGGGTTTTGGAAATAAGAAATCGTTTTTGGGTCATGGTTGGGGGATCCAACAACATGAAACTTTCCCACCCGGTGTGCAGGAGATGGAAACATTGTTGGGAGATATAGTATGACTCGCAGTCTATTACACTAGCCCAGTGGTTCCCAACCCGGTCGTCAAGTACCCCTCACAGGTCAGGTTTTAAGGATTACCTTGGGGAAATGCAGAATGAATCCTGCAATCACTGAGCAGCAAATCATATCCCTTGTGCTGTGCTTCAGATATCTGGAAACCTGGGGCCATATTACAAAGTTGGTGCTAACTTAACCAGAGCTGTTGTTAACTTAACAGCTCCATAGGCTATAATGGCTCTGGGAAGTTTGGAACAGCTCTGGTTAAGTTAGCACCAACATTGTAATATGGCCCTGGCCTTTTAGGAGTACATGAGGACCAGGGTTGGGATTGGGAACCACTGCACTAGCCCATACAAAGCCCTGCTGTTAATGGAAAACAGGAACACGAGGACTTCAATCAGGTTAATGGGTCAGTACTTGTCCTAGAGGTAAATACTTTGTTTCCTCGACCTTTGGGCAAAAAATAACAAACACATAAGAGATGAAAAAGGAAGGAAGCCCTGTTAGGGTTATTATCCCTTTTCTGGAATCCGGATACGGGATACTCAACCTGTAGATGCCTTAAAACATATATACATACCTTTACTAAATTAAGTATCTTTTTAGTTTTGTGTTTTGCTTTATATCCATTCGTTCAGGTGTTTTAATTTGCAGTAGAAGATATGGTTAATGGACAGGATTTTTGGTTTATTTTTAATATGCCCTGTATTTTACACACATGTTGTCACTGGGCATTTTTACAGAACCTAATACCTACAGCTGGTCAGAAGCACTTGTCGCTTGCTAATCAGTGAACACTTTTAACAGCTGATGCACATCATCTCTATTTTGGGGCTTCTACACTACAGAACACAGAGCAATTGTTACACACGGCAGCTGCCGGATACACAAGTGGATACTTGGCATTACCAGGAGCTCTGGATTTAGAGGTCTATGAAAATATAAATCACACTCCTTGTGCAGGCAGTGTTTAGTCCTAATCCAGGTTTACCCCAATGGAACATGCATTCGGCCAACTATTGTCGACAATCAACCACTTTAGTTTTCTGAGCCCAAAACGAGTATGAGCCCAACACAAAAAGGGCTCTCGCATCGTAAGGATAGTATAAAAGTTGGAATTGGTAATAAAAGTCATGGCACAAACTAGGAACACTTTGATGGACAGATTAGATAAAAGCTTTCTATTTATTAGATTTGTTGTAATGATGACCATCTGGGAAAAAGGTGCCACAATAACTGAGACTCAACAAAATATCCAACTCGACTCGGAAATGTTTACTCAACTCAAACCTTTCTGCATAAACTTTACAAAATAGATGATGACTTTTAACAAATTCAGTTTTTTAACCAGGGAATAAAATTTAGGGGACATCATTCCAATGATATTGTATCTTCTGCGAAAAATCTGTCGTAATCAGTTTTCTTCTTCATCTCAACCATAAATTGCAAGAATTGAGAAATGGAAAAAAATTATCCAAAACTCAATAGCTGAGGGCTAGGTTTTGCCAGGTCATTCTCAACTCAGTGACTAACGAACATGATTGTCAGAGAAGAAGCGCTTAGGGTCGAGCTATGAGAGTCCATTCCTTGTATACCAACCACACACTCTTCCATAGGGCACGGCTATGCCCCAGACATATTCCAAGACCACTAGGCCACCAGGCCGAAACGTCATTGTATTTATGGGGCTGCTTTCCCCTAATAAACTTTGTTACACACCAACTATTCTCTGCTGGAAGTCCTGCCGTGTTTTTAACTGGTATGAGTTTGGGGACATCGGCGTCCCTTGTTTGGTGGACTTCGCAGAGATTGGAGGCTTCGGCTCCCACTAAGGTAGATTTGCGGCATTTTCCTGTGACGTCATATTCCAAGAAGATGAGATGAAGGCTTTATGGGCTGAAACGTCACCTTTACTTTATCTCTAACCTAAATAAAGATCCATGCATACTACATCTAGAGTGCCTCTCATCTTCTTGGAATTCTCATGGTGCCAAAACATTGACTTGCTATTTGGATGTGAAATTTGGACGCGATGACTTACGAAAAAAAGGTCTAAATCTGGTACAAGCTTATGGAAACAACTGGGGTTTCGCCTCATTTTGAGAATTTTGGAACAAAAACACACACACAGCAGACATACGGTATATAATTATTTTTTTTACAAAAATAACATGCTTTTTGCCTTATAGAAATAATATGACAACTTGGAAAATCTGACCATAATGACCACTGTGACATTAGACATGATATATTAAGAGATATACTGTATAAATTAAGAGATATCATTTTCCATAGCTTGACATCCTTCACGAACAAATACGTGAATTTCTAGAACACTCCCACAGGTCAAAAAGCTTGAAAAGTATAGTCATTTTTTTCCCCGTATACGTTAAAAGAAACATTAGTACTTTGGATGCAAATTACCAAGCAGCACTAGCTAAAATGTGTTGTCCAGTTCTAAACGAGACCTACAAAACGTGAAAAACCCATGCTTTCAGATGTGGAACACGTAGCATTCTGTGCTCATGACGTACCATTAAAGGTTGGAGTGATATGGACAAGTGGGACATATTGTTAGCATGAGACAACAGGTTTGTCAACATGGGTATTAATGGGCAGTCGATACCAAGTGCATGATCATAGGATTCAAATGTATCAACGAATGGAGGAAGGATAGAGGATCGGCAAAACGAAATCCAGGTACAAAGTCTCATGACGGTTAATGGTCTCACGCGTGGGAATGAGGGTGAAGGGCTACAGGGTGAAGGGATGTTCGTATTTACCAACCCACCTCATTTGTGTATGATACATTGATTTAACAGCCTCATGACTGAAAAACAAAACAAGAGTCTACATTTCACATACATATGTAAAAGAAAGGTCCACCCAGTAGTAGTAAAGGGTTTTGGGACCGACATGAAATACGAGCTATGTATCACGTTCCAGGAAAGCACAAACAATCCGGATAGTAGATGACCTCTAGCTCTATTTTAACTTGTATAAACAATATACAAAAACATTATATCTTATGTGAAACATAGAAAATTCTTAATCAAGTGATATATTAAAAGCGAATATTAAGAAATGTAGAAAATGCAATGAATATAGCGTTAGTTTAGTCGGCTGATAATTTTCGTCAAAGACTTAGGTGACTACATTTTTTCAGTGACAAAAACTAGACTATAACTAAATTCTGATGACTAAAACTATGACGAAAATCCAATGATATTGCCTTAAACTAATAAAAACTAGAAGAAAATGTTAGGGAGAGACTCATTTTAATATAGTTTTAGTCCTAATCCTTTATGACTAAAACTAAATGGCATTTCAGTCATTTTATCCGACGACTAAAACTGTGACATTTAACTAAAACTGTGACATTTAACTAAAACTGTGACATTTAACTAAAACTGTGACATTTATTTATTTATTATTATTTTTTTTGAGAAAGTATTGTTACCAGGAAGGATACATTGAGATTTCTCTCGTTTTCAAGTATATCCTGGGTGGCGAGTATGTACCGTTAGGTGTCTTGCCCAAGCACAGTTACTGGAGAGGTGCTCGTCGGGATCGAACCCATGTCTCCACAGGCTCTCTCCACGGAGGGCAGATGTTACCTCTACTCCACCCAGCCGGTACCATTTAACTAAAACTGTCA
This sequence comes from Leptobrachium leishanense, assembly GCA_009667805.1. Classification (NCBI taxonomy): domain Eukaryota; kingdom Metazoa; phylum Chordata; class Amphibia; order Anura; family Megophryidae; genus Leptobrachium; species Leptobrachium leishanense. Next base: position 520,209,101 of record CM019063.1, on the reverse strand, counting down.
GGGTTATTCAAAGAGATTCAAAAAGTCACCACATGTTCGGTGACTTTTCGTCCCCTGCACTTCGGGGTGATTCGGCGTTCCTAGTTCGCCGACCCTGCCGTGTATTCAGCAAGAACCACAGGGCCCCCGTAGTGCAGGGAAAACCCGCGGCAAACCCGTCGAACACTCACCAAAACCCGCAGAAACAGCTGGATTAACCACGCCGAACACGCCAGAGAAACCCGATGAGCCGCCGATCACAGCGCAGAGCAGCCGTCAGAAAAAGCCGAAACGCAGACGAACGAGGTGAAAAAAAAACAGTACGCTTGAAAGTTTGAAAATTGAATCGCTGTTTGCAAAAAAACTACTAAACGAAAATGTCTGGAATTTACACATAAGATCTAATGAATGATAATAAAAAGGTCTGTTACAGAAAACAGAAAAAACTTATTTAAAAAAAAATGAAAAAAAGTTTGCCAAAAAAAAAACAAAATGCTTAAAAGATCCTAAAAAATCTATAAATAAAGAGACTCTTTACTGCAGAATATAATGATAAATGGTTTATTAGATATTGAATTAAAACGGGAATATTTTTAACATTGAAACCTATGGGATTCTCCTGAATAAACCTGCCGAATGAGACCACCGAACTGCAGGGCATTTCGGAGCATTTGGCAAACTGCCTGCTCTCTGAATAGCCGAATGGCCGGGAAAGGTAACCGTACGCTGAATTTCAGTCTCCAGTTACATTTCGGGGCCAGATCGGCTCTCTTTGAACAACCCTGTGTGATGAAAATCTATTGACATTTTTTGTCAATTAATAAAAGCTAGATGGAAACGTCAGGGAGGGATCAAATTGACTAAAATGCCTTTAATTAATCATTAGTCATATTTTAGTCGACTAAATTAACACTAAATGTAAAAGCAGTAGGTCAATGAATACATTTTGCAGTTTAGTTAACGTTATTCATGTTTTTTTTATTAAAAATGAACTAAATTCTATTCAGTTGGGTGAATGGACACCTTCGTCACAGAGTAGATGTGTTGTAGGTTTTGGATATTTCTCCATTTCTAGCCAAACCATATATAGTATGTGAGCAACATAATATATTTTTTAACAGATAAGTGATAATTTTCTTTTAATGGGAAATTAATTAATGTTCATATTTTATGTAGAAATTTGTATGTTATTAAAAAAAACCATATTCAGTTAAAAAAACAAATAAAATATTATGCATTCAAAAAAATAAGGATCAAAACAAATATTTTTGATATTTTCAATAATTTCTAGATATTTATTTTAGGTGATAAAACTTCAGCAATATGATTAGAAATACTTTTGATGACCTGAAAAAAATAAAGTTACACCAAAATAAAACTTGAAAACTATAGATTCTCAAACCCGGGAAGGATATCTTAAAATTCAAAATGGCCACTTTTCTTTATTTTATATTTTTCTTATTGTTTGTTGTGTTTAACTGTAGAAACAACAAGAAATTGTTAAGGAATATCTGGGACACACATGTACATTAATACGTAACTTAAAGATGTTGACCCCCTTTTGGATGGCTCCTGTAATCTTCATCCGTTAGTAAATACAAGTATAAAAGTGATGGGGTCTCACTGAAACAAATTCATAGGGCAATATAACCTATACAGCATGTGATAAACCCCTGCTATATGGAAATGCTCACAAGATTTCAGTGTGATATACGCACATATAATGGACATTATACCTTGAAAAAGTCGCGTAATAGTGGCGAAACGCGTCGGTTTTGTCCAAATAAACCTACATTTTTATTTATACCTGCTCCAGTGCCTTGATAGAATCAGAAGCTGTTTAATCACATATGGTTCTCACTGAATTAAAGGTCGGTTCCAGAGGTGGCAATCAGCAGATGGGAGCTCCTCGGTGGCATCGTGGAGGCAAAGTATTTTTGATGTGTCTATATCACACTGAAATCTTGTGAGCATTTCCATATAGCCGGGGTTTATCACTTTCTGTATAGGTTATATTGCCCTATGTATTTGTTTTTTCTTTTACAGTGAGACCCCTTCACTCTTATACTTGTGTTTAATTGCATCCAAATGCCTAACCTAATGATTTTCCTAGCAAATCGTTAACTCAGAAGAGTTGTCTGTGGATCAGTCGCATGCGTTGCATTTCACAAGGCACAGGGAAATGTCTGGCGATTAGATATCAAAATGTCAAGGAGGTGGAGGCGGGAGAGAAATTAAATAAGGACAGCGTCAACAGGGCTTCCTACAAGCAAGCTATCTAACTAACCATGGTGAAGAATGCAGCAGAAGCCCGAGTGCTACAACGTTGAGCAATCAGCAGGGACATTCCAAACGTATCCATGACGACTGCTCTGCTTTTAGAACTTTGGCCCATAATAGCTCTATCTGATCACACCCTGTAATTCCTTTGTGTTCTATCCCTCACTATTACAGACCTTCACTCTCCTGTACAGATTAAGCTGTGGACGCCTGCTGGATCCCATCATACAGTAACCGGATCAACTGTCAGCTGTTCATTTTGGCCTGGACGTCCTGAAGAAAGGACACGTCCATGAATGAAATGTCACATAAATGTCAGTGGGATAAATGCTCAGGGAACACTGCTTGTAAAGTCACTTTATAACAGTTGCTGAACTAATTTACTAATAAATGGGATTACCATAGCTCACAGCTCCTGTGACCTGCCTGAGCCAAGCAGGTTGACTGCAGCACCTGTATTTTAAAGAACATAGTAGGAGTTATTCAGAGAGCACCGAAATGTCTCGTTCCCTGCACTTCGGGGAATCAAAGTTCGCCACCCTGCGGTGTATTCAGCATTCACCGCAGGGTCCCTGAAGTGCAGGGAAAATCTGCCGCAAACCCGACGAACACCCGTCGAAAACACCTGCCAAAAACTCACCGACCACTCACCGAAATCCCACAGAATTAACATATAAGATCCAATGAATGATAATAAAAAGATCTGTTACAGAAAAAAGAAAAAACTATTTAAACATAAATGGAAAAGATATTTATCTGAAAAAATCCCGAAAAATGTCTAAAAGATCCTAAAAACATAAATAAATAAAGAGACTTTTTGCTGCAGATTAAAATAAGAAACAGTTTATTAGATATTGAATAAAAACGGGAATATTTTTAACATTGAAGCCTATGGGATTCGCCTGAATAAACCTGTTGAATGAAAACACCGAACAGCAGGGCACTTCGGCAACTTTTCTCTGACTAGACGAACCATTGCTTCTATATGGGGGATTTCACAGCCCTCAAACAGGCACCGTACTTTCAGGAAGCTTGCCAAAATTTGGTGAACTGCCTGCTCTCTGAATAGCCGAATGGCCCCCAAATGGCACTGTACACTGAATTTCAGCATCTAGTTACGGTGACATTTCGGACCTCTCTGAATAACCCCTAGTGTAACCCAGTAATAACTTCAGTGGCCCTAAATAGACCAGGTTTCAGCCTCAACGTCTTACCCAACCGCTGTTTCCTAAAGTGCAAGTTGGAAAAGGAACGTATAGTAACACATTTTGGGTATTACTTGGTCATTTAAAATCCATATATTTGGGGAAATTACACTATATTGATTATTATGCACATGAGGCTTTAGAATATGAGCTGCATTCAGCCCTGTAGACACATTTACTCCATGCGCGCTGCATAATTCAGGTATTTGAAGCTGTAATAACTTACTAAATTTGTCTCTCCGACTGTAAAGTAACATTAAAGTTTGTTGAGATTTTTTTTTACGGAGAGGGAGGAAGGAATCCACAGTCAGAGCGCGTTCAGCGCGTTCAAAAACAGAGTTGTGCTGAGATTTCGGCCGAAATTGAGATTCCTCGGAATTTTGGCCAATTCACTGACACGTCAAAAAGAACCAACGAAAGGACACATGAAAGAATGAATCAACGAATGTGTGACGTGGGAGCAATTTTCATTTGTGCGATATCTTTCGTGTCTGCGAGAATAATTTTCGAGTGTCCTATACTAGACTGAAATCAGAGGAGATAAACTGTTTAACAACCCAGCCATCCCCTAACCTCATAACCTCCTCAACCACTGTCACTGGGTGAGGACTTAACTCAGAGCAGATAGGTTGGTTGACCTCCTCTGATTTAATCCCTCAACCACTGGCCACGGTTGGAAGGTATCATTGAGGACAGGCGTCCACCTATCTTTGTTGGCCATGGGGTTCGTGACCAGATGGACTTCCTGGCAGCCCACCCGCTCTGCCAATTAACTCCTCAACCATTGGCAACAGATGGGGGTTTAATTAAATAATTATTTGTGTGGTAATATGCACGCACGTTCATTTACCAGCAACAAATTGACTTTACCCGAATAAAACACACTGCATGGGGCAAACACGGGTTAGTGACTCCGGAATATTGTGTTGCCAGCCTGATGGAAGACATTATATTCACACTATGTGCACACCATATTGTACACTTGTATCCTGTAAAGTCGGGGTGCCTTAATATTATACTGTATGAAATGTACGTTCCAATGCCTAGGCATTATATTTGGTACACCTATAAGACTTGTGCACCGATTTTTTTTTCGGTTCGGTTCGGTTCGTTCGTATTTTGTAAATTTTCGTTTCGGTTCGTTTCGTTTTTCGTATCGACTTTTTTTTCGTAATTTCAGAAATTTTTGTGTTTTTCGGAACGTCTGTTCTCCTCGTTTCAAAGTGTCTATTCGTTTTGACGTAAACTAATGGTTTTTCGGATCCGATATTTCTGTCGATACGATAATTCTGTCGATACGATAATTCTGCCATTGAGATTTCTCATGTTTTACAAGAAGGATACATTGAGATTTCTCTGGTTTCACAAGAAGGATACATTGAGATTTCTCTGGTTTTCCAGGAAGGATACATTGAGATTTCTCTGGTCTTCCAGGAAGGATACATTGAAATTTCTCTGGTTTTCCAGGAAGGATACATTGAGATTTCTCTGGTTTTCCAGGAAGGATACATTGAGATTTCTCATGTTTTACAAGAAGGATACATTGAGATGGGAATGATACAAAATTACAGAATCAGCGATGTAACCAAAAAATATGTGTTCCGAAATTACTGAAATGGAACCGAAATCCGGAATGGAGCCGAAATTACGAATGGAACGAAAATGATTTTCGATTTTACACATTTCTAGTCCGTTCGAAAATTCCGAACAAATTTTCGTTTCGTTTTGTAAAGTTTTCGGATCTGCCGTTTTCGGATCTGAAAAGTTTCGTAAAATCGGCCGAATCCGAATGCACGAATCGGGAAATTTCGTGAAAATTCCGAAATTCCGAAACCCGAAACGCACATCCCTAACACCTATAGAATATTGACTTTGTGACAACCTGGTTTCTTCATGGCATGGGTTCTTCAAGGTCATAAGTGATTCTGATGTCTCAAAAGTGCCCTGTTGAATTAAAATCTGGGGTCTGTGGAGGCCGTTTGAGTGCATTGACTTTGTTGTGAACCCAACTCAAGGATGATGCAATATGCTGCTAAAATTAGTCGTAAGAACCCTGGTAGTCTGTGACCACAAGGAGTTTCTCCAGACTGTACTCTTGACATAAAGTAGGACTCATTCTTGTGTTCAAGGAAAACCGTGAGCCTGACATCTGCATGTTGAAGCAAACATTAAGAATTGTTAGACCAGACAATATTTCCCCTAAATTCTAAAGTCCTGTTTTGGTGCTTTGGTGTTTTGGTACTCTTGCCTCGGCTTCCTGGTCTTCAAACACATAAGGGGAACCTGGTACGGACCTCTGCTGGTGTAGCCCATCCACTCCACATGAGATTCTGTTCACGTCTCTCCTCTTACACTATGTTTCATTATTCTTTTTCAGGACATTGTCTGTAAACTCCGGAGACTGAAGGACGAACGCGTGAAAATCCCAGATCACCAGTTTTTTAGATACTCAAGCCATCTTGTTTGGCCTCAACAAGGAAAAGTCACTCAGATTTAATTTCTTCCCCAGTCGATGGTTTTCGCTCCGAACACCCCCCCCTGTTTCTAATCCCCCTCACCCATCTAGATTGTAAATTTTCACACGTCCTCCTGTATCTGCTGGCAGGAATACTGACCTGTCTCCTGTATGTATTGTAGAATTGTCCTGTCTTTACCCATTACACCTTGTACAGCGCTGCGGAATGTGCTGGCGCTTAATAAATAATGTTAACACCAGATAAACGTCTCGACCCTGTCTGCATTATTTTATTCATTTAGTTGTTGCCACGTGATTAGATGATTAGATTTATGCAACGGAAAGTTTGTGTACCCAAAGGAGCGGCATCTGAGTGTACGTAGACTTGGACGAGGGATGGTTGAGGTCTTTCAACTTGCCTATTTTTTGTACCAGATCAACCCCATAAAAGCATTCCTTATATCTATGCACGGTACATGTGTTATACAGGGGTCAAGCCTTAATAAAAAGATGTCACCACCAAGATTTCTGTCCCCCAATCCAAATGACAAAACCATCTCGCACATAACACAAGCACACACTCTAATCTGCTATATTTATGTTTATATGAGGAATTTTATCAGAAATTACAATAAATCCTATATTTATCGTGTGTTAACAAAGTAACATATGACGGAACTCTTGAATACAAGCTTTATGGTGTGTGGGACCAATGGGAACTCAGTTCTCTCTGCATAAAAAGTGGAGGAACTGTGGCCCCACATGTTCCCCCTCGACTTGACCCCTGGTGTTATACATGTAATGTGAGATCTTAGTTCACAGTAGAATTAAAACGGGAGAATGAAACGCATTAGCCGACACACGTCTATGGCTTCATTTCTATGTAATTGTATTTTATTGTACACTGTATATATAAAATCACTTACTTGCCATTGTTGAATATAACGGTGCAGTTTGGCCAGCAGTCATGGTTAACAAGGCAGAGGTTCGGGAATATTCCTACGCCCACAGCTTGGAGTCCTCTTTGATCACTTAATGTGAAACCATTGCAGCTTATCTACACAGAGTAAAAAGATAAATAAGTTTACGTGAGAAACAAATACGAGAAAAAGTTTTTACATTTCAATTTCACACAGACGGGAATATATATTCACTGAGGGTAGGGCTTCGTTCTGGGGCAAGGTGCCGAAGGAGCACCTACCCCAGAATCTAACGCTAAAATGGGGACGCTACGGGGAAACCTGCATTGGCAAGTTTTCCCCGGTAAAGTTCCCATTTTAGCGGTAGGCAGAGAAATAGGGCCCTTGGAAAGCCGTCATCTTTGGAATAGTCCGGGAAATCACTTAGAGGGCCCAAGTGTCACGGATCCCCCTGATAACAAGATATCGGTCCCTGTATACAGAACCCTATTTACCCCACCGATCCTTGAATGATCAGTATAACTGACTATCTCCAGGGACTCAATCCTTTCACACTCACCAAGGGTTAACAAGCCACAGAGTAGAAACATAAGGTAGGCCCAGGCAGTACTGATCTTGATGCCAGGAAAGCGAGTCACCCTTATACCCAGGATGATGTATAAAGCAGGGTAACACAGACTAATAGTATCAGTAGTATACAATTTGGGGTTCTCGTACAAAGCAGCGCCAGTACACAATTCGGGGTTCTCAGACAGAGCAGGGTCATTACACAATTCGAGGTTCTCGGACAAAGCCAGGTTCATAATAGTCATGAAAATACAATAAAGCACTGGGGAAGGAAAATCCACGTCAGGGCAAGGTGTAAGTGTGGTATACTGGGTTTTAAATACGGCCGCTCGGCGTCATAATGCAGCGTCCTGCCTCCTGGCCAGTCACGTGGCCGCCCTGGGCCTGCATATCACTCGGCACCTGACCAGCGAGCAGCGAGGATGGTGCTGCCGGGTACCGGGCAGCTCCAGAGGCATGAGACGTGACACCAAGTTACATCGTAACCTAAGAGAAAAAGGTGGCTGCATTTCCAAATTAGTTTTTTAATTTTACATTTGAACTTCAGCCTTAAAATTTCCACTCGCCTGCTCGCATTTGGGCGAGTGGGAATGCAGACGCAGGCAGGGCAGGATAGGAGTTAGGTGGGGCAACTAGTGGCATGTAACTCTTAAGGCCTGGCTAGTAGCTTGGGACATGAAATTTTGAGCCCTGCCTTAAAGTATTACTCTATTAAAAACAGAGTTCCCTTTTTTCCTCTTAAATAACTGGACAGATGCTGCTGAGAGTCTCTGCCCAATTATAATTTTTTATTTTAGGTGAAATTACTCACCTTTTGTCCCTCGCCGTTTGCTGCTCCTCCTCTTTGCAGAGGTTATTATTTCAGAGGATCTAAGGGTAAGTAGTCAATGTAATAGAGCAGCAGGAAATGCTGGCAGAATGCTTGGTTGTGTAGGGAGAGGTATTAGCAGTAGGAAAAGGGAAGTGCTCATGCCACTATACAGAGCACTGGTGAGACCTCACTTGGAGTACTGTGTGCAGTACTGGAGACCGTATCTCCAGAAGGATATAGACATCTTAGAGAGAGTTCAGAGAAGGGCTACTAAAATGGTGTACGGCTTGAAGGAGAAAAGTTACCAGGAAAGGCTTAATGATCTTAACATGTACAGCTTGGAAGAAAGACGAGACAGAGGAGATATGATAGAAACATTTAAATACGTAAAGGGAATCCACAAGGTAGAGCAAGGGAGTATATTTAAAAGGAAACAAAGTAGCAAAACAAGAGGATATAGTCTTAGATTAGAGGGGCAAAGGTTTAAAAGTAACATCAGGAAGCATTATGTTACTGAGAGGGTGGTGGATACATGGAACAGTCTTCCAGGTGAAGTGGTAGAGGCCAAAACAGTGATTGAATTTAAGCAGGCATGGGATAGGCATAAGGCTATCCTAAACAAAAGATAAATCCAGGTAAAGTATCCATGTATTTGGGCAGACTAGATGGGCCGAAAGGTTCTTATCTGCCAACATTTTCTATGTTTCTATGTTTCTTCGGCCCAGGGTCTCCCGAACCCGGAAATCCCTGAAGCTTTTCTACACGGTTTGTGCTCCTATGCACTTTGCGTAGGATAGAAACCACAAATTGTGCACTGCTATGGATTTTCGCACTTTCCATACGCAAGTTCCGTAGCGCCTGCGCATGATGAATGATGAATCGGAGCTGTGCGCGCATGTTCCGATCCATTGGCTGCCTCTCTGAGAACGCTCGCTATCGTGGCCTGTCTCAGAGAGGTTGACATCGGCATGGTCTCTGTGTGCTGACAACAATTGCAACTGAGCTGGTGACCACCAGCTGAAAAATTCAAAATACCGTCTGCTGGTGATGAATGATGTGTGGGGTGGAGGAGACTTTTTGACCACTTCTGTTAGCCCCTTATTTTATATTATATAAACGTCACTGCCTAAAATCCTATTATCATCATATATAATTATATTTAATTTTATTTTCAATTATATATGGTTTTGTAGATTATTTTACGTTGGATATACGCCATAAACCAGCCATTGTTATTCCTCAGGCTGTTTACCAGGTGAGGAAATCTACAGCAATGGATATCGCTATTATATGGTGACTTGTGCGCACTGTCAATATCTAAAAGCTAAATGCAATATTCACAACTTAATTACTGCAACTCGCTCCTTACTGTTGGCGCTATATAAATGATGACAATAATAATAATAATATGTATCTGTCCAGTGAAACATTGTGACACCTACCACACCAAAGATGTGAGAAATATAGTTCATGCCAAACTGTTGACCCTGGCTCAGCCAGTAGTCCAGAAAATTCTGGACGTCATCCATGAGTCCATTTTTTTCCTCATCTTGAAAGTTGTCTATGTGGTTCTGCAGATCATCGATAGAGACAAGACATCCCTCGGCCAGGCCACTGGATTCTCTTTCAATCCTCCACATGATGCGGGCAGCGAGCCTGGTTAAAAACAAGCAAAGAGGCACAGATTTAATGCTTGAATTTGGGCAAAAAAGTCCAATAATTAAAATCCTTAACTAGTATCAGTGATAGTATCGCTTCATGTAGTCAGGCTGTGGCAAAATGTGAAAGTATGAGGAGCACCAGTGAGCTTTGACTTGGCTACTTTTCCTCCTTTTCAGAACAGTAATCAATGCCAAAGGCTGACAATAAAAGGCATCTTCTACAAGAGCATGAAGATCCATGAAGGATCCAGTGGTCTGGCAAGATCTAAAATAGATACAGTTGTGTTTAAAATTATTCAACCCCCACTGAAATTGAGTGTTTTGGCCAGTTTGACATTGATTTTGATCATTCAGTCATCTTGCTTACAATTAAATCAAAGAGGTACGTGTAGGTCAGACAAATATAACATAACATTTATAATGAAATAACCACAAATGTCTTTTCTGTGCTCACATCATTATCAGTTTTATTCAACCCCCAAGTGACATTCAATCTTAGTACTTAGTACAACATCCTTTTACAGTTATAACAGCTTTTAAACGTGAAGCATAGCTTGACACAAGTGTCTTGCAGCGATCTACGGGTATCTTCGCCCATTCGTCATGGGCAAAAGCCTCCAGTTCAGTCACATTCTTAGGCTTGCGCACTGCAACTGCTTTCTTTAAGTCCCACCAGAGGTTCTCAATCGGATTTCAGTCAGGTGACTGCGATGGCCACTCCAAAATGTTCCAGCCTTTAATCTGCAACCATGCTCTAGTGGACTTGGAGGTATGCTTGGATCATTGTCCTGTTGAAAGGTCCAACGTCTCCCAAGCCTCAGGTTTGTGACGGACTGCATCACATTGTCATCCAATATCTCCTGGTACTGAAGAGAATTCATGGTACCTTGCACACACTGAAGCTTCCCTGTACCTGCAGAAGCAAAACAGCCCCAAAGCATGATTGACCCCCCGCCATGCTTCACAGTAGGCAAGGTGTTCTTTTCTTCATAGGCCTTGTTCTTCCTCCTCCAAACATAGCGTTGATCCATGGGCCCAAACAGTTCTAATTTTGTTTCATCAGTCCACAGAACACTATCCCAAAACTTCTGTGGTTTGTCCACATGACTTTTGGCATACTGCAGTCGACTCTTCTTATTCTTTGGAAACATACAAGGGGGTGCGCCTGGGAGTTCTGGCATGGAGGCCTTCATTACGCAGTGTGCGCCGTATTGTCTGAGCTGAAACTTCAGTACCCACATCTGACAAATCTTTTCTCAGTTCCTCAGCAGTCACACGGGGACTTTTCTCCACTCTACGCTTCAGGTAGCGCACAGCAGTCGAAGTCAGCATCTTCTTTCTGCCACGACCAGGTAGCGTTTCAACAGTGCCCTTTGCCTTGAATTTGCGAATGATGCTTCCTATGGTCTCTCTTGGTACGTTTAACATCTTTGCAATCTTCTTATAGCCATTGCCCTTCCTGTAAAGAGTAATCACCTCTTCTCTTGTCTTCCTGGACCATTCTCTTGACTTCACCATGTTTGTAGCCACACCAGTAAATGTCTAGAAGGAGCTGAGTATCACAGTCATTTTAAAGCTGCCTAATTGGTGCTTATTATGCTTTATTGCTGCTCTGTGACATCCACAGGTGTTTTCAATACCTGATTGAAAAAAACTTGAATGAACCTCTGTTCTTCAGAGTGGTGGTCTTTAAGGGGTTGAATAATTGTGTCAATGAAGAATTCACAAAAGAAACATTTACTACTGTATTACAAAACCAATTGATGTCATTTTAGTTGCATATGGTTCTTTAAAAAGTCCTTGTAGGATTTCATTCTGAATACAATTACAAATGTACACTAAATTCCCTAAAATCCTTTACAGCATTGGGGGTTGAATAATTTTGAACACAACTGTATACCAGTTTTACCCTTTCCCCTCAGATGCCATGGATATCTTGGACACATCACCAGACGAAGGACTATATTCCATAGTTGGTGGTAATGTAGCGTTTCGATATGTAATCGTTAGCACTAGAATAAGTTTAACGCCTGGCATCAATATTCCGATCTTGACGTTACAGTCGGGTGAAAACGTTTTGCGCCTCGCAGCTTGCGCGAGCTTACTGTACTTAAGCATCTCTTATCCTTAACATAAAGTGAGGTATTACAAAGTACTGGCGCGTTGTGACGCGAAATGCAAGATTTTAACACCTCTTAAAAGCTGGTGTTAAATGATTCTTCAAATGCAAAATCATTTAACATGCTCTAAACCCCCCCCCCTAAAAATCACATACTCACCTCTCATCCTGCGATGAAAAGGGTGGTCAAATTCGGCGCTTCTTCTCCCCAGGAGCAGAGTGACTCTGGGAACAAATAGTTCCTAGTCTCGGCGCTGTGCGATCACGCCAGAGCGAGGGCACGCTCAGCTCACAGCCCAGAAGCGCAAGGCTCTATGGAGTCCTATGGACTCCAGGAGCTGATACTCGTGGCGGCGCGGAAGCGCTTCAGGGAGCGGTATCAGGGAGCTTTGTGCTGCGTTGCGGGGCGAGGTGTTCAGACAGCACCTTCCCCGGAATACAACGTTAACATGGAGACGGTTACGGGAAATCTGCAGGTGCACATTATCCTGCTGTCCGTCTCCATGTTAGCATCAAGAATGGAATACAGCCTGAAAAACCACAATCCTACAAGTGATATTGCCACTTTAAGCATTGTTGAACAGAAGCCTGTGACACCTTGGCTTTTTGTTCTCCACAAGGAACATTTGACAATTGATACACTTCACTTCATCCTGGATATTTCACGGTATTTGAAGCCCTGACCATGTCCTCTTCTTGTTCTGGGAACACCTCAGTCTAGTCAAAATCTGCCCAGGCCTAACTTTTTACTCCTTCCTCTTTCTCTGGCAAGGCAAGCCTAAATCACAAGAGTCTCCAGGCAGTTGTGAAGTCCCACAGTCATAATCTGCAGGTCAACCACTAGAAATCGATTCCAGGGAGAAGATGCACTCCAAGTGCAAGTTCCACTTTCAAAGAAAAAAGGGTAGGATAGCAAAAAGAAAGTAGTACGGTTACACATATTCTAATAAATAATCTGAGGTGGGATAAAACAAGGTTTGTGAAGGCCCGAGAATAAGCAACACCACGAAGTTTATGAGTGTCCTGAGAACAAGCAACAGCATTTGTGGCCTGCCCTACTGCAGGTGCCCACTCAAGTCTCACAAGGTTTTAGCTCAATGGTGCCATTACAGAGAAGACTGGACCTTATGCAAATCAGTCTGCTATCACCCAGATAGTGTGGCAAGTACCGGAATGCCAAGGAAGTCCTCTCTTCATGAGATGTACAGCAACCCCAGACGATTGTTTCAGCCTTTTAAGGCCTCGTCAGGAGGATTTGGAGCTGGGCACTTTGAACATCGGGTCCACATGTTGATTACCCTGTACACTAACAGGGTTATTCAAAGAGCTCCGGACTGTGGCCGAAAGGTAACCGAACGCTGAAATTCAGGGTACGGTTACCTTTCCTGGCCATTCGGCTATCCAGAGAGCAGGCAGTTCACCAAATGTTGGCGAATTGCCTGCACATACGGTGCCTGTTCGGCGCCTGTTCGAGGGCAGTGAAATCCCCATAGAGAAGCAATGCTTTGTCTATTCAGAGAACAAAAACCAGCAGTGAAAAGTTGCCGAATTGCCCTGCCATTCGGTGGTTTCATTCGACAGGTTTATTCAGCGACTCCCATAGGCTTCAATGTTAAAAATATTCCCATTTTAATTCAATATCTAATAAACCGTTCATTATAATATTCTGCAGTAAAGTCTCTTTATTTATAGATTTTTTTAGTATCTTTTAGGCATTTTTCGGGATTTGTTTGTGTAAAAAAAAAATCCGCTTTTTTTTAAATTGGTTTTTCTTTTTCCTGTAACAGCCCTTTTTATTATCATTCATTGGATTTTATATGTAAATTTCAGACATTTTCGCTCAGTAGTTTCTTTGCAAACAGCGTTTCACTTTTCAAGCATTCAAGCGTACTGTGTTTTATTTTTTTCACTCCATTCGTCTGCGGTGTCGGGTTTTTCCGGCGGCTGCTCTGCGCTGTGATCGGCTCCTGCTCGGGTTTCTCTGGCGTGTTCGGCGGGGTTAATCCAGATGTTTTTGCGGGTTTCGGTGTGCGTTCGATGGGTTTTGCGGTAAGTGTTTGGCAGGTTTGCGGCGACTTTTCCCTGCATTACGACAGCCCTGTGGTGCTTGCTGAGTACACGGCAGGGTCGCCAAAATGGGATCGCCAAATCGCACCGAATTGAAGAGAACGAAAAGTCACCGAACGTGCGGTGACTTTTCGATTCTCTTTGAATAACCCTGTATGAGTGAACTAAAACAAGGTTTGTGAAGGCCATGAGAACGACTAACAACACAAGGGGCTATATTACAATCCCCGCGTTAAAACAGGGGCGGTAGGGAGAAAAAACTGCGCCCACAGTTTTCCCCCTACCGCCCCCGTTTTAACAGGGGATTACAATGCAGGTCAAAAAATGCTGGCTGCATTGGTAGCAGGCACTACGCCCCAGTAGGCTCGCATCAGCGCTGAGCGCAGCCACGAGCATCCACTCGATGGAGTCCATAGGACTCCATTGAGCCAGGCGCCGGCGGTCACATGACCTGCCAGATCTCGCCTCGCCGGATCCAGCCGGTCAGCGTAGTGATACGCAGGGAGAGACTGGGAGGACTTTTTCCCCCAGTCTTTCCCTGCTCCCGCTGGATGGCCCGCGGGACAGGAGGTGAGTATCTGATTTATTTTTTTATTTTTATGGTGTTAACACCAAGTCCTGGCTCTGGTTAAATTTCCTCTAACCAGAGCCGGATGGTAATCAGCGTTAGGACTTTGTAATCCTAACACTGATTAACACTTTGCGCTCCCCATGTTAAGTATAGGAAGCACAAAGTACAGTAACCTCGCGCTGAAAAGAGCAAGGTATCAAATACTAAAGGGTTACTTAACCCATTAGCGTTTGGATTATAATATACGGTAGACACCGCGGCTAACGTTAATGCTCACGCAGGTGAGCGTTAACGTTAGCACATAGATCATAATGTGGCCCAAGGATTGTGAGAGTCCTGCGAATGGGTGACAGCATAAGTGGCCTGCACACTGACCCTCCACTTTGAGTTTGAAAAGAAATTGATGACCAACGATGGGACAGATAGGCTGGGCTGAGTTGAATGTTTAACATCTCCAATTTAGAAAAGTTTACTTAAAAATAGAAATGAATCTACATGCTTCCTATTCGACTTTTGTGTGGGATGGGGTAGAGGTGGTTTGGTCACTGTAAAAAGCCATCCTTCGTAAACATGTTGACCTTGCAGTCATGTTCTCCAAAGGCAAGACCATTTTCTGATGTATGGAGCAAAGGATTGGTTCTTCAGAGAATCAATTGAAGAGTAGACAAAGGTATTTGACACAAACAGCGGTGGTTTGATGCACATTACGATATCATCTCAAACACCAAAAGCTGCAAGGACAAAACCTATCCATGATTTTTGACAAATAACCAATGGAAATAAATGGAATGGCCACATTTTAGTCTTGTTTTAACATTGTATTTACTTACCGAATGTTCTCATTGGGAGCTTTGCCGAGTTTCTTGACAGCAGAACATTCGTTTTTGTGGTTAAGCCAAGCATCCTTTTGGCAAGTGCGATCACAGTAATGGGCAAATTTGCACTGGCCGCAACGATGGAGTTTCTCCTGCCTTTTGAAGCACGTGTGACAGACATTGTGGGTGAGGCTGGAACACAATAGAAGACAAGTTTGCATTTTTTGAAATACGTGTATAAGTATTATTGAACATTTTTTTTAAAACAAAATGATTGCGTCTACAATAAATGCACAGTGTGTCCAACAGGTTAACTGGTTTTGCTTCGGAATGTCAACTTAATGGTAACAAGACCTGGTGATAATTATTCCACCGCACACTTTGGGCTCTATTCCATAGTTGATGCTATTGTAGCGTCTTGATATGTAATCGTCAGCGCTAGGATTAGTAAATTTCCCATCTGGAATGGATATTCCATAGTTGACGCCACACTGGGGTGAAATCAGTTTGCTCTTCGCAAACTCCTATACTTAACATGGGGAGCGCAATCATTTTTTCACGTCTCGAGAAGGGAGGTATTACAAGGTGCAGACGCATGTTAACATCGGGACGTGAATTGACAAATTTTAACAACTCCTAAAAGCTGGTGTCAAATGATTCTGCAAATGTAAAATCATTTAACGCTCTCTAAAACCACCCATAAAAACGCCATACTCACCTCTCATCCCACAAGGAGCGGCAAGATCGGCCACTTCTTCTCACACATAGTTCCTAGTCTCCCTGTGCAATCACATCATGGCTCCGCACGATCTTGGGCTAAACTTGCGGTTGGGATGTGCAAAGCTCCATGGAGTACTATGAACTCCACGAGCCGATGCTCACAGCGGCACAGAGTGCCACTGCTGGTATTCGGCAGCTTTGCGCTGTGCTCCTGGGCGAGGTGCTACGTTGGCACCGTCCCCAGAATATGATGTTAAAGTGGAGACTTAAGGGAGAATCTGCAGGCGCACATTATGCTGCTCACCTATCATTTGATTATATGGTACTTGTGCTTATCACAGTATATATTTTCCTGAAGTGCTTCGTAACTTAGGTGTCGTTGGAAAGGTACATGGTAAGGTACGGTACGAGCCTTACTTTGATGAGCAGGTGAACACTGAAAGTGCACAATCCATGTTATACCTGTACATTCAAGCTCCCACAACCTGCAAATATATTTTGGATTCCCTTTATAATGCAAATTCCGTAACTGAATGAAACAGCCTGCTTAGCTCTGGAAGACAATGTATGCTACTGGCAAACTGGGTCAAAATGCATTTGACACCACTTACTATTCCGAAAATGAGCCGCCGAGACTCTACAGACTTTACGCAAGTCCTGTCGGAGAAGATTTGAAGGTTCAAGCAAAGGAAACAACTGCCTTACTCTGCTAACATGGAGATAAGTACGTTCTATGTAAAAAACATCACATCCATATCATTCCTCCATGGTACTTGGGTTTAAGGCCCTATATTGCTAAGGCTGGGGCTACACAAGCGCAGAAAGATCAGTTGTAACGGGCATGTTTTTGCACGGCCGTACTTGTGGACACCACATGATGCGCAGGAATTTTGCCTTTGAAGACAAAAAACTGTTGTTGTCTGTTTCCTACACACGTGACGGACGTCAGGTAAGCGCTCGTCTGGTGTCCTGTACTCCTGCCTATAGGAAGCATCACGTCTGTAGACATGTCTTGACGCATGTCCTAGCGTTTTGACGTGAACCAAAAATCTGCGTCCATACTGTCGTGCGTGAAAAAGTGCACGCGTGCTTCGAAGGTTGTTCCGTATATGATCCATCGAAACTCGATCACGGACGCACGATGCGCGTTTTACAACAGACGCATTTAGGCTGGGGTCAGACTAGCGCACATTTAACGTGGGTTCTGGCGCACTTAATTACGGCCGCACTAGCAGCAAATGACGGGCAATGACAGACAATATACGAAGCACAAAAGTACGGCCGTGCAACGCAAGTAGAATTTGAACGCATTATTTCGGGAACGCAGAACCGCTAGTACTGACGTACAGTGTGCGCTGCGTCCGCATAGCGGCATGTGTGCGAGATTAGGAGATGTCAGACGCTAGTCATGTCCGGCCAACATCACGTCCAGACACCCAAAGTTTCCTGATTTGGATCCATACAAAATCACGCACAAAAATTGCGCATATGACCGTTGTTGCGCATTCCGTGAAAAAATACGTCAATGCATTGGGACGCACTTTTTGACGTTCGCGTGTAAAAATGCTTTCGTTTGACCCTAGCCTTAATGTGCTCGTGTGGCCCTAGCCTAAAATAAAATTCCAGAGTGAACTCTACTGGTTCTGGAAATGGGCTTCATTCTTGAGAATCACTGAAGTACTATCTGTATTGAGGGCCAGGTGGAGGACAAGTCCCTGATCGCTTGGGGATCCTGCGTTCATCCCCATATGAGGTCACAGCTTGCATGGCAATGGGTATTTTCCCAGTTGGCTGGATCGACATTCCTAGAAGTGGGTAGTAATTTCCACAGTGCACCCATCTTTCACAATCAATATGAACTGGCAAACTCACGCCCCCGTTTCTTGGAGTGTTGACCCACCAGATCGCCAAGGACTAAGGCATGTTAGGAGTACATAGCCATGCATTGCCTGTAGCCTCTAATGGGCTGATGTTTGACCTTTGTTACTGGACTGGGTGACACTATCCAAGTATCAGCACCGCTCTATCACACTCAAGAGCGAATTATAGATGTGTGAGAGCACTCTCGGCCTTAGGTCTTTGGGCAGCCAGGAACGTTCGGAGATCTCCACTCCAGACCCCCACCATATATCTAACAAATTATAGATAGATTGTGATAATCTCAAACAAGAATTATTTTTTGTCCACCATCCATGGCAATGTTATGACCCTAAATAGGGTTTTTGTCAAGTAGGGTTTATCGCCGAGCAGTGGAGTCCTTCAATTTATTAGGTAACACACACAGGGACTGATAAGACTGAAGATTCCGAGGAGCTCTGTGAAACATTACAGCGATTTGAACGTTGTATTCAGGCCATGCTCGGGGTTATTTATTACTCACTGATGGAGCATTACATTGGGATAACAAATAAAAGGGGCAATTATCCAAGTTTGAGGATTAGAAAATTTGGCAATTAAATTCACATTCAGCTTTTACAGCAACACCTTTACAAAATGTAATCCCTTTGCTCATGTTGAAGTGGCGTATGATTCCTTTTTTGATCACAGAAGGGTTTATTGACAAAGAGACTCCAGTGAAATTTGGTGCTTTTCGCTTTGGCGCACTTCGGCGAATTCACTTTTCACCGAATGGTCACCGTAGTGCGCCGAAGATGGAGTCACCTACTCTCCTATTCTCCGAATAGGTGTTTAAACCAATAAAAATTTATTAAAATGTGTCTAAATAATAAAAAAGGTCCTTTAAAAAATAATTAATTAAAAGGTCTGTTACAGAATTTAAAAAACGCTTTAAAAATTTGAGAAGCAAAAATTTCTTCAAAAAAAATACAAGAAAGAGCTTCTAAAAAATAAAAAAATACATTGTTTTTTGCTGAAAATAAAGAGAATAAATAGTCTTTTAAAAAAAAATATCTAAAAAAATATTATGTTTTTACATTGAAACCTATGGGATTTGTCTGTTTAAACCTGCCGAACTGAAACACCGAAAATCACAGCATTTTTTGCCAGAATTTCGGGGCAGTTTGGCCTACTGTGCATACAAGACATGATAGTATTCTAAGGAGCAATTTCGCTGCCGCCAAACACCGCCGAATTGTAGTGAACTGCATCGTATTTTGCTGTCAATTCGCCTGTATTTGGTGAAGTGACAGCATAGTGAATAGACAAATTGCACTGAACTGTGAATTTCACCATTTGGTGCACTTTCGGGCCAATTCAGAGGTTAGTGAATAACCCCTTTAGTGTTGCCTAGCCCGTGGCTATGTGAGAATATTAAGCTTTATAAAAGGACAATGGGAAGAGGAGCTAGAGATGTATTAATAGCCATTAGGGCCAGCATGAAGCATGAATGCTCCTACAACAGTTTAACATTGAAAACTGAAACTTTCAAATGCGACTGGAATTGTATATTGAAAAATGGCAGAAAACCCTCAAACTGCATAAATAAAAGGGAAAGATCCATGTGTACAACTAACCACACCCAAAACTCTCAGCATATTAAAAACAATAACTATCTATCTATGTATCTATATCTATATCTCTATCTATCTATCTATCTATCTATCTATCTATCTATCTATCTATCTATCTATCTATCTATCTATCTATCTGTCTATCTATCTATCTGTCTATCTATCTATGTATCTATCTATATCTCTGTCTATCTATCTATCTGTCTATCTATCTATCTATGTATCTATCTATCTATCTATGTATCTATCTATCTATCTATCTATCTATCTGTCTATCTATCTATGTATCTATCTATATCTCTGTCTATCTATCTATCTGTCTATCTATCTATCTATGTATCTATCTATCTATCTATGTATCTATCTATATCTCTGTCTATCTATCTATATGTCTATCTATCTATATGTCTATCTATCTATTTGTCTATCTATCTATACGTCTATCCACCTATCAATCATTCTATATTTATATCTATCTATCTACCTACGTATCTAGGCTATTCAGAAAGAGGTGAAAACCTTGAGAATTGCCAGGAGAATGAACAATCTAGACCAAATAGCCAATTTGTAAAGTGAAATCAATGGGAGAATTTTTCTGGCTTGACTATTTTGACCTAGAATTTTCAATTCTCCAGTCATTCTCCTGAGGTTTTCACCTCTTTCTGAATAGCCCTCTATCGATCTATCTATCTATCTGTCTGTCTGTCTGTCTGTCTGTCTGTCTGTCTATCTATCTGTCTGTCTATCTATCTATCTATCTATCTATCTATCTATCTATCTATCTATCTATCTATGTATCTATCTATGTATCTATCTATCTATCATTCTATATCTGTACTTCTATCTATCTATCCCATCTATCTATCTATCTCTATATCTATATCCTATCTATTCTATCTATCTACTCATATCTATCTATCTATCTATCTATATCTATCTATGTATCTACTATGTATCTATGTATCTATCTTATCTATGTATCATCACTCATATCTGTATCTTATCTATGTCATGATATTATCTCTATCTCTCTATCTTATGTATCTATGTATATCTATCTATTCTATGTATCTATTATATCTATCTATCTATCTATATTTATCTATGTTATCTCTTCTCTATTGTATCTATCTATCTCTCTTATGTTATACTATCTATCTATGCTGTATCTATCTATCATTCTATATCTCTATGTATCTACTATCTATCTATCTATCATCTATATCTCTATCTATGTTAATCTATCTATTAATCTATCTATCTATCTATCTATCTATTATCTATCTATCTATTTCTATATCTTTATCTATGTATCTATCTATATCTCTATATCTATCTAATCTATCTATCTATATCTCTTATCTATCTATCTATCTATATACTATCATCTTCATTCTATATGTATTATCTATGTATATCTATCACATCTATATTCTATCATTATCTTGTATCTATGTTCTATCTACTATCATTCTAATATCTCTATATCTATCTATGTATCTATGTATCATTCTATCTATGCGTATCTATATCTATTGTATCTATCTATCTATCATTCTATATCTCTATCTATGTATTCTCTATATCTCTCATCATTCTATATCTCTATCTATGTTATCTATATTCTGTATCTATCTTATCTATCTATCATTCTATATCTCTATCTATGTATCTATGTATCTATCTATCTATCTATCTATCTATCATTCTATATCTCTATCTATGTATCTATGTATCTATGTATCTATCTATCTATCTATCTATCTATCTATATCTATCTATCTATCTATCTATCATTCTATATCTCTATGTATCTATCTATCTATCTATCTATCATTGTATATCTCTATCTATGTATCTATGTATCTATCTATCTATCTATCTATCATTCTATATCTCTATCTATGTATCTATCTATCTGTCTATCCACCTATCATTCTATATTTATATCTATCTATCTATCTATTTATCTTTCCATCTATCTGTCTATCATTCTATATCTATATCTATGTATCTATATAATTCTATATCTCTATTTCTGTATCTATCTATCTATCTGTCTATCCACATATCTACCATTCTATATTTATTTATTTATAAAGTATTTTACCAGGAAGGATACATTGAGATTTCTCTCGTTTTCAAGTATGTCCGGGGTTCAAGAACATTGAATTCTTACAGTAGGTACAGCAATTTTCTATCTATCTATCTATCTATCTATCTATCTATCTATCTATCTATCTATCTATCTATCTATCTATCTATCTATCTATCTACCTGTATATCCACCTATCTATCATTCTATATTTCTATCTATCTTTCATTATATCTATCTATCTACCTATCTACAGTGGCAAGAAAAAGTATGTGAACCCTTTGGGATTACGTGGAGTTTTGCATGAATTGGTCATAAAATGTGCTCTGATCTTCATCTAAGTCACAACAATTTGAAAAACACAGTCTGCTTAAAATAATACAACACAAACATTATATGTTTTCATGTTTTTATTGAACAGAACATGTAAACATTCACAGTGCAGGGTGGAAAAAGTATGTGAACCTTTGGACTTAATAACTGGTTGACCCTCCTTTGGCAGCAATAACCTCAACCAAACATTTCCTGTAGTTGCAGATCAGACCTGCACAACGATCTGGAGTAATTTTGGACCACTGCTCTTCACAAAACTGTTTCAGTGTAGCAATATTCTTGGGATGTCTGGTGTGAATCGTTCTCTTAAGGTCATGCCACAGCATTTCAATCGGGTTGAGGTCAGGACTCTGACTGGGCCACTCCAGAAGGCGTATTTTGTTTTGTTGAAGCCATTCTTTTGTTGAATTACTTGTATGCTTTGGGTCATTGTCCCGTTGCGTCACCCATCCTCTGCGGAGCTTTAGTTGGTGGACAGATGGTCTTACGTTTTCCTGCAAAATGTCTTGATAAACTCTGGAATTCATTTTTCCATCAATGACAACAATCCGTCCAGGCCCTGAGGCAGCAAAGCAGCCCCAAACCAGCCCCAAACCTTGATGCTCCCTCCGCCATGTTTTACAGTGGGGATGAGGTTTTGATGTTGGTGTGCTGTGCCTTTTTTTCTCCACACATACAGGGTTATCCAAAGAGATCCGAATTGCTTGAGAAAGGTAACCGAATGCTGAAAATCAGTGAAAAGGTTCCCCTAATGCCCTGCCATTCGGTGGTTTAATTCGGCAAATTTATTCAGGAGAATCCCTTAGACTTCAATGTTAAAAATATTCCCGTTTTAATTCAATATCTAATAAACCGTTCATTATAAAATTCTGCAGCATAAAGTCTCTTTATTTATAGATTTTTTAGGATACTTTAAGCATTTTTCTGAATTTTTTTTTTTTTAAAGTCCGATTCTTTTTTTTTTTTTAACTTTACTTATTTTTTCTGTAACAGCCCTTTTTATTATCATTCCCTGGACCTCCTGTGTAAATTTCAGACATTTTCGCTCAGTAGTTTCTTTGCAAACAGCGTTTCATTTTCACAGATTCATACAAACGGTTTTGCTAGTTTATTCACCTCCCTCGTCTGCGTCTCAGCTGCTTCGGCTGCTTCGGGTGTGTGCGATCGGCTCCTGCTCGGGCTTTTTCCGTGGTTTTCACAGGTTAATCCAGATGTTTTTACGTGTTTTCGGCGTGCATTCGGTGGGTTTTGGGGTTAGTTTTCGTCAGGTTTGCGGTAGCTTTTCCCTGCAATTCGGGGACCCTGTGGTGCTTGCTGAATACACGCAGGGTCACCGAAATGGGATCGGCAAAAGGAACTGAATTGAAGAGAACGAAAAGTCACTGAACGTGCGGTGACTTTTCGAATCTCTTTGAATAACCCTGATAGTGTTGTGTGTTTTCTCCAAACAACTCAATTTTGGTTTCATCTGTCCACAGAATATTTTGCCACTAGTGCTGTGGAACATCCAGGTGCTCTTTAGCAAACTTCAAACGTGTTGCAATATTATTTTTGGACAGCAATGGCTTCCTCCGTGGTGTCCTCCCATGTACTCCATTCTTGTTTAATGTTTTCCGTATTGTAGATGTGTCAACAAAAATGTTAGCATGTGCCAGAGATTTCTGTAAGTCTTTAGCTGACATTCTAGGATTCTTCTTTACCTCATTAAGCATTCTGCGCTGTGCTCTTGCAGTCATTTTTACAGGACGACCACGCCTAGGGAGAGTAGCAACAGTGCTGAACTTTCTCCATTTGTAGACAGTCTGTCTTACCGTGGACACATGAACATCAAGGCTTTTGGAGATACTTTTGTAACCCTTTCCAGCTTCATGCAAGTCAACAATTCTTGATTGTAGGTCTTCTGAGAGCTCTTTTCTGCGAGGCATGGTTCACATCAGGCAGTGCTTCTTGAAACCAGTAAACCCAAAACTGGTGTGTGTTTTTAAAGGGCAGGACAGCTTTCAGAAACACATCCAATAATATCACACTGATTGGACTCAAGGTTGGCTCACTCCTGGCTCCAATTAGCTCTTGGAGAATTCATTAGGCTAGGGCAGGGGTCAGCAACCTTGGCTCCCTGATGTTTTGGGAACTACATCTCCAAGATGCTCATTCACCCATTAGGCTGACTGAGCATCTTGGGAAATGTAGTTCCCAAAACATCAGGGAGCCAAGGTTGCTGACCCCTGGGCTAGGGGTTCACATACTTTTTCCGCCCTGCACTGTGAATGTTTACATGTTCTGTTCAATAAACACATGAAAACATATAATGTTTGTGTTGTATTATTTTAAGCAGACTGTGTTTTTCAAATTGTTGTGACTTAGATGAAGATCAGAGCACATTTTATGACCAATTCATGCAAAACTCCACGTAATCCCAAAGGGTTCACATACTTTTTCTTGCCACTGTATCTATCTATCTATCGCTATCATTCTATATTTCTATCTATCTTTCTGTATCATTCTATATCTTTATCTATCTATGTATCTAGTATCTGTCTATCTATCATTGTCATGTTTCACATGTATGCTTTGATGGAGAAACAAAACAATCATTCTATATTTATATCTATCTATCTATCATTCTATGTATCCGTCATTCTGTGTGGCTGTGTATCTCACCTCTAAGCAATGTGTCACGAGGACATATGAAGATAAAGAATACCGAACACAACTCCGGTCGAAAGGTAGATGAGGAGATACGTCCTGCACGTCTGGCTAATTATTAGAGTTTGAAAGGAATCTGCTCAATGCACATTAAAATAAATAAACTTACTTGTCAAACACCACAGCAGCATAAGCCGTCTCCGCAAAGATCACATCCCCAGCCCAGAACTCCTTGGTCGACTTAAGACCTCGTCCTTTCCCTTCGGAATTAAAAATCTCCACGCACTCCATTCCTTCCACAGTCATGCCCTTCCTCAGGACACAAAAACCAGGCTACTGCTTGCTGCTAATTACAGTCCCGAAGCTGTCACGCCTGCTATTTCAGCACCCCTTTGGATTCCCTTAGAGCAGTCCTATAAATAAATCCCCCCCCCCCTTAGCCTAGCCCACTATTTGGAAGGGGGGCTGATCTGCCATACCCTGCACTTCCAGAAGCACACATTCATTTTACAACGCGGATCTATCAAACCTTAACGGACGCTGTAAACGCTTTAAACGACAGCGCGACACGTTGGCAAAACATACAGGATCCACCCAGTAACATAGATACTTTCTACTAATCAAATAATACAGTGACTATATTTCTTATTTCTTTTTAATTTAATCCTTTTTTTAGAAACCATTTGCTTCCACCTGTCAAGTCACAACAGCTGAGACAGCAAGCGCGAGACTGCGCCGGGACTCCTCGTACACACACACGCGTACCTCTGTTCTTGCTTAAATTATAAAACATGCAAAACAGGGCAGGATCAGCAGCTGTGTGACACCAATCACCAAAGACGAAGGATCTGCGGTATGAGTCCCACCTGGTCGCTGACTCTCTGTTAGAGCGAACCGCGAAAATCAGGAGGGCTTCGAAACATCCAGTATATTCCGCAGAAACGTGGACACGGCGTCTGGTAACGCTTAAAATAACTTGTAGTAACAGGACACAGTTGAGGAAGTATCAGGAAGCATTTCCACCACTCTCGAATATACGCATGCTTTCTACACGCCTAGATTGTTGAGGTTTTTGTTTGTTATATTGTTTGTTTTCCGTACAGTATATGATCATAGATACAGTTATTTTATGCTGATTTATTTATTCGCAGGGGTCAAGTCCTACCAAAAAGTGTCGGAAACTCACCAAGATTTCTGCCCTCCACAATCAACCATGGCCATTACTTGAGCCACCACCCCGTACTCCAACCACCACATCAAATTTAAGGCTTGATTTAAAACTGGCTGGATTTAGTGTTTTTTCGTCTGCAATTCATCAATTTTTCGGTACGTCGGATTTCATTGAGGGCATACCAGCAGTTCGAATACCGATAAAAATTTGGCTCAGTTATTGGCACTCGTGCCTATACTGAATAATGGAAATTTCGTATTTCACAATTCAGTTCTAAAATTGTCAGTAAATCAGTTTTCGATTTTGCTGTTCCCTAGCTGTTTCCCCGTTCCCATGTGCGATGACGTTAGGTAGCCAGGGGGGACCCGAAGGTGGAGCCGCCATCCAAGATGGCAGCCCCCACCGGAGCTAGGTTGCGATCCAGCGCTGGATGGCGCTGTATCGCAGCCCGGTATGTAAGGGGTTAAAACCAGGCACCGCTTAAAAGGGGTACCTTTTAAGCGGTGCCTGGTTTGAGTGTCTGCAACCTCCCAATCGGGAGGGAGAGGGATCCGAAAGGATCCCCCTCCCTTCCTGGCGATGTCTGAAAATGACGTGAACGCTCATGGCGCGATGACGTCATTCACGTGGGGCGTCCTTAAATGACGCATCTGACTTCCTAGAAGTCAGACCGTCGCGGGACCCCGGAGAAGAGAGGTGAGTATCTCTCTGGGCTCCTGCTGAGTGGATGACGTGTGGGGAACATCCTCAGCATATAGCAGGAGTCAATAAGGACGTTCCCCACACGTCATCCGCAGCCAAGGGTTTAATTACCACCTCTATGCTGATGTCATGCCCCATGATTTAGGATTTATTGTATATTTTTCTGTTTTGTGTTGAATCTGCCTTTGCTGCTTACATGCTATTGATTTCAGAGCTAATTTGTCTCTGCTGGGCATCTTTAGCTTTCTGCATCCAGTTAGTTTCCACCCCTCTGCTCTGTGTCTTGTTGTTAGTTACTTCCTGGTCACAAAGCAGCCAATCTGTGCTCACTACTGGACAAATCTAAAGTCTTTTTACCTGCATTGCTGTACACTATTCATGATTGTCAGTCTGATCATTAAACTCTTCAACTGGATTCATCTTTCTACGTGTCAGTTTTGCTGAGTTGAAGCTATCCTCAGAACTTCATCGTGTGAGTACTGGTCAAATACAGACGGCTAGTCTAAAGCACCCACGCCTCACAGCTTTGCTTAGGGAAGCAGAATAGTAAAAAGACAATTACTGTCCAGCATTACTGCTGTTAGTAAAAGTCAATAACAGCAGCTGCAGCAGAAGTAAACAACCTTTATTAACCAGAGAGCAGATACTGCTGCATCCCACAGACGGAGTCTGCCTACAGCTGCAGCGTGTGGGCCTGTGTAAAAATTTGTCACATAGTGCCTGTTAACCACAGCTACTCTGCTGCTCTCTTCTTATTCTTCTCATCTGTGTAAGCATGGCAGACAGAAGAAGCCCTCTAACATTACAGGAAAGGCAACTTGTTTCAGATGTGGAAGTAATGAATATAAATCCAATCAGAAGTAAACGCAATACAAAACCTACATGGAAGATTACTAAAACACTTATGGACATAAACTATGAGAAATCACAGCAAATGTCATGGCTTTGGGAACAGGTGATGAGTTATGTCTCCACCATCACACAACCTATTTGTGATGCATCCTCAGTAAAATAAGTAGTAAGACAGTTTTCTACAGCTCATGCTCAATATCTTGCCCACTGTCACATTTATGTCTCTAATTTAGAAAAAATTAATTCTGAACAGGCTTTACAAGAAATAGATGAATTAAAAAGTCTTAATTCAGAAAGAGACAATTTAGTACATCAGGCCAGAGTAAAGGCAGAAGAGAGAATTGCCCAGCTACAAGAGACTGCTTCTCACACTTCAGCATCTAGCAAGCATTCAAATAGCTCACATCTTTCAAGGTCAAAATCCTCACTATTCAAAGAGTTCATCAATTAGTCTGCAGCTTATCGAAACCCGGGCAAAGGCAAAAACTACAAAAATACAGGCGGCCTTTGCAAAAAGGAAAGCAGAGATGGAGACGGACGCCGCTCGCGACAAAGCAGAAACGGAAATGGACACCGCTCACAAGAAAGCAGCTATGGAAATGGAAGAAGCTCGCAAAAGAGTGGAAATAGAAGCCCTAGAGAAACAGTGTGAGCACGCCACAGCCGTAGCAAGACTGAGGATCCTAGAACAAGCTGCCGGGGGAAGTGAAAGAGACAGCATCAGCTTATGCAACGTGGATACGGAAGATTCCGTTAAGCGCACCAAAGACTATGTACTAAAGCAAAACAGTAAATCTCTCATAACATCAAATGTTCCTGACAGTTGTGACAACCTTCCAAAACAGGGAAAAGACTCTTTAGCAGTACCTGGCATCCAAGGTCAGTACAATACTCTACTAGCTAATGACCTTGAGCTTTCTTCACACACCCTAGTGCAACAGCAATCCCAATGCATTAACTCTCAGATACAATTCTACCCTCCAGCAATTCATCAAAATCCTAGCAACCATACAGCTATAAAACCATGCCCGCCCAAGTCTATGGACGTTAAACCGACTCCAGGGCTAAATACAGATGCAACCGCATACTACCCTATGTCACTTAACCAGAATACTGCAAATGCCTATCAAACTTCATTCCCCTGCCCAAAGTCAGAGAGAACAGACATGTCTGAGTTTGCTAGATACATGGCTCACCATGAACTCACCAAGGCAAGCCTTTCGAAGTTTGATGACCAGCCTAAAAATTACAGAAGCTGGAAGGGTGCCTTCAGAACTGCAATTAGTGATCTTGGCATTACTCCTGCTGAGGAACTGGACCTGCTGATCAGATGGCTTTGTCCACAGTTTACAGAGACTCAGAGCTGTCCACATCAATAATCCAACATGGGTCCTCGACGCTGCTTGGCAAAGACTTGATCAAAGCTATGGCTGCCCTGAAGTCATAGAGAACGCTCTATTGAATCGCCTGCACTATTTCCCAAAGATTTCCGGCAAGGACAATCAGAAATACTTGGAACTCAGTGACCTTCTCTGGGAGCTGCAGCTGGCCAAGACAGACACTTTCCTACCTGGCTTCAGCTATCTGGACACTGCTCGTGGGGTAAACCCAATAGTTTTCAAGCTGCCATGCAATATCCAGGAAAAATGGACTGCACTTGGGGCAAAGTATAAAAGAGTGAACCAAATCTCCTTTCCACCTTTCTCCTACATTTGTGAGTTCATAAGAGACATTGCAGAAACAAAGAATGACCCCAGTTTTTCCTACAACGAGTTCCACGCTTCAGGCTTCCTTCCTCAGATGTCTGACAGCTCACACTTTAATCACAGAGGCAGCAGCGGTCAAGTATCAGTGAAGAAGACTAATGTCCTTCCCCCTCCTACCTCAATTCCTAACGAGTGCAAACAAGGTGAAAAGATTGAGAATCCTAACCACCTTTGTCCTATTCATAAGAAGCCACATCCCCTCAAAAAGTGCATCGGCTTTAGAAAGAAACCCCTCCAAGAGTGCAAGGAGCTCCTAAAGACATATGGTGTATGTTTCAGATGTTGTGCTTCTACTGAGCACTTTGCCAAAGACTGCAAATTTCCTATCAAGTGCATAGAATGTGATAGTGTGGATCATGTGCAGGCGCTACATCTATCTCAGTACATGCCTGCAACGTCAACAGACTCCCCTCCTGTGTTAATGCACGGCGGGGAGACTACGATCGGGAAGTTACCATAGTGTCCTCTTCTTGTACAACAGTATGCGGTGAAGATCTTTGCGACAAGTCTTGTGCTAAAATATGCTTAGTTAACATATACTGTATCACAAGGATCACCCAGGAAAGTCTGCTAAAGTATACGCCATCCTGGACGATCACAGCAATCGGTCCCTCTCAACAACGGAACTCTTAGATCTTTTCAACATAAAAGGAGATTCCTACCCTTATACTTTAGGTACATGTAGTGGCATTACAGAGGTCTCTGGAAGAAGAGCCAGCTGATTCATATAAGCCTCTCTTGGGGGCAATCTGGAATTACCCATACTTGTCGAGTGCAACCAGATCCCATCTAACAAGCAAGAGATCCCTGCACCAGAAGCTGCCCTACACCATCCTCATCTGAAGGCTATAGCTAATGAAATACCAGCCCTTGACAAGAATGCAAATATCCTAATTCTCCTGGGCAGAGATATCCTCAGAGTACATAAGGTACAGCAACAAATTAATGGTCCACATGATGCTCCATTCGCTCAACGCCTTGATCTAGGTTGGGTTATCATAGGCAATGTTTGTATAAGGGAAATGAAGGTGCCTACCAAGATTGCTTCCTACAAAACACATATCTTGCCAAATGGTAGCAACACCTATCTTGAACCGTGCCCACACCATTATAGAGTGAAGGAGAAATTGAATAGCAACGAATGGCAGCATGACGACCAAGATTAATTAAATGCTTTTCAGTCCTGGGATAACACCTTTGGAGCCACAGAATTCAATTCTACAAATGATGACAACAAACTGGCCCTGGCAAGAGAAGATACACAACAGTCACACAACAGCGCAAAGCCGATCAGAAGTTTGTGGATTGCCAACTCCTGCCAATGGGTCTTGTCACTCAGGTTATGTCTAGTGACGATCGAAGAATCCGATTGGTGAAGGTCAAGGGGAATAAAGGAGGTGTGGTACATA
Source organism: Leptobrachium leishanense (assembly GCA_009667805.1). Taxonomy (NCBI): domain Eukaryota; kingdom Metazoa; phylum Chordata; class Amphibia; order Anura; family Megophryidae; genus Leptobrachium; species Leptobrachium leishanense. The sequence goes on along the minus strand of CM019063.1, from coordinate 520,178,487 downwards.
GTTTCTTCCGGCCAATCACCGAACTGATACTCCTTCTGCCAAGGGAAAAGGTCAGTTAAGAGTTTCTGCTCTCGGCAGAAGCCTTTCAACGAACAGCCAGTTGGATTGCAAATGTGTTGGTGGAAGTTTTGGCCTAGTGCGGCTTCTCCAGCACGAAGATGGGTTAACTTGTTAATTTTCTCCTCGAATCTGGAACTATGGTCCTCCTTCAAGACTGTTAACTTACTTACTGACTATAAAGTGTAAAGTTGTATTATTGAATGCTTTAACTTTGTTTTTCAGGTCCGCATTCGGTTTCCAGGAGGACATTTAAAGTTATAGTGTTAGTTTATTTGGAAATCTAAAGATTTCAGACGGGGAGTGTCATGCCCCATGATTTAGGATTTATTGTATATTTTTTCTGTTTTGTGTTGAAGCTGCCTTTGCTGCTTACATGCTATTGATTTCATAGCTATTTTGTCTCTGCTGGGCATCCTTAGCTTTCTGCATCCAGTTAGTTTCTACCCCTCTGCTCATTGTCTTGTTGTTAGTTATTTCCTGGTCACAAAGCAGCCATTCTGTGCTCACTGCTGGACAAATCTAATGTATTTTTACTTGCATTGCTGTACACTATTCAAGATTGTCAGTCTGATCATTAAACTCTTCAACTGGATTCATCTTTCTACGTGTCAGTTTTGCTGAGTTGAAGCTATCTGCTGAACTTCATTGTGTGAGTACTGGCCAAATACAGACAGCTAGTCTAAAGCACCCACGCCTCACAGTTTTGCTTAGGGAAGCAGAATAGCTGATGGTAGCTCTCTACTCCTGATCTTTCTCCTCCTGTCCTTTCCAAAGTCAGCGACTGTTTATCTGGCAACTCCTCCTGGATGACCGCTCACCACCTAAAGATTAACATGTCCAAGACTGAGCTCCTACAAATTCCTCCTTCTAATGCCTCCCCACCTCCTGACTTTTCTATCATGGTTGATGGTATCACTATCTCCCCATTAAACCAGGTTCGCTGTCTCAGAGTTACACTTGACTCTCCTCTTTCCTTCATTCCCCACATCCAGTCTCTTTCCTCCTTCTGCCGCTACCAACTATGTAATATTTCCAGAATTCAGCCATTTCTTACCGCTGACACCACAAACCAACACATCCACGCCCTTGTAATCTCTCGACTTGACTATTGTAGTAATCTCTTATCTGGCCTCCCTCTCTCCCACCTCTCCCCCCCTACAATCCATTCTAAATGCCTTTGCCAGGCTCAGCCACCTCACCCACCACTCTGATTCTGCTGCTCCTCTCTGCGTGGTCCCTTCACTGGCTCCCCATCCACTGCAGAATTAAATTCAAAATCCTTACCCTGACCTACAAAGCTCTCACTAACTCAGCTCCCCACTAACTGTCCTCACTAATCACCAAATACACCCCAGCCCGCTCCCTAAGATCAAACAGTGACCTGCGCCTAGCTTCTCCCTGCATTACCTCTTCCCATGATAGACTGCAGGATTTCTCACACACAGCCCCCATCCTCTGGGATGCTCTCCCTCGTACTGTCCGGCTTTCCCCTAGTTTCCCTTCCTTCAAACGCTCCCTTAAGACATTCCTATTCAGGCAAGCCTACCACCCGACTCACTGATACACCTCACTGCCCCAACCAGTCCATCACTCTCACCTTGCAGTCCATCACTCTCACCTTGCAGTCCTCTCCACCTGTTTCCACCCCCAACCCTTCTAGATTGGAAATTTCCACGGGAATAGGGCCTTAGTTACCTCCTGTACTGGTTTGTCAAAATGTTGTTCAATGTATTGTAACCCTGTCTATATTGTGCCCATTGTACAGCGCTGCGGAATATGATGGCGCTTTATATATAAAGAATAATAATAATAATGACACTGATCATAAAACAAACAGACATAGTAACCATAACCCTAAAAGTAACCCTAACTCTAATCAGAAAATAAGCAGAAATAGTAACCATAAACATAAGCCTAATCAAAAAACAAGCGGAAATAGTAACCCTAACCCTAAAAGTAATCTTAACCCTAATCATAAAAAAAACCAAGCAGAAATAAAAACGCTAACTGAAAAGTAAAGCTATCATAAAAGTAATCCTAACCCTGGTCGTAAAACAAGCAGAAATAGAAAACTGTAACCAAAAAGTAAACCTAACTATAAAGCAAGCAAAAATAAAAACTCTAACCGTAAAGTAACCCTAACCATAAAACAAGCAGAAATAATAACCCAACCCTAAAAGTAACCCTAATCATAAAAGCAACCATAAACATAAATCCTAATTCTAGCCCTAAATGTAAATCTAACCCTAACCCTTAAAGTAACCCGGCCTAGCCCAAACCCTAAAAGTGACCCCAACCCCAACTGTACCCCTAAAAAAAGCCAACCCTAAAAGTTACCCTATTTTCTGATTATGAATTACGTGAATATTCTGAACTGATCCGGTAGTGGTCCGTCCGAAATTTCCAAATCTGGAATATTTACAAATCTGAACTATTTGGATTCCAAATTTCCTGAATACAAACTGAAGATACATTTTTGTCGGTGTACATGTCTGGTACTAATTGCTCCCTCGGTGAAGAGTCAGAGTGCTCTGACTCGACCCAGATGCCACAGTCAACCTGAAAATGTCTTAGTATTCCAGTAGTCCTATACTGGGTGGCACATAGTGGTCCTTATACCTGTAGTAAATAGACAATCTGCACCTGACTTTGCAAGGGCCCTCTGGAGCCACTGGGCCCCTGAACATATCATGGGCTGTCACCTGTGTGATGGCTGTCCTGGTTAGTGGTAATAATAGCACAAGATCCCATCGTAAGTAATGTTCTGTGGTCACTATCTCCCACTTGACTGGGAACAGAGCCCATTCCCTTTAAATTTTTAAAGGGCCACTACCACCAAAAAATGAAATGTCCTTATTGTGTTTATTTGATGTTGCTGATATCTTACATGCGCTTTGTTTTTCTCTTGTATGTTTAGTTAAGAAAATATTTTCCTCTATATATGTGTCACTGGGTGCATCCATTGTGTGATATTTTCCTCTATATGTGTCACTGGGTGCATCCATTGTGTGATATTTTCCTCTATATGTGTCACTGGGTGCATCCATTGTGTGATATTTTCCTCTATATGTCACTGGGTGCATCCATTGTGTTATATTTTGTGTTGTAAACTCCCCCCCCCCCAGTAACTTTACATCACTTGCTCCTCACTGTGTGGCTTTGGCCATAGAATGGAGTCTATTGGTCGATCACCGACTCACATCATTGTATTGTGTGGGATGTATTCAAAGGACATCACCAGGGGGCAGATTAGAAGTCTTTTAAGCTCCCTGTCTTATCTCATTCAGCTGCCAACTCTTATCTCTGTTAGCCAGGAGAACAATTGACTCCCTGCAGCCTAAACAAAACATTCCCTCCTCCACTTCATTATCTGTTAAATAATGTTGATCAAGTAAAAAAAAGAGCTGCAAAACGTTTGGTAAATGTTGCATCATGGGAAAATCACAAAAAAAAGGAAACAAGAGACCTTATTTTTCTTTTAAACATGCAATTACTTCGAACAAAGAAATAACAGCAGCAAGTGTTTTATAATGTGTTTTTGTTTGTAATGTAATCTAGTGCAGCGCTCACTACCGGAGGAGCCGCTGAATAAACCTCGGGTTAGTCTCACCGCACTAGGAAATAACTATACACCAGCACTGTTGTGGATTTTTATATATTATATTCTTTACTGATCCCAATAAAGCAGCATATATTACGCATATACGGTATTTGAATGACAAGAATTCGTAACGTGGGAAAAACACGCGGCGGTAAAAGAAACGGTTAACCCCCTCAGTTCTGGAGTGTAAGTCCCGTGAATAATAGCTCAAAAAATATATATCTTTGTTGTCTCGGGTACCCGGGTACTGAGTTCAACTGGCCAGTAAATGAAACAAAACAATCTTCGACTAGTCACCGTTGGGGCCCTGTGAATTTAAACAACATTGCAGCGTGCGTTTCTGTATTGGAACTGCGGCCTGGAGGCCTCTCGCCAATCCGATGAACGAAACTGTCCAGCCCTCGATGCCTCGACTACAAGATCCTCTCCACTGTGTACTGAGACTCCGTGCTACTGAATCTGCTCTCAGCTTGCCCAATCGATCAGCGCAGCCTCCTAACACGGGGTCCTGCCGGAACTAGCTTTTTTCCTCCAGACCACTAAGCGCTGCGCAGGTAGGTCTCAACGCGATTACTGTCCCGATCTCCAGCACCCATAAGACAGCGTCTGTACTCCGGCCTGGTTGCAATCCCTGACAGCTCTAATGTGCGTCCTCCACCTTTCACTGCTCCGCTCACTATGCTTCTGCCTTGCACGAGGCTGCTGATCTCTTTCCTCTTCCTGTACCACCTCTGAAGGAAAAGGAATCCTCAGACCACCATCTGCTGACCTATAAGAAGGACCCTATAAGTAGTTAAATAACACCCCAGGAATTATAATATTAATAGATAAATTAAGGTTTAAAATATAAGAATTAATTTAAGATAAATTGATAATCAGCAGTATATTAGGACTGGGGCTCATTTCTCAAGATGTTTAGAAATGTTTTTTTGAAATGTCTTTAGATACTGATCTTTTGAAATGTTCTTTTGAAATGTCTTTAGATACTGGTCTTTAGAAATGTTCTTTAGAAATGTCTGAAGAAATGAACTGATGGCTAGCATTTCTCAAGAGATAGCATGTCACAAGAAATCACATGCCTCGGGCCACGGGACTGTCCAGAAATGTGTCACCAGACCTGTATTGAAACTAGCCAATGAACGATGTTATGTTGAAATGTTAACTAATGAAATAAAGAGCCAGCGCCTTGACACAGGGTATAAATAAGTGTCAATTACCGTTGGAAGGCAGAGAGAGAGATGCCAGACAAAAAATATGCCTCGTGTGTTTTGATTTCTCTCTCTCTCCTGCGCAGAATGAGAGTTAACTCAAGGTGTGCCTAAGACAGGGTCTTAGGGGTTAAGGACGGACAATTGGAGACCATTTTTCTCTTCAATCTGGAGGTACTGCTGACATGAACAGTCACCCCTCGTCCTGGTGAGTATATTGTCTTGTCTGGACGAGGGCAATGACAGCGTTTATCTCGAACTAAAGTTAGTTGTCCATGTCCTATAGTGTATCAGGGATACAAATTAAAAGAAAACGTTGCCAGGGGCCGTTTATTTAAAGATGGAGTGGGTCAGGGACCACACTCAATAGAAGGGACATTATATGTCCAATTGATCACACCTTGCGTTAACCCTCATAAAATGTATAGAGCATAAAATGTATAGAGTATAAGAATAATAGAGTATAAGAATATTACAGTATAAGAATATTACAGTATAAGAATATTACAGTATAAGAATATTAGAGTGTTAAAGATTCACTGCTGAACGATCTGTAAGGTAAGACAGACGTCCCTCAGTTGTGATAATAGAGTTATAAGTTAAAATAACGAACAATCCGCAAGGTGAGGCGGAAAAGTCGTTATGTATATGTATATATATATATGTATATATTGTTAAAGTATAAATTATTAGAGTGATAAGTTAATTGGGTGGCAGGAAAATCTGTAAAGTATGCAGACTTTTGCCCCTTTGTATACTGATGGTACTGTGTATATATATATATATATATATAAGAGCTGACTGGTTGGACATTGTTTGCTGTGAGGTGTATGTTGTATTAAGCAGAGGTGTTTGTTGGCCATTTGTGTGTTAGTTGCTGACTGATGGGGTGGATGATGTTGGTCATGTATGCAGTTACTAACCGGAGATACATATATTGTGAAGCTAGTTTTTATATACTATTGGATTGTGGTTTATAAATTTTTGTTTATGATATGAAGGAATTATATAACTACAAAATAAAAGTAAAAGATTAGAAGTTTGATTCTCGAGATTAGGGGAGGATTCACTAAATAAGTTTTTATTACTTATCCTTAAATTAGCTCATTTTTTGTTGATCCATGTAGCATACAGATATATATATAGTAAGAATTTAAATTGTTTTTCTTTTCGAGCACTGTGAAGAGCCTCTTTTTTTTCTTTCTTTCTCTATTTTACCTGCCTGATTATTCAATTGTACAACTAGCCATGGGTATTTAAAGTAGCAAGGTTAAAGAATATCCCTTACTGAAAATAGGAGAGTTTTGTAAAGATTATGTAGCACGAGTAGGGGGCACAGATTGCTATTTAATTAACCCATGGATAGATAATCTGGCGGGATGGACAGAAGCAGTGGGAGTTGTGATCCTTTCCTCAGACTGCATAAAATAGAACAGAGTATACCACGGAATAAACAGGAAGTCCCAAGAGCGGACTGGGGCCCTCGCTCCCTCCCTCTTACAAATACACAATGTATCCTTCACTTGCTGGTTTCCAAGACACCGAAATACTCGGTGCTGTTGCAGCAATCGAATGTACATCGTCAGCCCCTAGTAAACCACAAATAGAAGATACTAGGGACATAAAAATGATAGACGAGATAAGAGTAGAAGAAAAAGAGGAAGTAAAAGAGAAAATAGAGAAAAAAAATAAATAAAAATAAATAAATAAATAAATAAATAAGCAGAAGAATATATACTGCCTTTCGTTATTATGGCCACAAGCATATAACAAAGGATCGCCATTAATAAGCCCTTAAGATATGAGAATAACTCCAACAAAACCCATTTTCCATTTATGACCGTGGGGAATAAGTTACTTAAAAAGGCGATAGAAATAGAAGATATTAATAGAATTTTTAAACATTGTCAAAAAGAGAAAGAGGACGGACTACGTCCTATGATTGACCAGTTTCTACAGGATGATATCCTGGAACCTGTAGTCTTCCCCTTCAGCACCCCAATCAACCCCGTGAACAAGGCTGACGGGACTGTCAGGTTCGTTCAAGACTTGCGCGCAGTTAATTCCCTAGTGATTCTAATTGCGCCAATTGTCCCAGATGTCACGTCACTTCTGTCATCAATATCAGCGACACATACACATTTTTCTGTAATTGACCTGAAGAATGCATTTTTTAGCATCCCTGTACATCCGGAAACGGCATTGCTGTTCGCATTCACATTTGAAGGCACCCAATTTACATGGAAAAGGTTATCTCAGGGGTACATTGATGCCCCAGTGGTCTACAGTATTGTACTGCAGGCCACTCTGAAATTCTGGCACCCCAGCCATGGTTCTGTCCTGCTGCAATACGTGGATGATCTCCTCGTATGCAGTTCATCAGAGGAGGCCTGCCGGGAGGATGGTAAATCACTTCCTCGTTGGTTACAGGAATGTGGGTACAAGGTTTCCCTTAAAAAAAAAAAATGCAGTGGTGTCAAACGCAAGTTGAATATTTAGGGTTTGTTCTCAGACAGGGGGAACGGAGCATCAGTCAGAAGAGAGTCCAGTCTGTCACGGGCCTGGTCAACCCGAAAACTAAGAAGGACATGTTGTCATTCTTAGACATGATAAACTATTGCAGACAGTGGATCCCTGACTGCTCCTATTATGATAACATTCTGAGACAAGCCACCCTGTTGGGTCAATCCAATGTGATAACGTGGTCTAATGAAATGTTAAATGCTTTTAAGGTTCTCAGAAATGCAATGATGTTAATAAGCCTCGCGCTAGGCCTCCCTGATTATGTACTTTCATTTCATCTGTTTGCAAGGGACAATTGTACAACCAAGGCCGGGGTACTGACGCAAGAACATGGGGGGCCGGTTGAGCCCCATAGTATTTTTTTCAAAGATTTTGCCAGTAACGGTACAAGGGATGCCGGCCTGTTTGCGTGCCCTGGCAGCATGTGCAATGGTCGTTAGTATGGCAAGCCAATACACATTAGGGTACGAAACGCACCTACACACAACCCATGATGTTTTATTTTTACTTAAGGGCATACATACACGGCACATGTCACAGCGCTTTAGTGGATATGAAGTCACACTGCTAAGCAACCCTGCACTGCACATAGAATACAGTTCAAGTGTCTCTGGTCCAGCACCAATCCTAAACGCTTTACTGGGTCTTAAGAATCCCTTAGATACCATCCCACTCGAACATGACTGTGCTCTCTCCATTGAGTCTGAAACTGCACCCCGCACTGATCTCATGTCAACACCTGTTCCGGACGCAGATGTCGTCTTTGTTGACGGCTCCTGTACCCGCCCCAATGACAACACTTATTATGCAGGCTATGCAGTAGGTTCAACTCCCTGACACTGTTCTAGAGTCAGGGCCTGTACCCTACCAGTCTGCCCAGGTAGCAGAACTGATTGCATTAACACGAGCATGCAGGTTCTATGCGGGTAGACCTGTCACGATATACACTGACTCCAAATATGCTTATGGTGTGGTCCATGACCATGGGACGATATGGGAAAAGAGGGGATTTGTGGCCGCAGATGGCAAGAAGATTTCCCATTCGACCCTGGTCACGGACCTCCTAGCAAGCATTCTTATGCCCTCTCAGATAGCGGTGTTACATTGTAGAGCACACACCAGAGCGTCAGATCCTATTCCAAAAGGGAATCATCTGGCTGACCAAGCAGCTAAACGAGCAGCACAACAGGACATAGCTAAACTAGTAATGCCGGGTTTTGCGACCTCCCACAATGGATAGGGACCAATTATTTTGTACTTTACAAAAATATGCAACCACAGAAGAGCTAAAGAATTGGAAATTGGTACTCCCCATCATTCTGGCTGAAATCAGAATGGCGGTTAATAGGAACACAGGCTACTCCCCCTTTGAGATATTTATGGGCAGACCCTTTCCATTACCATGGTCTACAGGTAGGCTAACAGTGGAGACAGGGGACTTAGAGCAGATAAGGGATGAATATGTTAGGCAGCTGATCTCAACCCTCGAGATAACCAGAGACGAAGTTATATTTAAGTTCCCCTTTCTTTCAGACAAATCTACCCACCTATTTAATCCAGGAGACAAGGTGCTGGTAAAGCGGCTACAGAAAGGAAAAAGACCAGAGGATTTCGCCTATGGACCAGAGACCACGGTAGTAGCCGTAACCCGCACAGCTATACTGACAGAGGACAGCCCAGTCTGGATTCAACAAGGGACCCTCTCGAGTCAAGCGGATTCAACAAGGGACCCTCTCGAGTCAAGCGGATTCAACAAAGGACTCAACAAGGGGTACTAACGGGGGCAGCTAATAGCCCTGGCCTCCATCAGGAAGAGGACCCGGACCAAGAGACACTCACGAGGGCAGATAGCCCTGGTTTCCAACAAAGAGAAGATGACAACCAATGATCCTTTTCGAAGAGTATGGAGACGCATGTGGGGGGAAGAAAAAGACTGAAATAATATGTTTACCCCCCCCCTTCGGAACATATGTCACAACCCCTATTGTCCACACCCCCTACCAGAAAGAACCCCAACCCAAACCATCACTGTCTGGCCACTGTTGTTTTTTTTTTATTGTCCACCATTACTGCAGTATGATACTGTACAAGGCAACTGTATATATATATGTGTAACCGATGAGTACTGGGGACATAATTGTGATTATTGGGGCGCAGTGGGGTGGGACACGGGCAATATGGGATATGGTACCTCTGATGCCGTAGTTAACAGATGGGGATATAAACCAGATAGCGCCGCACGACGACGCAGTTCCGAGGGACAAAGCCTATTAAATCGTATGACTTTAATTGGGAGAGGTGGGTGGTGGTGCTCAATCAGAAGCGGAGCTCAGTCAGTACAATTGACGCTGACTATACAACACCCTATAGGCCGACACGGGTGTCTATGTAATGGGAATATACGCAACTGCCACAACCAAATTCCCTTGATACAAGTTCAAACTCCAAGATATGGCCATTTATAAGAAGGAAGAGAACCCATTCCTACCCAGGAAATATGGAGAGGTAGTGAGACCTCCTCCTCTCCTACCTAACACCAAATCAATAGCCAATCTCACCTATGAAGACAGCATAGTAATGGAAACAGGATTTTCAGATGTAAATGTTTGGCTAGAATGGGTAAAATTTAGTGCCCTAAACAATAACCGTACAAATTGTTATGTGTGTGGTGCTGCTAGGCCACATCTAGGCACCGTACCTTTTAATATTCCGCAAGATGTAGAAGAATGTTTTCTTAGTTTATATACTAACACCACTGATAGCCAGAGTTTATGTGAATATTGGAAGAATAGCTACCCCATACTAACACGCCTCCCACAACCAGGAGAAGGGATACATGTTTACCCAGGGAACTATACCTGCTATAGGTCAGTAGAAAAAGGTAGGAACCTCACCTTCTTCCCCGAGGGTTATTGTGCCAATTATAGCAATATCAACAGTATTAAGTTACAGAATCAAGTTTTTCTGATTGGGGATCTCTACTGGATATGTGGAGACCTCAAGATTAGGGCGCGTCTGCCCCTTCAATAGTCAGGTGAATGTGCCCTAGCTAAGGCCATAATGGGATTTCATATTGTTTCGGATCCTGAGGAAATTCCAAATATTAGCTCACGTCGCAGGAAAAGGGAAGTCCCAAGCCCACAAGGTAGTCTTGATCCGCATGTCTATATTGATGCTATAGGGGTACCAAGAGGAGTCCCTGATGAATTTAAAGCAAGGGATCAGGTAAAGGCAGGGTTTGAGTTATTCCTAGCACCTCTTGTTACTATTAATAAGAATGTAGATTGATTAACTATTTATATTATAACCAGCAGAGATTTGTTAATTATACTCGCGAAGCTTTACAGGGCCTCGCTGACCAACTACAATCCACATCCATTATGACGTTCCAGAACCGGATGGCTCTGGACATGATATTGGCTGAAAAAGGTAGGTTAGGAAGATAAATAGGCACTGGGAGACTGCCATGTGTTACCAGTTCCATGGCAGGTACAGCCCCCCCCTAGTTCTATATTGATCCACATGGGTATTGAGGGTCTCGCTCCCCAACCCATACTAACTTTCAGTAGATAGATGAAACAAAGAAAGAATCAAATAATATGATCATACTATGATTCTAAGAGGGGATTGAAGGAAAAGGAATCCTCAGACCACCATCTGCTGACCTATAAGAAGGACCCTATAAGTAGTTAAATAACACCCCAGGAATTATAATATTAATAGATAAATTAAGGTTTAAAATATAAGAATTAATTTAAGATAAATTGATAATCAGCAGTATATTAGGACTGGGGCTATTTCTCAAGATGTTTAGAAATGTTTTTTTGAAATGTCTTTAGATACTGATCTTTTGAAATGTTCTTTTGAAATGTCTTTAGATACTGGTCTTTAGAAATGTTCTTTAGAAATGTCTGAAGAAATGAACTGATGGCTAGCATTTCTCAAGAGATAGCATGTCACAAGAAATCACATGCCTCGGGCCACGGGACTGTCCAGAAATGTGTCACCAGACCTGTATTGAAACTAGCCAATGAACGATGTTATGTTGAAATGTTAACTAATGAAATAAAGAGCCAGCGCCTTGACACAGGGTATAAATAAGTGTCAAGAACCGTTGGAAGGCAGAGAGAGAGATGCCAGACAAAAAATATGCCTCGTGTGTTTTGATTTCTCTCTCTCTCCTGCGCAGAATGAGAGTTAACTCAAGGTGTGCCTAAGACAGGGTCTTAGGGGTTAAGGACGGACAATTGGAGACCATTTTTCTCTTCAACCTCCTTCCTGTCCTCACGCAAAGGATGATGGTACATGTAGTTCGGTTTTGTCCAGCATAGTCTAACAATGTCTCTGTCTCCCTCTGGTGGCAGCAATAGTTCAGTGCACCAGAATACAGTGTTTTTAAAGCAGCGCTACACTCGTTTAAGCTTATGTGATAGTTTCTCTTTAAAAGTTCAGCAGCTTACTGAAAGTTTTCAGCATCACAAAATCCTTCCGGTATTCAGGAGCTTCTCTTTCTGCTCTGTGACGCATGAGTGCGTCCCTTTATGTATGTCAGCCCTTAACAAAGATCCATTCATAACAGAAAATGAATGAAATTCTGTGAAATACTGCAGCTCTAAGCATACACTGCACATCACAGATAACCCGTTTACTGTTAAGACAGAAATGTGCGAGAGCCAGAGCCGCAGCCAGCATATGTGCTCCATCCAAGGATGTAACAGGCGAGGCAGCAATACGTGGAGTCAGGGAAAGACGTTGATATTGGATGGTCTTGTCCATGTCCCGGTATTTGGCATGCACTTTCTTACTTAAACACTCATGCTTGTTCTCTGGTGATTCATTTTTGGTGACATGATCAGTGAAAAATCCCCACTGAATGTAGCGTTACAGCATCAGCAAATGTAAGATGAGGCCATCTTCGCCCCCATAGTTGGACACCAATTCCACAAGCGATGCATTCTGCAGGATCATGACTATGCACCGGTTGCCTTCACACGTCTTGGTTTTGTCGTCTGTTTAATCTCTACAGCATTAAACAGTGTTGCTTCGAAATAAACTTCGGAAGGAATGCAAGAAGAGAATGAAAAGTAGCATTTCCCCAACACGGAAATACTGTTTCTGTTTACATTCTGCGCGGACAGGGTTTAACCAGCAGCCTGATTTAAAGGCACGACTGCTTTCCACAAGGGATCTAAGGCAGCGAGCCGCGTCGTACATTACGGAGTGAGCCTGGGAGATCTGTCATAAGATGCGCCCGAGATGTTCCACCTGGAAAATTAAAATAATTAAACTTTTATAAACACAGCATTCATCATCCTCCCAGCAGTAATTTGGAAGGAGGCACCGGGCGCAAGATAACGGTGCCTGAGGATTTTCCTTACCGTCTCCATTTTACTGAGCGTATTCCTGGGTAGACACTTTGGGCTCTGTTACATTCTCTGCGCAAATTCGTACGCGCAGCGCAATTTTTTTTGCGCGCAGCATTAAACATTAACGCGCGTAAATGAACGCAGGTATTATGATCCGAGCACATTTTTTCATCAAAAAATATCGCGCGTAAAAAAGTCGCGCAAAAACGCACGCGCATTACCGTTGCGCGCAGAAATCGGTGGGCAGACTGTTTTTTCACGCGATTCAGCCAATCATTAAGAACCACAATTGTCTCCCGTTCAGTTTTAGCGCCTGTCAAAATAAATCTGAGTATATATGCTGCAGCAATAATAAAAACACGCACAACTTCTCCATTTTATTGTTTGGGTATGAGTAGAATGTGTAACTATACGTTGCTGTATTTTTTTTTTCGTGCTGGTGTTTTTCGTTTCGGCCAGGACGTTCAGATTTGCCGTTACCACCAACTTTTCAAAGACGTTAAAATTATGCGCGCAAACGTCGTTCGTAAAAAGTTGCGCATCGATTGTAATACCATCCGCATACCAGCGCACAAACGCATTTGCGCTCACATTGTTAAGTATGGGATGCGCGCACGAACTTGCGTTCACGCAAGGTCACTCGCGTTAGACGTTACCGCGCATCGTATGTGCGAAGTCGTAATACGACGTTCAGCGCAAAGGGTTTTGCCCCTCGCGTTAATGCGCTTTTGTGCGCGCGCAAAAATGTGCGCAAAGAACGTAATAGAGCCCTTTGTAAGCAAAGGCACAAGGCTGCCTGATACCGGCTCGAGGAGTGGAGCCTTGTATGTCCCGGCTGCGAGCTCGTGAGATCACGCAACACCACGAAGGAATCGCAGAGGGAGTCTAGGAAATATTTGTCCATAGTCTCACGTTGTTTGCGACGAGAGGAAGCGGCAGATCGTGCACCACAGCAGCGAGTCCTGCGTGAACGTTCACGCAGGAACCCCAGATGAAGCGTGTAGGGACACTGGGAACAATCGGGAGGAAACAGCGGATCGTACCACCCTCTCCACCGTGGAGATGAGAGGCGAGTATGGGATTTCTTGGTGGGGGTTTCATAGAGTGTTATGTTATTTTGCAGAATCCCTTTGTAGCCGGAGTCAGACAGGTTCACTTCATTAACGGCGCCGGACCAGACACAAGCAAGGATTGTCCAAACACGAGTCTCTTCAGGAAAGGCAAGATTTTATTGTGTCGTCACACAAGTGCTCACACAGGATTGAATCTCTAAGAGTGAGCCCTGATTACACAGAGACATGAGGTTTTATGCCCCAAATACATAATTAGGTACATCCCCATTAGCCCACCTCCCTATGACACTCTATTCCACCCCACGTGGGTTAATACCTCCCATCATTAATTCGAACACAAAGAACATTCCACATATAACTATAAATTGATACACTTCTCGTTAGTTTGACAGTCTGTGATTTGTTTGTGCTGTCTTTCTCCAGGCAGTGCCTCCCTTCCTATCGGCTATGTTTATTCAGGTGGCCTGGGGCCTGGTCTTCTATGTTTTCTTTATTCTTCGGCACATCTCACTGACCTTGTCCCTGTCCCATTCATAAATCTTTCTGTCTTTCTGTGTCAAGAGCCGGCCGGATTCTGCCTGGTTTTATTGCTAGCTTTCTAATCTGCCACGCATTCTTGGAATTCTATGTAAACTCTTCTCTGCACATCTAGTAAAAATCTATTCTATTTACTGGTGAACCAATATTCTGCACAAGATGGCTGCCTGGTTCATAGTAGCACCCATCTTCCAGCCTAATTCTCCTTCATTCCCCCCTTGGCTCAAGTGTCAGTATCTTTTTCCTGGCACTTGTAGCCATTACACTTCACTATTCCGAAACTCTGCATACTGGGGGGGCTTTCCATTCACTGGGAACATTCCCTGTGGAATTATCAATGGTATCTTCTGTGTTTGTGTGGGTGTCAGTGCTGACTTGCATAGTGGCCATATGCATAGCCCTATGCGGTATATCAGTATCCCTATGATCAAAATCACCACTATCATGAGTATCATGGATCCAATCTTTGAGATGAATCTCAAGATGGAACCAAACCATTCTCCATTGCTCCAAACCCCCGGAGCGGATTCCAGCCTTCGGCAGCAATCCTCCTGGCTGTGCCCTGCAACTGTGCTACCTTCTCCTGATAATCTTGAATTACCTGGTAATAGTCTGGGACTTCGTGTGTAGTGTTTCTGATGAAGGTGCAACATTCATAGTGCATTGTCATTTCACACAATCCATTCAAGGCCGCACTGATCTGCTCAAGCGCCATTTCATGTATCATTTGCACCTTTCGTAACTCACGCATTTCCAGATTCAGCAGCTGGATATCCATACTGGTTCTATTCAGAATCTCATCCATCAGATTGACATAGCTATTCAATCTCCTCATCATCTCTCCTCCCCATCCAGTCCATGCTGGCAACCATGTCCATATTCGATCCATCTTCGTAAACAATTCTCTCTTCGGTCTTTCAAACACCAGTGGGTACCTAGGGTGTAGTTCTGTGTCTGTGTTTGTGTCTTTTCCCCTTAGTTTCTGGATTGGGACCAGCTTAGCCAAATAACACATTCCCGTTATTGTTGGTGGTACCCATGTGTAACACACCCTTTCACAGCACACCTGGTACCCTCCTGTCACTATAAATGGTGATGAATGTAGTGTTCCCTTTGATATCTCTATCGCAAGGTGTCTCAGTCGTCTCATCATATCCACTGCACCCTGCCTCCCATTGGTCACATTCCCAATCACCGCCTCTTGGTCTCTAGTGAGTTGCCTGCATCGTATGTATAAATAAATCGCCTTTTGTCCTGCTTTGAATATGTAAATGTATGATGTCCAGTTGAACTGACTTGAGTTACATAACCCACCCTCGTTATTTGTTTCTTTATCTGGTCCTAGTTGAAAACACCATTCTGGTGGATACACTGGTCCTATTATGGGGTACCCGGGACTGACTGATTCGGTCTTTTCCCTTTGTGCATCGACAGCATGTATTGTGATATTCCCTGATACAAACATACTCAAATTCATTGGAACAGAGGCAAATGGTATATGAATTGTCTCTGGGTGCAGTCTACTACACACCCAGCATGCAGTTTGCCCAGACTTTTTAGCATAGTCATATTTGAATTGCACAAGTAAGTGTCCTCTTGGGTTGGTTCCAGATAGCGCCTCTCGTTTTTGTCTCCACATGGTACGGTTCTCCATCACCGGGTGCGTACCATTCCAGATATGGGAATATCCACTTTCCCAGCGGTGCTTGTACAATTGGGGCATGCTCCTCTCGAGAGTCCATAAATCAAATTAGCAAGATATAAAATCAGCACCACAAATGCCCCGAGTGTCAGAATTCCTTGGGCAATTCTTTTTACAGTCACATAAACCCAATCCCTCCCCACCGGAATTTCAAAAGTAAAAAACATTTCTGGATGATCAGGGGGGGGCCGGGCCCCTAAAAAACACCCTGTGGTTATCCCCCGTTGGCAGGTGGTCAGGGCCTGTGCCCATCAAAACACCCATCTCCGCTGGCGGGTGGTCAAGGCCTGTGCCCATCAAAACACCCACTTGTTGATCCTCTGAATCATCAGGGTTAGAATCGTTTAGGTGCTCGTGACTGTGGTCTTTGTCAGCTTCAGCCTCAGTGGATTGGTCTCGTTGGCGACGACCTTCCATGTTAGCTCAGGACTGGCAGCTGCTTTTATTCTGGAGTGATGTATCCACGGGACCACCTCGGCAACTTTACTGCTGTAGGGGTTGATAACAGGACAAGATAAGGACCTCTCCATTTTGGACCCAGTGGATCATTTTTCCACTCTTTTACCCATACTGAGTCACCCGGACAGTACTTATACAGTGAAGGATACAGAAAATGCGGTATATTATCCCCCACCCAAGTATTTAACTTCTGCATTGATTTACCCAACATTATTACCTGATCATTTAGTTTAGTTTCTCCAATGCCCGAAGGTCCCCCTTAGTCCATTAATCAGAGGGGTTGGCCGTCCAAACATAAGTTCGTACGGACTTAGTTTCAATTGGGGGGTTGGTCTGCACCTAATGTGCAAGAGGACTATCGGCAGCAAGTCCAACCAGCCTAGTGACGTCTCTTGGCACAGTTTGGACATCAAAGTCTTTAGGGTACGGTTCATTCTTTCAACTTTTCCTGAACTTTGGGGCCTGTAGGCAGTATGTAGCTTCCAGGTGATGCCCAGTAGCCGGGCAAGTTGTTGCAAACAGTTCTGGATAAATACAGGGCCATTGTCCGACCCTATCTCGAGTGGAAGTCCGTAACGTGGTATTATTTCTTTCATCAGGCTCTTTACCACTTCTGTCGTCTTTTCAGTTCTTGTTGGGAAAGCTTCCACCCATCCTGTCAATGTGCACACCATCACTAGTAAATATTTGTATCCTTTGCAGGGTGGCAGCACTGTAAAGTCTATTTGTAATAATGCCATTGGAGATAGCCCGATTGGCTGTTTCCCTGGGGGTTGAGATGGGCCTGTTCTCGGGTTGTTTTTGGCACATGTTACACACTGCTGAGCTGTTGCTTTGCAGATTGCTGACAATCCTGGTACGTAGAAATGTGGCTCCAACTGTTGCTCCATCATTTCTCTCCCTCCATGGGTACTTGCGTGAAGTGCTCTTATGATTTCAGGAGCCAGTGTTGCTGGTAGGACCACTCGTCCATTTTCCATCTGGAACTATCCATCTTCTCCATATCCTCCGGGTTCTTCTGTCAGCCACTTCTTTTCTTTCTCTGAGTACACAGGTGTCCATTCGCTCAGTGGCGCCGGTAGAAGTGCAGCTACCACTGGTTTTGGTTTGTATCGTGCCAATTCTCCATGATTTCCCCAGATGAATTCTTCTTTTGGGAAATAGTATCGCCATGCGAAAAACAATAAATCTTGTCTGTCTTGTGAATCTCTTACTGCTGGTATGAAAAAGTTCATTGCACTTTTCTTCATTCTTGGCAGTCTGTTCTTGATAAGGATCTCCTTGAGGAAGAACCTCACCAGTGGGACTTGATATTCTTCTGCTCCCAATTCTCCCAGACTGTGCAGTATTCGTGTGATTCGTAGATTATTGTGAGGATTGATTGTCAAATTTTCAAAACGTGACGCGAAATTTTCTGCTCGTTCAACTTCAGTTGTTTTTTTATCTTCCTCCTCCCCCATTATTTTTACGCCGAAGAATTTCAGCATCATTTTGTAAACTCTTCTCAATCTTTGCTGAACTTCTGAGGTGTTGATCATTAGGCGTGTCTCTTGCGGATTTAGGGGAGTAGAATAGAAATTTCGGCCTTGTGTCCGAGTTGGGAAAAGCCATTGGATATAATCATGATTGAGTTCTAATAGTTCAAATCATCTTGCCATTTGTGCAGTATTATTTCAATGAACTCGCCGTGGGGTTCAAACTTTTTCAAATTCATGTAGAACTCGTAATTTGGCATTGTAGGTTGAGGCTCTTGCTTGCAGATCAGTACTTTAGCTTGATCTTCTGTTGGCGGTGGCGGTTTCGCAGCTGCTTTTGCGGCCTGGTCCGCGCGTCTGTTGCCTTTTGGAATTTCATCACGGCCTTTTTGGTGGCCTCGACAGTGCATGATGCTGACAGCACTTGGTTTCCACACTGCTTCCAGGAGGGCCGTGATTTCTGCAGCATATTTAATCTGTGTCCTGAAGACGTGAGTAGACCTCTTTCTTTGTAGAGTGCACCATGTGCATGGACTGTCATGAAGGCGTACTTGGAATCTGTGTAGATATTTACTCTTTTGCCTTCAGAAATTTCAAGGGCTCTGGTTAAAGCTGTTATTTCAGCTAGTTGTGCAGATGTATGGCCTGGCAGTGGCTTTGCTTCAATAATTTCTTCTGTTGAGACTACTGCATAGCCGGAGACTTTCTTCCCATCATCCATGTAGCTGCTACCATCAGTGAATAGCTGTAGATCGTATTTGTCTAGGGGTACGTCTTTCAAATCTGGCCTGCTACTGAACACTTCTTCCATGACCTGGAGGCATTCATGATCTGGATCCTCTTCACAGTCAGGCAGTAAAGTAGCAGGGTTTAAGGTAGCGATGAGGTCCAAATGAACCCGTGGATTTTTACACATCATGGCTTGGTACTTCGTCATCCGGCTGTTGCTGAACCAGTAACCTCCTTTGACATCCAGCAGAGCCTTGACAGCATGGGGCACCTTGACATGAAGAACTTGTCCAAGGGTCAGCTTGTCTGCTTCTGCTATCAGCATTGCGGTGGCAGCCACTGCTTTCAGGCATGGGGGTAGGCCGCAGGCCACAGGGTCGAGTTGCTTGGAGAGGTAGGCCACAGGCCTCAGCCATGAGCCAAAGGTCTGGACCAATACTCCTGTTGCCGTTTGGTTATGTTCATGTACGAACAGCTGGAAAGGCTTGCTATGATCTGGCAGACCCAGCGCAGGAGCTTCCATCAGCAGAGTCTTTAATTTCAGGAACGCTGCTGTTTGCTCTTCTTCCCAATGAAAGGGGTCTAGTTCTCCCCCCTTGGTGGCTTGATGAAGCGGCTTGGCAATGTCTGCGAAGTTGGGGATCCACAGGCGGCAGAAGCCTGCAGCTCCCAGGAACTCACGGACTTGTCTCCTGGTCTTTGGCTGGGGTATGCGGCACACCGCTTCTTTTCTTTCTGCCCCCAGTGCACGTTTGGTACCTGTTAACTGGAAACCCAGGTATTTTACACTCTGTTTACATATTTGTGCTTTTTTTTTAGAAACTCTGTAACCTGCTTGGCTTAGTAGATGTAGCAAAGCTTTTGTGGCGGATAAACAGTCTTTTTCTGTGGAGAGCCAGTAATAAATCATCAACATATTGGAGTAACACTACTTTGTCTGGCTGAGCATTGAAGGCGAGGAGATCTTGGCTGAGCGCGCACCCAAAAATCGTGGGCGAATTTTTGAAACCTTGAGGGAGGCGCGTCCACGTCATTTGATGACGCGCCCCCGTGGTAGACTCTTCCCATTGAAATACAAAAAGGGGCTGGCTTGCTGGAGCCAGGCGGATGCAAAAGAAAGCGTCTTTTAAATCAAACACTGTGTAATATTGTGTATCTCCGGGGATTAACGCCAACAAATTGTATGGATTAGGAACCACAGGGTGTAGTGTTACCGTGGCCTCGTTGACAGCTCGTAAATCTTGGACAGGGCGGTACTCTTGTGTGCCTTCTTTCAATACTGGCAATAGGGGTGTGTTCCATGGTGACACACAGAATTTTAATATGCCGTTATCTTTAAATCTCTGTAAATATATCTGTATATTCTGCTTGGCTTTCTGTGGGATATGATATTGTCTTAGAGCCACAGGCGTTGCGCCGGGTTTTAATTCCAAATATACCGGGGGTATGTTTATGGCAAGTCCTGGCGGATTTTCCTCGCGCCCACCCCAGGAATTTCGAGGAGTAGTGCATGCGGGTCCGGCGCGGCAGGCAGAGTAGGTGCCGTGCGCCATTCTTCTTCCCTTGGCATAACTACTGCAATTTTCACAGATTGTGGATTTGTGCGGACTGGCTGGATTATGCTGCCGAATAGAGCTGCCACTCTCAGGCAGGTCTAATTGAGCGTGACCCCCGGGAAGGAACGTAATTTGGGCTTGCAATTTGCAGAGGATATCCCGCCCCAGGAGTTGGATGGGACATTCGGGCATATACAAAAATTCATGTTCAACATTATGCCCACCCACACTACATTTTCTAGAAACAAGAAAAGGATATTTAGCAGACACTCCCATTGCTCCCATAATATCAACCTCATTTCCCATTGGGGGTGCAATTTGCTTTGTTACAACAGAATATTCGGCACCGGTATCAACCATAAAAACCTCTTCTTTATTTCCCACTCTCATTGTGACCGTGGGCTCGTGGCTACCGAGCGGGATGGGCCCAGGTCCTCGTCAATATACATCCTGCCCTTCAAATAACGTCCCCGCCAGTCCCACAAACCCCGCTCTGTTTTCTTCACTTCTTTCATACCTTCCGTCTGCTACCTGGCCATTAGGGGCTTGACCTCCCGCTTTAACACCCATAATTACAGCAGTTCTGTATGTCTGCAGATGGGCAACTCCTTCAACTGTATTGTACGGCCATTTAGGATCTGTTTTGGGGTAATGCTCCTCTGCCCATGCTTCTGGATGAGGCTTAGCATCTGCTACAGCTTGGGCGAGTAAAATCTTTCGCGCGCTACTATTTATCCGGGCTCTTTCCTCTGTAGTAAACATTGTCAACATTAATTGCTGACAATCTGCCCATGTGGGGTTATGTGTGAGCATAACTGACTCTATCATACTGGCCATTGCTGCGGGATTTGTGGAATACAGTGGTGTGTGTGTTTTCCAGTTAAAAAGATCTGTTGTCGTGAATGGGACATATGTGTATTGTATTGGCCCTGGATCCCCATTCGCTAAGGGGGGGCCTGGCACCTCCCGCAAAGGCAACTGCATAGCATTCTTGTAGGGATTGTGTTGGTACGGATCCCGGGGTTTATATATACTATTCGCTGCGCGTGTGGTAACTCCCTGGTTCTCATCCTCCTCTTTATCATCACCATTCCCGTGGGGCACTAATTTATATACGCTCCCATCGGGCATCTCAATCTTCTCTGGTGGAGCCTCTCTGTCCCCTCCACCCGCTGCGCCCTGCTCTTCTTCCTCAGTCACACGGGACGGAGTAGAGGGAGCTGACCGAGACCCAGCCGCTGCCTGCTCCCCCCTCTCCGCCCGCGCAATCGCGGCATTCAGAGCTTCCCTAGCTGCCCCATAACATGATGGGTAGGACGGGGGCAGATTATCACTCTCTTCCGGTTGATCTAGCACCGGTCTCTCTCTCTCTCTATTATTCTGGGGGTCCTGCTTCTTATTTCTCCCCGCTATCATTATGAAATGACTCTTATTTTTAATGCAATATCTCCATATATCTATATACGGGTATTGTTCAGGGTGTCCATACTGCTCTGTGACTTGGGAGTGTACCTTCTGTACCAACTCCGGGTCCATTGACCCCTGCTCTGGCCATCCTGGGACTAACATCGGCCACACAACTGTACATATTACTTTTAATTTTTCTTTTGTCAATTCTACACCATAATCATGGGTTTTATATAATGCATCGAAATTTCGCACCATATATTCTAGGGGCGTCTCCCCCTCCTTTACCTTCTTGGGCTTTGATGACCCGTTACCCATTGTTACTCCTGGACTTAGTACTTTTTGCAATACAGATATATTATTTCAACAACAGTTAAAATCTACAGTCTGATACTTCAATCAACAGTTCTTTCGTGTCTGGGACGCTTCCCCCTTCAGTAGCCGACTGCAGTCGCCTGAGCCGAAAACGTACGTCCGGGGTCCACTCTCGAATTTGCTTCCTCGCGGAGCGAGTAGGCGCACGTTCACTCACAGCACTCGAGTCAGTTCATTCACAGCACATTCCGTATCAGATACTTTCAGCACAATACAAAACATATAGCACTTCAACTCTTTCTATTAGCCGAGGGTTTATTCCCTCCTTTGTGGCTCCTTATACCCCGTAATTTGAACTCTAACTCTTGACTGCGTGTGACTATGTGCACCCCGTTCCTTGTCTACACTTCCGTCTGCAATTCCAATCTGCTTTACGGATAATCTATCTACTCAGCACCACTATCTCTGCAGCTATCGTTGGCTTCACTATAAGCCCTTGTCACTATACGACGTACACACTAGGCACTGACTTCAGGCTCTCAGCCCAGTCACAGAGAAAAACCCTCCTCCTTTCCCGTTTACCCACGTGGTGAAGCTCTATTTACAAACACTGACTACTGAAATGACTCATGCAACTCCACGTAGCTACCTTCTCCTCTCTTACAGAACTACCCTTTGATTGGCATTCAATTCCCCCGAATCCAGACGCCCGCTAGCCACTCTGGCTCCTTAGCAATGTCAGCGCTACCAGCGGCGGGCTAGATATGCCAATAGGATGGTGGCCATCGCATCCTCTTATCCGTCTATCGCAGTCGGACGTTTCCCTTAGATACCGGTATTTCCTTTAGACATACAAAACATAGAAGACACGTTACCTATCGCCGGCGCTGCTTGCTGTTTCCCCAGACTCGTTGGTGTCTGTCCCAGCTTCCCGGGCCGGGGGGGTCTGTTTGGGACGAGGTGAGGTCCACTGTACAGGAAATCCTGCTTGGCGCCTGCAGATGTCAGCTCACCTTCAACGGACGCCCCCAACCATCGGGATTCTCGTGCACCTGCAGTCAATATCGCCGCACTGTGTTCAGCAGCCGTTGCCTGTGTCTTGGCAAAAGGCCCGTTATCCCGGACGAGCCCCCAGGAAATGTAGCCGGAGTCAGACAGGTTCACTTCATTAACGGCGCCGGACCAGACACAAGCAAGGATTGTCCAAACACGAGTCTCTTCAGGAAAGGCAAGATTTTATTGTGTCGTCACACAAGTGCTCACACAGGATTGAATCTCTAAGAGTGAGCCCTGATTACACAGAGACATGAGGTTTTATGCCCCAAATACATAATTAGGTACATCCCCATTAGCCCACCTCCCTATGACACTCTATTCCACCCCACGTGGGTTAATACCTCCCATCATTAATTCGAACACAAAGAACATTCCACATATAACTATAAATTGATACACTTCTCGTTAGTTTGACAGTCTGTGATTTGTTTGTGCTGTCTTTCTCCGGGCAGTGCCTCCCTCCCTATCGGCTATGTTTATTCAGGTGGCCTGGGGCCTGGTCTTCTATGTTTTCTTTATTCTTCGGCACATCTCACTGACCTTGTCCCTGTCCCATTCATAAATCTTTCTGTCTTTCTGTGTCAAGAGCCGGCCGGATTCTGCCTGGTTTTATTGCTAGCTTTCTAATCTGCCACGCATTCTTGGAATTCTATGTAAACTCTTCTCTGCACATCTAGTAAAAATCTATTCTATTTACTGGTGAACCAATATTCTGCACAAGATGGCTGCCTGGTTCATAGTAGCACCCATCTTCCAGCCTAATTCTCCTTCACCTTAACACTAGCTTCAAGGGGACAGTATTTCTGAGTGAAATAATATCTCCCGGGTGGAAGCGCAGGCACCTTTGGAATAGCTTGTGCTTCCATGCAAGGTGAAAGCAAAGTTTCCTATACTAAGACTAGGAGAAGTTATTTTACAGTAACCTCA
This sequence comes from Leptobrachium leishanense, assembly GCA_009667805.1. Taxonomy (NCBI): domain Eukaryota; kingdom Metazoa; phylum Chordata; class Amphibia; order Anura; family Megophryidae; genus Leptobrachium; species Leptobrachium leishanense. The sequence goes on along the minus strand of CM019063.1, from coordinate 520,154,493 downwards.
CGCAGGGAAGTGTTACATGGGCTTGCGGCAAGAATGGAATAGAGATTCCTCTCGATAAGATAACTACAGGAGGCGCTATGTGTAATTATTATTATTATTATTATTCTTTATTTATAAAGCGCCAGCATATTCCGCAGCGCTGTACAATAAGCACAGTATAGACAGGGTTACAATACATTGAACAACATTTGACAAACAGTACAGGAGGAGATGAGGGCCCTATTCCCGTAGGAACTCACAATCTAGGAGGGTTGGGGTTGGAAACAGGAGGAGAGGACTGTAAGGTGAGAGTGATTGATATGTTATGTGTAACGACTCCTGTAGTTAACTTATCGACAAATATGGAATATGGTCCTAGATTAGCCACACGTCTATTCTGTTGTCTCAAGGGGCAGCCTACTCTTTTCAGACTGCCAGGACACCATCTTAATGGTGATTCATGGAGAGGAAGATTGAGAATGAGAATTCACACAAGAACTATGATAGTATTCGGGTGCTCCAGGACCCACTGAGGTCAGTCACAACAATCCCATGCAGTAGAGAAGGAGGGTAGCCGGCACACCGGTAAATGCGAAGTGGCTTTTATTGAAGAGGGATGTCACAACATTTTGGCCGACTAAGCAACCATTTTTCACGCTTTTTCAATATTTAAAAAGGTTGATTATTTGATTGAAATTTTGCGGCATTCATCTTGAATAAAAGACGCTTTGCGTTTACCAGTGTGCCGGGTACCCTCCTTCTCTACTGCATGGACACCATCTTAGACTACGTGGTGTTTACTCTTGACTGACAACCACCTCTATATGACTTGGAGGCCATGTTTGTTGACCGAGTTAGGCCCTGCTATGCCATTCTGTAGGACAGGTGGGTCCTCCAAAGTCTCAGAATGCAGGTGTCCTGTACGTGAAGAATTTAAAGAACCTACCTTCTCTACTGTGAGATTTGTGGACTGCACACTTCCATCCTTATTTGAAAGGACGGAGTCACATATACTCAATCTCTGTGGACATCTCTTCTGCCTTTTTGAGGTCTGTAGGCTTTGTCTGCTCAACCTATGTCTCAGAGACTGTGGCTGCTTCATGACTTCCTATCAACCTGAAGTAGGCTGAGATGTTCTGTCATTGGACACTTTTTCCTTGGATCCTCTTGTAGTTCCAGTGTCTTTACTAGTATTATGATTATTGCTTTTATTCTGTACAGAAAGGTTGTACCCATGATCACCCTTTGTTTCAGTTTGCAGCTTTTCGTTGCCTTTAAGACCTTAATTATGACGTAGTTCTTCTAACTTGAACAACCCACCCGATAGTGAGAAAAAAGAGGTTTGTGAGGGTCTTGAGGATGAGCAACACCACTAGTGGTCTGCTATACGGTGGGGCCCGCTAAAGGTCAACAACATCAATCCAGACGTGGACCCTTTGCTCGAGGTGCCTAGAGTAGTGCCAGCTATACTCTCCTGACGAGGCCTTATAAGGCCAAAACGATTGTTGGGGGTTGCTGCATCTCTCGTGCAGGGATGATGTCCTTGGCATTTCAGTACTGGCTGCCCTTTCTGGGTGATTGCGTCTGATTTGTATTTGGAGCAGTCGTCCCTGTAATGGCACAATCGAGCAAAATCCTAGTGAGACCTGAGCGGGCCCCACCATAGAACAGGCCACTAGTGCCTTTACTCATCCTTAATAGGGATGTGCGTTTCAGGTTTCGGAATTTCGGAATTTTCACGAAATTTCCCGATTCGTGTTTTCGGATGCGGACGATTTTCCGAATCGGATCGGACCCGAAAACCGACAGATCCGAAAAGTTTTCCGAGCCGAAACGAAAAATTTTCGGATTTTTCGAATGGACTTGAAATGTGTCAAATTGAAATTTATTTTTGCTCTATTCATGATTTCGGTTCCATTCGTGATTTCGGTTCCATTTCGGTAATTCTGGTATCGCTGATTCTGTAAATTTTGTATTTGTAATGCGTATCACTTGTTTTTGTTTCCAATGATCAGATAATTCTGTCGATACGATAATTCCTTCGTAATCGGGTCGGATCCGATTCGTCCGCGGGTCGCGCATGCGCGCGCGCGGATGTCGTAACTTTATTGAGCCAGTTTTTTGACAACTTTTTGGACAGGTCAAAAAATATTGTTGTTATTATTTATCATGGCTGCAAGAGACGAGTGCCATTCGGACACCTCCTCATCTTCTTGCACCCATGAGACACCACCCAGGAAGAAGCGGGCCAGCAACATGGCATTTGACGAGATGTTGGAGCTGGTCCGCATCTTTGATCGTAAAGATTACAACTGCCGTAAGGGCCCTTACGGTAGGAAGAATAATGCAAGAAAGGACCGTATCCTCGATAAGGTTCGCACCACCATCCTGGAGCTGTTCGGGAAGGACCGGACAAAGGACCAGCTACGAAAACGCTGGTCCGACCTCAAGATGCGCGAGGAGGAGCAGCTGAGGCACATCCGGCGTGTCATAGCCAAACGTAAGTGTCATGTTATATTGTAAAGTGCTGTGCAAACTGTTGGCGCTATATAAATCCTGTATAGTAATAATAATGTGCTTGCATGTGCTAATGTGCACAGAAATACGTTGATTTATCTAGTCCTTTTTTCATGCAATGTGATTGTGTATAGCTTTGCGTTTTCACGACTCGTCATACATGCATTTTTGCCATAGCTCTTCTTTTTTGTGATTTTACGTATTCGTGAAAATTGTGACATTTGATGTATGTAGATGAAATTACAATGCTGGATTTCTTTTGGCACTGTGTGTAGTCTGTAGTGTGCTGGGGGGGGTTGTTGTGATTGAGTGATGCATACGAGAAGACCCGCAGCTTGCCCAATATTGGCTCCCATCTGCGCATCAACAAAAATCTCTGCGTCTCTGCTAAGTGGTAGGATGGGACATGTAGTTCTTCTGAAAGTGCATCCAAACAGAGCCGCGTTCAATACATCCTCAGCAGCTGCTGAATTGTTGCAGCGCAGCAATTCAGTTTGCTGCAGCAGTGTCATTATTGAACGCTTTAGATGCAAATTTCAAAACAAAATGGCGGATTTCTGTTGTTTCTGCTATATCTACAGTTTTATTCGCAGAAACTGAAAGTGAAACTGAGGCTGAGGCCATCTATAAAATAAATAAAAGCAGTCGCACAATGCGTTTTGTACGCACACAACACAAATAATAGTTTTTATTGAATAAACGTAATGTTTACTTCTGAAAAAAATATATAATTGAAAGGTAATATATGTCTATGTGCAGAGGAAATAAATAAATATTTTGTGACTTTAGAACTATGAGATGGGAGTAGTGGTGGGTCAAGCTGGTAGTGCTAGTGGGTAGTGGAGGGGTGTCGGAATACGTTCGGCAATATATTGTATAGATATACCATTTTTTCCAGTCTGCATTATTTACGTGTTATTTTTTGGATTTGGCAGAAGACAGGAAGAAGGCAGCATCTGCCCCGGCAGGGACCAGTGCCCCAGTGGAGGAGGAGGAGCCACGGGCGACCACCAACGCTGGTATATACTGTTTTATTTTGCAACGACTTTTGGTCAAAAACAGAAACATTTTTTGTTTACTGTATTTTAATTTAATTTTTTTATGTATAGCACAAGAGGAGCAGGAGGAGGAAGAGGAGGAGCAGGAGGAGGGCGATGGAGAGAGGGAGCCGGAGCCGCAGCAGGAGGCCGCGAGTCCAGGTTTTTTTTTTACTGTTGTATTTTGCATCGACTTTTGTTCAAAAATAAATCAGTGTTGTTGTTTACTGTATTTTTTATTTCTTTAATTTCTTAGATATAGCACCGGATGAGATGCTGACGGTGGTGGTGGAGGAGGAGGAGTCGGAGGAGGAGTCGGAGCCTCAGGAGGCCGCCAGCACTGGTATATACTACTGTTATATTTTTTCAAGACTTTCAGTCAAAAATAGAAACCTGCTTTACTTACTGTATTTTCCTTCTTTCATTTATTGGATATATAGAAGGAGAAGCCAGACCGGACACGTCCAGCATTAGAATAATAAATCGGATGGCGATCGGCGAGCTACGCCTGGCTGTTACGACCATAGATTCCATCCAGGAACTGCTTCAGGAATTGCGGGAGCATATAAGCAATGCCGCTGACATCCTGGAGCGGCAGTGAGACCAGCCTCCTCCTCCCCTATGTTTGTGCCCCCGTTGGGCAGTTTGCCATCCTTGGCATGTTGTAAATAAATTTTCTATATTTTCCTGCTTGTGTGCGTTGCTTTTCCTTACTTAATAAGTTAATATGTATTGCTTGGTTTCCACACTATTAAAATTATATGTACATAAATTTATTGACATTTCTATGGACCCTTTGTCATAAATTTGTCAACATATTTGTGGCCATGAATGTGACTGTGCACATTCTACACTTCCTGCCTGGCCAAAAAATGTCACACACTAACACAACCTTGTTGTACTGCCTTGAGATTTGATTACCGACGTGGCCTGGTTTTGTTAAGCTTAGGCGATGTCACAACAACACGGATTTTTGTCCACAGTCACATTCATTGTATAACCAAGAATTTATCAAAAAATATTGATGGCAGCACTGCGTGAAGTCTTCTCCGACACAACCCAAAGATTCTTAGTGCGGCTCAGGTCTAGTTTATTTGTCCCTGTTTGCAGCATCACGCAACACCTCCTCCCAGCTATGAGCTCTCTCTCTCCCACCGCTGCCCGCTAAGACGCTGCCCGCCAACATGGTCACGTCTTTGCAGGAAGACAACAGTGTGGGGGAACGGCAGCTGCCGACAGTCCCAAGACCTCGTCACAATGACGTCAGTTCTGGAGTTAACCCCTAACTGCGACCAATGGTGGAGATAGGGGGTTCATTGGTTTGGTATCTTTGGATCGACCAGAGCATGGCCTTTCCAACAATACCAAACATGACAATGTTAAAAATTATAAAAAATTTAAATGTAAAAAAAAATAAACAGGTTTTTTGTTTTGTTTTGTTAATGCAGCAATATTGTTCCCATTTCAATTATAATGTGAACAATGATGCTGCACTAAGGATTTTTGTATGAGGTGCGTTTGTTAAAAATAGTGTAATTTTCACCCCAAAAAATATAACAAGTCCCCTTTTCAATTTTTTTTAACAAACGCAACTCATAAAATATAACCGCAAACACTCGCATGTTAAAATGTGAAAAAAATACTTTACACCTTGTAAAACAAACATTGAAAATTCTAATTTTATTGCATTTTTTGTTATAATATACAGACAGGACATGACGCATACATATGATAATGATATATTATGAATCATCTGCCGAGTCTGCCGGAAAGAAAGATATATAACATGTCTGGGTCATATTATAAAATAAGGCTTCAAAACGCGTTTAAACAAGAGGAGCGAAACTGTTAAAAATTAGCTCAGCAGCAGACCGCACACAGGCGTGAAGGGAAGCCGTGAAATGCCTCAGCAGCGAAAGGGTTAATTTTTTTTTGTCTGTTTTAAATCATTTTATTTATTTATTTATTTTTCGTTTCAGATCATTTTGATCAACTATTTTTCCGTTTTAAAACCTTTTTGTTCTGGTTTTTATTTTTAAAGTCAGACCATTCGGGTCAGTTTAGCATTTTTTAAATCGTTTTGTTCATTTTTTTTTTGTTCCTTGGCTTTCATACCATTTTTTTAATGTGATTAAATAAAGTTGTGAAATGTATATTCATAAGAAAAAAAGGATCTTTATTTAATTAAAAAAAAAACGATAGAATCGCCAGAATTATCGTATCGACAGAATGAATTATCGGATCCGAAAAACAAACCAAAAATTTATTATAAAAAAATATATAAAGTATAAAAAAGTGAACCATAGTAGTTTACATCAAAACGAATAGAGTTAGACAGCTTTGAAACGAGGAGAACAGACGTTCCGAAAAAATGAAAATTTCCGAAATCACGAAAAGTCGATACAAAAAACAAGCAAAGTGACACGAAAATACGAAAAATGGTCGATATTCCGAAAAAAAAATGTACACGAAAAACGAGTCGAGCCGAACCGAATCGAAACAGAAATCGGTCGAAACGAGCCGAATCGAAAAGTTTAAACATCCGAACAAATCGAACCGAATCGAACAGAAAAAAAAATCGGCGCACAAGCCTAATCCTTAAGACCAGGGATCTCAAACTCTGGCCCCACAGATGTTTCTTGCCTACAAATCCCAGAATTCTTTGAATGCAATAAATGGCCAGAGAATAATGGGAGGTGTAGTTCAGAAACATCTGGGGGGCCAGAGTTTGAGATCCCTGCTTAAGACCCTCCAAACCCATTTTTTCTCACTAACCCTGATATATTAAGGTCTACTGCAGATTTTTTTGTCCTTCTAGATTTTCCTTAATGACTGTTTTTTCATATTTATGGACTCATATTGTGTATGATTCAGGCTAGATAAAATGTGAATGTCTTCTCATTTTCCACCGTCTCCTGTCCCCCTTTTTTTTCTGCTCCCCATTTCCTCCCTGTATGTGACTTGCTGTTGTAATTTTCCCCTCTGCGTTGTTACTGTACACTGTATTGTCACTTTAAAAATAACATAAAACATCAATAAAAAAAAAATAGAGATTCCAAATTGGAAAAAAAAAAAAAAACACTCCTATTCAGCTATTTTTATGGCTCAGCTATTTTGGACACAAAACATGCGCTCCCTTCCCCTTTCTTCAAGTGTTCCTGGCAGAGTCAAAAAAACAACAAAAAAGAAACCAACAAAGTAACCTGACAGTACGGAATGACGATTTCCAGAGACTCGTCTTAGTCCCAGTGAATAGGCAGGTTCTGGGCGCGATTGAGCCAATTCTCTGAGAATCCAGGCAAACTGAAAGAACCGCGGACAGATACGATCGCTTATCCGTGACTTGCCATTTGGAGAAATGACCAAGGATTCACATTTTAGGGTAAAAAAGTGAAATTGAAAGGATTCCACAATAGCCACTTTTTTCCAGCTTAGACAGAGGCTAAATCCCTCTGATTATGCTTTATGATTGATTAGACAAACTTCTAAACCAGGCAAGTCACACTCTGATCCAGGGGCAGATCCAGACACAAGTTTCGGGAGGGGCACTCTACCAATTTTGGCTTAGAGCTGGTGTTGGTTTTGCAGTAACAGGCACAGTGCCCCAGATGGCAGGCTGCACTCATCACACTTACTCTCTCCAGAACATTGCCGCACAGGGCCTGTCCTCCTGCTGGTCAGGGGGCACCTGATAGACCCCGCACAGAAATGCTCCTCAGTTTGCATTCTGGCACATGTATATGTTATGTCACATCAGAATGCCATATCACAATATTTTTTTATTTTTTTTAAAAATTTCTGTTCAGATTTCAATGATTTTCACCATGTAAATTTATTTTCTCACATATTCCAAACCTTTGTGGTTATAAATTTGACAAGGTATCCCTTCTTTAAAAAAAAAAAAAAAAAACCTCCCTAAATGGAGAATTTGTTACTGCTTTTTTCCAAGGAAATGTGCAATTTTAACCAAAATTTGAAAAAAAATGCTCATGTATTTAGTTTTTTTCAATTTCTTTTTCTTGGAACATTTTACAAGGCCATGTTGGGTATCATTGGGAAGGCTGGACCCTGGCAACTGACCATGTGGGGTGTATGAAACAGAAATACATGGGGTTCCCTGTATCTCTTAATTACAGCTCGGGGGCAAATGCCCCCTATGCCCACTCTCTGGATATGCTAGTGCGCTTCGTCCCACCCCACAGCCAACGCGCGTCATTGGCTGCAGGGGGATGGCCTGAGTCCAGGCCGGCTCTCTTCAGCCAACAGCACGCAGTGCGTGCCGGCTGCTGGGAGGGGCCTATGTGGCCCATTGAAGACAGTGGGGCGTACCTGTACACCCTGCATCTTCCATGCCCACCCACCGCGAGGAGAGCATAGAATGTCCTACGACAGGAAAGGGTTAAAGGCACACTCTATCTCTTGACCACTTTATATTTATACAATGATTTGGATGTGAGAATTGATCCCCCCCTTCTAGCTTCCCCGATCTGGTTTTACCGCTGGGTGAAGTGGAGGAGTTTCCTCTACTCCACCCAGCATCACCAGCAGACGGGATTTTGAATTTCCCAGCTGTTGGTCACCAGATCGGTCACTAGTGATGCCAGCACTCTGTCTGAGACCAATCATGGTACCGATCACTCTCAAAGAGGCAGCCACTGGATCATGTGCGCAAGCGTGCAGTTCCGTTCCACTGGTCAAAATGGAAAAGCTTCAAGGACGTCCGGGTTTGGAAGTCCATGAGCCAAAGAGGAGCAGCAGTGTGCAGACAAGGGACAAAAGGTGAGTAAATTAACCTAAAAAGGCAGACTCTGCCCAATTATTTTGGGGCAAAAAAAAAGGAAACACTATTAATAGAGTGTCCCTTTAAGCACGCAGTGTATGGCAGGTTTTACCATGACTCTAAATTTCATATATACTGTATACGGTATATAATGTTAGGCTGGTAGATGAATGAAAAGTTGTACCTGGGTTCTAACTTCAAAGCATGAATTCTATATTAAACATAATTTATTCATAAAATTATGTTGTGCAAATCATAAAATAATCAAATTTCAGAGCATAATGATCCTCTTTTGGAAGAGTGGTGGTTGTGCCCTGATCACATGCTGCCTGTTTTTTTTTCGGGGGGGGGCTACCTTTCCTAAGGACTTTTTATTTAAATAATAAAATAGAGTTAGTTTATTTCCACTAGCCCTTGAAAAACACGTGATAAATTACACAGACCTGCCACAATACACATCTCCATTGGTGGAGAAGGAGGAGGAGAAGCGCCTTGCTCAGCAAGATCTCAATCTGTGCTCTGTGTATAATTAAACTCGACACATACCAAGGATGTATTGCGCTATGGTATGCTCTTGCCAAGCGCACCATGGTAATAATGTATGGAAAATATCCACAGCGATGCACTTTTCACATACAGGGTTATTCAGAGAGCACCGAAATGTCATGACATTTTGGTGCTCTCCCGTTCGCCGCACATCTGCGAGTTCAATTCGACAGCCGTGCGGTGAATTCAGGATTCACCGCAGGGTCCCCGAAGTGTGGCGGATCAACCAGACGAACGCATCCGCGAAACCGCCGCAAAATCGCCAAATTCATCCAACGATTCGTCTAACAGACCGCTGAAACGATGTGAAAAAAGTGGATTACCCACAGAACAAACCGCTGGAAAAAGCCAACAAGCCGCAGAACAGGGGTAACCCCCCCCCCAAAAAAAACCACCATGGCCCATATTACACAGTTGGTGCTAACTTAACCAGAGCTGTTGTAAACTGAAAACCTCCATAGACTATAATGGCTCTGGGAAGTTTACAACAGCTCTGGTTAAGTTAGTACGAACTATGTAATATGGCCCTATAACTTTTAAAAGGCGTTTTTATAAAAAGAAATACTGCATGAAAATGCTTGCAAATCAAATATAAGGACTGGTACAGAAAAAAAAAAGCCTCTAATGTCTCACTGGGCCACCTTGTCTTGCTCCCGACCGGGAATATTTCTCTCCGTTCAACCATTTCAGCCTGGGGCTCGCAGGGGAGAACTGGTGGCAAGTTGCTAAATTTTATGAAAAGTCCCATTACATTAAAAGCACATGAGATACCCAAACAGTCGATTGAATGGCCTCCCATTGGTGAACAGATACACAACGCGCTCAGTAAACCTAAAAGGTCAATAGCAGATAGATACATTGTGGGATACTCAGCATTTAAAGGGACACTCTACTCATCCTGACCAGTATATTGATCTAAAGAGGCCAAGATGTGAGGAGTGCCCGGTCACCAGATCGATCACTAGTGACGTCAGCATGCAAAGAGCATGCCGACATCACCCTCTCTGAAACCACCCGCTGTAGCGAGCGTTCTCACAGAGTTCTCAGAGATGGACCGGATCTGTACATGCAAGCAGCTACTGTTTTTTTTCTTCAGGCCGTGTTGTGTTCAGCGTTGCTGTCCTTGGTGTTGAAACCTATTTCAGCACAAAGGGACAGGAGGTTAACCCCCCCCCCCCGCAGCCTTCGGCAAGTTTTTTTTTATTTTTGCAGCTTCACCTGCGCTTGATGGGGGCTCTCCTTGGTGCTGAAACTTAGTTTCAGCACCAAAGACAGTTTTTTTTCTCCCCGCAGTGTTTTTTTTTTCCCGCAGCATTTTTTTTTCTCTTTTTCGTTCGGTGGCCTGTTCATTGGCCGACCTGGGTCGGCCACAGACGCTTCCAGTGGACGACCCTGATCGGTCGACAGCATTGTCCGTAGTCGGAAGACCATGTCGGTCTTCTGAGTTCTGTCTACAGTTCCAGTGTACGGCCAGCCGTAAGGTGATGATCTCCATTGAACTCCGATAGAATTTACAGAGAAAACAAGAGTAAAAACAAACCTAGACAACTTTGACTATAACTACTGTGGCAGCTACGGACGGTGAAATCTATGCTAAATGATTTTGGCAGAAGCTACATGGAAAGAACAGTGAAAACTATGGTTCCATAAATATTAGTCACCCAAGTCTCACCATAGTTGATCTAATGTAGGTCACTGAAGTAAATACACGGTAACGTCCATAAAACAACGGTGTTTAGCGAATAACCTCTTTATATGTTTCTCCCCGGGTGTATAACACAGGCGCAAAGCAATAAAACTCCCGGCAATGAAGCTCTAAACCAGGGATCTCAGACACTGGCTCCGCAGATGTTTCTGAACCAAAACTGGCACGATTCTCTGGCCATCTATTGTACTCAAAGAATTCTGGGAATTGTAGGCCATAAGCATCTGAGGGCTAGAGTCTAAGGTTCCTCCTCTAAACGATAATAAATTCTTTAAAGGGATACTTTATTAAAAAATAGAGCCTGCTTTTGTTAACCCTTAAATAAGCAGCATCTGCCCAATTCTTTTATTAATTAAAATTTATTTTTGGGTGATTTTGCTCACCTTTTGTCCCACGCCACTCACAGCTCCTCCTCGTCATTCAGGGACTTCTGAATCCAGAGGTCCCCATAGCATTGCTACGCAACTTGCACAGTGTAGGATCCATAATGTATTCGTCGCTCAGGACTAGCGCATTTTGCGTGTGCAGGTTCCGTAGCGCCTGCGCAGAACAACAGATCGGTCAGCTGCCTCTCAGCAAACGCACGCTTTTGCAGGCGTTCTCAGAGAGGGTGACCGATCTGATGACTGGCAAATTTTGTAGCGTAGGATCAGGAAATTGCGCATCGCTCGAGACTTGCACATTTTATGTACTCATGTTCTGTAGCGCCTGCCCAGAAAGATGGATCGGCTCTATCGCAGAGGGTCTCAGAGAGGGTGACCGATCTGGTGATGGTGACCAGCAGCTGGGAAGTTCAAAATCCCGGGCTGCTTTTGATGCTGGCTGGGTGAAGGAAACTCCTCCACTTCACCCAGCGATTACACCCAATCAGGGCTGCAGGGAGAAATGGGGGGCACTCCTCACATTCTGACCACTTTAAAACACTAAGGGTCATATTACGATGTTGGTGCTAACTTAACCAGAGCTGTTGTAAACTTCCCAGAGCCATTATAGCCTATGGAGGTTTTAAGTTTACAACAGCTCTGGTTAAGTTAGCACCAACTATGTAATATGACCCTAACAGGGTTATTCAAAGAGAATCGAAAAGTCACCGCACGTTCGGTGACTTTTCGTTCTCTTCAATTCGGCGCGATTTGACGATCCCATTTCGGCGACCCTGCGGTGTATTCAGCAAGCACCACAGAGCCGTCTTAGTGCAGGGAAAAGCCGCCGCAAACCCGACGAACACTCACCGCAAAACCCGGCGAGGGCACACCGAAACCCGCAAAAACATCTGGATTAAACCCGCCGAACACGCCAGAGAAATCTGAGCAACCGTCGATCACAGCGCAGAGCAGCCGCCAGAAAAAGCCGACACCGCAGACGAATGGAGTGAGGAAAAAAACAGTACGCTTGATTGTTTGAAAAGTGAAACGCTGTTTGCAAAGAAACTACTGAACGAAAATGTCTGAAATTTACATATAAGATCCAATGAATGATAATAAAAAGGGCTGTTACAGAAAAAAGAAAAAACGATTTAAAAAAAAAACGGAAAAAACATTTCGCAAAAAAAAACGAAAAATGTCTGAAAGATCCTAAAAAATCTATTAATAAAGAGACTTTTTACTGCAGAATAAAATAATAAACGGTTTATTAGATATTGAATTAAAACTGGAATATTTTTAACATTGAAGCCTATGGGATTCGCCTGAATAAACCTGTTGAATGAAACCACCGAATGGCAGGGCATTTTGGCAACGTTTCCCTGCTGTTCTGTGTTCTCTGAACAGCCGAAGCATTGCTTCTCTATGGGGATTCACTGCCCTCGAACAGGCACTGTATGTGCAGGCAATTCACCAACATTTGAATTTCAGCATTCGGTTACCTTTCGGCCAAAATTCGGATCTCTTAGAATGACCCTGTAAGGATCTGATTACAAGCATTGCGCTAAAATCAGGGACACTAACGGGGAAAACCTGTGCCTGCAGGTTTCTCCGTAGCATCCCCATTTTTGCTTTAGATTCCGAGGCAGGCGCCACTTCAGCACCTCGTCCCAGAACCATGCGCCATATAGGGTTCCCACCTGTCCGGTTTTGACCCGGACTGTCCGGTTTTGGGGTCATGTGTCCAGGTTTGACACCCTCTGCCACCCGGACACATGACACTGAGCCAGTACCGGCACCTCCGCCCCATACTTACATTTATGCGTGCCCCCATTGCCGCGATCCTCTCTTCCCCTATTCAGCCGAGACCGCACCGACCACTGTCAGTGATGCACAGGCGCAGCGGCTCACGTCACATTCTTGTGCGTGCGGGCCGGCTCCAGTCTGTCCCGACGAGAGAGAGGCGTGCTTGCCACCTGTGCTTCACTGGAACTGGTACCATCTTCGAATCGTGCCGGTGCTGCCTGCCTGTCCTGTCCAGACTAGTCTCCACCACCGAATCCGAGACCAACAACAGAAACTCTGTGAGTGAGCGCAGCCGCAGCATCAGCCATAATACCAGTCTGCCATGTGTATTACCTATGTGCCAGCCATAATACCAGTCTGCCATGCGTACTACCTATGTGCCAGCCATAATACCAGCCTGCCATACATACCACGTGCCATAATGTATACGCTACAAAGAAAATGGCCGCCCGAACCCTACACTAGAGTGTTCGGGTTTGGCTTGAAGGAAAGGTGGCAACCCTAGCTCCATACCCTTAGTGATAATTGCGGTAGCACGTCCGTGCCGCCACGAGTATCACCTCCTGGAGTCCACATAGGACAAGGGTTCCACTTACGGGCCGAAAGCCCTGCGCGATCTCGCTCTCGTGAATCAGCGCCTGCCCCGTAATATGGAGCTAAAACGGGGGCAGCTAAGGATTAATCTGCAGGTGGAGGTTTTCCTCCTTAGCGTCGCCGTTTTAGAAGGCACAATGTAATAGTGCCCTCAGTGTTTTATATGTCATTTCTACATTTTTGTTTTTAGAGAAACTGCCTTTGTGTGTCTCACCCTCAATACAGCTATCTGCCATTTGCCATCTGAATAGCTGGATGACAAATAAAGACCTCTCGATGGCCGTGACTGCCGATTCGTCATATGTCACATTAATAACCCCATAAAATCACACGTATCTCTAGTCCATCGCCTCGATACCCTCAGCAGCGCATTAACGATTTTTGTCGTTTGTTTTTACCCAAGATTTAAAGGTTAAGATATAGTTTAGTGGTTCTTTAGAAGGCAATCTCGCTGTCACTTGTATCAGCTCTGAGTGGAACACGTAGAGGCCAAATTCCTGCTTTATCTGGTGTCTCTCCTCATACCAGAGCCATGAGTGCAGGGGTAATCTCTAAAAATAGCCTGAGATAGACAAAAGTCTGTCACCTCAAGAGACAGGCCGTTAAAGATGGCTCTGAGGCAACCGCTAAGCCTCCGCTCAGTTCACTTAGGCTGGGTTCACACCCGGGCGTAGCGCTGCGTCGCGCAATGCGCGCATTTTTTTACGCGCGTTCGCGCATACCAAAAAAACGCGCGTTGCAGCGCGTTCGCGGCTATGATATGGCCGCGAATGCGCTGCTGTATGCCCGAAAAGAAGCTCCCGAACTTCTTTTTGCGTTGGCCGTTTTAACGCGCGTTCCTGCGCGCTGTAAAACGCTTAGGTCTGAATGGGTCCCATAGCAAAGCATGGGATTTCCCCGTTCCTGCGTTTTAAAGCGCGCACGAACGCGCGTTAAAACGGCTAGGTGTGAACCCAGCCTTAGTGAGCAGAAACACAGCACCGGCCCTTATTCCAGCTCAGCCGGGAACAGCAGGTCACAAATTCAAAAATTAGTGGCTCCCTACTCCCGAATCAATTATTTTAGGAGCTATTAATGCAAACTGGAAACAGCGCTTTTTATGCAGCAAAATTATCACTTTGCCCGAATTTCAGGGTACGGGGGTTGCCCGGGAGGTGGTATAGCGGGCGAGGTGAAACCAGGTAGGGCTGAAACAACTAATCGATTAATCGACAACTAATCGATGATTAAAATAGTTGTCAACTATTCCCATAAGAAATCTATGGATCACTGATCCAAAAATTCAAGTGAGGAAAAGTGCAGAAGAATAAATAAAATATAAAAAATACAAATTTTATTGACATAAAGACATAATGCATCAAAGAGGGGAAAAAAACAGTGCAATATATATATATACAATGCACAAGGCCTGAGTACAAAGACAAGTAAATAAAAACCTACATCAATCTGGAAGCAACCAATGAATTAACACCCTGCTAGGTTAGTAACATCCTATTGAAAGTCAGGGGAAATTCCAGAAAATTATGTATGCCTGTCTAGCAGTGGCGTCACTAGGGTTGGTGTCACCCGGCGCGGTAACTTATGGTGTCACCCCCCCCCCTCCACGAGTTTTACAGATTTTTTTTAACTACTCTTACTCCTAAATCAGTACTCCCATATAACACTGAATGCTCATACACACACAGCGCACATTACTGTGAGGTTTATTGCTGTGGAGCTCTCTCATATGCTCACACAAATTTTTGCCAACTGCCAGCAAGTATGGTGCCTGTTTGAAGGCAGTGAAAGCACACATGGATATATATTGCCCCCAGCAGCTCTGGATATATTGCCCCCAGCAGCTCACCCATGGATATATATTGCCCCCAGCTCACATATGGATATATTGCCCCAGCTCACAATTATATATTGCCCCCAGCAGCTCACCCATGGATATATATTGCCCTAGCTCACATATGGATATATTGCGCCTCATCTCACATATGAATATATTGCCCCCAGACCAGCTCACACATGGATATTGCCCCAGCTCTCATGGATATTGCCCCAGCTCTCATGTATATGCCCCCAGCACACATGGATACTGCCCCAGCTCACATGGATATGCCCCGGCTCACATGGATATGCCCCAGCTCTCTAGGATATGCCCCAGCAGCTCTCATGGATATGCCCCAGCAGCTTTCATGGATATGCCCCAGCAGCTCTCATGGATATGCCCCAGCAGCTCTCATGGATATGTCCCAGCAGCTCTCATGGATATGCCCCAGCAGCTCTCATGGATATGCCCCAGGAGCTCTCATGGATAAGCCCCAGCAGCTCTCATGGATATGCCCCAGCAGCTCTCATGGACATTGCCCCCAGCTCATGGATATGCCCCAGGAGCTCTCATGGATATGCCCAAGGAGCTTTCATGGATATGCCCCAGCTCCTCTCATGGATATGCCTCAGCTCCTCTCATGGATATTGCCCCAGCTGCTCTTATGGATATTGCCCCAGCTCCTCTCATGGATATTGCCCCAGCTCCACTCATGGATATTGCCCCAACAGCTCTCATGGATATTGACCCAGCTCCTCTCATGGATATTGACCCAGCTCCTCTCATGGATATTGCCCCAGCTCCTCTCATGGATATAATGCCCCAGCAGCTCTCATGGATATACTGCCCCAGCTCCTCTCATGGATATACTGCCCCAGCAGCTCTCATGGATATTGCCCCAGCTCCTCTCATGGATATACTGCCCCAGCTCCTCTCATGGATAATGCCCCAGCTGCTCTCATAGATATATTGCCCCAGCTCCTCTCATGGATATGCCCCAGCTCCTCTCATTGATACTGCCCCAGCTCCTCTCATGGATATTGCCCCAGCTCCTCTCATGGATATTGCCCCAGCAGCTCTCATTGATACTCCCCCCAGGCCCCAGCTCACCTCCTGCGACCGCGTGTTCGGCTCCCTCTGAACGTCTGGCGGCATGGAGCTTGGGCGCTCACCTGGGGAAGCCACGTGACCAGCCGCGATCTCGGCTGGTGACGTGGATCCCCCAGGCGAGCGCCGAAGCTCCATAGCTTCAGACGCTCGCAGGGAGCCGAACACTGCGTCACAGGGTGAGACACCCGCCCTTACGGCGGGTGTCACCTGGTGCGGGCTGCACCCCCCGCCCCCACGTTGCGACGCCAGTGCTGTCTAGGGACCAACAGTGGTAAGTTACAATTTGCATGAGCCGATAGTCTGAATTAGCACAACATGGCGTCCCTGAGGTGTTCTTCGCAACTCTGGTCCCCCTGCATTTCATTCCCGAGCCTGACTTCATTGACGAGGGTACTATGCTAATTTTTGGGCATCTGCCTGACGGGGATCTATCCCATTTGGGTGCTTTATATCCATATTAAGGGGACCTATTTGTGCCTTTGTTTTTAGCCTGCCTGGGTTGACTGTCCCATCGAGCCACTGCTGCAGGTTGTCTGTGAACACTATTTTGACGTTTCATCGCCAGTTACTGCCCTTGCCTTGTTGTGCTAATTCAGACAATCGGCTCGTGCAAATTGTAACTTACTTATGTGCATTTATGATTATGCAGGACTCTTTAAGCTTCTACATTTCTCTTTCTACCATTGAGTTTGTATTTATTTTCATTGTTCTATATCCTGTTGGTCCCTAGACAGGCATACATCATTTTCTGGAATTTCCCCTGACTTTCAATAGAATGTTATATTAACCTAGCAGGGTGTTAATTCATTGGTTGTTTCCAGATTGATGTAGGTTTTTATTTATTTGTCTGTGTGCTCAGGCCTTGTGCATTGTATATATATATTTTTTTTTGCACTGTTTTTTCCCCCTCTTTGATGCATTATGTCTTTATGTCAATAAAATTTGTATTTTTTATTTATTCTTCTGCACTTTTCCTCACTTGAATTTTTGGATCAGTGATCCATAGATTTCTTATTACTCGCAAGGGGTAAGCCCTGCAAGTGTCAGGTGAGGCACTCCCAGTACTCATTGGTTAATACTTGATGTTCTCCTGTTTTTCCCCACTGAGCTGGGTGGGGTTTGTGTTTGTGTTCAACTATTCCCACTATCGATTAATCGGTGTCGATTAATCGTCCTGTGTACAGCACACACTGTTTAGAGTCAGACTGAGTTAAACGTAAATAACCTCCACTTCGGAGCTGATTGCAGAAAACGTGCTGCGACTCTACTAGGTATGATTTAGTTCTAGGGTTATGTCAGACACAACCAGTTTGTTTTTATTATGTTTACAACAGTAGCAGAACTATAACACAAACAATAGGATACTGCCATTGGGTGAAGGAGCTGTATGCCTGTGTTTTATCCTTACTTGAAGCTGGAGTCCTGTGCCACCACTCCACTCTCCCTGCCACACCCTCTTTGGTCAGGAACTGCCATTCCCTCCCTTTGGTCTGGTCCCTTTCCCCAAACTCACTCCCACACTCAGATCCGGTCTTTTGTCCATACCCACTCCCTCTCTCATTCAGGTCAAGTAATTTGAGCAAAGTCACTCCCTTCCACCTACAGTCCCTCCTCCCACTGTTTGTTCATAAAATTATTAAAAAGGGACACTCTACGCACCCTGACCACTTTAGCTTATTAACCCCAATTTCATGCTGACATCATCATCTCTATCCAAGTGCTTGTAGCCGCGTTCATTTGAGAAAGCAAACAGGGGCTTAAGATGCTCATACAGCATCAACTCATCCCTCTGGCCAAGCACTCGCATACCTTGTGTGAAAAGTACACAAGATACGCAATTTGCGTATGTACGTACGAAAGTTACGTACACTAGGCAAATTGCTTATGAAAAAAAGGGGGAGGGGTTGTGGTTATTTACATTAAATTCCTTTAAAGTAAACAAAAAAAATTCTAATTCTTTTTATCCGGTGAATCAATTAATCAAAATAATAATCGGCCAACTAATCGATTATGAGAATAATCGTTAGTTGCAGCAGCCCTAGAACCAGGTGGAGCACCACACCTTGTAGTGACCAGAAGTGAGGAGAGATGGGGCTAAGCAGAGGAATAGACATTGGACAGGCTGAGGTCTGAGAAGGCGGCTGACGGAAAAAAGGGAGTAAACAGATCCGAGGTCGGGGCAAATGACCAGTCTTTAAATGGGTCCGAGTTGGTACACTGGGGAGGTCCAAACAAGTTAAACACGGTAAGGGCAAAAGAGGTGTTACTGCTTCAAAACTAGAGGACTGACAGAGGGGTCAAGATGCCGTTTATAAGTAGGAGCCCTAAAGGTTACTCCTACACTTTGGAAGATGTCATTCCATCGGCGAGACTTGCGTGCCTACCACCATATTGTAGGTGGTAGTCTACGCTCTCTGCCATCTTGGGGCCTAGCATGGACCTGAAGCTTCGTGCTTCTCCCGGCTCCATTGGGAGCACAAGAAAAGGCAGATCAGGGACTTGGATGGCGTCGGCCATGACACTTCGCTCGCCAGCAGGTGGCCGAGGGCAGTCTGGAAGGTCACACTGGGATGGCTGGCAGGTGATATGTAGGTCCAACCTAGCGTCCTAACACCGCAAGGCGCCTTGACAACCATACACATAGTACATCACTCTGAGTTTTATTGCTGTGGAGCTCTGTGATATGCTCATACACACTACACATTACTGTGAGGTTTATTGTTGTGGAGCTCTGTGATTCACTCATACACACGGTGCATTACTGTAAGTTTAATTGCTGTGGAGCTCTGTGATATGCTCATACACAGCACAATACTATGAATTTTATTGATGGATAGTGCTGTGATACGCCCATACACAATGCACATTACTGTGAGTTTTAATGCTGTGGATCTTTGTTATACACTCATACACACCACACATTACTGTGGGTTTTATTGCTGTGGAGCTCTGTGATACGCTCAAACACACAGCGCATTACTGAGTTTTATTGCTGTGCAGCTCTGTAATACGCTCATACACACCGCACATTACTGTGAGTTTTATTGCTGTGGAGCTCTGTGATACGCTCATACACACTGCACATTACTGTGAGTTTTATTGCTGTGGGGCTCTGTGATACACTTATACACACTGCACATTACTGTGAGTTTTATTGCTGTGGTGCTCTGTGATACGCTCATACACACTGCACATTACTGTGAGTTTTATTGCTGTGGGGCTCTGTGATACGCTCATACACACAGCGCATTACTGAGTTTTATTGCTGTGCAGCTCTGTAATACGCTCATACACACCGCACATTACTGTGAGTTTTATTGCTGTGGAGCTCTGTGATACGCTCATACACACTGCACATTACTGTGAGTTTTATTGCTGTGGGGCTCTGTGATACGCTCATACACACTGCACATTACTGTGAGTTTTATTACTGTGGATTCTATGATACGCTCAAACACACTGCACATTACTGAGTTTTATTACTGTGGAGCTCTGGGATACGCTCATACACAGCGCACATTACTGAGTTTTTATTGCTGTGGAGTTATTATGGCTTCTATCACCCGCACTCACTCTGTTACAAAATAAACTACAATCTATCACCAAAATCTTCGACTGGTAAGCCTCTCTTTTTTTTCTTCAAAATGCCTAATTATCACACTATGCTGTTCTGCCCAGAATAAATATGGCCGCCACACACCTACTTCCGGTCACCTGGTCCCGCGTCCAACGATATAGCGTGACGTCAGCACCAAACCTCGTTTTGGTTAGTCCGTGGAGGGGGTGGGAGGGAAGCAAAGTGAGTAGGAGACGCCGAGTTGGCCATTGTAACATGGCGTCGGAGGGTGCCATCATCCCGCAGCTAGTGGAGGGTGTAACACAGAGCAGCCCCTCTGCCAGTTGTAGCGAGCCCATGGCGGGGGATGACACTAGTAGTAAAGCACACACCACCACCAGCATCCCCTGCCCGAAAGGTGAGTTGGAGTGAGCCCTAGCAGGTAGATTCCCCCGAGCCCAGCACATGCCCCTCGCCAGCCAGCCAGGGGCCCGCGGGAGGCCACAGGAGGCTCCTGGGTAAATGGGAAGCTCCTGGGGCCTCGAGGTATGTGCCTATGACAGGATGGGGGGCACACACAGGCCTTCTGTACCCACAGGAGGGGGATGGGAGGCGTGCAGAGCAACAGATCAGCTGGACATCCGGGTTCTGCAGCAGGCCTCACCCCGGCCCAGCAAGCACAGGGCGGCTGGCCATTACTTATAGCTGTGTGTATGACAGAGCTGCACACGCCAATAATCCGTTACAGCCAGGCTTTACCAATGTGTGCACACGGCTGCCCATACTCCTCCCCCCCCCCATTTATATAATGGTTTTCTAGCTTTTAAAGTCTGCCTTTTATATCACCTGCTAAACTTAAACCAAATATGCTTCACCTGTTTATTAACATCCGGGGATTTAAACCTAGATTAAATGATTTATACATAGACTAACACCCCCTACTTTTTCCAGATCCTCTGTGTTCACCTGGACACATAATTTATTCATGCTGATGGGCAGTGCATGAGAAATGCCACCCCGCACCGTGTGTAATCCATACACTGCCGGAAAGGAATCCCAGGTGACCTGCCACCATTTCCTTCCTGCAGCATGTGAATTATATGTATTGCAGGGCAGCACTTTTCCCTGCATGATATAGTAGTGTATAGGAAAACCTCACGACCCTGAATTCCTACCCAAGAAAAGCCCTGTATCCTGGATTACATCAGTAGCGGTGTCTGTCCTCTTATCCGTTTCATCTGTAAATAACCCCCCCCCCTTCCCGTTTGGCCATGTGGGTGCAATGAAAAGGGTCGCCAACAGATCGGCTGTGTTTTCCTGGTCATGTATTACTCTGTGATGCACAGGAAAAGTGCTGCCCTTCAGCATGTATAATTCATATGCTGCGGTAATCAAGGCAGGTCACCTGGGATTCCTCTTTTAAATGCTTACCTGCGGCGTATGGATTCTACATGCTTCCGGGTGGCACTTTTCACGCACCACTCATCAGCATGAATAAATCAGGCGCCCAGGAATACAGGGTCGATCTGGCAACCCTAGATTTGAGCTCCTTGAAACACCGCAGTGACTGGTAACCCTCTGGTGTTCCAGAACTACATGTCCCATGATGCTCAGTGAGCTGCCATCGCTCTTGCTGCATCTCTGGTATAAAGGCTCGCCGTCACTTGTTTGTGCTGTGTAGAAGCACCTCTTGGTTCACGAATACCTAAAATTGGTGGAGCCATGAGCCCCGCCTTGATGCTTTGGATCTACAATATCCCTCAAGTCCCAGTGGGCAATAATGGGAAATGTAGTTTCCAAAAATCTGGATTGGCCAAAGCTGCTGACCACTGGTCTAGCGCCTGAGGTCCAGGTGGCCGTAGCTTATTTTCTGCAGATGGCGTGGTCGCCCAACTTCTCATTTATTTTCTTCTCAACTTCGTGCCTTGTTATTTGGGGTGTCCTGGGGGCCTCCGTGTATACGGCCCCCCCCCCTACGTCAGTGTGTGAGTTTTTGTTACAGGCACCGGGTCCTCATTCATTCGCGCTTGTGGATGATCCTGCAATGAGAACGTACTCGGCAACCTCAGAGTCCTGTCAATCACGCTCCAGCTTCTTTACACCGTCCAATGGAAGGCCCCCAGCAATGTTTCCACCCAGACTTTCCCCAACGAAGGCCTTTGATTGGGACAGAGAAATAAAGCCACGGTGTGATTGACACAACTCGACACTGCCGAACGCGTTATTCCCATTGTCTGTGATCATCAGGCTTATGATGGGGTCTGTGCGCATCCAGTCGTGTCGTGGACAGCATGCGATTGACAAGTATAGCACGTATGTAGCGTGGAGCTGGAATCCCAGGACTGCGTGTGAGTATATCGGGAGCCGCGAGTCACGTCGAGATCGTAAGACGTGGACTCTGTCTCCCAAAGACGTGACTGTGAGCCCCTTTCTTCCCTCTCTCCTATTAAAACACAGGACCTAATAAAACCGATGGCTTCCTGTCAGTGTTTAGTGAACTATTGTGTAAAAGCACTAAATCTTAGAGTTGGGTACTTTGCATTTTATACACTCTTTGTATCTCCTTACACACTCTACTTTATACACTCAGGTCATATTGGGAAGGCGCCACCTACAGGACGACTGTGGGAAAAGTTGACTTTAATAAGTCACTGCTGTGAAAAATAGAATTAAGAACAAAAAACGTCTTGGCAGGGCTGCCATTAGCAATCTTTGGGCCCCTTGCTGAACCGCTGGTTGGGGCTCCCCTGACTTAATTATGCAAATTAACAATAAAACATTTTGCCTCCTCCTCCTTACTGTATTTTGCAGGGAGAGGGCTAAATCCCTGGCGGTCCAGCAAGGGGATAAAAAGTGTTACCTGGTGGGAGTGGGTTCAGTGTCGGAATGCTCTTACCAGCTGATGGTGCCACGGCCCACCAGGAGATGTCATACAGGTCTATTCACTAAAGGTGAACAATCTAGATGGAATAGCAGATTTGGAAAGTGAGATAAATGGGAGAATTTTTCTGGTTTGGCTATTTTGACCTCGAATTTTCGCTTCTCCAGTCATTCTCCGGAGTTTCACCTTTAGTGAATAGACCTGTTGGGATGGTATTGAGGGGCCCTTAAAGGAACACTCTGCCGAAAAGTAGAATGTCTTTTCACAGCCCTTAATACAGTGGGGCAAAAAAAGTATTTAGTCAGCCACCAATTGTGCGGGTTCTCCCACTTAAAAAGATGAGCGAGGCCTGTAATTGTCATCATAGGTAACTTCAACTATGAGAGACAAAAAAATCCAGAAAATCACATTGTCTTTTTTTTAAAGAATTTATTTGCAAATTATGGTGGAAAATAAGTATTTGGTCAATATCAAAAGTCCATCTCAATACTTTGTTATATATCCTTTGTTGGCAATGACAGGAGGTCAAACGTTTTCTGTAAGTCTTCACAAGGTTTTCACACACTGTTGCTGGTATTTTTGCCCATTCCTCCATGCAGATCTCCTCTAGAGAAGTGACGTTTTGGGGCTGTCGCTGGGCAACACGGACCTTCAACTCCCTCCAAAGGTTTTCTATGGGGTTGAGATCTGGAGACTGGCTAGGCCACTCCAGGACCTTAATATGCTTCTTACGAAGCCACTCCTTCGTTGCCCGGGTGGTGTGTTTGGGATCATTGTCCTGCTGAAAGACCCAGCCACGTTTCATCTTCAATGCCCTTGCTGATGGAGGTTTTCACTCAAAATCTCACGATACATGGCCCCATTCATTCTTCCCTTTACACGGATCAGTCGTCCTGGTCCCTTTGCAGAAAAACAGCCCCAAAGCATGATGTTTCTGCCACCATGCTTCACACTAGGTATGGTGTTCTTTTTGATGCAACTCAGCATGCTCTCTCCTCCAAACTCGAGTTGAGTTTTTACCAAAAAGTTCTACTTTGGGAGAATGTCATATGTCAGATGAAACCAATCTTCTTCTGGATCATCCAAATGCTCTCTAGCAAACTTCAGACGGCCCGGACATGTACTGGCTTAAGCAGGGGGACACATCTGGCACTGTAGGATTTGAGTCCCTGGCGGTGTAGTGTGTTACTGATGGTAGCCTTTGTTACTTTGGTCCCAGCTCTCTGCAGGTCATTCACTAGGTCCCCCCGTGTGGTTCTGGGATTTTTGCTCACCGTTCTTGTGATCATTTTGACCCCACGGGGTGAGATCTTGCGTGGAGCCCCAGATCGATGGAGATTATCAGTGGTCTTGTAGGTCTTCCGTTTTCTAATGATTGCTCCCACAGTTGATTTCTTCACACCAAGCTGCTGCCTATTGCAGATTCAGTCTTCCCAGCCTGGTGCAGGTCTACAATTCTGTTTCTGGTGTCCTTCGACAGCTCTTTAGTCTTGACCATAGTGGAGTTTGGAGTGTGTCTGTTTGAGGTTGTGGACAGGTGTCTTTTATACTGATAACAAGTTCAAACAGGTGCCATTCATACAGGTAACGAGTGGAGGACAGAGGAGCCTCTGATAGAACACGTTACAGGTCTGTGAGAGCCAGAAATCTTGCTTGTTTGTACTGTAGGCGACCTAATACTTATTTTCCACCATAATTTGCAAATAAATTCTTTAAAAATCAGACAATGTGATTTTCTGGATTTTTTTTTTTTGTCTCATAGTTGAAGTTACCTAATGATGACGATTACAGGCCTCGCTCATCTTTTTAAGTGGGAGAACCCGCCCAATTGGTGGCTGACTAAATACTTTTTTGCCCACTGTATATTGGGTAGAGGCTGCTGACATACATGATGCTCAGCTACTCGTTAGGTTGTCAGAGCCTCATGGGAAATGTAGTTCCAAATCATAACCGTCAGGGTTGCTGACAAAAAGAAGCATAGGCTAATATTTAGTCAAGGTTTTTCCTCATGCAGTCGCTGAGCCGACACAAGTAAAACCCTCAAATGTTAAACTCGGTTCTACAGGTTAAAGGGGCACTTTGGCAGCGATGCAAGATTAAACCTGATAAAATTAAGCAATTCTTTTCATGTGGCATTTTTTGGCAGCATATTCTCTAGTTATCCAGACATGCCTTCCTACTTTTCGAAATGTGTGCATGTATAATATCTCTAACAGACTAACCTCCTCCATTCATTACTGTGAACGAAGATGCCTTGTGTTGTCATAAAAAATCATGAATGAAGCAGAATCATGAATGCCTCCCCCCGACTTCTTATCGTACGATGGTATCTTCATTTCTGGATGCTCACGATTTAAAGGCGTGGTGCACGGACCTCCGCTCCATGCCAAGCAAAAGCCGCCCCTCAAACACAACATATACCACGTGTATAAAACGAGGCATTCCTAGCACAGACAAATAGCTACTCAGAAATAAAACACTATATACACAAGAAAAAGTAATTTTATGCAAGTCTATTTACTCCCTTTCTATCCTGTTTTTGTGCTCTCCTTGTCCACAGCTTATATCCCTATATACTCAGTATCTCTTATCCTACTTTAACCTTATGTCCTCAAACAACTCCTAAAATACGGTCGAGGGCCTTTCCTCTGACTCTAAAGGTATTTTTCGCCATAATGTTTTAACGTCTTGGCATTTAACACCCAATATCTTTCACCCTATCTCCGTTCACCGTTGATGTCATGGTCTCCTCACACCATCATACGTCCTCACCATCGAGCTATTTTGCCTAATCCCCCCTTCACCACAAGGTCTTTCTCCTCATCTCCTTCGCCGCCAAGGTCTTTGAGACCATCGCCTTAAAATCCAACTTGATTTATTTACACTTATTTCGCCTCCAGTATCTTTCTGACATCTCTTAGCCAAATAATTTTCGCTTCCTCCCATTATCCAAAGTATTTCCCGTCTACCCGTCTCGTTTCACCCCAGTTATCTTTCTCACAATCTCCAGTCTAGCGATGTTCTTGCCATGTCTTGTCCATCACAAGGTGTTTCTCACCTTTTTCTCTTTCTCTTTAAATCATTTTTTGGGAAAGTACAGTCGAGATCCCTGTCAGCCTCGATTTTATTTGCAAAATCGAGGGAATGGCTCTATTCTGAAGGGAATAGCTTGTTATCGTCCTCGCCCCAAGCCTTTTTCACCATCTACCTTTTCACCATGGTGATTCTCCTCCCCATCTTTCACTTTCAATGTCTTGCTGCTTTACCACAAAAATCATCCTAATTTCTTACCACTTCTAGTTACCCCCATGTATTTACCATTTCTTCTGACACAACGGCCCGTCTCGCCATCTACCCTCAAACGGAAAGTGCTTTTTCCCTTCATATTCCCTTGATATTCTCTCTTTCTATATCTTGACTCCCTCTGGAAGGTTTTTCTCACCATGTCCCTAATGTTCTTTTCATATCCCATCACTCCCAAGGGTATTGTACTGATCTGACTACACCCAGGTATATCTCACAATCTTCTTTGACCCTAAACTCTTTTTACCATCTCCCTTCTCTTCCATGGGCTTTCCTGCAATATAAGGGGTTATTCACAAAGCTCTGAACGGTGAATTTCACCCTACGGTACAATTTCGGGCAATTTGTCTATTCACAAAGCTGTCAATTATCCAAATACTGGCGAAATATGGTGCGGTTCGGCGGCAGCAAAATTGATCCATAGAGAAGTAATGGTCCGTCTATTCACAGAACGCCGAACTGCACCGAAGTGACGGCAAAATTACCAGATTTTTCGGTGATTCAGTTTGACAGGTTTATACAGGAGAATAACATAAGTTTCAATGTTAAAACCTAATTTTTATATTTTAAAAAGTTTATTCTTTAATTTTAACAAAAAGCCTTATTTTTTTTAGAACACCTTTTTTGTGTTTTTCATACAAAATTTTTGTTTCCCAATTTTTCTTAAAGGGATACTCTAGGCAACATGACCACCTAAGTATGCCCTCTTCTTTGCTCCCCCCCTCCCTCCGCTCAGCCGATCGGCTGAAACAGCTGAGAGACGCGGAGGACTTTACTCCACCCTCCCAGCTGTCAGTCAGCAGAGCGGGATTTGTATTTCCCGCTTCTGCCGACTATTGCCGAGTAGGAGACGTCTCCAACTTGCCGCAGTAGCTGGCGGCAGCGGCTGTGATTAGTGTTGCGCGCATCCTCTTGCGCGTAACACTAATCAAAGAAGAGAGGAAGCCTGCTGATTGGCTGGTTTACGTGAGAGGTGCGCATGCGTGCTTCTCAAGTAAACCATTAGCCAAGTTGAAGAGTTACCACGACGGGAGCGGAAGAGGAGGGAGGTGAGTATATATTATTAAAAAAAAAAACGCCGTTGGAAACAAGTGGTTTTTAGGGTATCGCATAAAAAAAAAAATACTGAATAACTAGGTAGGGCAAATAGGTTTCTCATAATGTAAAAAAGGGGGGTGATTTTTAGCCTAGAGTGTTCCTTTAAAGCTTTTTTTTATTCTGTAACAGACGTTTTTATTATTTTTTAAATTACCTTTTTATTATTTAGACACCTTTTTTTTTTAATAAATTTTTATTGATTTAAACACCTATTAGGAGAATTCGTTGTTTTTTGCAGTTTGGATTTTACCAAGGCCACTTTGGTGCTCTTTGGCGACGTTCTTCAACATTTTCATGAGGCTTTGGCGCACCATGGTGACCCTACAGTGAATAGTGAATTCACCCTAGTTTCACTAAAATGGAATTGCCAAAGCGAAAAGCACTGAAGTTTCGGTGCATTGTGAATAACCCCTTTACTTTCACCCTTATTGTCTTAGCATTTCCCCTCGCCTTAAATGTTATTTTTCCTTTTACCATGAAGGTCTTTCTATACATCTCCTCTTCTCAAGGTCTTTCTAGTGATTGCACATCACCAAACTTTTTCTTTTATCACCCTTTCCAAATTCCGTCTCTGTTAAGAAATTTCTCAGCAACTTCCCACACACACGCAGGGTCTTTCTCATATCCCTTTCCCTCAAGGTCTTTCAGGTCTATTCAGAGAAAGGTGAAAACCAGGAGATGAGAACAATCTAGACCAAATAGCCGATTTGGAAAGTGAGATAAATGGGAGATTTTTTCTGGTGTTCACCTAGAATTTTCACTTCTCCAGTCATTCTCCTGAGGGTCACCTTTCTTTGAATAGACCTGGTTATCTTTTTTCACCCTTAATGTCTTTCCATCGCTCTTCACCATCTCACCCCCAGGTCTGTCTCTCTTCTAACTCAAGTTCTCTCATGCCATCTTTATTTTCAAAGGCATAGATCACCATCTTTCACCAAAAAGCTGGGTTTTTCTCAACAATTTCCTATCCTCTAAGGTTTTTACCCTCTCCTCTCATTTTCTGGACTTTCTCACTGTCTTTTGTTTTCTTCATTTATCCTCAAGGTCTTTCTATCCCCTTCTGCGCTTTTATCTTGCCTCTTCTCATGCCCAAACTTGTTCTCTCAATTTTCCTTAATCTCCCTCCATATATATCACTATCTTCTTTCATCCCAAAGCAAGGTCAACATTTCCCCTAGGACAAAGGTCATTTTCACCAAACTTCTGTTACCCCATCATATTTTTTTAACCTATGCTCCTTACTGCCAAGGGCTTTCTTGCCATGTCTTCCTACCATACCTCCTCACCCCCAGCTTGCTCTTTCCATACTATCTCACCACAAAGTTTGTTATCATAATCCTTCAACCCTAGGTATTTCTCTGAATCATCCTTTACCTGCAAGGTCTTTCTATCTGCTTCCCGCTAAACTCGTTATCGTAATCTGTATCCACCCCAAAGGTTTTTATCAGCATCTTTGTTCCACCCCCATGCAAAGACTATTTTTTGCCCTATATACCAAGGTATTTCTCACGTTATCTGGTCACTTTAGTGTGTATCTCATATTTTTTTTGCTTCCCCAATGTCTTCCCATTATCTCCCTTGTACCCTGAGTTTTGTTGTCTCGCCATCTCCCTTTGCTCTAATGTCTTTCTCACACTCCTCCTTCACACCTAAGGTAATCCTCCCCTCTTTCTGCCTTCTCTCCCTTCACCCTCTACCACAATGTTTTGCTCTTCATCTTCCCTCTTACCTCTAGCAAGAAGTTTCTCTCCTATCCTCCCCGACCCAGAGACCTTTAATCCCATCTTGTTTAACCATCTCCCTTCATGACCTTGGCTTTCTCACTCTCGCCTCACTATTAAAGGTCTTTCCCACCCAACACTCCACACTCCATGGTATTTCTCATCATCTCTCCTCACCCGAATGTCTTTCTCAATCTCTTTAAGGTGTTTATTTCCTCTCACCTTTAATGTCTTACTATCACACGTCATCCAAAGGTCTTTATCACATCTCTCCAAAATCTTTATCGCCATCTCTCCTCACCTTCCAAGATCTTTCTCGCCATATCTCCTCACCTTCAAGATCTTTATCGCCATCTCTCTTCTCCCCCCCAAGATCTTTATCGCCATCTCTCTTCTCCCCCAAGATCTTTGTCGTCATCTCTCCTCGCCCCCGAGAGCTTTGTCTCATCTTTCCTCGCCGCCGAGATCTTTGTCGCCATCTCTCCTCGCCGCCGAGATCTTTGTCGCCATCTCTCCTCGCCCCCAAGATCTTTGTCGTCATCTCTCCTCGCCCCCAAGATCTTTGTCGCCATCTCTCCTCGCCCCAAGATCTTTGTCGCCATCTCTCCTCGCCCCCAAGATCTTTGTCGCCATCTCTCTTCTCCCCCCCAAGATCTTTGTCGCCATCTCTCCTCGCCCCCAAGATCTTTGTCGCCTTCTCTCCTCGCCCCCAAGATCTTGTCGCCATCTCTCTCGCCCCCAAGATCTTTGTCGCCATCTCTCCTCGCCCCCAAGATCTTTGTCGCCATCTCTCCTCGCCCCCAAGATCTTTGTCGCCATCTCTCCTCGCCCCCAAGATCTTTGTCGCCATCTCTCCTCGCCCCCAAGATCTTTGTCGCCATCTCTCCTCGCCCCCAAGATCTTTGTCGCCATCTCTCCTCGCCCCCAAGATCTTTGTCGCCATCTCTCCTCGCCCCCAAGATCTTTGTCGCCATCTCTCCTCGCCCCCAAGATCTTTGTCGCCATCTCTCCTCGCCCCCAAGATCTTTGTCGCCATCTCTCCTCGCCCCCAAGATCTTTGTCGCCATCTCTCTCCTCGCCCCCAAGATCTTTGTCGCCATCTCTCCTCGCCCCCAAGATCTTTGTCGCCATCTCTCCTCGCCCCCAAGATCTTTGTCGCCATCTCTCCTCGCCCCCGAATTTTCATCTTTTTTCATTCTGATGTAAGGTTTAAGTCAACCTTTCCCATAGCACCAAGGTCTGGAAGTCTTTTATTACCAATGCCCCTCTCAACCTCTCTTCACTCCCTAGGCTTTTTACCATCTTTCACACCTAAGGTCTAGCTTTCTTCATCCCAAAGGCCTATATGCTCATCTTTCTTCACTCA
This sequence comes from Leptobrachium leishanense, assembly GCA_009667805.1. Lineage (NCBI taxonomy): Eukaryota > Metazoa > Chordata > Amphibia > Anura > Megophryidae > Leptobrachium > Leptobrachium leishanense. Next base: position 520,124,316 of record CM019063.1, on the reverse strand, counting down.
CATACTGTAGATTCGAAGTCATATCTAAACTTAACCATTGCTCTGATAAATTTACCACAGCCATTAAAGTCCATGGAGTTTTAAGTAAGTTTAGCAGAGCTTTTGGTTAAATATATACCTAACTGTAATCAAGCCCAAGCTCTTTCTCCAGTCATCTCAGTCAAAGTCTTATATGTATTCTGTTGCCTCACCGCAAGCGTTTTTTCACCATCTCCTAGAGCAAACGATTAAAGTGACCAAGATTCACAGCTTTATTTTATTTATACATTATACTAACATGCCAAAATCTCAAAGCCTCAACAAAGTGTTTTTTTATTTTCAAGTATTTTACCAGGAAGGATACATTGAGCTTTCTCTCGTTTTCAAGTATGTCCTGGGTGGCGAGTATGTACCGTTAGGTGTCTTGCCCAAGGACACTTACTGGAGAGGTGCTCTTGCCGGGATTCAAACCTGTGTCTCCACAGTCTCTCTCCACGGTTATAGAGCAGTGATGTTACCTCTACTCCACCCAGCCGGCGCTGTGCACATAACCATAATAAAGTGAGATTGTCATTGAAAAAATTAGCTCTTTATTAGGGATGTTTCGATCGCCCTATGTAAGATGCCGATCTGTGTTGTGCAGTTTTCGGTCGATACAGTTCCGTTCCAATCGTGCTCGACGTACACGCTAGGCTGCTAAATAAAGCCGGGATCTTGGTGTTGGTATCTTGGTACTGAAAGCTGTGCAGGGTGTAATCTCCGCGTAGCCTTCGCCAATCTCTGTAAACGCCGCCCATATTCTCCACACGGAGTGACATACCACCTCCAGCTGGGAGACTCATAGCCTGGAATGTCACAGATTCGGGGATCGAATTGGCTTCAAAAACCGATCCCTGAAAAATGGCTTAATCTAGTCCCGATTTTAGGGATCGGATCGGAACATCCCTGCTTTCTAATAAATTATCCTATTATGTCACAAATATATAACTAATAATTTAGGTCTTTGATCTATGTGAATGTTTAATGAGATACTAAATATTAATGAGGTATCCGTCCTTGGTCACAGAAACGAGGGGGAGGGTCTCTATCTTGCACTCTGTAGGTCCGGGTTTTGAAACTACATAGAATTCCCAGAATTCTTTGAATACAATGCATGGCCAGAGAATCGTGGTTGGCTCTTGGTACAGGGGATGTATACAATGATCTAAGCTACTCCACAAATATATGGGAGCCTGGGTTGCTCATACAGTACAGGGCTGGTCTATAGCGGCCATGGAGTAAAGTAGAGCTCCCGGGCCATTTTAGGACACAATACCATGTGTTTTTATCAAAGAGTTATGCACCCCTATTGTTTAAATCTTGTAAAAAGTGAGACACAGGAGTGTACGATTGTTACGACCCAGATTGGTTGGAATTTTTCAGCCACTTTCTGGCAAGTATGAAACAAAAACAGTCTTCAAAAGACCAGGCTTTTTAATTTTTAGTACCGTTGCTTTAAAGATCTTGGTACCACTTGTGTCTTACAACTGGACCCTGGTGCCTAATGTCTGGCTCAATGCAGGCACTTCTGCCAGTGCGTGAAGCTGCTGACCACGTGCATTGCACTAGGGTGACAGTGGTGCACTCTATGTCCTCATGGTATTGTGGTGTCACCGCCATGCTTGTCTACAGGCATTACTAACAATCGTACATCCATAGATTTGTGGAAGGTGCTGCTAGTCCTATTAGGCCAGGTAAGGGAACGCCTCTTGACCGCTAAAATGTGTAGCGTTCGTCTCGGCTTCTCAGGGATGAGTTATACGTGTGTTTTGACTCTGCTCCCCGAGTTAGTTGTGCTGACGTGTAACGGAGATGCTCCAGGCATGCGTATGTATGGAGGACGGGCGATGTCTGCTTTCTTCCTTTTCGTTTATGCACAGGAACATTCAGCATCATGACATGGCGTCAATGGGAACTGTGCGCCGAGCCATTGCTTCACCTTAAAATTTAAACATTTATGTTCCATAAATCTCTATTTCCTAACTTCGGTTGGTTTTTAGGTTGTGTAGTTTTATGTTACCGCTCCTCAACCTGAACTTTTCCATGTGTCCCTGTGCTTAAAGGGCCGCTACCACCATCTAATGCAATGTCCCTATTGTGTTTATTTTGTGTTGCTGATATCTTACATATGCTTTGTTCTTCTCTTGTTTAGTTAAGAAAATATTTTCCTCTATTTGTGTCACAGGGTTGCCTCCATTTTGTGATATTTTGTCTTGTAAACGCCCCCCCCCAGTAGCTTTCCATCACTTGCTCCTCACTGTGTGGCTTTGGTCATAGAATGGGTCAATCACCGACTCACATAATTGTATTGTGTGGGATGTATTCAAAGGACATCACCAGGGGATAGATTAGAAGACTTTTAAGCTCCCTGTCTTGGCTCATTCAACTGTCATCTCTTTATCTGGAGTAGCCTGGAGAAGCCAACGCACCTCCTGCTGCTTTAACTGTTAAATACTGTATGAGATAAAGCACAGCGATTTTAAAGCAAAACGTTTGCACATATTTTGGTAAATGTTGCATCATGGGAAAAATCTTCAAAATGGAAACAGGAGATAAAAAACTAACTTTATTTTTCCTTATTACATACAATTACTTCAAAGAGCTGACGTCAGGATGTTTGGACATGATCACGAAGACCGTGAATTATTTGTGTGAAACGCATGGGTGCAGCATTTGGTTTTGTTTGGAATTGTGTGCATGACATACCAGTGTGTGCAAATGCAGGGATGTACTGGAATGCTGTATTAATGCGCGTGCATTTTTGTGTTGCGTGTATTAATGGGCTCATGAATTTGTGTGGTGGGTCAGGATGCTGGTATACAGGGTGAAACCCCAAAAATTAGAATATCGTGCAAAAGTTCATTTATTTCAGTAATGCAACTTAAAAGGTGAAACTAATATATGAGACTCATTACATGCAAAGCAAGATAGTTCAAGCCGTGATTTGTCATAATTGTGATGATTACAGCTCATGAAAACCCCAAATCCACAATCTCAGAAAATTAGAATATTGTGAAAAGGTGCAATATATTCTAGGCTCAAAGTGTCCCACTCTAATCAGCTAATTAAGCCATAACACCTGCAAAGGGTTCCTGAGCCTTTAAATGGTCTCTCAGTCTGGTTCAGTAGGAATCACAATCATGGGCAAGATTGCTGACCTGACAGTTGTGCAGAAAACCATCATTGACACCCTCCATAAGAAGGGAAAGCCTCAAAAGGTCATTGCAAAAGAAGTTGGATGTTCCCAAAGTGCTGTATTAAAGCACATTAATAGAAAGTTATGTGGAAGGGAAAAGTGTGGAGGAAAAAGGTGCACAAGCAGCAGGGATGACCGCAGCCTGGAGAGGATTGTCAGGAAAAGGCCATTCAAAAGTGTTGGGGACTTTCACAAGGAATGGACTGTGGCTGGAGTCAGTGCATCAAGAGCCACCACACACAGACGGATCCTGGACATGGGTTTCAAATGTCATATTCCTCTTGTCATGTTGCTCCTGAACAACAAACAACGTCTTGAAGCGTCTTACCTGGGCTAAAGAAAAACAGACCTGGTCTGTTGCTCAGTGGTCCAAAGTCCTCTTTTCTGATGAGAGCAATTTTTGCATCTCATTTGGAAACCAAGGACCCAGAGTATGGAGGAAGAATGGAGAGGCACACACTGCAAGATGCTTGAAGTCCAGTGTGAAGTTTCCACAGCTGTGATTTTGGGAGCCATGTCATCTGCTGGTGTTGGTCCACTGTGCTTCATTAGTCCAGGGTCAACGCAGCCGTCTACCAGGAGATTTTGGAGCACTTCATGCTTCCTTCCGCAGACGAGCTTTATGGGGATGCTGACTTCATTTTCCAGCAGGACTTTGTACCTGCCCACACTGCCATAAGCACCAAAACCTGGTTCAATGACCATGGGTTACTGTGCTTGATTGGCCAGCAAACTCGCCTGACCTGAACCTAATAGAGAATCTATGGGGCATTGCCAAGAGAAATATGAGAGACATGAGACCGAACAATGCAGAAGAGCTGAAGGCCACTATTGAAGCATCCTGGTCTTCTAGAACACCTCAGCAGTGCCACAGGCTGATAGCTTCCATGCCACATTGCCTCATTGAGGCAGTAATTGCTGCAAAAGGGGCCCAAACCAAGTACTGAGTACATATACATGCTTATACTTTTCAGAGGTCCCATATTGTTCTATGTACAATCCTTGTTTTATTGATTGCATGTAATATTCTAATTTTCTGAGATTTGTGGATTTGGGGTTTTCATGAGCTGTAAGCCATAATCATCACAATTATGACAAAACACGGCTTGAACTGAGTCTCATATATTAGTTTCACCTTTTAAGTTGCATTACTGAAATAAATGCACTTTCGCACGATATTCTAATTTTTGGAGTTTCACCTGTATATGGCCTTCTTTTCCCCTCTGTCTTAATGGTCCACCCACCTTTCTGCTTTCTAATTTCCATGTTTTGGCAGAGGGCCGCTGCATGAAGCTGTGTTTCTGCAAACTCTGGTCGGCAAATCGTCCTCTCTGCTCGCCCAGGGGAAGGTATCTCCAGATATCATTAGGGACAGAGACGCAGTGATCGATATTTGCTTTGTGTCGGTCCTTGTCCCCCCGACAGTGGAGCTTATGGTAAAGTTGCTGGTGACTTTCACGTCTGGTATCTTGCCCCTATTCACAATAAAACTGTTTGTGGCTGGTAGATGAGCAGCACTGCCGGTGTGTCTCATCCCCGGCATCAGGGAGCTGCACTCTCAGGCGAGTAATTAATCACCATGGTGCAGGTAGGGTTTTAATCTCAATCATGACACTTGCCGTTAGGAGTCCTTATACCTGCTTAGTGATATCCCCCTATGAATCTGTAATCGGCAACATTTATGTGACGGCTTGCGGTGTGCCTTGTGTTCCCCAAGAGTTCACTCAATGCCCAATGTGGCTCATTTAATGGCACTTAGCTCATTGAGCGGTGAGGAACATCCCATTATTGGAAGCTAATACCACCACAGAGCTCTCTGACCAGAACGAATAGGAGTTTATCCCTTGATCGGAAAGTCGTACGCAAATAAGAGTTTTTAGGACGACATTCAAGACCCTTTTCATCAAGGCTGTGATACACCATTAAATTGGCCTCAAAAATATAGAAAAATGCTACAAGGCAGTAATATTCCCTTTTGAGGCCGCCATTTTTTCTGGTTCCATGTTTGTAGTTTCTGATTATTCGCAAACCCCTATTAATCCCAAGAGAGAGAGGCTTTTGTGTGGTGTAGGGTTCAGCACAATTTCATTAATGAAAACACACAAATGAAACTGCAGAGCAATACACTGGAATTTCAGTTCCGCTTTAGTTGGTCGGGACTCTCCAAGTACCAGAACCCAAGGGGCCTTAGAGTGTCATCCTGGTCTGTGACCATTCGTCACCCAAACCTTAATTTTTTTTGACAAGTTGAAACATTGCCAAAGAAGATAAAGTGGTGTGCCAGTCCCCTCTTTTTGTCTGTAAGCCGCTGAATGTTGCCTCATAGGGTTCGTGTTGACACGAGTTGTCCTTTTTTCCATTAATGGACACCTATTTCTTTGGGAGAGTGGTGCTCTTCTTGTGGCTCTATCATGGTCCGTATGACCATACGGTCCGTTAGGGCTGTGCAATATTGACAAAATAATCATATTGCGATTTCTTCAGTGAATATTGCGATTGCGATTTTATTTGCGATTTAGCCAATTGTTTTTGCTTTTTCAAACATGGATATACTGCCCCGGCACATGGATATACTGCCCCGGCACATGGATATACTGCCCCGGCACATGGATATATTGCCCCGGCACATGGATATACTGCCCCGGCACATGGATATATTGCCCCAGCACATGGATATACTGCCCCAGCACATGGATATACTGCCCCAGCCTCTTTGCTCCGCGTGTTCGGCTCCCTGTGAGCTTCCGGCGGCATGGAGCTTGGGTGCTCGCCTGGGGGAACCACGTCACGGGCCGTGAGAACCCGGCTGTACACGTGGTTCCCCCTTCGAGCGCCCAAAGCTCCATGATGCCGTAAGCATACAGGGAGCCGAACACGTTAATTTCCGCAGCCCTATAATGAATAGATAAAATTGCAGCCTTATGCGATTTAGAAATTGCATGTGCTTAAATCGCGATTGTTTTGCGATTGCGATTAATTGCACAGCCCTACGGTCCGTATAGTCCGTCTTGGATGTCCGTCCTCCCTTTTGGCAGCTCCTTACTGGTACAGTTGTGTTAAAAATTATTCAACCCCCAATGCTGTAAAGGGTTTTAGGGAATTTAGTGTACATTTGTAATTGTATTCAGAATGAAATCCTACAAGGACTTTTTAAAGCAACATATGCAGCTAAAATTACATCAATTGGTTTTGTAATACAGTAGTAAATGTTTCTTTTGTGAATTCTTCATTGACACAATTATTCAACCCCTTAAAGACTACCACTCTGAAGAACAGAGGTTCATTCAAGTGTTTTCAATCAGGTATTGAAAACACCTGTGGATGTCACAGAGCAGCAATAAAGCACAATAAGCACCAATTAGGCAGCTTTAAAATGACTGTGATACTCAGCTCCTTCTAGACATTTACTGGTGTGGTTACAAACATGGTGAAGTCAAGAGAGTGGTCCAGGAAGACAAGAGAAGAGGTGATTACTCTTCACAGGAAGGGCAATGGCTATAAGAAGATTGCAAAAGATGTTAAACATACCAAGAGAGACCATAGGAAGCATCATTCGCAAATTCAAGGCAAAGGGCACTGTTGAAACGCTACCTGGTCGTGGCAGAAAGAAGATGCGGACTTCGACTGCTGTGCGCTACCTGAAGCGTAGAGTGGAGAAAAGTCCCTGTGTGACTGCTGAGGAACTGAGAAAAGATTTGTCAGATGTGGGTACTGAAGTTTCAGCTCAGACAATACGGCGCACACTACGTAATGAAGGCCTCCATGCCAGAACTCCCAGGCGCACCCCCTTGCTGTCTCCAAAGAATTAGAAGAGTCGACTGCAGTATGCCAAAAGTCATGTGGACAAACCACAGAAGTTTTGGATAGTGTTCTGTGGACTGATGAAACAAAATTAGAACTGTTTGGGCCCATGGATCAACGCTATGTTTGGAGGAGGAAGAACAAGGCCTATGAAGAAAAGAACACCTTCCCTACTGTGAAGCATGGCGGGGGGTCAATCATGCTTTGGGGCTGTTTTGCTTCTGCAGGTACAGGGAAGCTTCAGCGTGTGCAAGGTACCATGAATTCTCTTCAGTACCAGGAGATATTGGATGACAATGTGATGCAGTCCGTCACAAACCTGAGGCTTGGGAGACGTTGGACCTTTCAACAGGACAATGATCCCAAGCATACCTCCAAGTCCACTAGAGCATGGTTGCAGATTAAAGGCCACTCCAAAATGTTCCAGCCATCGCAGTCACCTGACTTAAATCCGATTGAGAACCTCTGGTGGGACTTAAAGAAAGCAGTTGCAGTGCGCAAGCCTAAGAATGTGACTGAACTGGAGGCTTTTGCCCATGACGAATGGGCGAAGATACCCGTAGATCGCTGCAAGACACTTGTGTCAAGCTATGCTTCACGTTTAAAAGCTGTTATAACTGTAAAAGGATGTTGTACTAAGTACTAAGATTGAATGTCACTTGGGGGTTGAATAAAACTGATAATGATGTGAGCACAGAAAAGACATTTGTGGTTATTTCATTATAAATGTTATGTTATATTTGTCTGACCTACACGTGCCTCTTTGATTTAATTGTAAGCAAGATGACTGAATGATCAAAATCAATGTCAAACTGGCCAAAACACTCAATTTCAGTGGGGGTTGAATAATTTTGAACACAACTGTATATGGGTCTCTTTTATTTGCCTCTGTACAATACACGTCTACCTTCATGTGCTCACATGTACATACACCCTGAACCTTTTGTATAAATAACAGACTGCCTTCATAGACACGCTAACGTTACTCGCTCCCAAGTTATAAAGGTTGCGACTAGATTAACCAACAAGGTGATTGATACAGACATGAACCCCATCATTATAGATCTTAAACAAATGAAGGAAAATTAATGAGAGTTTCAGGAAACGTACCTCCTTTTATGTTGCGCACATCCCATCACAGAATGTGTTGGAAGTAACCGCCATTTTTGTGTTATGTACAAGTCGACGCGTGTTGTTGCTAGCCCGTCTCAATCTTGCGTCATCAAAGTTTTCTAAGGTGTCAGTCGTGCAGGGCTTGTTACGGCTCACTCGTTGCTTCAGGTCGCTCCACAAAAAGCCGTCTGGGCTGGGAAGATCAGGACACCGGGGTGGCCACAGGTTTTTGGAAATGACAAAGGTCCTCAGTAAAACTCTGGATTGCAGCCATTGACCATCTTGATGGAAGTAACCACGTGCTCATCCAAAGAGTAAGCCTTTTTGTTCTGTGGGAGTGATATTCTTGTGGCTGGGCTGTTGTCGTGGCTGTGCTGCAACCTAACAGCCATTTCCAGCTTGTGCTGTAATGGAAGTACATTTAACATAAGTGGAGGTTTCATTTCCTGAAACTCTCATTAAATTCATTCCTTTATGATCTAAAATGAAAACGTTGAGCTTGGTTCTATGTGAATCAGCCTGTATTTATATTTATTTTTTTATTGATTTAAAGTGCACCGGATGTAAACCTTATTATTGGACACCCTGTATAAAGCGGTGTTCCTACTGCACTGGAAGACCTCATCTAGTGAAAATGTGGCTCCATAGGCAGCTGGTCTACACCAGATCCCTGGGCTAAGCCTTCTTTTACTTGTGGTTGGACAGTAAGAGAAAATGAACTAAACTGTGTACAATAGCTATACGGCACGTGCATGCGCAACGTTTCTTTTTTTATTTATACTTTTCTAGAAATCTATAAGGACACAGACTTGCACAGTGCCGACACATCCTGTCAATGGACGTTATAAGCATCTCTGCATGTGTTTGGTTCCCTCTCTCTGTCGTATATATATTTCAGCAGGAAGGTGCACACTACAGGGAGTCTTGTAAAATATTTTTTTATTATTTGGCACAATAAATTATTTTCCAAGAGTCCCTGGGGGCTCGCGCCTTCCTGGTGAACTATACGTTCCGGTGTCTGTTTGCACCGGAGCACTAAGAATGTCATAGTTCCTGACTGCGGGTCCCCTGGATGCTAAATATGTACAGTTGTGTTCAAAATTATTCAACCCCCACTGAAATTGAGTGTTTTGGCCAGTTTGACATTGATTTTGATCATTCAGTCATCTTGCTTACAATTAAATCAAAGAGGCACGTGTAGGTCAGACAAATATAACATAACATTTATAATGAGATAACCACAAATGTCTTTTCTGTGCTCACATCATTATCAGTTTTATTCAACCCCCAAGTGACCTTCAATCTTAGTACTTAGTACAACATCCTTTTACAGTTATAACAGCTTTTAAACGTGAAGCATAGCTTGACACAAGTGTCTTGCAGCGATCTACGGGTATCTTCGCCCATTCGTCATGGGCAAAAGCCTCCAGTTCAGTCACATTCTTAGGCTTGCGCACTACAACTGCTTTCTTTAAGTCCCACCAGAGGTTCTCAATCGGATTTAAGTCAGGTGACTGCGATGGCCACTCCAAAATGTTCCAGCCTTTAGGCTAGGGTCAAACGAAAGCATTTTTACACGCGAACGTAAAAAAGTGCGTCCGAATGAATTGACGTTTTTTTTCACGGAATTCGCGAAAACGGTCATACGATGCGCATTTTCGTGCGTGATTTTTTACGGATCGTCAATAAAACGCTTCTTGCGTCTGGACGTTATGTTGGCCGGACATTAGCAGCGTCTGACATCTCCTAATCACGCAAACACGCCGCTATGCCGCAGCTGCGCACTCTGTACGTCCGTACTAGCGGTTCGGCGTTCTTGAAAAAATGCGTTCGTTTTCCACTTGCGTTGCACGGCCGGACTTTCATGCGACCGTACTTCGTATATTGGCCGTCATTGCCCGTCATTTGCTGCTAGTGCGGCCGTAATTATGTGTGCCAGAACGCACGTTAAAAGTGCGCTGGTCTGACCCCAGCCTTAATCTGCAACCATGCTCTAGTGGACTTGGAGGTATGCTTGGGAACATTGTCCTGTTGAAAGGTCCAACATCTCCCAAGCCTCAGGTTTGTGACGGACTGCATCACATTGTCATCCAATATCTCCTGGTACTGAAGAGAATTCATGGTACCTTGCACACGCTGAAGCTTCCCTGTACCTGCAGAAGCAAAACAGCCCCAAAGCATGATTGACTCCCCGCCATGCTTCACAGTAGGCAAGGTGTTCTTTTCTTCATAGGCCTTGTTCTTCCTCCTTCAAACATAGCATTGATCCATGGGCCCAAACAGTTCTAATTTAGTTTCATCAGTCCACAGAACACTATCCCAAAACTTCTGTGGTTTGTCCACATGACTTTTGGCATACTGTAGTCGACTCTTCTTATTCTTTGGAGACAGCAAAGGGGTGCGCCTGGGAGTTCTTGCATGGAGGCCTTCATTACGCAGCGTGCACTGTATTGTCTGAGCTGAAACTTCAGTACCCACATCTGACAAATCTTTTCTCAGTTCCTCAGCAGTCACACGGGGACTTTTGTCCACTCTACGCTTCAGGTAGCGCACAGCAGTCGAAGTCCGCATCTTCTTTCTGCCACGACCAGGTAGCGTTTAAACAGTGCCCTTTGCCTTGAATTTGTGAATGATGCTTCCTATGGTCTCTCTTGGTATGTTTAACATCTTTTGCAATCTTCTTATAGCCATTGCCCTTCCTGTGAAGAGTAATCACCTCTTCTCTTGTCTTCCTGGACCATTCTCTTGACTTCACCATGTTTGTAACCACACCAGTAAATGTCTAGAAGGAGCTGAGTATCAGTCATTTTAAAGCTGCCTAATTGGTGCTTATTATGCTTTATTGCTGCTCCGTGACATCCACAGGTGTTTTCAATACCTGATTGAAAACACTTGAATGAACCTCTGTTCTTCAGAGTGGTAGTCTTTAAGGGGTTGAATAATTGTGTCAATGAAGAATTCACAAAAGAAACATTTACTATTGTATTACAAAACCAAATGATGTCATTTTAGTTGCATATGGTTCTTTAAAAAGTCCTTGTTGGATTTCATTCTGAATACAATTACAAATGTACACTAAATTCCCTAAAACCCTTTACAGCATTGGGGGTTGAATAATTTTGAACACGACTGTGTATATATATATATATATCAGTCAGGTCCATAAATATTGGGACATCGACACAATTCTAACATCTTTGGCTCTATATACCACCACAATGGAGTTGGAATGAAACAAACACAATGTGCTTTAACTGCAGACTGTCAGCTTTAATTTGAGGGTATGTACATCCAACTCAGGTGAACGGTGTAGGACTTACAGCAGTTTGCAGATGTGCCTCCCACTTCTTAAGGGACCAAAAGTAATGGGACAGAATAATAATCATAAATCAAACTTTCCCTTCTTAATACTTGGTTGCAAATCCTTTGCAGTCAATCACAGCCTGAAGTCTGGAACGCATAGACCTCACCAGACGCTGGGTTTCATCCCTGGTGATGCTCTGCCAGGCCTCTACTGCAACTGTCTTCCGTTCCTGCTTGTTCTTGGGGCATTTTCCCTTCAGTTTTGTCTTCAGCAAGTGAAATGCATGCTAAATGGGATTCGGGTCAGGTGATTGACTTGGCCATTGCATAACATTCCACTTCTGTCCCTTCAAAAACTCTTTGGTTGCTTTTGCAGTATGCTTTGGGTCATTGTCCATCTGCACTGTGAAGCGCCGTCCAATGAGTTCTGCAGCATTTGGCTGAATGTGAGCAGATAATATTGCCCGAAACACTTCAGAATTCATCCTGCTGCTTTTGTCAGCAGTCACATCATCAATAAATACAAGAGAACCAGTTCCATTGGCAGCCATACATGCCCACGCCATGACACTACCACCACCATGCTTCACTGATGAGGTGGTATGCTTAGGATCATGAGCAGTTCCTTTCCTTCTTCATACTCTTCTCTTCCCATCACTCTGGTACAAGTTGATCTTGGTCTCATCTGTCCATAGGATCTTGTTCCAGAACTGGGAAGGCTTTGTTAGGTGTTGTTTGGCAAACTCTAATCTGGCCTTCCTGTTTTTGAAGCTCACCAATGGTTTACATCTTGTGGTGAACCCTCTGTATTTACTCTGGTGAAGTCTTCTCTTGTTGACTTTGACACATACACCTACCTCCTGGAGAGTGTTCTTGATCTGGCCAACTGTTGTGAAGGGTGTTTTCTTCACCAGGGAAAAAATTCTTCGGTCATCCACCGCAGTTGTTTTCCGTGGTCTCCCGGGTATTTTGGTGTTGCTGAGCTCACCGGTGTGTTCCTTCTTTTTGAGAATGTTCCAAACAGTTGTTTTTGCCACGCCTAATGTTCTTGCTATCTCTCTGATGGGTTTGTTTTGTTTCTTCAACCTAATGATGGCTTGCTTCACTGATAGTGACAGCTCTTTGGATCTCATTTTGAGAGTTGACAGCATCAGATTCCAAATGCAAATAGCACACTTGAAATGAACTCTGGGCCTTTTATCTGCACATTGTTCTTGGGGTAATGAGGGAATATCACACACCTGGCCATGAAACAGCTGAGAAGCCAATTGTCCCATTACTTTTGGTCCCTTAACAAGTGGGAGGCACATCTGCAAACTGCTGTAAGTCCTACACCGTTCTCCTGAGTTGGATGTACATACCCTCAAAGCTAGCAAGAATCCACAAAAAAATGTAAGCTTTGGCACCATCCCCCTTGGTGGGTCAACGGAGTAGAGGTCTCTTGCTGTACAGCCCCAATACTCAAAACAATAAAATAAACTCCGGATACCACAACATTAATCCAAGTGGATTTATTCCAAAACCAAGTAACAACGACGTTTCGACCACAACTGGTCTTTGTCAAGCCTAATTCAAAAATGTCATGAACAGGAAATAAATAGCATCACAGATCAATTAACAAACAATCAATCAATTATTGCAAACGGTCTGTGCATACTAACCCAGTGATTAAAAACATATATGTCCATAAACTGGTTCTTTTATTAATTCACATCATCTTTATTGCAAAAATAATTATTATTCATATATTAACTATAGTATATACCAGATAATGGACATGAGTTCGCCAATGATGAAATTGAAAGAAATTTTAGAAAAAATATAGCTTACTATTACAGCTACAACATAATAATTCCTTTCCCCCTCTTTTATATCTGTGAAAAGAGGAACAATAAAACACATTTTAATTGTACACTTTATGAAAGGAAACATGTAAAAATATATATACATATATATAGATGTGCAGTCGCATGTGTCCAAGAGAAAGCAGAATATAATTATAAAAACGGTGAAAAGTCTGCTTCTCTATTGAGGCCATGTGGGGAGAGAGTATTAAGGTGATAAATCCAATACAATTCTCTTCTCTGAAGTAATTTTTCTCTATCTCCGCCTCGTGTTGATTTGGGTACCTCATCAATAACTTGATAACGCAACTGTGAAATATCATGTCCACTAGATAGAAAATGTTCTGGAACTGAAAGTTCAGTTTTTCTTGTTGTAATGTCTTATCTATGTTTGATAAACCGATTCTTAACTTTTTGTGTGGTCTCAGCCACGTAGATCAAACCACATGGGCACTTTAATAAGTAAACCACATAAGTGGAATTACAGGTAAAGTACCCCTTGATTTTAAATTTCTTCCCAGAATGGGGGTGTGATAAAGACTCCCCACGTATAACTGCATTGCAGCATGAGCAATTGAGACATGGAAAAGTCCCATTCTTCGGTTTCCCAAAGAATGGTCCTCTACCTGTATCATGTTTAAATTCCGCCCTTACTAACGTCTCTCTAAATGATCTCCCTCTCTTGTAAGACATTAGTGGAGTAGTTTGAAACTCTGGTATCATAGGATACGCATCCCTCAAAATATACCAATATTTACATAAGATATTCTTAACTTGTTGTGTGTGAGTCCCATGTTTCTGATTCTGTCGCCTCTGAGGTGTTATCTGTTGGTTAAGTCTAGACACTTCTTGGCTCAATAATCGTTTGGGATACCCCCTTGCTCTATGTGAAGGAACCGTTCCCTTCCGTCTGTCCTGGCTCTCCAGACACCCCTTCGTTGCGGTCAGCCCGGCTACTGGGAGCGCTGTCCTCAGCGCCTCGAGCAGCTTGACCTGCCTGCTTCTGTTCCTCTGCCCTGGAGCCGTTAGGAATCTCCAGAAGGCCGCTCTCTGCCTTCTGAGGGTGAGTGTGGAGTGTAGCGTAGTTTGTAATAAAGACACCAGGCGCGGCTGTATGCTTTAAAACAGGATCCTCTCTCTCTGAGCTCTGAGAGTTCTCTGACTTTTTAATGAACAACCACCATTTATGCTGAAGTCCAACAGTCATAATTTGCATACCCATACTAATTACATTATGTCAGTTATTTACAATAAACATTCTTTACATTCTCTAGCCTTCAACTCACACAACATTTGTATATCCATTGTTCTAACACATCAGATTAAACACACACTATCACAGATCCCTTGAATTAAACATGCAGCTAGATAATGGGAAAAGCCCTGGTGCATAAATTACACAGCAGTAAAGCTTGTTTACGGTTTTACACAAAAACACATTTACCTACAGGAATATAAGTATTTTTAAAACCAAAGCTACGCCATTATTGTTATTATTCTTTATTTATAAAGCGCCAGCATATTCCGCAGCGCTGTACAATAAGCACAGTATAGACAGGGTTACAATACATTGAACAACATTTGACAAACAGTACAGGAGGAGATGAGGGCCCTATTCCCGTAGGAACTCACAATCTAGGAGGGTTGGGGTTGGAAACAGGAGGAGAGGACTGTAAGGTGAGAGTGATTGATGGTTGCGTCAGTGAGTTGGGTGGTAGGCTTCCCTAAATAGGAATGTTTTAAGGGAGCATTTGAAGGAAGAGAAGTTAGGGGAAAGTCTGACAGTACGAGGGAGAGCGTTCCAGAGAGTGGGGGCTGCACGTGAGAAATCCTGCAGTCTATCATGGGAAGAGGTGATGCAGGGAGAAGCTAGGCGCAGGTCACTGTTTGACCTTAGGGAGCGGGCCAGGGTGTATTTGGTGATTAGTGAGGACAGGTAGTGGGGAGCTGAGTTAGTGAGGGTTTTGTAGGTAAGGATAAGGATTTTGAACTTAATTCTGCAGTGGATGGGGAGCCAGTGAAGGGACTCGCAGAGGGGAGCGGCAGAGACAGAGCGGCGGGTGAGGTGAATTAGCCTGGCGGAGGCGTTCAGGATGGATTGTAGGGGCGAGAGGCGGGACAGAGGGAGGCCAGTTAAGAGATTATTGCAATAGTCGAGTCGGGAGATTACCAGGGCGTGTATGAGTTGTTTTGTGGTGACAGCGGTAAGAAATGCCATTTTACACTAAACTAAATTAAACTAAAACCAAACGATGTAAAATATATTTAAAAACACACAATATAAATGAACATAAAGTCTCTTGGGGTTTGAAGCATGGAGCGTTACATCAGCTCCATGACACTCTAAATCTCTCAATCATTTCCTCGAGTCTCCTTTCCTTAGCATCAGGCAAATTGACCACCCTCTCTACTCGCATTAATTGACTACGCGGGAGGGAATCTAATAATGTGGTGGGATGTGCGCTATCACACCTTAATAGGGAATTCCTATCTGTTGGCAGACTATTTACAGATCTTTATCGTAAACCATCTTTTTTAACAACCAAACCTAATTTGTGTAAAGCTAGATGACATTATAAATTTAATGGATGGTGACCCGGTATTCAATACAGTAAGAAATTGATCTAAGGACTCTTTAGGGCCTTCCCATATCAAGATAATGTCGTCTATATACCGGTACCAATGGTGGGCATATTGCTGAAAAAGATTACATTTGTAGACCACATTTTCCTCAAATTCAGACATATAGATATTCGCATATGTCAGAGCCACATTAGTGCCCATTGAAGTCCCCCGTATCTGTGTGTAAAACACACCATCAAATAGAAAGAAGCTGTTGTGGTATCCGTAGTTTATTTTATTGTCTCAAATTAAAGCTGACAGTCTGCAGTTAAAGCACATTGTGTTTGTTTTCTTTCCAACTCCATTGTGGTGGTGTATAGAGCCGAAGATGTTAGAATTGTGTCGATGTCCCAATATTTCTGGACCTGACTGTATGTGTATATATATATATTAGGGCTGTGCAATATTGACAAAATAATCATACTGTGATTTCTTGAATGAATATTGTGATTGCGATTTTATTTGCGATTTAGCCAATTGTTTTTGCTTTTTCAAACATGCCACATACAATCTAAATGTATTCAGCACATGGATATACTGCCCCAGCACATGGATATACAGCCCCAGCTCGTGGATACTGCCCCAGCACATGGATATACTGCCCCAGCTCATGGATATACTGCCCCAGCTCATGGATATACTGCCCGAGCTCATGGATACTGCCCCAGCTCGTGGATACTGCCCCAGCTCATGGATATACTGCCCCAGCTCATGGATATACTGCCCCAGCTCATGGATATACTGCCCCAGCTCGTGGATATACTGCCCCAGCTCGTGGATACTGCCCCAGCTCATGGATATTGCCCCAGATTTTTTTCTGTAAAGACTTTTTTATTATTATTCATAGGACCTTATATATTCCAGACATTTCATGCAGTAGTTAATTTGCAAACAGCTTTTCAAAGTTTCTGTGTTTTTTGTCGGCTTTTTCTGGCGGCTGGTCGGTGCTGTGTTCGACGGGTTGTCAACTTTTTTCGGATGCGTTTGGCGGGTTTGCCGAGGATCGTCAAGTACGTTCAGCGGCTTTTCTGATCTGATCCAATGTTTCCCGGTAGGTTGCGGCGGCTTATCGGATCTGTTGTTTCCCGGCAGGTTGCGGCGGCTTATCGGATCTGCTGTTTCCCGGCAGGTTGCGGCGGCTTATCGGATCTGCTGTTTCCCGGCAGGTTGCGGCGGCTTATCGGATCTGCTGTTTCCCGGCAGGTTGCGGCGGCTTATCGGATCTGTTATCGGATCCATTGTTTCCCAGCAGGTTGCGGCGGCTTATCGGATCTGTTATCGGATCCGTTGTTTCCCGGCAGGTTGCGGCGGTTTATTGGATCCGTTGTTTCCCGGCAGTTTGCGGCGTCTTATCGGATCCGTTGTTTCCCGGGCAGGTTGTGGCGGCTTATCGGATCAGATGTTTCCCGGCAGGTTGCGGTGGCTTACCGGATCCGCTGTTTCCCGGCAGGTTGCGGTGGCTTGTTTGGGTTTTCCTTGCGCTTCGGGAACCCCGCGGTGAATGCTGAGTTCGCCGCAGGGTCGGGGAATTTGCTTCCCTGAAGTGCGGGGAACGAAAGAACACTGAAAGTCCGGTGGAATTTCGGTGCTCTTTGAACAACCCGTTTATATAATGAATGGAATGTAGACAGATGTTCATTAATAGCCAAAAAATGTAATTGCTAAATTTCCCTTTTCTAAATAAGCCGTGTACACAGAAATTCCTGTTTTTCGCAGTTTTTTTTGTGCCTGTGTGATATCACTATCAGAATTGATCCCTTTTGGCACAGTAGATTTTCTGGCCGTGTAAGATTGGATCCAAGGATTCCTGGACCGTGTCGTGTGGCTGTCAGGTCTCGTGCATTTTCGTGATGCTTTTGGGAAGGTGCTGAAGCAGCGGTTTCCTCGGGTGTTTGGTAGCTTGGAAAGCATCGGGCAGTGTTTCAAGTGGAGCCATTGCATGATGGTCGGGACGTCACACGGCGGTTACTGCATTGCTTTACCGAGTCTTCCAGTGACGTGCGTCCGGATACTGAGCATTTTGTACTTATGCCAGAATAACCAGCGATTCCAAGTCGCTCATCATTCACGCTGCTAGAGCAAACAACGCAGCGCATTAACGGCGCCACATCCTGCTGCAACGGGCTTTGCAACGTTAAAATCAATAAGAAAGATAGAAAATTCTTTCCCCCCCCCCCACATCTCCGTCCCCTGGCCAGGCTTCACCGACACGCAGCACAGATCTGTCATCTTTTCGCGACATACCCATAACCCCCCACCAAGGGCAAAGAGTTCCTCGGTGTCCCTCAGCTGCAAATTCACGTTGCTTTAATTAAGGTTTTCTGGTATTCCTGTGATTAAGGGCACTGGGGTCCTACCGACGCCACACTGTATGTATTCCCTCCTGACGAGGCCTAACAAGGCCGGAACGATCGTCGGGGGTTGCTGCACCTCTCGTGCAGGGATGGCGTCCTTGGCAGTCAGTACTGGCCATCCTTTCTGGGTGATTGCATCTGATTTGCATATGGAGCATTCATCCCTGTAATGGCACAATCGAGCTAAGGCCTTGTGAGACCTGAGCGGGCCCCACCATAGAGCAGGCCCCACCGTAGAGCAGGACACTAGTGCTGTTGCTCGTCCTCAGGTCCTCACAAACCTCTCTGTTTCTTACTACAAGCCGGGACTGACGACGATGAATTAAGAATGACATTAGCCTGAGCGGTAGATATTAAGTGCAGAGCCGTGACGCCCGGGGATTTGAGTCTCAGCTGTTTTCATGCTTTTCTACAGCGCATGCTGAAGGCAATCCTCACCTGAGACCTCGAGCTGCACCTGAGACAGCCCGAAGATCAGGCGTCAGATCCTTTATAATTAATGTGTGCCAGCGACGCTTCTCGTCAAGCACCAGACCTAACACAGCCATGTCGTTTGTATTCTTTTTGTTCTATTCAATACAGCAGTGATCTGTGCCGTTAAATGACTTACATAAGCTGTAACTAGATCACTTGTGCATTACAAAGAAAAACACATTATAAAACCCACGCTGCTGCTTTTTTTTTTTAAGTAATTACATGTAAAAGGGATGAATAAAGTTTTTGTTTTTTATCTCCGGTTTCCATTTTGTGGATTTTTCCCATGATGCAACATTTACCAAAATCTATGCCAAAGTTTTACTTTGTGTCTGTGCTTTATCTCATTCAGTATTTAACAGTTAATAAAGTGGAGGAGGGAATGTTCAGATAAGGCAGCAGGGGGTGTATTGTGTCCTCCAGGCAACCTGAGATAAGAGATGGCAGCTGATTGAGATAAGTCAGGGAATTTAATAGATTTTTAATCTACCCCCGGTGATGTCCTTTGAATACATCCCACACAATGTTATATCTCTTGTTTCCATTTTGTGTATTTTTCCCATGATGCAACATTTACCAAAAGCTTTACTTTGTGGCTTTTGTTTATTCTACAGTATTTACCAGTTGATGAGATGGAGGAGGGAATGTGTACAGTGCTACGTTACTTGTTAGCACTTTATAAAACCTTGTAACTGTTTAGCTAAGGCTGCAGGAGGTCTATTGTTCTCGAGGCTACCTGAGCTAAGAGCTGGCAGCTGAATGAGATGAGACAGGGATCTTAAAAGACTTCTAATCTACCCCCTAGTGATGTTCTTTGATGAAATCCCACACAATACAATGATGCAAGTCGGTGACTGACCCATTCACTCCATTCTATGGCCAAAATCACACAGTGAGGAGCAAG
Source organism: Leptobrachium leishanense (assembly GCA_009667805.1). Lineage (NCBI taxonomy): Eukaryota > Metazoa > Chordata > Amphibia > Anura > Megophryidae > Leptobrachium > Leptobrachium leishanense. The sequence continues at coordinate 520,104,687 of CM019063.1, read as the reverse complement.
TGATGGAAAGATACTGGGGGGGGGGCAGGTTACAACACAAAATATCACACAATGGATGCACCCAGTGACACATATAGAGGAAAATATCACACATTGGGTGCACTCGGTGACTCCTCTAGAGGAAAATATCACACATTGGATGCACTCGGTGACTCCTCTAGAGGAAAATATCACACAATGGATGCACCCAGTGACACATATAGAGGAAAATATTATCTTAACTAAACATACGAGAAAAACAAACACATGAAAGATATCAGCAACATAGAATAAACACAATAAGGACATTTCATATGTTGGTGGTAGCGGCCCTTTAATGCTGTATTTAGTATCTGTAATGGCTCTGCTTAAGAACAAAAATCCCCCCATACAGAGTTTTATGTTCTAGAATAAGTATTTTAAGCATAAAACTATAGAAAATAATATATATTATAAGGATCTTCTCCAAAAAGAGCAGGACCTCCTCCTGGGGCAGATCTGCTGAAGGAGATACTTAATTACCATTATAATATGTGTCCGCCTTTTTCTTAAAACCTTGTCCTTTTTTTGCCATCGTTGCTTCGCTTCTGAACCCGTGCACTTGTGTTTACTCCACAGAACTGGTGTTGGATGAAAAAACCAAAAGGGAGCTTTTCACGGACTCGTTTTGCAGGGTGTGCGGCGCCGTCCTGCAGTTTGAATCGCACAGAATCTCTCATTATGAGGTATGTAGATCTGTCAGCGGAGGACTTGCTGCGCATTAACGTTGCGTTATGTTGTTGAACTGCATTTCCCTGGAGTCTCTGCCGGCCTGATGAGTGACTGAGCATCATGGGAGATGTAGTTCCCAAATATCTGGGGGGGGGTGTTGTGGTTGCTGACCTTTGTTCTACAAGAACACCCCAGTTAGCTTGGTTTGAGAGGAACTCTGAATGGAAGCTGGATATTGTAAATATTTAATAGGACCCACTGTGTTCCTCATGTTGCATCTCATGCTTATCGTGCACGGTAAGTCCCGTCTCTCTGGGTCTGGTATTTTATAACTGCCGGGACTTACAGACATCTCTGCCGCTACACGGCTGCCCCACTCACACTCCTTTCACCGTTTAGTACCCTGCGCCGGATGAGCAGAACACATCAGCTCCTACTGTTGTAGTTACTGGGCTTCATTCACAAGGTGCCGCGTCGTGCTGTGTAATCGGCGAGTTGCACGTGTCGGCCCAACTAAACTAAAGGGCTTATTCAAAGCGAGCCAAATTGGCCACCGAATTGCACCAAACAGTGAATTTCCCCGTGCGGTGCAATTTCGTTGCCATTCGGCTATTCAAAAAGTTGGCAATTCGCCAAATATTTTTGCAATACGGTGTCCTTTTGGTGGCAGTGAACCCCCCCCATAGAGAAGCAATGGTTAATCTATTCACAGACACCGAACAGCAGAGAAAAGCAGAGGCTTTTTTATTATTATTCTGTAACCAACCTTTTTGTTATTCATAGGACCTTGTACATTATTTCCTGGTCGGCGGTCTGTTTGGAATGTCGACCGCGTTCGATGTTGTTCAGTGGGTTTACTGACAGCGTTCTGATCGATTTGGCGTACTTCGGGGACCCTGCGATGAATGCTGAATTAACCGCAGGTTGGGCGAATTGAGCTCGCCGAAGTGCGCCAGATGAAATGCTGGTGCTCTTTGAATAACCCCTTAAAACTCTGACATTTCCCTAAGCTGATGATCGGTACAGTCAGACATTGCAGGAGAGTTGCACTTGCCAGAGCATATGGGCTTTTAGTGAACATAGCCTGATGTGCGTTAGCCCAAGCAGCCCAGACCCCGGCACAGCCGGATTGAATGCCAGTTTTCCCATCAGCAATTGCCTTCAGTCTCATTGTCCATGAGATAAAGCATGGAGCTGCCTGCTCAGCATTTTATTCCTCTCCTAACGTGATGTTTCCGATGAAGCCATAATCAAAAATATTGATGACGGATCTGCTGGAGCGTCACCTGAACATCACCTGAAGCTCTGAGCCTGTGCTTTTATATAATGCCGGCCTCAGAGGGTTAATCACCGCTGCTCTTATAACTCCGGAGAGTCAGAGATGATAAATTAGCAATTCGCCCAAGCCCACGTGCAGAAAGCTGGCGCAGCTCCAGAGACTGCTACCGTTCGGGAGGAGGGAGAAAAGGGACATCGCTATGATGCACTGTCATTTGTTTGTGGAATCTGCAGCTTACATTTTCCAAAAAAGAAGATGGAAAGTCGATGAGATGCCAGCGCGGCGTAAGGTCTCATTAAGTCAAGACGTGTGTTTTAAGAGGGCAGCTTTCCTATGGTAAGGTTACATGAAGTCAGCCGTCCTGTGGAAATTCACTCGCACTGATTTGCCTTTCAGGGAAAGAAACATGCGCAGAAAGTCCGACTTTACCTTCAGAACAGGGACCTGGAGGAGGATCCGACGAACAAGGAAAAGACAGAGCAATGTGACGCCCAGGTAGGTGTCAAACATTAAAACACACATTCTCTGTCTTTAAAGGAACACGCCATAAAAACACAGTTCCTGTTAATTGCACTTAAATAGTTTGGCAGAGGATGCCGACGGCCTCAGCCCAATTATATATCTATTTATTTTTGATGATTGTACTCCCCTTTTGTCCCTGAACCTGGAAGTCCCTGAAGCTTTTCTTTGCAATTTGTGCTCCGTAACGTATGAACCACAAATTGCGCGCTCCAATGAGACGTGAGCACTCCAATGAGACGTGAGCACTCCAATGAGACGTGAGCACTCCAATGAGACGTGCGCACTCCAATGAGACGTGCGCACTCCAATGAGACGTGAGCACTCCAATTGGACTTGCGCACTCTGCATATGTATGTCCCGTAGTGCCTGCGCAGAACAATTGAACAGAGCTGCACACGTGAGCAGATCCGATCCATCGGCTGCCTCTCTGAGATCGATCACTACCATGATTGGTCTCCGAGGGTGACGACACAGTTTACCAGTCTGGTGACCGGCAGCCAGGAAATAAAAAAAATCCTGGCTTCTGGGGACGCTGGGAAGCTTCTCCAGTTCACCCAGCGTTTTCACGAAGATCTGGTGTGCTGGACGGGGAGGGGGCCTCGTCAGATCCTGACTACTTTATTATTATTCTTTATTTGTAAACTATATAACTGCAATGTGGCCAGGATGAGCAGAGTGTCCCTTTAAGAAGGCATAAAATAAGTCCTTGCATGCTCCCCCACCATCGCGTACATTGTGTTCAACAATGCAAAAAATATGTCAAAATAATATACATCTGCGTTTTGAATCCCATATGTCCAGGGGGTATTTGGGTTCGGCCGATACAGAGTTCCGATCAGGTACCGTGCAACTCGGGGGTGATTTGGTGCCTCTGTCATGTAAGGGAATCCCCAGGGCCTCAGCATTCACTGCTGGCACCTTCCCTCCCTGCTAGCAGGTCGTGGAGCAGACAGGGAAGCCACTGCAAGGGAGCACACAGCCCATGGAGGAGTCCCTGCCACGGCTGGATGACTGGGAGTTTCACTGTACAGCAAGTGTCCGACTCGGAAACCTAAAAAGTTTCACAATTGGGTCCTCATCCTGATCCAGGGGATCTGATCCGTACTGATAATATGTTAAGCTCACCTGCCAACATCAACCCAAACCTCTTTAGCAGGAGAGGGCATAAAATACACCCACCATGGAAAAATGCCAGTGGCTGCCCAATGGTATTGGGTAGGACCCACCAAAAGAGGAATGACTTGACATTGACAGGTGGGCTTAACACTTTAATGGCCATTCAAGTAAACTAAAAAACCCTGGTTTTGTTGAGCGTGGGTATGTGGGATTGATGCCGCAGGTGACAGCTTTTTTGGTGTATTTTTGTTTGTTTCCAGTAAAGAGTCACTAACCCCCCCCCCCCTTTTATTCTTCTTAGGTGGACAATATTTTCAAGGTTGACAGGAACAGGTTTTGCAGTCTCTGCAACATGGTTTTTAGTTCAAAAGTGGTGGCTCAGTCACATTACGTGGGAAAAATCCACGCAAAGAGGCTCAAGCAGCTTACTGGAGAGCAGCTGGAGTGGACGCCGCAGAACGATCAGGCGTACGGAGCAGCGTCTCCTGACAAAGGTGAGGCAAATGGTTTGCATCAGCTTGAACGATTACGCGCAGGACTCTGACAGCAGGGACTGGTCGACAATTCCATTGATTTTATTGTTGTCGGCAGGGCTGTCCGTACGGGCACCACACACAGAGGAAAATATGTCTGCCTGCAAGACACAGCTCATACAGGGATAGATGTAAGCTAGCTGCGAGAGGTGGTGAATGTGTTTCACAAAGCATACATCTCCTGCAAGAGGTGTTTGGGCTAGAAGAATGCTGCCATGGGTCAACTGGACTACCAGGGAACAAGGGCTCTCTACCGGGGTCCCAGGAGAGTCTCTGGTCTTCCAACCTTGCACCATAACGATAAGGAGTGACTGCTGGACTGCTTTTTTTTTTATTGTGTCACATTCTAGAGACCTAAATAAGCGTCCCTGGTCTGATCTGAGCTGACTGTAGAAGTTGCAAGCCATGCGTCCCATCACATTTGAGTGATTTGCATGTTATTGTGTCTAAACTAGTCTTTTTATAGAGGTATAAAGTCAGCTTTCCAGTGACCAGATGTCTCACAATGCGTATAGTAAGTGTGTAGGACTCGTGAGAACTAAGATTGACCCCCGTGTTATGAAGGGTTTAATCCTGTGCTCCGTCCACGCAGCCCCTGCTCGCGTTTTAACAGCTGTCCCACCTGTTGCAGAGTCGGGCCTTCTGGAAGCGAACGCAGAGCAGCAGTCCTCAGCAGAAAACGAGATCGATCTGAGCGACCCCAACAAGTACTGCAAGCTGTGCTGCGCCTCGTTCAACAAACCGCTGGTGGCCCAACAGCATTACAACGGAAAGAAGCATGCGAGGAACGAGGCCCGGAGGAGAATGATGGCAGAAATGCAGGAGTCTGGAGTAGAGTCTCACGGTGAGCTACAGAAACATACAGGGTTATTCAGAGAAAGGTGAAACTCAGGAGAATGATTGGAGAAGTGAAAATTCTAGGTCAAAATAGCCAAACCAGAAAAATTCTCCCATTTATCTCACTTTCCAAATCGGCTATTTTGACCTAGAATCTTCACTTCTCCAAAAGTGCTCCAGAGTTTCACCTTTCTCTGAAAAACCCTGATAATGTCCTCTCCTGAGTGGGTTCATTTGTCGTACGTACACAACACATTTTACAGTTAACATGGGATGGACAGGAAAAGCAGAAAAGGACTCTGCGCACTCCCCGCAATCAGAAAACTCTTTAATATGACGCAGGCGACAGTTAACGCTGTTCCACATTCTTTTTCAAGCTGGAAAAATGCTATAGGACGGCCGAAACATCTCCTGTGACATATTAAATTCTTCATTAGAATTGGAGTGGCCAGCATTGTCGTCTTCTAGATATGTGAGATTGGGCCCTCAGGAGCCTGTGAGCACCTGTTACAAGTGTTTGCTGTCTCACAAGGGACGCTTGTGCATAGGGTCTGATTCTGCAGAATACAGTTTAGGGTCCTGCAGCACTGAACGTCCATGCTCGTCATCGGTCCCGCAACCCGGACTCTGAGGTTCTTGCAATATAAGCTTTATAAAACACTTCATTCTGGTTACTGTTTGCAGTTTGGGATTTCCCTCCTTCCTCTCTGTGGCGTCAAACCTACATGCAAAAAAATCAGTCTGGCATGGTGGCATACTTATCCTGTTTATGCGCGTCATCCTGTCTCTGCTGCTTGTCAGTCTAATAAAATGCATTATGCGGCCAGGCGGCTTTCATGCCGGTACCGGCCGAGATTCCCTTATTCAGAATTACAAAACTGGAATATTTCTGAGCAACCACATGACGACACAAGTGGAAAATCCCACCCCTGACCTTATGACCTGGACGAAATTATTATCTGTATCTGTAAAAGAGGAATATTCCGCCCGTGTCTGTAAAACGAGGAATATTCCGCCCGTGTCTGTACAACGAGGAATATTCCGCCCGCGTCTGTAAAACGAGGAATATTCCGCCCGCGTCTGTAAAACGAGAATATTCCGCCCGTGATAAAACTGATTCCGCCCGGGCAGGAATTTCGCGGTCGTAAACGAGGAATATTCGCGTCTGTAAAACAGGAAACTCCGCCCAGGGTCTGTAAAACGAGGAATATTCCGCCCGTGTCTGTAAAAGAGGAATATTCCGCCCGTGTCTGTAAAACGAGAAATATTCCGCCCGTGTCTGTAAAAGAGGAATATTCCGCCCGTGTCTGTAAAAGAGGAATATTCCGCCCGTGTCTGTAAAACGAGAAATATTCCGCCCGTGTCTGTAAAACGAGGAATATTCCGCCCGTGTCTGTAAAACGAGGAATATTCCGCCCGTGTCTGTAAACAAGGGAATATTCCGCCCGCGTCTGTAAAACGAGGAATATTCCGCCCGTGTCTGTAAAAGAGGAATATTCCGCCCGCGTCTGTAAAACGAGGAATATTCCGCCCGCGTCTGTAAAACGAGGAATATTCCGCCCGCGTCTGTAAAACAAGGAATATTCCGCCCGTGTCTGTAAAACGAGAAATATTCCGCCCGTGTCTGTAAAACGAGGAATATATTCCGCCCGTGTCTGTAAAACGAGGAATATTCCGCCCGCGTCTGTAAAACAAGGAATATTCCGCCCGTGTCTGTAAAACGAGAAATATTCCGCCCGTGTCTGTAAAAGAGGAATATTCCGCCCGCGTCTGTAAAACGAGGAATATTCCGCCCGTGTCTGTAAAAGAGGAATATTCCGCCCGTGTCTGTAAAACGAGGAATATTCCGCCCGTGTCTGTAAAACGAGAAATATTCCGCCCGTGTCTGTAAAAGAGGAATACTCCGCCCGCGTCTGTAAAACGAGGAATATTCCGCCCGTGTCTGTAAAACGAGAAATATTCCGCCCGTGTCTGTAAAAGAGGAATATTCCGCCCGTGTCTGTAAAACGAGAAATATTCCGCCCGTGTCTGTAAAAGAGGAATATTCCGCCCGTGTCTGTAAAACGAGGAATATTCCGCCCGTGTCTGTAAAAGAGGAATATTCCGCCCGTGTCTGTAAAACGAGAAATATTCCGCCCGTGTCTGTAAAAGAGGAATATTCCGCCCGTGTCTGTAAAACGAGAAATATTCCGCCCGTGTCTGTAAAACGAGAAATATTCCGCCCGTGTCTGTAAAACGAGGAATATTCCGCCCGTGTCTGTAAAACAAGGAATATTCCGCCCGTGTCTGTAAAACGAGGAATATTCCGCCCGTGTCTGTAAAACAAGGAATATTCCGCCCGTGTCTGTAAAACGAGGAATATTCCGCCCGTGTCTGTAAAACAAGGAATATTCCGCCCGCGTCTGTAAAACGAGGAATATTCCGCCCGTGTCTGTAAAACGAGGAATATTCCGCCCGCGTCTGTAAAAGAGGAATATTCCGCCCGCGTCTGTAAAACGAGGAATATTCCGCCCGTGTCTGTAAAACGAGGAATATTCCGCCCGTGTCTGTAAACGAGGAATATTCCGCCCGTGTCTGTAAAAGAGGAATATTCCGCCCGCGTCTGTAAAAGAGAAATATTCCGCCCGTGTCTGTAAAAGAGGAATATTCCGCCCGTGTCTGTAAAACGAGGAATATTCCGCCCGTGTCTGTAAAACGAGGAATATTCCGCCCGTGTCTGTAAAACGAGGAATATTCCGCCCGCGTCTGTAAAACGAGGAATATTCCGCCCGTGTCTGTAAAACGAGGAATACTCCGCCCGCGTCTGTAAAACGAGGAATATTCCGCCCGTGTCTGTAAAAGAGGAATATTCCGCCCGTGTCTGTAAAACAAGGAATATTCCGCCCGTGTCTGTAAAAGAGGAATATTCCGCCCGTGTCTGTAAAACGAGGAATATTCCGCCCGTGTCTGTAAAACCAGGAATATTCCGCCCGTGTCTGTAAAACCAGGAATATTCCGCCCGTGTCTGTAAAACGAGGAATATTCCGCCCGTGTCTGTAAAACGAGGAATATTCCGCCCGCGTCTGTAAAAGAGGAATATTCCGCCCGCGTCTGTAAAACGAGGAATATTCCGCCCGTGTCTGTAAAACGAGGAATATTCCGCCCGCGTCTGTAAAAGAGGAATATTCCGCCCGCGTCTGTAAAACGAGGAATATTCCGCCCGCGTCTGTAAAACGAGGAATATTCCGCCCGTGTCTGTAAAACGAGGAATATTCCGCCCGCGTCTGTAAAACGAGGAATATTCCGCCCGCGTCTGTAAAACGAGGAATATTCCGCCCGTGTCTGTAAAACCAGGAATATTCCGCCCGTGTCTGTAAAACGAGGAATATTCCGCCCGTGTCTGTAAAACGAGGAATATTCCGCCCGTGTCTGTAAAAGAGGAATATTCCGCCCGTGTCTGTAAAAGAGGAATATTCCGCCCGTGTCTGTAAAACCAGGAATATTCCGCCCGTGTCTGTAAAAGAGGAATATATTCCGCCCGTGTCTGTAAAACGAGGAATATTCCGCCCGCGTCTGTAAAACGAGGAATATTCCGCCCGTGTCTGTAAAAGAGGAATATTCCGCCCGTGTCTGTAAAACGAGGAATATTCCGCCCGTGTCTGTAAAACGAGGAATATTCCGCCCGCGTCTGTAAAAGAGGAATATTCCGCCCGCGTCTGTAAAACGAGGAATATTCCGCCCGTGTCTGTAAAACCAGGAATATTCCGCCGTGTCTGTAAAACGAGGAATATTCCGCCCGTGTCTGTAAAACGAGGAATATTCCGCCCGTGTCTGTAAAACGAGGAATATTCCGCCCGCGTCTGTAAAAGAGGAATATTCCGCCCGCGTCTGTAAAACGAGGAATATTCCGCCCGTGTCTGTAAAACCAGGAATATTCCGCCCGTGTCTGTAAAACCAGGAATATTCCGCCCGTGTCTGTAAAACGAGGAATATTCCGCCCGTGTCTGTAAAAGAGGAATATTCCGCCCGTGTCTGTAAAAGAGGAATATTCCGCCCGTGTCTGTAAAACAAGGAATATTCCGCCCGTGTCTGTAAAAGAGGAATATATTCCGCCCGTGTCTGTAAAACGAGGAATATTCCGCCCGCGTCTGTAAAACGAGGAATATTCCGCCCGTGTCTGTAAAAGAGGAATATTCCGCCCGTGTCTGTAAAACGAGGAATATTCCGCCCGTGTCTGTAAAACGAGGAATATTCCGCCTGTGTCTGTAAATCGAGGAATATATTCCGCCCGTGTCTGTAAAACGAGGAATATATTCCGCCCGTGTCTGTAAAACGAGGAATATTCCGCCCGTGTCTGTAAAACGAGGAATATTCCGCCCGTGTCTGTAAAACGAGGAATATTCCGCCCGTGTCTGTAAAACGAGGAATATTCCGCCCGCGTGTCTGTAAAAGAGGAATATTCCGCCCGTGTCTGTAAAACGAGGAATATTCCGCCCGTGTCTGTAAAACGAGGAATATTTCGCCCGTGTCTGTAAAACCAGGAATATTCCGCCCGTGTCTGTAAAACGAGGAATATTCCGCCCGTGTCTGTAAAAGAGGAATATTCCGCCCGTGTCTGTAAAAGAGGAATATTCCGCCCGTGTCTGTAAAACAAGGAATATTCCGCCCGTGTCTGTAAAAGAGGAATATTCCGCCCGGTCTGTAAAACGAGGAATATTCCGCCCGCGTCTGTAAAACGAGGAATATTCCGCCCGCGTCTGTAAATCGTGGAATATTCCGCCCGCGTCTGTACAACGAGGAATATTCCGCCCGTGTCTGTAAAACGAGGAATATTCCGCCCGCGTCTGTAAAACGAGGAATATTCCGCCCGCGTCTGTAAAACGAGAAATATTCCGCCCGCGTCTGTAAAACGAGAAATATTCCGCCCGCGTCTGTAAAACGAGGAATATTCCGCCCGCGTCTGTAAATCGAGGAATAATCCGCCCGCGTCTGTACAACGAGGAATATTCCGCCCGTGTCTGTAAAACGAGGAATATTCCGCCCGTGTCTGTAAAACGAGGAATATTCCGCCCGTGTCTGTAAAACGAGGAATAGCCGGTTTGTTTTGGTGTTTTTGCGGCCGCATGAGGAAGGATCATTATTATCCAAACACCACTTCTATTGAATGTATCGGCTCCCGGTCATTAAACCGTCTGCTATAGCAATGTTTTACTTGTCAGCTGCCGTTACGGTAATTGCATAACACTTCGCTTGCCGCCATGTCCTCGTGCCGTTGCCCAGCTGTTGCTGACGTTTCCTCGTGCCCGGCTGTTGCTGACTTGTGCAGCCCCTTTATTACCCCGGCTGTTCATGCGGGGATACATCGGTCACTGTTTCTGTACTGACAGTATAATGTTATACGTGCTTAGTAAAGGTATTTACGTTTGAATGTTTTCCTTTTTTTTCACGCAGTGAACGATGGGAATTACGTGTGTCCAATCTGCAGCATCACTCTTACCTCCATAGAAATGTATCAGTCTCACATGCAGGGGAATAAGCATCAGATTAAGTAAGTGTTTGTTTCCTGTCTGAAAACAGAGCTTCAGGGATATTTCTTGATACTTGATACGTTGAGACGGGACTGTATTTCGACAGGTTTGTCCTAGTCTTTCGAACAGTTTGCTAATCGGACACTGAGGGTAAAGATTTGCCACAGTGTCGCCTGTTTCTCACTTTCTGAAGTCTGAACTGTCAAACCTCTGTAATGATCCTGAGGGACTGATAAAGGTGTATTCATACAACAAAGTGAAAACCTACTATCCAATCCCAAACAGATATAACAAACAGCAGACCATATATACATAAAATGATAAAACCAGGATGGACGCATAACTGTGCGATGGCAAGGCGTGTGGGTATTTGCACAGTAATGTAGATATCTATGTCTCCAAGGTATGTACAGTATATATCAAAGGCAACGAAGTTGCAGTAAAACGAACTCCAAAAACATAAATGTAAATAAAATACACTGCTTTCCATGATGATTATCTCAACCCTGGTCCTCTGGTCCCCCTAACAGGTCAGGTTTGCAGATATCTGAAGCACAGCACAGGTGATATGATTTGCTGCTCAGTGATTGCCACTTTCAAAAGGGCACTGCAGACATGATGCGTTAGAGCAGGGGTCAGCAAACTTGGCCTTCCAGATGTTCTGGAACTACATTTCCCATGAGGCTCTGGCAATCTATTGAGTGGCTGAATATCATGGGTTGATGTAGTTTGAAAACATCTGGAAGGCCTGAGCTGCTCACCCTCGTCTGGAGAATGAAACCGTTGTTGCCTCGTGTTTACTCACAATAATGCAGATGCTGATTAGCTCTTGTCTGAAATAGACATAGAATATTAAGAAAACAAAAAAAAATCCTGAAAATCCAAGCCAATATGACTCGAATCCCCTTTATTATCATTATCGAATTAAGTCGATCTTCCTAAGCTCCTGCAGGTGCCCAAGATTGAGTTAACTCGGCCTGGCCATATTTTGGAAATAGTGCAAAGGAATTTCGACTGTTGCAAACATGCTCCAAAACGTTTGCAAAAGTTTCAGCACCTTGAACATGTCAGCCGATGTGCTGGAACTGACTGAGTAGCTTTAAATACGTTTCTTTACAAAGCGCTCCAGCTGTATTACTGTATGTATGCAGTAGTGCTTTAAAGCCAATAGAGGGAGCCCTCTGCCTGTCAAAGAAGCTTACCATCTGTAAAAATATATATATATATAATACACAAGGAGGGCAGCACTCAAAGTTTACTAAGCACAGAGTGTGGGTACTTCTCAAAACAACAAACCAAGAGGAGAGCAAACTCCATTAACACATTCAAAGACTTCAACAGCAGCTTATACTTTGACACATTTAAACCCTTCAAAGCTTCCAACAACTCTTACCCCTTTCAGGATTACAGCAGTTCTTAACCCATTCGAGACTTTTTACCAGATTTTTAACCCTAAACTCTGTTGGAAAATGATGTAAATTTAGTTCACAATATATGGCCATAAATGGCTTTTTGATGAGTCAATGTATAAAGCTGCCGTTGAAGTGTATGTTTTTTCAATGGACTATACATGCATTTTTCAGTTTGGGTAATGGAAAGTGGAAAGGTTTTCCATAAACCGCAAGGTCCTGCTCATTTAGGGAAAAGCACTTCATAGTGAAGGGGTTAATGGGAAATTAGACAACAAGGAAAGAAAGTGACATTATCACAGTGACCTCCCATATCAATTTATTTTACCAGAGGCGTATTCTGAGGCAAAGCAAGTGCATTTTGTGTAATTAGTGGTTTGTGTCTCTGTTATATGAAGTTATTCCTTATAACCCTGAGAAATTATGAGCGTAGGTAATTTAGTTTTCTGACACGTCACGTCTGCCGCTGCGCCATGCAGGACCGAATGCAGAAGGGAGGAGGCGGTGAGGAAGTAGAGTGGGCGGTGCGTTCAGAGCATGGAGGACTATTGGACAGGGCTGACATCACTCAAAGTGGAACACAGATAAGCCTCAGACGGCCAGCCGATCTAGGCAAGCCCCAGGCTGCGGACCCAGTCAGGCAGCCGGCCCACTGAGCAATCGGCCCACCGGGATCGTCCTGGTAGCCAGTACATGCCTGCTCATATCTGCCACTATATCAAGCCACCGTGCTAAATTTCAACAAAAAAACGGTTTTATTCCCTGTGAAAACTGGACTCTGCATTCGTTATTTGCCGGACGCCCTGTCCAAGCATCGGCAGAGCCCTCAGGTTTGGCACTCACCTGCTGGACCTGTCAGCTCTGCCACCGCTTGGATGCCGTGTCCGTCAAATAACAGGTCCTTGATTTTTTTGCAAAAAGAGTAAAATTGCGGTGGAAATAGTGGATATCGCCAGCCCTACTCTTAACCAAAGCAAAAAGACTATTACAGTTAGCCAAGCGTATGCTGCCATCAACTTGACTTAAAGGGACCCTCTACTCATCCTGACTACTTTATCTTCTAAAGTCAGGTGTGAGCAGTGCCCCCAGTCTCCCCTGCAGATCTTGTGAAATACTGGGGAATTTCCTCCACCCCACCCAGCTTCAACAGCAGCCGCGATTTTGAATTTCCAAGCTGCCGATCTCCCGATCAGTCGCTAGGGACGTCGGCACACAGAGAGCATGCGGACATCACTCTCTGAGACCACCCGCTGTAGCTATCAATCTCAGAGAGCCAGCTATCACTCAGATCTGCGCATGCACGTACAGCTCCAATCCAACGTTCTCCGCAGGCGCTACATAACTTGCGTATGTCCGTAACGCAGTGCAATTTGCAGTTCCTGCGTTATTCAAGTTGCGTTAGATCGCTGCAGGGATTTCCAGGTTCAGGAGTCCCTGAGCCGAAGACAAGTTGCAGCGCATGGTGAGGGACAAAAGGTGAGTAAAAAACGCCTAAAATATAAAAAAAAGAAATTGGGCAGAGGCTGTCAGCAGGATCTGCCCAGTTATTTTTATGGTAAAAAGGTCTTCTCTTTTTTAATAGTTTCCCTTTAACCGATTTTGAAGTTTGTAGCGTCGTTGGTTCAACAGTTTCACATTTTTTCCTTTTTTTTTTAACAGAGAAAATATTGTCGCCAACGTGATGAAGACGTCGAAGAAAAATTATGATTCTTTTCAAGACGAGTTGGCAGACTACATAAAAGTACAAAAGGCGAGAGGATTGGAGCCTAAAACTCAATTCAGGCAAAAAGGGGATCCGAACGATAGCGAGTTTGACGAGGAGGAGGTGGAAGACAGGCCTCCCCTACGGCACGCAAATTCCAAGACGAGCGCCCCCTACAAATACTTTGATCACCATTCTGTCCCTTACTCACCGCACCCTGGCAATCCGGGTAAAGATGGCTGGTTTCCACAATGGGAGAAAAATTACAGACCTCAAAACCTAAGCAAGGTAACGTATCTTAATAGGAAGAACGCAAAAAAACGCTATCACAGCTCGTCCAGTCAGGACTCCAGCGATGACCACGGAAGCTCATCTTCAGATGACGATAGCAGCAGCAGCAGCGGTAGTTCCTCCCATCGGAGAGAGAAAAAGCGCAAAAGGCGACTCCGCAAAGAAGGCAGACACAGGGTTGGCATCAAAGCCAAACAAGAGGAAGCAGGAAAGGAAAAGCAAAACAGAAAGCTGGAGGAGGTGGACCCGGCGAAAGACGAGAGCAAAAGAGAGATCTCGGACATGGACAAATCTAAAACCAGGAAAGAAAAGAGAAAGCGAGAGGATCATTCTGAGAAAGATGGCAAAAAACACAAGAAGGTTAAAAAGGAGGGGGACCAAAGAACGGAAGAGGAAATACTCTGGGACGAATCCATCCTGGGGTTTTGAAAAAGAGGGGAGGGGAGTCAGGACTACTGTGCCGGAGCTAGGGGTGTGACCCTGAAAAGCTAGGTTTATTCCAGAGGTAAAATAGCTGGATGAAGACTTACATTTATGCATAACGTGTTCATTCACGACAAAATCATTAATACAGTAACCAGGGAAATGCAACGGGGCAAACGTTCCAGCTGTGTGTTATTAAAGCTGTGATAAAGAGCTGCTGCAGCAAATGATTGACAGTCTTGAATTCTGAATTGTATTTCGCAAAGTTATTTCATGTAAATTGTATTTATTTTTCATTTATTTGGATATTTGTCCTTGTCTTGGTGCTAGGTCTTGTCTTTTCTTTTTTTCTCGCTCATTCTGGTGTTTTTTTTTTTTTTTTTTTTTAGTTTTCTTTAATTTCTTTCTTGCTGTCTTCTTTTTTTTTGCTTTCTTGATCTTTGTCTCTTTTCTTGCGTTGTCTTTTTTTGGTGCTTCTTGCTTTCTTTTTATTTTTTTTTCATTCTTGCTTTCCTGACCTGTTGTTTTTTTCTCTTTCCCCCGCTTTCTCTCTCTTTCCCTCTTTGACACTTTCTTTCTCTTTCCCTTTTTTCTCCCTCGTTTTCTCTTTATTTCTCGTTCTTTCTTTATCTCTCTCGTTCTTTCGTTCTTGCTTTTGCTTTTCTTATTTTTTCTTGTTAACTTTTCCTTGCCACGTTTGTCTCTAATAAGTCTGCTGCTACACTGAAAGAAATGAATATTGTATGAGATTGTGTGTCCGTTAACTGCCAACCAAGTATGCAAATCATTTTCTAGCAACGGGAATTTGACATTGCCACTCTTTATGTTTCTTAACAAATATATTTTACAGCTTAGTTTTTTATTCTGACGTTGTTCTGGCGGTTTCTTAGATGTGACACTTGCATATGTTCTGTTTGCCATTTTTCTTTCCTTTTTGTCTTTCTGCCCCACCACTTTTCACTCCCATCAAGTTGTAAGGATGTTTCTTTAATAATCAGCACATGCGTTATATCGTTTCTTTATGGAGAGCTGAAGACAAAATTAAAGAGTTTGAATTATTATTTTGTTGGTGGTGATCAAAATCATATATATATTTTATAGGGATGCACCAATCCCACTTTTTTAAGACAGAGTACAAGTCCCAGCCCTCAAAATTTCCACTCGCCTGCTCGCGTTTTGCGAGTGGAAATAAAGTGAGGGCGAGTGGAAATGCACACGCAGGCAGCACGATAAATTCTATCGTGCTGCCTGCGCTGCGTATTCAGGCGGCGAACGTGTTTTTTTTTGTTTTGTTTTTTTAGGCCAGCCGACGTGCTCAGGGCTAGCCAGTCTTATTTTTTTACTTTCTTTCAGCAACAGCTGGACTTGACCCGAGTAATTTCCGGCGCGCTGACCAGCCTCTTTCTCTTAGAGGGCACACCGGCTACAGCATGAAAACTGTCTCTCGATGCTGCGATCACTAATGCTGTTTCGGTGAGGCGGATCAAACTTCTTACTGATTTGGGATGTTTGCTAAGCACAGTTTCCTGTGATCCGTTCACATGGTGCAGCAAACGGATCACAGGCGAGCAAAACTCCCAGATCATTAAGAAGTTCGACCAGTCTCCCCAAAACAGCGTCAGTGACAGCAGGGTCGAGAGACAGGGCATGTTGACTACATCGTATAACCAGTGATGGGGAACGTCCTGTAAGGAAAACAATTGGTCCTGGAATGGGGGGGGGGGGTGGTTGCAAATTCTCCCACAGCACCTTTACCAGACTTTACTGCCGCACGCTGGATCGTTCTCCTTCACGCTGTACCCCTTATGTTCCAGGCACAGTGTGAAGGATAATCCCTGCCCCCTCATTCTTCTACTCGCAAGGTCAGGTAAGAGGGGGGGGGGGATGAAATTAACGGCAGGGGGGTGAAATGGAAAGAAAGGGTTGAATTGGGGGAGAGAAATGAAATGGAGAGAGATGAATTGGGGGAGAGAAATGGAGAGAGATGAATTGTGGGAGAGAAATGGAGAGAGATGAATTGTGGGAGAGAAATGGAGAGAGATGAATTGGGGGAGAATGAAATGGAGAGAGCTGAATTGGGGGGAGAAATGGAGAGCGATGAATTGGGGGAGAAATTAATTGTTAAAGGGATGAATTTGGGGGGAGAAATGAAATGGATTGGGAGAGAAATGGAAAGAGAGATGGATTGGGAGAGAAATGAAATGGAAAGAAAGGGATGAATTGGGGGAGAGAAATTAATGGGGGGAGAAATGAAATGGAGAGAGATGACTTGGAGAGAAATGAAATGGAGAGAGAGATTAATTGGGGGTCAGAAATGAAATGGAGAGATGAATTGGGGGTCAGAAATTAAATGGGGAGGGAGAGATGAATTGGGAGAGAGAAATTAAATAAATGGGGAGAGAGAAATGAATTGGGCAAAAGAAATTAAAGGGAGGGAGAAATGAATTAAAGCGGGGGAGAGAAACGAATTAAAGAGGGCCCTTGGCAGAAAAAAGGTTTCCTACCCCTGGTGTAAACTAAGGGAAAGTAAAAAGCTGTCAGCACGCCAGAAGTGACGCCAGAACCAGCGCTGCTACTACAACTCATGTGAGAGGCCATCATTTGTGAAATTGTGGCGTAGGCATTTGAGGTTATGCAAAATCTATTTATAAAGAAAGAGACGGGTGATACAAAAGGAGCAAAAATAAAATGGGGATGGAAGTATCGCACGCAAATATTAACCTCCCTGGCGGTCTAATTTTTGCAAAATTTTGTGTCTAAAAGCGTTTCAATTTTTTTTTAAAGGAAATGTGTTGGTTTATATAGTAAGCCTGTGTTCTGTAGGAATAAGTCACTGAAATCCGTGCAAGCAAGAGTCTAGTTGTAAATACACGGAGTCAGAGAAGGTTTGAAACAAGAAATAATAAATTATTATCCCAAAATAATGGAAATAAATTATATTCAATAAAATAATCCTACCAAAAACATGCCTCATTCTTCTGGGTGCTGGGATTCCTGTCCAGATGTACACTCCTTTGCCAAAGTAATACAGGACACAAGGGTACCAATAAAAAGAGCGTTTATTCTCAAAGCAGCTTTACAGAAATAAAAGGCGAATAAAAATAATTTCTAAAATGTAATAAGGCTTTGCAATACAAGTTTCGCTGGTGGATCTGGGCAAGCACCAGCGAAACTTGTATTGCAAAGCCTTATTACATTTTAGAAATTACTTTTATTCGCCTTTTATTTCTGTAAAGCTGCTTTGAGAATAAATACTCTTTTTATTGGTACCCCTGTGTCCTGTATTACTTTGGCAAAGGAGTGTACTTCTGCACGGGAATCCCAGCACCCACTGCACAGCAAAGTTTATTGAAAAAAAACTTTACTGTAATATATATTTTTTTCCATTTTTGAATTTGCTACCTGGTCCCGCCCCCCTGTGTCGTGTGACTGGCAGGGAGCGGAACCAGGAAGCAACGTCGCCGGCTGCCGCAATCACACTGCGGAGAGTATACAGCCCGAGTGTGGCTCGGGGTTACCGATCGCGGTAGCGAAATTTAACCCCAAGTCACACTCGGGAATACCGCCAGGTAGGTTAATGGATTCATCTGTATAAGCATCCAAGGGGGAAACCTGACTTTGGGGTCTTCTAACTTCTATTGAGAACCTGGCATATGAATAATGGGAGTATTAGGTCCACTTGATATATTGGATGCATAAACCCCAAATTAATTTGGTCCTAAAAACTGTGGAGTCTGTAGTTAATGGATGAAACTACTTGTCTGGGTCTGGTGCCTGGGTATACATGTGTGTGATACCTGGGTATTAATGTTATTTATTTTTGTAACTTTATTCTGAATAAAACCTTTTAACAGTGTAATTTCATAAGATACACAATATGTGTCAATTTCTGGCAGCTCCTCCCTCCCGCTCCCAGTCACTTGCGGTGTACCCCAAGGCTCAATACTAGGCCCCCTGCTATTCACAATATTCATAAATGATCTGCCCAACGTCTGCAAAGCCTCAACTGTACATATGTACGCAGACGACACTCTAATCTATACCAGCAAACCAAATCTCCTGCAGCTGGAGGCCGTGCTGCAAGAACAATTCACAGAGGTAGAAAAGTGGATCAAACACAACAAACTTTTTTTAAATACTGACAAAACTGTAACGATGCTCTTTGGAACAGCACCTAAACTACACAAATTGCAAAATCCCCATCTATGTCTTGGGACAAAATCAAATGGCACGCTGACCACAGTCACTTCTCTCAAATATCTAGGTATGTGGTTGGACCCTAATCTATCCTTTGGCCCCCACATCGAGAAACTCTCATCTAAACTTTACCCCAAACTAGGTGCCCTGTACAGAAACAAATCCTGCCTGAGCCCCGCGGTAAGAAAGCAGATTGTACAACAAATGCTTATGCCGGCTATTGATTACGGAGATGTAGTGTATGCAGCCGCCCCGCAAACACCCCTTCAGAAACTTACTACATTGTATAACTCCTTCTGCCGCTTTGTGCTACAATGTAACTACATGACCCACCATTGTGACATGTTAAAAGAGCTAAACTGGCCATCGCTGGAGTCTAAACGCACCCTTCACCTTTCCAACCTGGTGTTTAAGAGCATTTCTGGGAATCTGCCACCCTACCTGAATAGACTGCTTCCCCCAGCAGCTCCCTCATCCTATAACCTCCGATCCAGGACCAGCACCTTACTTGCAATACCACAATACAAAAAGACAGTGGCTCGATACTCATTTTCCTACAGAGCACCGCAATTATGGAATAGCCTCCCAGACACCATCAAATCTTCCCCCCCGTCTAAAGTCACTCAAGAGCTCCCTATTAACATACCTCAATACAGAATGCACCTGTAAGCATGTAACATAGTGACTATATTTCCTACATATTTATTTTCTGTTAATCTGTATATTTGTGTTTCTTAATATCTTGCATTGTATTACTTTGTATTTCTGTAACTGTAACACTTCAATGTTCTTGAACCCAGGACATACTTGAAAACGAGAGAAATCTCAATTATATCCTTCCTGGTAAAATCCTTTATAAATAAATAAAAGATAATTTAAGAAGGCGTGTTTAGGGCGGAGTTTAGGGCAGGGTAGGTGGGGCAACTGGTGGCAAGTAACTCTTCAGGTCTGGCTAGTAGCTTGGGACTTGAAATTTTGAGCCTTGCAAGTACCGATACTTTTTTTCAGGTACTCACCGATACGGAGTACCGATACTTTTATTTAAAGTCATGTGATGCTTTCCAATAAATAATTTAGGATTTTTGTTGAAAGCCTGTCCAGTTTGTTAACATTGAAATGTATGGCCAGTCACCCCATTTACCCACAGCCTGCACAGACCCTACCACACACACACAGACCTCACCCCAGATATATATATCCCACACAGACCTCTAATATATATATAATCACACATACCCCTTCCCCCCGTGATCACGGCTGGAGGCAGTGTCACAGGCCAGCCCCTGCACGGAGGACCACGTGACGCGGCCAGCCGGCGCACGGACCAGGCGGACAGCCGGAGGGGAATGCTAGCGGAATGCTCTTAATGTATTCCGCTAGCCGCCCAAGCCCCTTGGATACCAGCAAGCCAGCCCAGCGTTGGCTCCCAGGTATCGCGGTATTTGCATGAGTACCAAGTACTCGTGCAAATGCCAGTATCGCCACTGATTCCCATACTAGTATCATTATCGGTGCATCCCATATATTTTATTTAAGACACACTGTCATAGTCCTATCGCATTACGATATGATATGTTGGGTAATTTCCGCAATCAGTCTCATTGCTTAACGAGATATTACATATTGTATTGCATCTGCATAAAATGTGTGCATTAGGGGGTGGGCCCGTTTGTTTGGTTTTGTTGCACTTTATACCTTTTATTTCTGAAAAATACACCGTAGCACTTTAAAGCGTCAAGTTATAATAATTTGCAAGGAAAGAAAAAATTTCTCTTTAGAAAAATCTTTTTCTATTTTGGGGCATGATCTCCTAAACAGGCACTTTATTTTATCTTGCCAATACTTTTTCACTAATATTAATAAACTAATAAATTTATATTTAATTTTTTATTAGTTCATAAACTAGTAAATTCTGTTTTATTTTCTTCATCGTATGTTTATTTTCTTTGACGCGGTTAGGTGGGCTTACCCCTTTAATGGCTATTTTAATGAACCAAAATAATCTGTTTTTATATGTAGGTTGATGGGAGTTGAGCACATATGACAAATCTTTTGGTGTACTTCGTGAGATATGTGGCTGGATCGTATATCATTACGTAGCACACCCTTGGCCTTAGGAGCTGTGCATGTAAACGATTTATTTTTTTGTAGTTTTATGACAGATTTTAGGCAGTTCAAAACTCTTCCACCAGAACATGATCACAATAAGCCTATTGGGATTTAAATAATTTAAAAAAACAACATAATTTGTTGTTAGACCCCGGTGAATGTTCTTTAGAGCTGTCTGCCAACAAAATAAGCATCTAGAAAGACACTCTGAATTCAACCCATATGATGAACATCTTGTCCTGCATGCCAAGGACCCACTATAGAGGTAATCCACTAACCGCCAGTGTTCATAGTTACAGTGAACACCCGTCATCCAGAGAAGGATTCAGCAATGGCAGACGAAGTTCCTGCTAAC
This sequence comes from Leptobrachium leishanense, assembly GCA_009667805.1. Lineage (NCBI taxonomy): Eukaryota > Metazoa > Chordata > Amphibia > Anura > Megophryidae > Leptobrachium > Leptobrachium leishanense. The sequence continues at coordinate 520,083,717 of CM019063.1, read as the reverse complement.
AGGGTTGACAACGGTTACCACCATTATTCTGTAATGACCGTAAACTGCTATTCTCCAGTGCTCCATCATTGTTTGCAACAACAGTGTTTGTCGCCTGGTGATTTGACAGTGGTGATCTCCATCGAACTCTGGTAGAAACAACACTGAATACAATGATAGATAACTTTGACTGAAACATCAGTAACTATGGAGAAATCTATGCTAAATGACTTATAGCAAGTAACAAAATTCAGTATTTCTAGGTAGTATGGTATGAATTCAGGCAGATTCCTGGTAAACCAGAAGATGTTTCCGGTGACCTGACTAGATAAGGGGGTGTAGAAGTGTCTTTAGGGCACTGGAGAGCAATCAAGAGGTTAAAACATAACCTTTACTGGTTCTTACTAAAAAAAACATGGTTATACTGTAAAACACAAATTAAAGTATAGATACCAAGCCTGTAGGTATATCTGTGAGGTAATTGATACGTCCCTAGAGTAGATAGTATAAAGGGTTTGGAGTTGGAAAACGAGACTTCGAGGGTCCGTGACAATAGGATAGCAGAGAGGAATACTGCAATCACTGATAACTAATCTAGTAGGACCATCACAGTTTTTCAAAAAATCAATTGCTATTTTAGCGGTGGTAAGCAAAATCCTTGAAGGATAAACATGCGAGCGCTCCCCAAAGAAACATATACAGGGTGGACCACATATAGCAGGTTAGATAGGCTTGGATCAGGAAACAAAAAAGTGGAAAGTTATTTAAAAGTAGAGGCACTCACAGCTCTACGCGTTCCTCCGAGAGGGGAAATGTTCTCTGGTTGGATCCAGACCAAGAACTCATCCTCGTTACACTCCACATCCTGAGTGCCAATCTTTTCCTCGTCCAGCACAGCTCCCTCTTGATGCACAAACAGACCTCTATCCACACACTTTGGAACAGGTCAATGCTGGAGTTCGGTCCATATTTCCTGATGCATCTCTACCTCCTCACAAATCTTCTCGCTCTGGACTGCACCACACTCGGGCCTTTGGTCCCAAGCTCCTCCTGCAGCAATCTCATCAATGTCTTTGTCGGCCTCCACAAACGGCCTTAAAGCCTGGTACTGGAGTTGACGGGCTGCAGGCACCTGGTTGAGAGAAGCAGGGAAAGCTCCCCCGGTTGAGTAAAACAATGTTCTTTTCACTCAGAATGGTCTGGAGTCTTGGATTAGGCAAAAAAAATAAATGGAAAGACATTTAAAATTAGAGGCACTCCTAGCTCTACACGTTTCGCCAGATGGCGTCTTCAGGAGCTAGAACAGAGTGGCATGCAGGTTAGAGAGCCAAGACACTACAGACTACTCGAGTCGCATGGTCAAATGAGGTGTCATTGGAAAGAAGAGAGTCTGGCCTTTACAATTAGTAACTTTTCGATTCTCTTTGAATAACCCTGATAGTGTGCCCAGATACACGACTCGTTAGGTAAATCAGGAGGTTGATTAAATGAGCAACCTGTAGGGCAGATCTCCCAATTGAAAACAGGCGGCGCAACATAGACCTGTAACCACAGACAAACACACAGGGGAACAAGCATGAAATAGTCAGTGGGAAATCCGGGTCTGGCAACAAATCAAGAATCCAAGCAATCATTCGGCAACAGAATATCAGGGTGTGTATAAACAGACTCAACGGTCAGCTGCCGATGTGGGAAAATACTCCACGTCAGGGCGACGAGCAAAGACTCGCGCCCTGTATTTAAGGCCGGCGGCTCCGCGTCATTATGCCAGGCCCCGCCCCTTCAGACGCCGATCTGCCAGCTAGTGTTCCTGGCACCCGGCCAGCCAGCGATGCCACGGGGTGCCCAGACCCCCCAGGCAGCGCCACAGGGGCAGAGGACATCACAGTATGGTTCACTAGCAGAATTTTTTTGCTTTTCGTTTGTAATGCGTCGTAAGGGTTATCCCCTGTTTGTGGTGGTGTTACATTATGTCCATAAAAGGTTTTTTGCCTAGCTACACAGCTAGGGATATTCTTATGTGTTTCATAGCTCACACACACAGGCAGATCACTCACACACACAGGTGTAGCACATACATAAAGTGTTAAGCATGAGTTACACTGAGCGCGTAGCTCATATATTTAGGGCTCTATTTTATTCTTCACGCAAAAATGCATGGTAAACGCGTGAATTTTTGTGCGAAGCGTTAAACGTTAACGAGCGTAAGTTAACTCTGGTATTACAATCCGCGCGCATTATTTCATCTGTCAAAAAATAACGTGTGCAAAAACGTTTTCTCTCATTTTCAAGTATTGAAAAAAGTATTCAAAAACGATTTCTCTCGTTTTCAAGTATTGTCGGTGAAATACGATGCAGTTCGCCTCAGATTGCCGCAATTCAGTGACATTTGGAGGCAGCAAAATCGTCCCATAGAGAAGTAATGGTTAATCATTTCAGCAGAATGTTTGATTTTCATTTTTTTGTGGCGTTTTTTTTTTTAAATTCTGTATCAGACCGTTTTATTATTCTTTCTAGGACCTTTATTATTTTCATGCATTTTTAGCATTTTAAACACCTTTTTTTTTTTTTTTAAATATCAGAGTTGTCGAGTTCCATTTGTTATTTTTTTTTACCCGTTTGGCAGCTGATTGGCTATTTTTGGCAGCCTGCGACGGTCAGTTCGGCAGATCGCTGGCATATGGCAGATCCCGTTCAGCGCACTTCACCGCAGAGTCGGCAAATTGAAATCGTTGAGGTGCACAGAAGTGCGCCGAACAAGAGAGCACCGAAATTTTGGTATTTTGGCTGGCAGACTGGTATTATGGCTGGCACACTGGTATTATGCATGTTCAGACTGGTATTATGGCTGGCATACTGGTATTATGGCACACTGGTATGTATGGCAGGCTGGTATGACTGGCACACTGGTATTATGGCACACTGGTATGCATGGGGCACTGGTATGGCTGGCACACTGGTATTATGCATGGCAGACTGTATTATGGCTGGCACACTGGAATTATGCATGACAGACTGGTATTATGGCTGGCAGACTGGTGTTATGCTACGCTCACTCACACAATGTTGTGTGTCTCGGAGTTGGTCGTCGGAGTGGAGACGAAGTAGATCTGGACAGTGAACCACTTGCCTTGAGTCTTGACACCATGGAGCACTCAGCACGCACGTCTCGTCGCTCAGGAGCCGGCCCGGGATCACCGCACGCATGCATGCCAGGGCACGAACAAGCAGGTGAATGTCACGTGAGCCGTTGCGCCTGCGCATGACTGACAGTGGGCGGTGCGGACCTGCTGCATCACCAGTGAATGGAGAAACAGACGGAGGAGAGGACCGCGGTAACGGGGGCATGCATGAATATAAATATGGGGCGGAGATGTGCCGGTCCCAGCTCGGAGTCATGTGTCCGGGTGGCAGAGGGTGTCACACCCAGACACATGACTCCAAAACCAGACAGTCCAGGTCAAAACCAGACGGGTGGGAACCCTAGAGCACATGCACAGGTGGATCACACACACACACACACACACACACAAAGTACACACAGGCGGATCACTCACAAACACAGAGCCCTCACACACAAAATAGTCCCCTCTCTTTTTGCTCCTAACTGCAAGAGCTCAGCAATTATCTGCAGGTGAAGATTCTGGCTGGTGGAGGGAGGAGGCCGAGCCAACTTGTCACTCAGGCAGCTGCCTTTTGCCGGCTGAGGGACTGAGTTCCTGAGCACTCATCTTTTGATGCAGGGCTGCTCAGATGGAGCCCATGTGGAGACTGGGAGCCCTGACAGCTAGCCTGCCATTATGCAGATATCAGCCGGCTGCTTGCACAACTGGCCGACTTCTCTGCATAACGGCCGGCATTCTCAGCTACTGTACTGCTAGTGCTGCAGTCTGCCAGCTGGCCGGCCGTGTAGTCCGTCAGCCCACCGGGCAAATGTCCGATGTCTGGTCCAGGCCTGGTCTTCTCTATATTATGCAGAAGTACAAAAGACGATGCATATTCTCTGTTATCATTAACAACTAAAATTATTTAACTTACCAGCAGGATTCTGTAGAGGTAGCATCACTGCCGAACAACCGTGGAGACGCAGGTTTGAATCCCGACCAGAGCACCTCTCCAGTAAGTGTCCTTGGGCAAGGCACCTAATGGTACATACTTGTCTACCACACAATATCAGCTGCGTAGCCTAGTGTTAACGCCTCTGCTCTACAACTTTGGAGAAGCAAGTTCAGATCCCGATCAAAATGTCTAACCAGCACATCCGTCCTCTACAACCATGGAGAAGCAAGTCTTTACTTTACAGCCATGGAGAAGCAGGTCTTCACTTTACAGCCATGGAGAAGCAAGTCTTCACTTTACAACTATGGAGAAGCAAGTCTTTACTTTACAGCCATGGAGAAGCAAGTCTTCACTTTACAACTATGGAGAAGCAAGTCTTCACTTTACAACTATGGAGAAGCAAGTCTTCACTTTACAGCCATGGAGAAGCAGGTCTTCACTTTACAGCCATGGAGAAGCAGGTCTTCACTTTACAGCCATGGAGAAGCAGGTTCAACCTCACCATCATGTCACTGCTCTACAATCGTAGAAAGCAGACTCGAAAGACCTCACCAGCAAGTGTCATTGGGTAAGAAAACCTAATAATATGGATGTGCCTTTCTCACAATACGTGTAAAATGATCATATAGATTGTAAGTCACGTCGTATCAGCCACATATTCTAATGTATCAATCCCTTGAAAACCTGATCTTGTGCTGTGGAGAATTGTGCAGTATTTAAATAAAGGATAATAATAAATTATCAGTCACAGACTATACGCCCATCACTCTTGGGCTGAATCATACACTGTGTTTTATTTCTATTGATTTTTGGAGTATTGTTTTGTGTAATTTCTCGATGCTTTCAAAAAAAACAGATGAGCCTATATTTTCATTCTTTGCTGTATTACAATGTTTGTGTTTTATGTTCGTTTTTAACATTGATACTTCTTAAATGTTTTATCTCCTTATTTTCTCTGGGGAAGTAATATCTACAAGAACGTCTACATAGTATGGACATACATATAGCATTTCTTTCTGGGTCGTATCCATTTCAGATGTATATTTATTACCTATACAAAGAAAGTTTTTTTTTTTTTGTGATTCCAGGCTAATATTAGAGAAGCTGATTGTAATATTGAACAAAAGGAGACGCCAGAAAATCGTAATATTTTTATTCCCTCAATAGTATTACAAAAGACAAACAAAAAAATTAAGAAGTCATTACAATTACAGTCTACTACTACATAGCGTAGGAAAGGTCATTTTTACGGTGAGGACAGTAAAGCTGTGGAATTCTCTGCCTGTTGAGGTGGTTGGGTCAGAGACTGTACAGACTTTTAAACAGCGACTGGATGACTTCCTGCTAAAACATAAATATTAAGGGTTTTAATATTTAATGTGTGATAATGGCTGCTTGATCCAAGGAGAAAACTGACACAATTCTGGGTTCAAGAACGTATTTTTCTCCACGTTTTTTTGCATATTTGGAGAGCGCTTCAGACTGGCTATTTTGCTTTCTTTTGGGTCAACAGCAGTATCTGATTGCGTGAGAGGCTGAACTCGAATGACACACAGCTGAAACGGGGAAGCTATGGGGAAACATTTGTGGTCGCAAACCTCCCCTTACCGTCCCCGTTTTACCAGTGGATTACGAGGCTGGCGATGAATCCAGCACCGTACCGCGTAGCGGCGGCTAGGCTCCAGGATGCTTGGGGCAGCGCTAACGTGCCATCGTGAGCATCCTCTCCATGGAGTCCTCTCGCGAGAATCTGCAGAACCACAGAGTGATCATGGAGAGAGACTGGGGACTTTTTTCCCCCCAGTCTCGCTCTGCTCCCAGCGGCCATAAGCAGTAAATCGGGCTGCCATTCACGCCGCAGGATGAGAGGTGAGTATGTGATTTTTGGGGGGGTTCCAGCTGCTGCTAACTGATTCTGAAGAAGCGGAATCAGTTTGCTGCAGCCCTAAGCTGTAGCAAACTTTTTCAGTTAGCGGCAGCGGTTCGTAATTAGCATCAGGACTTTGCGAGCTTAACGCTAATTACGCCTTGCTTACACTTTGCGCTCCCCATGTTAAGCATAGAGAGCACAAAGTACAGTGAGCTCGCTCTAAAAAGCACAGATACCGATACGCTAATGGATTCTTTAACCCGTTAGCGATCGGGGGGTGATCTGTGCGGCACACATCAGCTCACTTAACCCAGCGCTGACGCTCATTTATGTGAGCTCTAGCACGAAGTGATAGGGCCCCACACACCTTAAACGCACACTTATTATTTGTATTTTGTTAAACAACTTTTACCTAAAACCATGCATTATTCTAAAAGTTTAAAATAAAAGCTCATGCCATTACTTTAAAATCTCATATAAAACGCAAGCAAATGAAGGTATTAGATCATTGTCCCTTACATTTGCAGCACAACACACACGTAACTAGTAGAGCGATAAGCAGAAAAGCGCATAATTTGACCAGAGGAGCCCAGATGTACAAATCACAGGAGATGTACAGTGCGTTTTTGGTGGTGTTTCCTTCAGTGGCTGAAACAACAAGAAAGAAAAAAATGAAAGGAGTCAAAAACCTATAAATATAAATTGTAAAAAGCTACAAAATGCAAGAACCATCCATTGTAGCAGTGAAACACGTTCTTATGGGAAAACCTCACTCAACGGTTAAGGCTGGGGTCAGACGAGCGTAGTGTTCACGTCCGTGATTGCACCTAAAAGTACGTCCGTGATAGCATGACAGGAAGCCCATCGGAGCCCGTTACACGAAGTACGTCCGCACTGAACTGCGGACGCACAACGGCCGGGGCCCACGGACGCAAGGCAGGCAAGAAAGTACAACCGCTAGAACAGCCGCACAAAGTGCGCTGCGTCCGCAACGTCTGCATAGCTTTGTGTGTGAGTGATGGAACGTGGTCAGACGGACTGCATTTATACGTCCAGCATTTTTCACGGACAAAATGGTTTTGCATTTTAATTTATTTTTCCCTCCTACATCCGTCAAAAATAACTTCAGTGAAAAAACGGACTGTGTGACCACTACTGCGTCATCCGTACTGACGATGTCCGTACTGCACGGACGTACAGTCCGTAGAAATCACGCTCGTCTGACCCTAGCCTAAAATGGTGTCTGTATGTGTACTGTAAAATGTCAATAAAAGCTTAATTAAAAGAAAATATGTCCGTCTGTACTTTTAATTGAGTAAAATAATCCCAAAGGGCCAGATCCTACTTTTTGAAATTGACTCCACCAGCAGCTGAAGAGTTCAATGCAATGTATGGATATTTGGTACTTACATTACATGTTGACGTTAGATAAACCATGGGGGGTAGGGATGTGCGTTTCGATTCGGACCAATATGTATTTTTCACGAATCGGTCCGATTCGTGGCTTCAGATTCGGTCGAATTTCCGAATCAGATCGGATCCGAAAACGTCTGATACGAAAAGATTTTTTTTTCGTTTTAAATCATTTTATTTTTTCTGGGGTTTTTCTTTTGTTTTTTTTTTTCGTTTCTGATAATTTTGTTCAGCTTTTTTTCCGTTTTAAAACCTTTTTATTCTGGTTTTTATTTTTAAAGTCTTGGGTCAGTTTTTTTTTTTTTTAAATCGTTTTGTTCATTTTTGTCCCTTTCATACCATTTTAATATGATTAAATAAAGTTGTGCAATGCAAGAAAAAAGGATCTTTATTTAATAAAAAAACAATAAAATTGACAGAATTCTCGCATCGACAGAATTCTCGTATCGACAGAATTCTCGTATCGACAGAAATATCGTATCGACAGAAATATCGGATCCGAAAAAAACATTAGTAACTTTCACTCAAAAGGAATAGACACTTTGAAATGAGGAGAACAGACGTTCAGAGAAAAACACGAAAATTTCCGATATCACAAAAAAAAAAGTCTATATGAAAAACGAGCTGATCCGATAACACGAAAATTGCCGAACTCACGGAAAAAAAGTCGATACGATAAACGAGCCGAAAAGAAAATCGTCAGAAACAAGCTGAAACGAAAATTTTAAAAATCCGAACAAACCAAACCGATTAAAAAATAAAAATCGGTGCACATCCCTAATGGGGGGTATAGAGAACCCTGACTTCAACACACTTTAAACCTCATGGAAACCTCTTTAGAAGTGGTGTCTGTCACAGCCAAGAATGTTTGTAGGTGGGACACTCTATACAGCATGGAACTGCCCATTGTTTTGCAATGGGATGTTCAAAGTGACACGTGATTGAGGGGTCTGTGTCCTTGTGTCAGTAAGAGAAGGGGGCAGTGCCCCCGAGTCAGTATCTGAGGGGGGTAGGGTCATGTGTTAGTGATAGCGGGGGTCAGTAACCCTGCGTCATTGAGGGAGAGGCAGGGCAGTCATCAAGAGGTCACAGCCCATAAATTCAGGGGCCAAGAGGCTGAAGGGGGCCCTGGCCCTTACCAAATGCAGTGTCACTTGTCAAAGTCAGATGTAAGGGTCCCTCCATGCCAAACTGAACTGACCTATCAGGATACCAGGAAATTTCCCGGTGGCCCGGGGCATCTGTGGCCAGTAAAAGCACTCTGGCTAATCACTGAGAGAGCAATTAGTATGGTCTGCATCAGACAGAAGTACAAAGAGAACATTTTCCCACGAGGAAACACTTTTTTTTTAAATATTCAGTTTTATTAAGTTTTCACACAGGCAGACATGAAAGGAACTTGTCGAGTACCGTGCAATGGGTATGCAAGCGAAAACCAGTTTTCCAGTTTCACATCGTGTAGAACAGCAGTAACACAGAAATATAACAATAGAAACACAAAGGAAATTCACTCTTTAATCCCACCCACATAACAGACTATAGTGACAGTCATGTGCCTCAGTGATTGTAAGTGTAGCGATGTGTTAAAGTTTACTGTGGCAGTACCCATTTTTGGCCACAAGATGGAGACAATCACGATTAAAGACCCTGGACACTCGAACTACATGTCCCGGCATGCTTTGCGAAGAAACAGGAAGTGGGTGGGTTTGTGGAGACGCTGTACATCCTGCACCTCGTGGAGAACAGGCAGGGCGCGCCAGGGAGCAGAGGAGAGTGGATGCACACACAGAGAAGGAGAGACCGAAAGATAGGCCGGAGCGCAGACAGAGTGGATTGGGCCTTAGGATTGGGTCACCCAGCCTTGCGGGAGACAGACATCACCCTCTATACTATCCGAGTGCAGAGTGGAGAGGAGAGAAGACCCCTCGAGTAAGGAGTACCGCGGTCGATTGAAGCGGGGAGCAGGCGGTAAGCTGGCTGAGTCGCGGCTGACAGACAGAAGGCCAGACAACAGATCCGGTGGTCGGCGTCCCCAGTCAACATCGAGCGGAGAGACGTCCTGGGTCAGCGGAACCTCAAGCTTGCGCTGGATGGGTGAGAGGCCCCCAAGGCCGTATGTAAATAAGAGCGTACGCTGCTGTTTTCCTTCTAAAACCTACAGGGCCCCAACTGACTAGTCGAAGACATCGTTAAAGTAAACTCACTGGCCAGTTGAGAAGTACCCGGGTACCTTACACACACGAATACACACCACTTCACGTTCTGGGACTTAACCTGTGCAGGACTCAGTTTCTTTTTTCCAAATCCATACAAGGGGGCAAAGTTAAAGTTACATTCCGAACAATTTTTCCTTTTTTTGTTCCCGCTGCGCGTTTACCGTGATACGAGAACTGTGTATTTTATTGTGTCCCGCTACGCGGTTTTTCCTCGAATTTCGTATCTTTTAATTTTCTGCTCGGTCGGGGTTTTTTTTCCGAAAATACGAAGCCCTCGTGTTTTCGTTTCTTTTACCGCTACGCGTTTATCGTGTTACGAAAGTACTGTAAATCTTCCTGCATATACCGTGTCTTAAGAGCTGCAAACCTTTTTAGTAAACCTTTTTACTTGTAAAACTTACAGCGTGTTGGAGTATATTTATTCCCTAGTGCGGGGAGACTGACCCGTGGTTCATTTTCAGCGGCTCCTCCGGGAGTGAGCGCTACACGTGGGGGCTCGTTTCCGGGATTCAGTCTCTGGAAAAACCGCATCTAAAGGGTTAAATATGGATCCAGACACTGCTGCCGAATGGTGTGGGGAGCACAGTAGTCAGTTAACATGTTGCATAGTCATGGATATTCCGCAGACACTTGGGCCGAAGATCAGATTCGCCAGGCCGTGGCCACGCTAGCACCAGATCATCGGGGGTTAATTCTGGACATTAAGAAAAACCCAGATACCTCTCACACGCATGTTCTTCTCGAATGGAGAAAAGGTATTCCAGCATGTTTTCGGGGCGCGAGCGTGGAGCTGGAAGATGAGGTGGAAGTCCAACTAATTCAGCCAAGTGCGCCACGTGGTGAATCCGAAAGTGTTCCCGCGCCCAGTCCGTTGGCCATGATCGGGCCTGAATTTATCGTGGCTATTGGAGATTTGCTGGCCAAATGTCAGAAAACAAGCCCTCCTCACACTAATTTCGGTTATCGACGGTTAAGGAACTTTACAGGAAATGTACCAACTCCGGCGGGAGAAGAAACCTTTGAGGAATGGGTGGAACAGGCGATGCAGGCACTGGATGAGTGGGACGTCCCTGAGGCCCAGAAAAAGCAAAGGATCACCGAGAGTTTAAAGGGACCTGCGTCAGAAGCGGTGAGAAACCTAAAACTGAGTAGAAAAGATTGTACTGCTTTGGATTATCTGAACGTTCTTGAAGAAGTGTTTGGGCGAACAGAAAAGGCAGCGGAACTAGTATATCAGTACGAACACACCTATCAGAAGAGAGGTGAGAGAATGATTGATTACATGAGGCGCTTGGATAAGATTCTGCACCAAATACTCCTCAAGAAAGGGGCCAAACCGGCTGACGTAGATAAGATACGAATAAAGCAGATCCTGAGGGGCTCTCAACCGTTAGATCCGGTGATGATGCAGCTGAGAAGCAGAGCAGTTAATCAAGAGTTGAAGTACCTGGAACTGATCCGAGTTGTACGAGAGGAGGAGGCTCTGCTGGAAGAGAAATCCTTCAGGCGGGGAGAAAGGGCTTATGCACAACCTGCAAGATATAACGACGGTCTGCAGCCTGAAAACGACTCGTTAGACACCTATGGATCTGACCTGGATGAACAGGAGCAGTTAGTCGGTTTTAAATTCATCGAAAAGGCTGCTAAAGAATCGAACTCTTCCGAACGAAGCGAGTTGTTCAAGACTGTAAAGAAGGTACAGGAAGCTCAAACTGAACTGCAGCAAGCGCACGCTGAACTGTGCAGGGTGTTGATGAAGGTGACCGAGATGCAGGGGGAAATGCAAAAGTTCCTAACAGGTATGCAGACGACTGAAGTTGCCGTGGCGTCTGGTTCAAATCTCTTATTAGAACCTCAACAAGCAACTGTGTCTCCACTTTCGAGGAAGAGATGTTTCGGTTGTGGAGAAATGGGCCATTTCCGTGCGCAGTGTAAAGGCCGGAAGCCTGAGAGGGATAAAGTTGAGTGGCTGCTGAAAGCCCTAGAGGGACTGTTATCTACTCCACCAGCGGGAAACGCCAGAGAGGCACCAGTAAAGGAGCAACCTAGGTGCCCAGAAGTTGAACCTCGCTCCAAGAACCAATTTAAAACTAAGAGGGCAAGAGGGCCCAAAGCCAAGCCAACTGCTGAGCCTGCCAGAATGGAAAGAGTCACTCCCTTAGCGTCCGGGTCTACGTCATGGGGAAGCAATGCACACCCAAAACCTGCACGGGCCAAGAAAAAGGCCAGGGTCCAGCAAACTGGGTCTAAGCGTCCGGATACCTCCACCAAGTTTCCTGACCAGCTGATAGGTCCTTCTCCGATTGTGCCAATCCAAGTGGAGGGAGTCTACACCAAAGCTCTGTTAGATTCAGGGGCTCAAGTGACTTTGATTTATAAAGACTTCTATGAGAAACACTTAAAGCACATTCCTCTGCAAGAATTGAAGGATTTGGAAATATGGGGTATCGGCACTGAGAAACTCCCTTATGACGGGTATCTGCAAGTAAGGTTGGAGATCGGATCTGAAGTCATCGGACAGTCCGGAGGCTGTGACGCCTTGGCCATTGTGTGCCCCCGACCCTCGGGTGCGAACAGAAGCTCTCTGATAGTGGGGACAAATACGGACCTAGTGCGGCGTCTCCTGACCCCCATCGTAGTGGAAGAAGGGTCAACTCAAGGAGTGCACCCCATGTTACGACCGGTCTATCAGAGGATGGTTGAAGAACGGAAAGCACCTGCTGAGGTGGGAAGACTGTGGAGACTGGGTGGGACAGAGAAGGTTCTGCAAGCAGGAGAAGTAGCGAGCTTCCGGGTTTCAGTCAAGTTGAACGGATCGCAACCAGGTCCCTATGTGGTGCTGGGAACCGATGTCAGTCATGGGAGTGAAACCGGAGTCGAAGTAATTCCTGAAATAATCTCCACCAAAGCCCTGAAGAGAACACGAGGAAGAGTCTCGGTCAGTGTGTGCAATGTGACAGATTCTCCAGTAGTCCTTAAAGCACGAATGCCTATCGGGCAAGTAGAGTCTGCTACACCCCTCTCCACCGATTTAGGAGGGGGAGTGGATAAAGAGATTCCAGATGAAAGATTCTACCCTAAAGACGCCCCCATTTCACCTGAGTGGAAGAAACGTCTTCAGTCTCAAGTTCTAAAGTGGAAAGAATTATTCTCGAAAGATGAGTTCGATGTGGGCCTGGCTAAGAGTACGGAACACCGCATTCGGTTGCAAGAAGACAAGCCGTTTCGTGAAAGGTCAAGGCGAGTTCCGCTGGGAGACTTGGATGATCTGCGAGAACAGCTAAATGAGTTGCAGAGAACCAATGTGATTCAAGAGTCCAGGAGCCCATATGCATCTCCAATAGTGCTGGTCAGGAAGAAGAATGGTTCTGTCCGCTTGTGCATAGACTATCGCACCCTGAACCGAAGAACCATCCCCGACCAATACGCCACTCCTCGGATTGAAGATGCCTTACAGTGTTTGTCTGGAGCAAAGTGGTTCAGTGTATTAGACCTGCGAAGCGGATATCATCAGATACCGATGCACCCTGAAGACAAAGAGAAAACTGCGTTCATTTGTCCACTGGGGTTCTTTGAGTTCAATAGAATGCCTCAAGGTCTGACGGGAGCTCCAGCCACGTTCCAACGGTTGATGGAGAAGACAGTCGGGGATATGAATCTAATCGAAGTGTTAGTGTACCTGGATGACATAATTGTGTTCGGGAAGACTCTGGAAGAGCATGAGCAACGTTTGGAGAAGGTCTTGAAGAGGCTCCATGAAGAGGGGTTGAAATTGTCTCTGGAGAAATGCCAGTTCTGTTTACCGTCAGTCACATATCTGGGACACGTGGTCTCGGCAGAAGGTGTTTCGACAGATCCTCGAAAGTTGGAGGCCGTAGCTTCTTGGCCTAGACCTCGAAACGTCACTGAACTTAGATCTTTCTTGGGATTCTGCTCATACTATCGAAGATTTGTGGGAGGATTCGCAAAGATAGCTCAGCCGCTGAACAAACTCCTACAGAAAGAAACCACCGAAGAAGGCTGTAAGGTCTCTGACCGAAACCCCTCCGCTCCAGGACCAAGGAAAGCTAAAGAGTCCATACAAGGTGAATGGACTAGTCAATGTGAAGGTGCGTTTGTGAAGCTGAAAGAGAATCTAACCCGAGCTCCTGTTCTGGCCTACGCGGACCCTCACAAGCCGTATGAACTACATGTGGATGCCAGCCGAGAAGGTTGGGAGGAGTCCTATATCAGGAGTATGATGGATTGCTGAGGCCTGTGGCGTACGTGAGCCGGAGCCTTGCGCCTTCTGAGAAGAACTATCCTACTCACAAACTGGAGTTCCTAGCCTTGAAGTGGGCAGTGGTGGACAAGTTGAAAGACTATCTGTATGGAGCTGAGTTCGTGATCAAGACGGATAATAATCCTCTCACCTATATCCTTACTACTGCAAAACTGGACGCAACGGGACATCGGTGGTTGGCCGCTCTGTCAGGGTTTCGGTTCAGCCTGAAGTATCGCCCTGGGGTGAACAATCGAGATGCTGATGCTTTATCAAGAAGACCCTACACTACAGAATGGACTCAGGTGACTCCAGACGGGGTGCAAGCTTTGTGTCAAGGAACAGAACGCCGGGTCAAGGGAGGAGTTGAAGCGGAGGCCATAGGAGTCATGGCCGCGGCTGTTCCTGAGTTCTACTGTAACCCTTCGCAATTGAGGGATGAAAATCTACCTACCTTTTCCAAGCAGGACCTGAAAGCGGATCAAGCTAGAGACCCTTTGATTGCATTGACCATAAAGGCCCTGACTGCAAACCAGCGAGAGATTCTGTTAACCAATTCCCCGGATGGGCCAGATTGGTTTACAAAGAGTGGGAGCGGTTGAAGATGTTGGATGGGGTGGTCTACCGAAGGGGCCCCTCGACCAATTCCGAAGAGATTCAACAGTTATTTCTCCCCACTAAACACAGAGAGAGTGTGTTGCGATCATTACATGATGAGCATGGACATTTGGGTGCTGAGAGAACTTTTAAGTTGGTGCGAGATAGGTTTTATTGGCCTTGCATGAGGGCTGAAGTTGAGAGTTATTGCCATTCCTGTCTGAGGTGCATTCAGAGGAAAACTCTACCAACCCGAGCTGCTCCAATGAGCCATCTACAGAGTCAGGGACCCATGGATTTGGTGTGCATTGACTTCCTGTGCTTAGAGCCGGATGCTAGTGGGCAAGGGAACATTCTGATAGTGACTGATCATTTCACCCGTTATGCCCAAGCTTTTTCTACAAAAGACCAACGCGCTCCGACAGTGGCGAAGGTGCTGATGGAAAAGTTCTTTGTTCATTACGGCCTGCCAAGAAGAATACACTCTGATCAGGGAAGAGACTTTGAAAGTAGATTGGTCGGGCAATTGCTGGAGTTGTTGGGAATTCAAAAGACTCGAACTACGCCATACCACCCTCAGGTGATGCTCAGCCTGAAAGGTTTAATCGCACGCTGCTAAACATGCTGGGGACCTTGTCTAATGTAGAGAAGCAGAGTTGGAGTCGTCATATAGCTACTCTGGTGCATGCATATAACAGTACGGAGAGTGATGCAACGGGATATTCACCGTACCGTCTTATGTTCGGAAGAGAAGCTCGACTGCCGGTTGATTTGGCATTTGGGTTATCTCTAGACCAGACGTCGGTAGCTTCTCATAGAAACTACGTGGATAGACTTCGGAAGAATCTGGCTTCTGCGTTTGAACAGGCCCGTTTGACTTCAGGTAACAGGGAGCAAAGGAACAAGAAGAACTATGATTTGAAGGTTCGAATACAGGATCTACAACCCGGTGATAGGGTTCTGTTGAAGAATTTGGGTGCTGCTGCGAGACACAAGCTGGCGGATAGATGGAGTTCTCAGGTTTACATTGTTTGCAAACAACTGCCAGGTCTGCCGGTGTATCAGATTCGCCCTGATGGAAAGGCTGGTCCCCTCAAGAATTGGCACCGAAATCACTTGTTACCTTTGAGAGAGGCTGTGAGGATACCAGTGGAAAACGAACTTCCTCCGGCGAATCCGCATGCTCCACGTGTCCCTCCTGTTACTCGGTCTCAACAGACTCGGGTTGTTGGAGAGAGCGAAAGAGACAGTGACGAAGAGAGTTTCTGTTTAGATTGGATCGCTCGCCAGAACCTGAAGAGGTTGTCCCAGTTCCTTGTCAATGGGAAAGTAACTTGAGGGCTGAAGCTCCTGAATTTCAGTGGGAATCCCCTAATATGGAACTCCCTGAAACCCTTGAACTTCCGTTAAGGGTCCCGGATACTGTTAGAGACCCTGTAGCTCCTGAAGACGAGCCTTACGACTATAGTTCTATGCCTTCCCTGGAGGGATCGTACTCGGAGGAAGTGTCTGCTCCAGTGGCGACATAAGGACTGAGCCTATACCTATAGTACTTCCACCTGAAGAGGAACGGAAGGAGCCTGAACAAAAACGCTCTATTCGACCGCCCCAGCGACTTACTATGACTCACCAGGACATAGCACTGAAGAGGCCATCACCACTGTGCAGAGATTGCCCGAAGTGTCTGCTATGTTAGCTGAGGTAGCCCAGAACATGAGTCAGCTTGAGAAAGTGTTTCTAACCCACTGCATGTATGCTGCTGAACCTGTATATGCTGTATAAACTGTGTGCATATTGTAAAAGGATAATGTAACTGTTGTACCTCCTTGGAGAGACCCAAGAGTTCTAGGAGGGGGAGAGTGTAGCGATGTGTTAAAGTTTACTGTGGCAGTACCCATTTTTGGCCACAAGATGGAGACAATCACGATTAAAGACCCTGGACACTCGAACTACATGTCCCGGCATGCTTTGCGAAGAAACAGGAAGTGGGTGGGTTTGTGGAGACGCTGTACATCCTGCACCTCGTGGAGAACAGGCAGAGCGCGCCAGGGAGCAGAGGAGAGTGGATGCACACACAGAGAAGGAGAGACCAAAAGATAGGCCGGAGCGCAGACAGAGTGGATTGGGCCTTAGGATTGGGTCACCCAGCCTTGCGGGAGACAGACATCACCTCTATACTATCCGAGTGCAGTGAAGGAGAGAAGACCCCTCGAGTAAGGAGTACCGCGGTCGATTGAAGCGGGGAGCAGGCGGTAAGCTGGCTGAGTCGCGGCTGACAGACAGAAGGCCAGACAACAGATCCGGTGGTCGGCGTCCCCAGTCAATATCGAGCGGAGAGACGTCCTGGGTCAGCGGAACCTCAAGCTTGCGCTGGATGGGTGAGAGGCCCCCAAGGCCGTATGTAAATAAGAGCGTACGCTGCTGTTTTCCTTCTAAAACCCACAGGGCCCCAACTGACTAGTCGAAGACATCATTAAAGTAAACTCACTGGCCAGTTGAAAAGTACCCGGGTACCCTACACACACGAATACACACACTTCACGTTCTGGGACTTAACCTGTGCAGGACTCAGTTTCCTTTTTCCAAATCCATACAAGGGGGCAAAGTTAAAGTTACATTCCGAACAATTTTTCCTCTTTTTGTTCCCGCTGCGCGTTTACCGTGATACGAGAACTGTGTATTTTATTGTGTCCCGCTACGCGGTTTTTCCTCGAATTTCGTATCTTTTAATTTTCTGCTCGGTCGGGGTTTTTCCGAAAATACGAAGCCCTCGTGTTTTCGTTTCTTTTACCGCTACGCGTTTATCGTGTTACGAAAGTACTGTAAATCTTCCTGCATATACCGTGTCTCAAGAGCTGCAAACCTTTTTAGTAAACCTTTTAACTTGTAAAACTTACAGCGTGTTGGAGTATATTTATTCCCTAGTGCGGGGAGACTGACCCGTGGTTCATTTTCAGCGGCTCCTCCGGGAGTGAGCGCTACATAAGCATAATGAGAAATCTTGTTGGTACATGGCACACACGGAGCCAAGGTAAGACATGAGTCCCCATCCGGCTTGCGTGACCAAGAGACACATTATACGATGGGTCAAGAGGAACCAATAGGACAATCTTAAGTTGTGCGATGGCAGGGTGCCTTCTCCAGCGTGAATAAGTTCCTCAAGCTCGAAATTTGTTCAACTGCGTTCATTCTTTCCGGTTTGGTAGGAGGAAGGGGGTCCTTGCAGTGGACAGGGAATAGCAACTTTTCAGTGTTCAAAAGCCGAATCAAAACCGACTTTTTTGTAAAGCTCAGTAGCTAGTGGCGTATGGTGCAGTAGATACACCTCTGGAGTGAACGGGGTGGGGTGCGAGACCAAATCAGAAAACAATACCATGTATCTGCTCCCACTAGGGGGTCATGTTCGGCCAATCCCACCAGATATGTAGAGTGGTAGCACCCTTCAACCCACACCGCCAGCAGGAGGCGTCTATAGTCTGAAACATTTTCATCAGTTTAGCAGGTTTACGGTGACACCTAGTAAGATATTTAGGAGCAGATTCCTGCATTCTGGTTGCCCTGGAGCAGGAATGGGTGAGAGTCTCCTCATCGGAGAACTGCATTTGGAGATCTCTCTCCCAGTCAGACCTGAAGTGTGGTGGGTTGCTGCGGGTGGGTTTCAAAGTGGCAAAGAGGTATGGCTAAGTGACTCTGTTGAATGCTTTTCCTGCATCAGTGGAGAGGAGCAGCATCGGGCCTGCGTCCTTTCTCGCGCAGCGGTAGACTAAATTAATCGCAATAACCATATTATCTCGAGCTTCTCTACACGGGACTAGGGCGGGTAAGAATTGGTTCAAGCGAGAGGCCAGAATCTTAGCAAAAAGTTTAACATCCACATTTAACAGTGATATGGGGTGATAGCTATTACAATATTCATCGTCCTTCCCCAGTTTTAGCAGTACTGTGATGGTTGCCAAGAGGGAGTGTGGGTGAAGGTTCTCCCCGTCCACCACAGAATTGAAAGTGCTCAACCAGAGAGGGGCCAAAGAGTCCCTAGCTTCCCTGCAATATCACAGTGGAAGACAGTCCGGTCCCAGTGGCTTTCCCAACAGCATGGCTTTCAGTACTTAGAGGCCAAAACAGTAATTGAATTTAAGCAAGCATGGGATAGGCATAAGGCTATCCTAAACAAAAGATAAATCCAGGTAAAGTATCCATGTAATTGGGCAGACTAGATGGGCCGAAAGGTTCTTATCTGCCGACATTTTTCTATGTTTCTCTGCGTTTCCGCAGAACCCGTGCCAGCAACCTGCCACATTTTATCCCAGCCTCATAGTAAATACACCTGACATGCACAAAGGTT
The DNA here is from genome assembly GCA_009667805.1 of Leptobrachium leishanense. Lineage (NCBI taxonomy): Eukaryota > Metazoa > Chordata > Amphibia > Anura > Megophryidae > Leptobrachium > Leptobrachium leishanense. The sequence goes on along the minus strand of CM019063.1, from coordinate 520,064,980 downwards.
TTCTGAGCCTTCAGGTTGTAAAGCGTGTGTAAGCGTGCACGAAGGGCAAGCAAAGTCCTACAGGAGTCATCGTCAAGTTGCAGTTTATGTTGTTGTTCTAAAGAGCTGATTTGAGACAGTAAAGCAGCAACCTGGTCAGCCCGTTCTTTTTACTGTCTTGTGCCCACAGAAAAAAAAAAAACGCGAACCACTGCCTTGTGTGCCTCCCATAGTGTAGTGGGCAACATCCCTGGGTTGGCATTTTCACAGAAAAAATGGAGCAGTTTCTTGACAGCAGGGAGAGTGTCTGGGGAATCATACAGAATCTTATTAAGACGCCAGTGTCTTTCCTTAGGGGAGAGTAAAGGGGATTGAATGGTCATTGTGACGGGACAGTGGTCTGACCAGGTCGCGGCCTCTATCGGGGCGTCTTGCAATAAGTGTAAGGAGTCAAAAGATAGAAATAAATAATCCAGTCATGCATAGGATTTAGATGGTGCGCTATAGTGAGTATTGTCACGATCGGCTGCATGCAATGCCCTCCAGGAGTCGGTAAGCCTGTGTTTGGTCAGAGACGCGTTAGCCCGTCGCAGAAGAGCATGTGGTATGCTGGAGAGGCCTCTAGATGTGTCATGTCTAGGGTCCAAAGGGAGATTCAGGTCACCACCTACCACTAAGGCACTCTCTGAGAGATTGCTAAGTCTGTCTAAGTATATCGTGCAAAGCCACATATTGGCGATGGTTTAGCAAATAGATAGAAGTGAAGGTTTAGCTAACATCACAGAGCTTGCCCTTGACAAAACCATTGGTCCGCCAACGCGGCCGAGGGCTGAAACGGTACATCTTTAGATATCAAAATTGCGGAAATATCTACTACGCAGCGAGGGGGCAAGGCCAGCACGAAAATGCGTCTTCTGCACCAGTACTATCGAGGACTGCTGTTTATGGAACTCATGCCAAGCCGTATGGCACTTTAGCCGGAATGTTCAATCCTGTGCATTGACTGATACAATATGTAAGATACATGGATGATACATCTGAAGTATGTGTGGCGAGGATCCCCCGAAAATGAAAAAGGCAGAAAAGAGAGTAAAAAGGGGGGGTGAGATATCGACAGGAAGTAAAAAAAATTATTTAGCGTGCGAACAGAGAGTATTAAGCCCCCTATGAGGAGGAGACCTCTGCGTCACACTCGTGACCGGACACGAGTAAAAAGGAGGCATCCAAGAACAAGCGGGAACGAAATATCATTAAACAATATGTGTGCAGGGATCCTCACCCAGATAAAGCTAACCCACAAAATAGCTCAAGAACACCCCCTGAAGGTGTGCAAACTTGAGTTATACATAATGATGTTACAGAAACCATGAAAAATAGGAAATAAAACAGTGCAAATTGGAGAGGAAGCGCATGACGGGCGGCGCCGAGTCCACAAGCCAGGCTTCGAAAGACCCCCTCACCTCCCATACGGGCCGGCAGGCTGTGAGTCTTAGCAGTGCAGAGGGTCCGGGGCTGCCCCGGTCTGCCTGCCAAGGCCACCCATAGGCAGAAGCCCCTAGATAAACACCACTGACCCCACAGCCGTCCCACCCCCTGAGTGGAGCGGGGCTCTGGCAGGAAGAAAGTCAACATATGATCCAAAAAGTGTCTGACACCCGGGTAGGTAAGTATCGACAAAACGGTTTGGAGATGAAGGCCAGCCATCAGGGCTGGGCTTGGTTCAGAGTCTGGAGAGAGCGTACATCAGCTGGGTCGCAATTACTGCACTTTTTTTTTTTTTTGTGAAAGGATTTTACCAGGAAGGATACATTGAGATTTCTCTAGTTTTCAAGTATGTCCTGGATGGCGAGTATGTACCGTTAGGTGTCTTGCCCAAGGACACTTACTGGAGAGGTGCTCGTCAGGATCGAACCCATGACTCCACAGGCTCTCTCCTCGCAGAGCAGTGATTCCTGTGTGATAGGCAGTGAGGACTCTGTAACAGATGCAGGATCGGTTTATTCTCACGCGGGGCTCACGTCGTGGTGGAGGAGCCAGAGAAAAGTAACAATCCCATGGGTCCGGCCAAGTGTTCTGAAGCTCCGAAGGTAGGTTAAGATGTCGCAGCACCGCTGGGAGGTCTTCCTCCGACCTGATGACCACCAGGCCTTCAGGAAAACAAATCTGTAATCCAAACTGGTGATGCCATCTATACTGCAAGCCCTCACAGAGTAGAGCCATTGTAAGCGGACGGAAAACGCGTCTTGAGTGCAAGGTGATGGGAGACAGGTCGTGAATCAAAGACACCTCCGATCCTTCAAACAGAACGTGTTGTAAATTCAGCTCTTTATGCATAATTTTCTCTTTCACCCCGAAGCACAGCATGCAGCAGATGACATCCCTCAGTGTGCTGCCCGGGTCTCCCCGGGGTCGGAGGGCCAGGCGGAAGTGCTCCAACCCCAGTGGCATCTCAGGATTATATTCCAGTACCTGATTAAAACAGTGCAACAGGATATGGCCGAGGTGTCCAGGCGATTCCTCCATCTCCGGGAGGCCCCATATTTTAATGTTGCATCGGCGGCCCCAGTTCTCCAGATCCTCCAGGTGGCGCGAAAGGAAGCAATGATGCAAATCCATGCAGGCCTCCAGCACTGGGAAACGAGCATCCTGTCTCTCCTGCGAGGCCTCGGCGGTGAGGCCTAAAAGATCGGACTGGAAGCCTTGAATTTTCCTCGCAAAAGAAGTCTGCATGCGAGCCTTGCCAGCGTCCAGGGAGAAAGCGGAGGAGGTGCGCCAGGTCTGAGGGGCCTCCCACGAGCCGGCCAACAAGGCAAGAGATGCCGATTCTGTGCCCTGGGGCTCCGGCGTTATATTTGGGTCTACAGGTTGATTCGGCAGCTCCTCCGTCGGAGCAAGGTAATGCCGGAGAGAAGCCCACGTGGTGCTTCTCACTCCCTGGCGTCTGCGAGCTCTGTTTCGGCTTCCCCATCGTGGGTTAAAGCAGCTGTGGTAGCAGAAAAAGCTGGGTGATTTGCAGAGCTCTTTACTCAGACAGCCTGTCCGCTCCGCATCCAGGGCACACCCCAGGAAACACATTTTATCCACCAGGGATTTAGCCCACTCCCTGTAAAATAAGTAAAAAAGAAAATGCTATTTTAAAAGGCAATTTATTCTTATTTTTATTTAATTTATTGAAATAGGCAGCTGAGGTATGGGAGACCTGACCAATGGTTCAGTAAGGGGTCCCAAAATTTCTGATGGCAGTTCTGGTGAGTGTGTCCCTCAGCCGGAATTGGAGGTTGTCAGTGACCTTGTGTCAGTGAGGGAGGGGAACAGTGTCCCTACGTCAGTGTGGGAGGGAGTCGGTTTCCTTGTGTCAATGAGGGAGGGGGTCATTGCCCCTGCATCAGTTAGGGAGTCAGGGTCCTTGTGTCAGTAAGGGAGGGGGTCAGTGTTCCTGTGTCAGTGAATCAATGAGGGTGGGTTCAATGAAGGGTTGCTGGTTCGGACTTGTTTTCCTGGACATGTAATACAAGTTGATGCAAAAGGCTGCATAGGGGAGAGTGCTGCCCTGCAACATGAATAATTCATACACCATATTCGAAGAAAGGAGTAACGCGCTATGATATAGACTCAAGATTCTAGTGGGTCAAAAAGAGGTAGAATAGCATGTGAACAGTATTATCTCACATGGTGTGTCCCTTCTGCTTTATGTGAATACAGAATATCATAGACAAATGTTTTGAAGTCCAGATGATCTAACATGCCTCAATAAAAGGAATCATACAAATAACATAGTGTAACTCTGTAGCGTATATATGGTGTATACAGAAAAGGGTGATTCAGCTTACTCACACATGGGAGAGCCACTCACGGGGGTCACACTTGAATCGCTTATGGGTCATTAGAATGGCCACCCATCAGCTTTAAAACATCTCCAGAATTCTCCAGGGGTATTCCTTCAATTTTCCTTTGGAGGAAAAGATATATAGACCAATAGTATAACCAGTGCTTTTTTTGTGGAAAAATAGGTGGGGGTACTCTCACACCCAGGAAAAAAATGATTATTATGACTGTTTTCGTGTCCTAATAAACAATAGTTGTAGCTCACTTAAAGGAAGACACTATGAAAGGGAACCATATTTTTTTAATACTGTGTTCCTTTAAATGAACTATGGGGGGTTATCCACTAAGTGCCTCTGTTGCAAGAAAAATCAGTATTGCAGTGCAGTAATGTTTGTTTTTTTGCAACGCTGGCACTGAGTGGATAATCCCCTAGCATTTGTGAGCACCACAGCAATGAAACTCAATTTTGCAGAGTATGTATGAGTTCCACTGCAATGAAACTCACAGTAATGCGCAGTGTGTATGAGCTCCACAGCAATAAAACTCCACTATCCACCAAGTACTGTTTGAATAATATTGGGGGACTCCAATGAGAGGGTGTTTGACCTTGAGAACACCCCCACATGGTGGTAACAGCAGGACCAGGTGAACATACCTGTGTTGCCAGAGCTGATATTTAGTTTTAAATACTGTTTTGAAGTGTATTTGGAAGCAGCAGCAGTTTTTTGATTTGAGGCCTGTCTGTCACTGAGTCCCTGCAGAGCAATGCAAGGACTTAAATTTCCACCCTCTCACCTTCCAGGGTGCACCTCACACTGGAATTGCTGGGGAGGCTGGGGGTAAGGCGGCAGTATAGACATCTTTTGGCACACCCTCCTCTTGAAATCATCAGAGAGGGCCAGGTACCAGCAAGGAGGAAGGGACCAGGATGAGAGAGAGCGCAGGCTTCCATATCCAGCACTGTGGGGGAGTCTGCTCTCTGACATGGCAGATACAATGCAGCTCGCTGGGCACCAGCTTCATCTTAGAGGAGGAGCAGCAGGGACACAACGCCAGGCAGATAGTTTAAAAATTTGGAGCCCTGTCAAGGCAAGTAACCAGGGATTCAAATTTTTTGCACCCCCCTCCTGGTCTTGCGCTTTTAGGCGGCCACCTGTACCGCCTTACAATGCCAGCTCCTCTGATCACACCACTTGTCTAACAATCCGCAGCTCTGGCAAATGTGTGTAAACATGCTGCACCCCCCTCCCCATGATGTTAAAAGTTTCAGCAGTTGCAGAGAGAGGGGGTGCAGCATGTTTACACACATCTGCCAAAGCTGGAGGACTGAAGAAACAGAGGGGAGATTTTATTTAACATGCCCTTGTCACTTACACTTGGAGAAGAGGGGGATTATCGGTCCCTACATACACTCCTGACAATCGGAAGCGTGACATGAGCAACTTGAGCTGCCGAGTGCTTCTGATTCTCTGCCTGCCACTGCAGGAATAGGGAGGAGCATCATGCTCTCTCCTGTTAGTTCGGGCTGGTGGTGAGGTGCCGGTACTGAGTACCGGCACGTACCCCCTGATAAAAGCCCTGACTATAACATATATATATATTATCAAATGCAAACATATAGAGTATGTGGCACACTCACATGATTTTGAGCTCAGCTGGCTCAGAAATTGCACCCAGAAGTTGTTTAGGTAGATACAACTCCCAGAAAACCTTCTGATGAATTCTCCAAATATCGATAATTATCCAAAGAAAATTTAAATACATCGAAAGAACAGTCTATATATATATATATATAAGTCCTGACTGACTGACTCATCAATGCCCAGCTCAAACAGTTTAACCTTGGAATGTGAAATTATGAAGGTACATTGTTTTTATGACGTAGGCACCCACTAAGGAAGGATTTTTGGAAATTCCACCCCTAAGGGGGTGAAAAAGGCGGTTGAATAATAAACAGAATACTTATAGCTCAAAAACCGAAGACGTTACAAACATGAAAATTGGTATTTACAATCTTCTTGAAAAATAATAAACCACGTGTTTTACCATTTTCCAAAAGTCCAAGTGGGGGGGGGTGAAAAAATGGGGTGAATACATTTAAAAAGGATACCTATATCTCAAAACCAGAAGATGTTATAGACGTGAAAATTGGTATTTTGATTCCTCATGAAAATTTAAAAACAAGTATTTTACTATTTTCCAAAAATCCAGTGGGGGGAGTGAAAAAGGGGGTGAATATGTTATCAGTATACCTACATTTAAAAAATCAAAGATGTTACAGGCATGAAAATTGTTATTTACAATCTTCATGAAGAATAAAAAAATCCAAAAATCCAAGTGGGGGGGGGGGTGAAAAAGAGGGTGGGGTGAAAATTTTAAACAGGATACCTATATCTCAAAAACAGAAGATTTTACAGATGTAAAAATTGGTATTTTGCAAAATAAAAAAACATGCGGTTTGCCATTTTCTGAAAATCCAGTTAAGGGGAGTGAAAAAGGGGTGTGAATATTTTATCAGTATACCTACATTTCAAAAACCAAAGATGTTACAGACATGAAAAATAAAAAAACACGTGTTTTACCATTTTCCAAAAATCCAGTTAAGGGTGGTAAAAAGGGGGTGAATTTTTTAAACAGGATACCTATATCTAAAAAACCAAAGATGTTACAGATGTGAAAATTGGTATTTTGAATGTTCTTCAAAATAAAAATACATGTATTTTACGATTTTCATAGAGGGGTGAAAAGGGGGTTGAATATTTTTTATCAGTATACCTATAGTTCATTAACCTAAGATGATGCAGGCATGAAAATTGGTATTTACAAGCTTCTTGAAAAATAAAAAAACATGTGTTTTACCATTTTCCAAAAATCCAGTTGATACACTGGGTCAGTAGATCAGAAGGATGCTGTTTCCTTACACAGAATGGAGTCTCTATGCAGCTTCTTTTACAGCCAGGGCTCACACACTCCCTCACTGCTTCAGTATGTTATTATATTGTTATTGTCATCATTTATATAGCGCCAACAGTTTCCGCAGCGCTTTAAAATAACCTGCTTCCCTCTCACAGCCAGGGCTTGCACACTCCCTCACTGCTCCAGCAAGTCTGCTTCCCTCTCACAGCCAGGGCTTGCACACTCCCTCACTGCTCCAGCATGTCTGCTTCAGGTTTGGGTCAAAATCCCTACAACCAGGTTCCCTAATGCCAACATCCAGACGGCCAACTTCCAGACAGAACAAGTGCTGAACATACCAAGTTCCCTACACAGACACCTTCCTGACAGCCAACTTCCAGACATGCAAAATCCCAGCGGCTAACTTGAACTCTAGCTCCCTAACCCTCTAACCCTAACCTTACTCCCTAAAACAAATCCTAATTCCCTAACCCTAACTCCCTAACACTAACCCTAACTCATTTTTTTATCTGCAGCATATGTATTTTACACGCTGCACTGTGGCAAATTTCATGCACTGCCAATTAGCATGAATATGTTATATGTGTCCTGGACAACATGGACGATCTGGCAACCCTAGGTCAGTGTCCCTGTGTCAGAGAATGAGGGTGACAGTGTCCTTGTGTAAGTGAGGGAGGGGACCAGTGTCCCTGTGTCAGAGAGGAAGGGCATCAATGCCGTTGTGTCAGTGAGGGAGGGCAGCAGTGTCCTTGTTTCAGTGAGGGAGGGCCCCTTAACAAAGACCATTCTCTTGACCAAAACATTGCCGTCACACATCCTAAACTACATAAATTGCAAACTCCCCATCTATGTGTCAGAACAAAATCAAATGGCACGCTGACCACAGTTACTGCTCTCAAATACACTATATTGCCAAAAGTATTCACTCACCCATCCAAATAATCAGAATCAGGTGTTCCAATCGCTTCCATGGCCACAGGTATATAAAATCAAGCACCTAGGCATGCAGACTGTTTTTACAAACATTTGTGAAAGAATAGGTCGCTCTCAGGAGCTCAGTGAATTCCAGCGTGGAACTGTGATAGGATGCCACCTGTGCAACAAATCCAGTCGTGAAATTTCCTCGCTCCTAAATATTCCACAGTCAACTGTCAGCTGTATTATAAGAACGTGGAAGTGTTTGGGAACGACAGCAACTCAGCCACGAAGTGGTAGGCCACGTAAACTGACGGAGCGGGGTCAGCGGAAGCTGAGGCGCATAGTGCGAAGAGGTTGCCAACTTTCTGCAGAGTCAATCGCTACAGACCTCCAAACTTCATGTGGCCTTCAGATTAGCTCAAGAACAGTGTGCAGAGAGTTTCATGGAATGGGTTTCCATGGCCGAGCAGCTGCATCCAAGCCATACATCACCAAGTGCAATGCAAAGTGTCAGATGCAGCGGTGTAAAGCACGCCGCCACTGGACTCTAGAGCAGTGGAGACGCGTTCTCTGGAGTGACAAATCGCGCTTCTCCATCTGGTAATCTGATGGACAAGTCTGGGTTTGGCGGTTGCCAGGAGAACGGTACTTGTCTGACTGCATTGTGCCAAGTGTAAAGTTTGGTGGAGGGGGGATTATGGTGTGGGGTTGTTTTTCAGGAGTTGGGCTTGGCCCCTTAGTTCCAGTGAAAGGAACTCTGAATGCTTCAGCATACCAAGACATTTTGGACAATTCCATGCTCCCAACTTTGTGGAACAGTTTGGAGCTGGCCCCTTCCTCTTCCGACATGACTGTGCACCAGTGCGCAAAGCAAGGTCCATAAAGACATGGATGACAGAGTCCGGTGAGGATGAACTTGACTGGCCTGCACAGAGTCCTGACCTCAACCCGATAGAACACCTTTGGGATGAATTAGAGCGGAGACTGAGAGCCATGCCTTCTCGTCCAACATCAGTGTATGACCTCACAAATGCGCTTCTGGAAGAATGGTCAAAAATTACCATAAACACACTCCTAAACCTTGTGGACAGCCTTCCCAGAAGAGTTGAAGCTGTTATAGCTGCAAAGGGTGGACCAACGTCATATTGAACCCTATGGATTAGGAATGGGATGTCACTTAAATTCATATGCGAGTCAAGGCAGGTGTGCGAATACTTTTGGCAATATAGTGTATCTAGGTATGTGGTTAGACCCACATCTATCCTTTGGCCCCCACATCGAAAAACTCTCATCTAAACTTTACCCCAAACTAGGTGCCCTGTACATAAACAAATCCTGCCTGAGCCCCGCGGTAAGAAAGCAGATTGTACAACAAATGCTTATGCCGGCCATTGAATACGGAGATGTAGTGTATGCAGCTGCCCCGCGAATGCACCTTCATAAACATACTACATTGTATAACTCATTCTGCCACTTTGTGCTACAATGTAACTACATGACCCACCATTGTGACATGTTAAAAGAGCTAAACTGGCTATTGCACCCTTCACCTTTCCAACCTGGTGTTTAAGAGCTTTTCTGGGAAACTACCACCCTACCTGAATAGACTGCTTCCCCCAGCAGTTCCCTCATCTTATAACCTCCGATCCAGGACCTGCACCTTACTTGCAATACCACAATGCAAAAAGAAAGTGGCTCGGTCCTTATTTTCCTACAGAGCACCGCAATTATGGAATAACCTCCCAGATGCCATCAAATCTTCCCCCAGTCTAAAGTCACTTAAGAGATCCCTATTAACATACCTCGATACAGAATGCACCTGTAAACATGTAACATAGTGACTATATACAGAATGCACCTGTAAACATCTAACATAGTGACTATATTTCCTACATATTTATTTTCTGTTAATCTGTATATTGATGTTGTTGTTGTTTTAATTTGTTGTTTTGCATTTTATTACTTTGAATTGTTACAGTTGTTATGGAAATACAATGTTCTTGAACCCAGAACATACTTGAAAATGAGAGAAATCTCAATGTATCCTTCCTGGTAAAAGTACTTTATAAATTAATAAATAAATAAAGCTGCTGATCTTATACACCATTGGAGTGCTGGGTTCCGTTTTGTTTTACCTGTGGCTCTTTGTAAGTGTCTTTGCCAGTGACTAAACATATTTTGTCATATGTGCATATGTGTTATATGAGTCGTATAGCACCTGCAACACAAAGCAGATTTTGGATACTTACAATGGCCATTAAAAGTGTAAAGAAGTACCTTTTGTAGCGCCCGATCCTCTGATACAGTATACTCCCATATACTGCAGCCAAAAAGTGTGACAGGGAATTCAGCAGAATCCTGCTACTGTCATAAAAATGGTGTGCATACATAAATGAAAAAGTCCTTCACAGCGCTAGATCTTTTCTTAAAACGAAGCATATACCATATCCAAACTGCTTTCTGAATTACCCTTAAATATGGTGATGAACAGAAGGAGACCATCCAGGGAAAGGAGCTGTAGAATTCTTGCTTTCTATGGTTACTAATGTGAGTTTTCTTGCATTCTCTAGCTGCTATTCGTGGTTACCCTGCACGGAGACCACACGAGACTGGGTGAATTGGTCCTTTTTCCCCACCTTTTCTGTCCTCTACGCTTGATTCAGAATAATAAGATCATGAAACGGACTATTTGTGATTATTTACAGTTTGCAGGTCACAAATCTTCCATGTATTCACATTTTCATGTATGGTCTGCGTACGCTTTTTCATTTTTATGATGGACGCATCGAACATCAGAGCTCGTCACTCACCTGCTGTGCAATTGCACAGGTCTTCTGATTTCGGACCTTTCGTTTGCGGAGGGTTAGTAGGCAACGGTGTATCTTGAAAAGAAACATAACAAAGCAGAAGAAATCATTGATATCAAGCATTTCATAAACAAAGCTATTTCTCAATTTCCCATAGGGCATTACACCTTTTTCTAAAAACAGAAACTGGATGTGTGGGTTTCAACCAATTTTTAATATTTTTCCCAATAAAGGCTGAGTGTTTCGTTGAATTAATTTGTTTACATCAAGATTTATACTGCACTATTATTTCTTATTTTATTAGTCTTATTTTAAACAACACGTGGAAAAAGACACTTACTAGACATTTCACTCATTTTGTAAAGAGAAATACACTTCAAGAATTTTTTCCAAAGAATTATGGTGCTTTGACCATAAATAATTAATTACATTAATTTAATTAATAAATTATTTATTGCCCTAATAGTGCTTTTGAATTTTGGAGCTATTGTCTACACATATAATTTTCTTATTCAATTTTCTTAAAATTCGTATTGATTTTTAAAGGGATATACCCGTCAAGAATATTTTTTTTTTATTGACATTTAAATACTTTTATGCCAATAGACAAACTAGAATAAATCAATAAAAGTTTTAAGAATGTGTAATTTTTTTTAATGTTCTTGCTTTAACCCCTTAGGGACTAGGCAGTTTTACACAAATCCATCCTTTCGTGCCCACTGCTGTTTTTACATTTCTGCGCTGCTCGTGTTTAGATCAAATTTTCCTCTTACTAGTTTATGCAACCCACACATATTATACACCGTTTTTCCCGCCATTATATGGACTTTCTAAAAATACCATTATTTCCATCATATCGTATAATTTACAATAAAAAATATGAAATATGATGAAAAAATGGTAAGAACACACTTTTTCGTAATTTAGTCCCCAAAATCTACAACCAGCAAAAAAGACCCAGCTAAATAGTTTCCAAATTTTGTCCCAAGAATAGAAATACCCAATTTTTACATGTTTTTGCTTTTTAACCCCTTAACTGCTGAGCCAGCTCACCTATGTGCGCTGAGCTAATTCTGTCCGTTTTATGCTCATTATTTTTAGATGACAGCCTAGGTACTATTTAACTAACCCCCCCCCCCAGACAATTTTTTTTTTTTTAAATAATTTTATTTATTTATTATTATTTTTTTAAAATTTTATTTTTAAACCAAGCCTGGTCATGTTTGGTATCATTGGAAAGACCATGATCAGGCCTTTCCAATATGACCATCTAGCTGCCATGGATCGGGAGATAAGGGGATTCAAAGGATCCCCATATCTCCACATGGCAGCTAGGGGGTTAACTGGCCCACTGACATCCTCCAGGTTTGAATCGCGATTTGGCGCCGATTTGTGCCGAATCGCGATCCGGCAGTGAAAATGTTAATGCTATACACCGCTGAAAAGGGGATACACTCCCCTTTCCAGCGGTGCAAAAAGCATTGCTGTAGGTTAAATGGTTGGGGAGATAGAGGGCTCCAAAGGAGCCACCCCTTCTCCTTCCTGAATTTTCTTTACAGGCGCCAGCCCATGATGTCATCACGCAGCGTGATGACGTCATCGGATCTGTCGGCCCCCAGGAAACGGCAAGGCGCCATAGATGCCGTGGGAACCAGCGAGGGAGGTAAGTATCGGGCGGGAGGGAGGTTAGGAGCCGCTGATGTACTAAGTACGTCCGCGGGTCTAAGGGAGCCTGATAATAAGAAGAATGATGAGAGCAGTTTTACTCTACATATTGTGTGGGTGTCTTATTGCTCTCCCGTTGGCTAACGTTGCACTGTGTTGCGCTGTCTACATTTACATGAGGAATAAATAAGTCTTCTGGGGTGCATGTTTTGGTAAATATGAATAGGAATATTGATTTGATTGTTTATTTAACAACACTCCCCCACTGACTTGCTCACACACTCACTCACTGACACACTCACTTGCGCTCTTTCATGGTTTACATACTCACTGTCTCACTCAAACTCCCTTACAGGTCACTCATGCTCACACTCTTACCTGTGCTGTCTCTCACTGATTCCCTTGCATGCTATCTGCATCTTTTATTGAGCTCTCTCACCTTTTCTTGCGCTCTCTGCTTTATTTTGCTGTCTTTCTCTTTACCTTTTCTTGCTGTATCTTTCAGTGCTTTTTTTTCCTTTTCCTCTCTCTGCTGTCTCTTTTTCTCTCTGTGTGTATTGATTACTTTCCTTGCCTATTTCTGCAGTAGTTTTCCCCGTTTCGGATCATTTTCGTTCAATTTTTATGTTGTTTCGGATCGATTTCGAATGTGTGTTTACCGCGATTCGTATTTATGGATCAATCCGAACTTTTGGACGGATATATATATACAGATATATATGTCTCTGATTCCTAGAGTTGTTTGTAACTTCATTTGGTTTCAAGATCTTAACTTTGCGAAAATGAATTAATTTATTTAATTAATACAATATACTACAAATATATAATTGAACACTGATACTTAATCAGAAATATATAACAGAACACATTCTTGAGCACAAAGAACTCTTTAATGGATATACAGTAAATCTCATTTTATATATGTTTTGTATGGGTTGATAGTGGGCAGTGATGACGGTATATTTATGTTTCGGCTTTTAGGACATGTGTTTGTTCTCGCAATATGAGAGCCTTATAGTACATACCAGCTCGTCAGGGGCACTCCCGACGAGCCAGTATAGCGGCGAAACGCGCATTGAGTGCGTATCTAATATTCTCTGTGGTCCTCAGACCGTACATACACTTTGATCCGGTAGGAAGGAATTGTATCCCGGGTATCGCCAATACTTGGCTTTTGAGCCTTGCTTTTGGTCTGTACAAGGTCATACAATGGAAATTACTTTTGGTGGCTAATTTAGGCATTTGTAGACTGCCTAAACCATGCTGGCAAGACTGATATGAAGTGCATATTGTTATAAACTGAATTACCAATTGATGTTCTGCGAATATATGGGCTATTTTTGAACCAATAACACTTTCCAGCAGGTGGAGCAAAGATTCGTTATTGCCCATGAAACCCCAATTATACTCTGGGGTGGCATGGGCAAATTGTAACCCAACTGCTCATATTATATATGAATTATTACAATTGTATGGATATTCCCAAACAGTGGAGTTTATGCTAATTACAACTGTGCACATTTATCTTAAATATTCTGTTCAAAGAACGAATTTCTCTCTGCTCGAGCAGGCGTTGAGGTTAATAAGACACAGCCTTTTTTTTTCAATTAGCCATACATTGTCTATTTAGTAGACATGTGCATTCGTTTTAGTACTAAAACGATTTAGTCCGAATTTTGGGATAATTTAGTTTTCGTATGACTCAAGAGAAACGAAACTGCTCAGTACAAAAAACGAAAGAAACTAAAATAAAATGCACTACATTTTAGTTTCAGTCCTTTTTGTGATATTACATTGATGAGTGAAGGAGACCAGCAATGAAGAGCGCAACATCCGAAGTTCTGCACCCTCCACATGCCAATGCAGTAGGATGTTCTATACAGAGAGGGGCATTAATTAATGCAGGAGGATGTTCTATACATTATACAGAGAAAGGTATAAATTGAGGAGGATGTTCTATACAGAGAGGGACATTAATTAATTCAGGAGGATGTTCTATATATTATACAGAGAGGGGTATAAATTAATGCAGGTGGATGTTCTAAACATTATACAGAGAGGAGCGTTTTTTTTTTAGCCCTTTAAATCCAGTGGCTGTGAGCGCTGAGATCGGCTGCTTGTTAAATTATCTCTCAGTGCAATCAGGATTATTCAGAGAGCGTGAAAAGCAGGAGAATGACTGGAGAATGAAAAATTCTAGGTCAGAATAGCCAACCAGAAAAATTCTCCCTTTCATCTCACTTTCCAAATCGGCTATTTTGACCTAGAATTTCTCATTCTCCAGTCATTCTCCTGCTTTTCACGCTCTCTGAATAACCGTGAATGTATCAGGCTCAGCTGTTACAGTAACTGACTGTAACAGCGCTCAGAGTTTCAGTAAAACAAGGTAATAATATTGTTCTAACGCTTATATATAAAAATATTATTTACTAGTTTTACTGAAACTCTGAGCGCTGTGATGAGCAGCGAACAGTCAGTTACTGTAACAGCTTTGCCTGACACGGGGCAGTATTACAATGTTGGTGCTAACTTAACCAGAGCAGTTGTAAACTAAAAACCTACATAGGCTATAATGGCTGGGAAGTTTACAACAGCTCTGGTTAAGTTGGCACCAACTATGTAATATGGCCCACATTGTGCTGAGAGTGAGAGATACTGTAACAAGCAGCGATCTCAGCCTCTGAGAGCCACTACAATAGTAATTGTATCCACTGGTTTTCGGATGAATGAAATTAGTTTTCATACTAAAGAACTGAAAACAAATTTCTTTAGCAACTAAATAAATTGCATTTTAGTACTAATCCATTAGTTCAAAACGAAATTTTGAGCTGTGCACATGTCTACTATTTAGTGATTCCAAATAGCAGGACATATCAACAACTCTAATTCCTCTTTGCAAACTGCCGGAGTATATATCAATGAGCTCCAGCTCTTCATTAACAAGTGGTCACCCAATGGCCTTTGTGTATATGTTTTTCAGCCACCACATTATGGCCCACTAGGCTTGAATATAAGTAGTAAGGCTTTATAATTAAATTGGCTGTAGAGCCTCTCCTGGTACCACATTTATTGCCTCTATACTATACCTAGTGTGTAGCCTTCTTTGGGCAGTATTACAAAGCTGGTGCTAACTTAACCAGAGCTATAATGGTTCTGGTAAGTTTACAACAGCTCTGGTTAAGTTAGCACCAACTTTGTAATATGGCCCTTTGGCTTTAAGCTATATTGTTTGACTAGTGCACTGGTCCTGTGTTGTTAAGTTTTAATCATTGTTTTGTATTTTATGTTTTAAATGGATTATTGACCCTCTTTGTATACTTTCATGCCGAAGGTATAGCTAGAGTTATTCAAACAACGGTTTAACCCCGTAATGAGTGTTATACAGAGAATTACTTATGGTAACTTTCCTATTCCCTTCTAACATCCTTTGGATGTTATTTTTCTTCCTTTTTTTAAGTTTATTATATAAATGCAGTATGCAGGGGAGAGCTATGATGTTTTGACCTGCAGGGAGATGAAACAAATACAGGGTTATTCAAAAGAGAATTGAAAAGCCACCGCACGTTCGGTGACTTTTAGTTTTCTTCAATTCGGTGCGATTTGGCGATCCCATTTCGGCGACCCTGCGGTGTATTCAGCAAGCACCACAGGGCCGCCGTAATGCAGGGAAAAGTTGCCGCAAACCCGCCGAAAACTCACCGCAAAACCAGGGCGAACGCACACCGAAACCTGCAACAACATCTGGATTAACCCGCCGAACACGCCGGAGAACCCCGAGCAGGAGCCGATCGCAGCGCAGAGCATCCGCCAGAAAAAACCGACACCGCAGACGAATGGAGTGAAAAATAAAAAACAGTTTGCTTGAATGTTTGAAAAGTGAAACCCTGTTTGCAAACAAACTACTGAGCAAAAATGTCTGGAATTTACACATAAGATCCAATGAATGATAATAAAAAGGGCTGTTACAGAAAAAATAAAAAACGTTAATTTTTTTTAAAAAAACAGGAAAACATTTTTATGCAAAAAAATCCCGAAAAATGCTTAAAATATCCTAAGAATTCTATAAATAAAGAGACTTTTTACTGCAGAATATTATAATCAATGGTTTATTAGATATTGGATTAAAACGGGAATATTTTTAACATTGAAGCCTATGGGATTCGCCTGAATAAACCTGTCGAATGAAGCAACCGAATGGCTGGGCATTTCGGCAACTTTTCACTGCTGGTTTGTGTTCTCTGAATAGACAAAGCATTGCTTCTCTATGGGGATTTCACTTCCTTGAACAGGCACCGAACAGGCACCGTATGTGCAGGCAATTCGCCAATATTTGGCGAATTGCCTGCTCTCTGAATAGCCGAATGGCCAAGAAAGGGAACCGAGCGCTGAATTTCAGCGTTCGGTTACCTTTCGGTAGCCTTCGGATCTCTTTGAATAACCCTGAAAGACATTTCGTGACTGAATCAAACTTCATCCAATTCCAACCCTTTCATAACTTTATGCTGTGAACACAATAATACCATCACATAATTTATAGTAAGAACATATCATTGATACTGGCGTAGTGATTGTAATTCTATATATCTTCAAATTAACCCTTTGGAAGCCTCTCTTCTGCATCACGGCGTGAATAGACAGTCCAGTGCCCCTCACACGGTATTTACTGCATTGGTACATGGAGTTTGTGGCCATCAATCTAATAATATGGATTCTGGATACGTCTTGTCTTTCTTTTGCCGGAGCCAGAACACCCCTTGATCCATTAACCCTTTCGCTGCTGAGGCTTTTCCCGCCCCTGTGCTGAGGTCATTTTTTACCTGTTTTGCGCATCATGTTTAAACGTGTTTTGAAGGCTTATTTTAGTATATGACACCGACATATTATATATCGTTCTTTCCGTCAGACTCGGTAGATTCATAATATGTCATTATTATATGTATACGTTATGTCATGTCTGTATATTTAACAAAAAATGCAATAAAATATGTATTTTCAATAATTTACAACGTGTAAAGTGTTTTTTTCCACATTTTAACATGCGAGCAATTGCGGTTATATTTTGTATGGGGTGCGCTTGTTAAAAAAATTAGAGATGGGGTCTCGTTACATTTTTTTTTGGGGAAAATGACACTATTTTTAACAAACGCACCGCATACAAAAATCGTTAGTGCAGCATCATTGTTCACATTATAATTGAAATGGGAACAATATTGCTGCATTAACAAACCCAAAAAAAAGAAAAAAAAGTGTTTTTTTTTTTTTTAATTTTTTTTTTAATTTTTTTTTCTTTTTTTTTTTCTTTTTTTTTTTTTTTACAACATTTTTAACTTTCATGTTTGGTATCGTTGGAACGGCCATGCTCTGGCCGATCCAACGATATCAAAATTTAACCCCTAGCTGCCACGGATCGGGAGATAGGGAGTTCATTGGAACTCCCTATCTCCACAGTTGGTGGCAGTTAGGGGTAACTGTAGGACTGGCGTCATCGTGCTACGCACGATGACGCCAGTCCTCTGGGGAGTTCCCGGAGGCTTGGCCGACATCCAAGATGTCGGCCAGCTCCCGGGAAGGATCGCGAATCGGCGCTTTTCAGCGCCGATTGCGATCCAGCTCCCCAGGGGTTAATGCCAGGCATCATTTGGAAGGGCAGGCTGTGCCCTTCCAAATGATGCCTGGGTTAACCCCCTGTGCGCCGCCGATCGGGAGGGAGAGAGGTCCGAAGGACCTCCCCCCCTCCCTTTCAGGCGCCTCCTCCGCACATGCGGGGGGGGCGCCTGAATTAGGTGTCATCGCGCCCCTGCGATGACACCTAATAATGGCGGCTGCTGGTCCGGATGCCGGGCTGACATCCAGGATGTCAGCCCGCACCGGAGGGGCCAGCGATCGGCGGAACCCGGCCGAACGCTGACCCAATGTGAGGACGCGCTCAGCGCGTCCTCAGCACACCAGCGGTAATTCTGAGGACGCGCTGAGCGCGTCCTTAGCATTGAAGTGGTTAAACCAGATCCTGTGGGTCGGCATTCCAGGTTCACCGGTCCACTGCTGCCAGTCTGCACATTGCCCGAGGTCTTCCTGAGCTGCAGCTGTTTGACTCTGAAACTGGATAAAGGCACAAGGATCAGACATAATAACTTACAGACCCGCCGTGCTCCACTCACGCGCCATGAAGAACATATATATCACGATAAACCACAGCCACGAACTCACACGCCATGAAGAACATATATATCACAATAAACCACAGCCACGAACTCACACGCCATGAAGAACATATACAGTTGTGTTCAAAATTATTCAACCCCCAATGCTGTAAAGGGTTTTAGGGAATTTAGTGTACATTTGTAATTGTATTCAGAATGAAATCCTACAAGGACTTTTTAAAGAACCATATGCAACTAAAATGACATCAATTGGTTTTGTAATACAGTAGTAAATGTTTCTTTTGTGAATTCTTCATTGACACAATTATTCAACCCCTTAAAGACTACCACTCTGAAGAACAGAGGTTCATTCAAGTGTTTTCAATCAGGTATTGAAAACACCTGTGGATGTCACGGAGCAGCAATAAAGCATAATAAGCACCAATTAGGCAGCTTTAAAATGACTGTGATACTCAGCTCCTTCTAGACATTTACTGGTGTGGTTACAAACATGGTGAAGTCAAGAGAATGGTCCAGGAAGACAAGAGAAGAGGTGATTACTCTTCACAGGAAGGGCAATGGCTATAAGAAGATTGCAAAGATGTTAAACATACCAAGAGAGACCATAGGAAGCATCATTCGCAAATTCAAGGCAAAGGGCACTGTTGAAACGCTACCTGGTCGTGGCAGAAAGAAGATGCTGACTTCGACTGCTGTGTGCTACCTGAAGCGTAGAGTGGAGAAAAGTCCCCGTGTGACTGCTGAGGAACTGAGAAAAGATTTGTCAGATGTGGGTACTGAAGTTTCAGACAATACGGCGCACACTGCGTAATGAAGGCCTCCATGCCAGAACTCCCAGGCGGTCCCCTTGCTGTCTCCAAAGAATAAGAAGAGTCGACTGCAGTATGCCAAAAGTCATGTGGACAAACCACAGAAGTTTTGGGATAGTGTTCTGTGGACTGATGAAACAAAATTAGAACTGTTTGGGCCCATGGATCAACGCTATGTTTGGAGGAGGAAGAACAAGGCCTTTGAAGAAAAGAACACCTTGCCTACTGTGAAGCATGGCGGGGGGTCAATCATGCTTTGGGGCTGTTTTGCTTCTGCAGGTACAGGGAAGCTTCAGCGTGTGCAAGGTACCATGAATTCTCTTCAGTACCAGGAGATATTAGATGACAATGTGATGCAGTCCGTCACAAACCTGAGGCTTGGGAGACGTTGGACCTTTCAACAGGACAATGATCCCAAGCATACCTCCAAGTCCACTAGAGCATGGTTGCAGATTAAAGGCTGGAACATTTTGGAGTGGCCATCGCAGTCACCTGACTTAAATCTGATTGAGAACCTCTGGTGGGACTTAAAGAAAGCAGTTGCAGTGCGCAAGCCTAAGAATGTGACTGAACTGGAGGCTTTTGCCCATGACGAATGGGCGAAGATACCCGTAGATCGCTGCAAGACACTTGTGTCAAGCTATGCTTCACGTTTAAAAGCTGTTATAACTGTAAAAGGATGTTGTACTAAGTACTAAGATTGAATGTCACTTGGGGGTTGAATAAAACTGATAATGATGTGAGCACAGAAAAGACATTTGTGGTTATTTCATTATAAATGTTATGTTATATTTGTCTGACCTACATGTGCCTCTTTGATTTAATTGTAAGCAAGATGACTGAATGATCAAAATCAATGTCAAACTGGCCAAAACACTCAATTTCAGTGGGGGTTGAATAATTTTGAACACAACTGTATATCACGATAAACCACGACCACAAACTCACACGCCATGAAGAACCTATATATCACGATAAACCACAGCCACGAACTCACACGCTCCACATAATGAACTATCAAGACATAAATATTAAAGGTCACAATACCAACGAAATATCAGAGCAAAAAAGTTACAGGGGTATCATCTCAGACACTTTATGGCAGAAGAGGAGAACATAACATGAAGCCGAAGGGAACGAAACGTAGGACGTGGCATCCAAAAAATGCCTTTTGTTATATTATTTGCAGAAATAAAGAGTTGTAGATCAATAGAAAAGGCCATCAGTAGAGGTGGTGGAGATTAACATAACCAAACGATTCCAGGAAGCTTCAGCAGGAAACCCAAATCATACTCTCTGCTCTTAGGAAGGAAATGGGTCAATAACACGGCTTAGGTCTGGCTTGGGTGTCCTTTCACCAATAGTGTTTTTTTACTGACCCATAGATGCAGAATATGATCGATAACCGGTGCCAGACAAATTAGATTGGGCTCAGCGCCCCTTACCATCTGCTGCCCAACGCCGGGTGTCATGCTGTTTGTAGAACACACAGTGCTTTTTCAACGTGGTGCCCCTTTCTGTTGGCAAGAATGACACTGCACACTTTTCTTATAGGCCTCCCACCATGCGTCCTACGTCTAGCACAGTGAGCCTATCATGGAACGTTTGCTGCACACCTATGACGAAATGCTCTGACTATGAGACTTGGCTTACAAACCCTGGGCGTCATTTCCGCGTTGCCCGTCACGGTCTCCATATATTCAAGAGCGCTTCCTTGTTAATTGAATTATCTGGGTCCCGACTCTGGCTTGTTCTTTGCCCTGTCTGACCTCTGATTCCCTGTGACTTTGGCTTGTATGACTACCTCCACCGTGTGTGACTTTCGGCTTGTTTAACTCTGATTTTCTCTTTACCCTTCTTCGGGCTCTATTACATTCTCCGCGCAAATTCGCACGCGCAGCGTAATTTTTTTTGCGTGCAGCGTTAAACGTTACCGTGCTTAACTTAACGCTGGTATTACAATCCGTGTGCATTTTATCACCCATCAAAAAATATTGCGCGTAAAAAAGACACGCAAAAATGCGCGTTCATTAACGTTGCGAGCAGAAATCGGTGGGCAGACTGTTTTTTCACGCGATTCAGCCAATCAGAATTAAGAACCACAATTGTCTCCCGTTCAGTTTTAGCGCCTGTCAAAATCAATCTGAGTACATATGCTGCAGCAATAATAAAAAAACACACAACTTCTCCGTTTTATTGTTTGGGTATGTGTAGAATGTGTAACTATACTGTGCTGTATTTTTTTTTTCGGCTGGTGTATTTGGTTTTGGCCAGAACGTTCAGATTTGCCATTAACACCAGCTTTTAAAAGACGTTAAAATTATGCGCGCAAACGTCGTTCCTAAACATTTGCGCATCGATTGTAATACCATCCGCGTACCAGCGCACGAACGCATTTGTGCTCACAATGTTAAGTATGGGATGCGCGCATGAACTTACGCTCGCACAGGGTTCGCGCAGGGTCACTCGCATTAGACGTTAACACGCATTGTTTGCGCAAACGTCGTAATACGACGTTCAGCGCAAACGGTTTTGCCCCTCACGTTAATGTGTTTTTGCGCACGCGCACATTTTTGCGCGAAGAGTGTAATAGTGCCCTTCATGTGTCCTTTTTCTAGACAGATTTTCTGGTCATTCAAAGGATGGTAGTTAGGTTGTTGCCTAGCTTCTGTCTGTTAGGGTATTCATACTGGGACCATCTAAACATCAGCAGCCTCAACTCATACCACCATAAAGCCCTACTGGCAAACAAGGAGCACCCCAAACCATGTGGGCTGCAACAACTCATATCCACCTGATCATCCAAAGCCCCCATGAATGCAACCTGACAAAATATCAAATAAAGGCCCTAATTAACGATTCCAGGGAAAACTATATCAGAGAATGGAGACATGATATAGCAAACTCCAAGAAACTCACCATTTACCAATCCTTACAGAGGGAATACAAACTGGCCCCATACCTGGAGGTACTACAAGACCCCAAGGACAGACAGATCCTGACCCGGGACAGACTGAGCGCCCACAGCCTGGAAATCCAATCAGGGCGGCATAGACAGACCTACAAGCCCAGGGAGAATAGACTGTGCCAGCATTGTGACCAGGGGGCTGTGGAAGATGAGGTCCACTTCCTCCTACAGTGCCCCAAGTACTCAGCACTGAGGGAAACTCACTTCCAGAGACTCTCCGCTCTCATCCCGGACTTCACCTCTATAGGAGAGACGAGGAAACTCCACATCATACTGGGAGAAGAGACGAGGAAACTCCACATCATACTGGGAGAAGAGGAGCCGGCGGTGAAAATATCTGCCCAATACGTCACAGAATGTCACAGACTGAGAGGAACATGAGAGATCCTGGACTTATAAATCCCCAACACGGACTCGCCCCCATCCCCCTTCACATTATCCCTTACCCCTGATAATGTCCATGGACTTGCCCATTCCCCCCATATATATGTCCCACTACCCCCTCCCCCCCTCCTCCCCATATGCTTTGGCAATGCTAAAATGTATTTGGTCCTGACAATAAAGCTTATTTTAATTTGATTTGATTTGATTTGTATTCTGCTCAGTGATACCTTTACAGTCCACCATAAAACCAACTCACTGGGGACCTTCTATTGTTTCTAACATGGATTTGGTTCAGTGAACAGATGTAAATCCAACTCTGGCAGTTGGAGAGAAAGGGCAGTATTACAAAGTTGGTGCAAACTTAACTGCTCCATAGGCTATGGGCCATATTACATTCTCTGCGCAAATGCGCTCGCGCAGTGCAATTTTTTTTGCGCTCATTGTCCAGCGTTATCGCGCGAAAATTAACGTGATATTCAGATCCAAACGCATTTTCTCATCCGTCCAAAAATAACGTTAGTAAAAAAACTGGGCAAAACGAAGTGTAATACGCGCGCAGTAACGTTGCGTATGTAAATCAGTGCGCGGACTGTTTTTTTCAAGGGATTCAGCCAATCAGAATTAAGAACCTTAATTGACTTCAATTCACCTTAATTGACTCACTTATGTTTTTGCGCCTGTCAAAATAAATCTGAGTATATATGCTGCAGCAATAAAAAAACACACACGAATTCACAATTTTATTGTTTGGGTATGAGTAGAATGTGTAACTATACTGTGCTGTATTTTTTTTTTCGTGCTGGTGTATTTTGATTCGGCCAGAACGTTCCGATTTGCAGTTAACACCAGCTTTTCAAAGACGTTAAAATTATGCGCGCAAACATCGTTCGTAGGAAGTTGCGCATCTATTGAAATACCATCCGCTTAACGCATTTGCGCTCGCAATGTTAAGTATAGGACGCGCACAGCTCATCACGCTCGCGCAAGTCCATCTGCGTCAAACGATAAAGCACATTGTTTGCGCGAACGTTGAAATACGACGTTCTGCGCAAATGGTTTTGTCCTCGCGCAAATGCGCATTTGCGTGCGCGCAAAACCGATGCGCGAGGTATGAAATACGGCCCTAGAATGGCTCTGGTAAGTTTACAACAGCTCTGGTAGAGTTAGCACCAACTTTGTAATATAGCCCAAATTCTTTAATCCAAGTGTGGTGTAAATTGTATTTTTATTTAGCAGAGACTGACTTATTTCTTTTTGTAGAATCAAGTTTAAAATCCTGACAGACCAGCAGCCTCAGCAACAATGTAGCAAAGAACGCGCCATTTATATCGTCATTAAAATCACATTGTACCAGCTGCCCGTTAATCCTATACATAACCATTAGTTGAATTAAAACCGACACGTCCTGCAAATATTACCTTTACGATAGTTAAATTAATATTTTAACAATAGTTTTAAAAAAGTAAATATATAACAACAATAAACACAAATAACCGACTAAATAAAGAAAAACGTAAAACAAAAAATAGAATATTTACTGCGATGTCTGGGGAAACATTCCGCTAATCCACAACAAAACATCCCGGGAATTTTACTATTCTGCGCGTCAGGAGGAGACTATTATTTAGGTTTTTTTTTAAAAAAAATAATTGAAACAATCGTAATGTAATATAAGATTAAAACGAATGAAATCGTAATCTGTTGTGTACAGTGCTTCGGGATCTGCAGGCGCTATATAAATAAAGCATTATAATATTAACAGTAATCTAAATTCCATTTTACAGATGTAATACGTCTTTTATAAAATCAGCGCTGCTGGACTGCGGGAGATATTAATGAATGTCAGAGTAGGTAAATAGTATTTATTTTTCTGCTGAGCGTGTTTATTATTTTTATTATTTTATATATATATTTCATTAATTAAAAGAATTGCTGAGGAACGCTCGGTCACGTTGTGGAAGCGACACACTCGCTCACAATGGAATAATAAAAGTAATATAAATATACAAAAGACAGTTCACTAATCCCCTCGGGGATAGTGATTGATTGGAGAGCGCCCCAACCAATACGGGATTGAACCCTCCTTAAATTAACTTAATTGAAAAAAGTTGATGATTTGTGGAAAACCACTACCAAAAAAACTTTCAGCAGGTTGGAGATAGTTAAAAATTCAAACTAGCGCTCCTGACGAGCCCCATGATTTAGGTGGCGAAACGTGCTACAATTTTGAAGGGTACATACCCTTTTTTAACTGACGCTTTTTTCTGTTTGGTTATCTAACCACCACTGTGGACTTTGAATTTTTTTTTTGTTTTATGAATTTTTTATTAATATGCTATACTATGCTGCTTTCAAATTGTCTCTTTCACCTTTTTCATTATGAAAGATTAAGGACATGCTAGAAATCTTTATACTAGCTGCTAACGGGGATTGATCAGTGTCACGGTGGGTCAGGGGATGGGGCGCCTGGCAGCAGCTTCCTCGCTGCTCGCTGGCCAGGCGCCGAATGTAAACGCTTCCGGGTGCGCTCACGTGGGACGCCGAGGGGCGGGGCCTGGCGTTGTGACGCGGACCCGCCGGGTTTAAAACCCAGTCTCACCATTACACCGGTGCCCTGACGTGGTATTCACCTCCCGCAGAGCTCTTGTGATATTTGGCTAACGAATCCTCCTGTGTATAACCCTTGGCATTGGCAAACGAATCCTCCTGTGTATAACCCTTGGCATTGGCAAACGAATCCTCCTGTGTATGACCCTTGGCATTGGCAAACGAACCCTCCTGTGTATGACCCTTGGCATTGGCAAACGAACCCTCCTGTGTATGACCCTTGGCATTGGCAAACGAACCCTCCTGTGTATGACCCTTGGCATTGGCAAACGAACCCTCCTGTGTATGACCCTTGGCATTGGCAAACGAACCCTCCTGTGTATGACCCTTGGCATTGGCAAACGAACCCTCCTGTGTATGACTCCTGGCATTGGCAAACGAACCCTCCTGTGTATGACCCCTGGTATTGGCATTTACTCTGCTCTAGGTTCTGCCCTTAACGTTGGTACCGAGGTCAGTCTATGTGGCACCCTAAGCACGCATCAGATTACCTCTGCTATTACTAAAGTCCTAGGGAGGACTTGTGATCTGGTCTGTACCCCTGTCTGGTGTTTCCCTTTCTTTATCTGTTACCTGCTTCATTGTCTATATAGCTTTGCCGACCATTCAAGGATCGGAAGAGTAGAAAGGGAGCTACATAAAGAGATCAATATCTTGGTAGTCAGAAGGATTCGTGACAATACTCTATTCAATACCTCTGTCTGGTGTTACCCCTTGTTTATATATTGTCTGGTTAATTGTCTTTCTAGTTTTGCCGACCATTCAAGGATCGGAAGGGTAGAGAGCGGTCTGCGTAAAGGGACCACACTTTTGGTAATCAGAGGGATCCGTGACAATCAGATATCTATCTTGCTGTATTCTGTCCACTTGGTGCGTGGAATCTAATCTCAAGGACATTTTATGGTATGGAATCATTCTTTTACCTACCACTATCTCGACATGTGGCTCCATTAAGAATCTATTAGCATTTATGTTTTTCCATGTTGCTACTTAATCTCTACGCTTAGTTGCTTCTGGAATTTATCCATGTTGCTACTTTATAGCTATGATTAATGCGCAAGCTCTATAACACATCAAGGGCTCTATTACATTATCTGCGCAATTGCGCTCGCGCAGCGCAATTTTTTTGCGCACGAAAAAAAAACCGTACCACGTTGACGTGGTATTTTGATCCGAGCGCATTTTTTCGGCCGTCAAAATTTTCGTGCGTAAAAACGACACGCAAAGTACATTGCGCGCAGAAATCTGTGTTCGGACTGTTTTGTTTCACGGGATTCAGCCAATCAGAATTAAGAACCACCATTTTCTAACGGTAGGTTGTTGCGCCTGTCAAAGTCAATCTGAGTATATATGCTGCAGGAAAAAATAAAATTAAAGCAATTTATTAGTTTTATTGTTTGGGTATGTGTAGAATGTGTAACTGTACTGTGCTGTGTTTTTTATTTTGTGCTGGTGTATTTCGTTTCGCCCAGGACGATCAAATTTACAGTTACCACCTGCTTTTCAAAAACGTTACGAAAATCCACGCAAACCTTCGTTGCACGCAGATTGTAATACCATCCGCGTACCAGCGCACGAACGCATTTGCCCTGACAATGTTAAGTATAGGATGCGCGCACGAATTTTCGTTCGAGCAGGTTCACCCACGGTAGACGTTAACGCACGTTCGTTGCGCATAGATAGGAATACGAAATGTTTTTTCCCCTCGCGCAAATGCGCATTTGCGCACGCAAAACCACTTGCGCGAAGAATGTAATAGGGCCCCAATTAAGGGACAGAGCAGTCATTTCTACCACCAGTGGGGATGCTGTAGGTTATCTTTCATGGTCTACTTTATAACCAGTGAATGGCGTTCAATTCGGTTGTATTATACTGAATCTATTAGTTGCTTCTGGAATTTGTTCCACCACTAATGTTAGCGACTAGTTCATTTATAGATAAGAATCGTGTTCACCACCGCTACTACAATCTATTTACTTGTATATCCTTTATATGGTGATACTACAGGGTTACTTAACGAATGCTCCAGCGCTTTTACAATGATAAGCCGAATTAGTAATTATTGATTTAAATGTCTGGAGCTTTAATGCTACATCTCGTTTCCTGCAGCATCAATAGCAAGTCCACAAATTATCACCTATTCTACATGTAATTTTGATGCATTTTGATGTCTATTTATGTTTTCTAGCAATTTATGTTGTGTTTTATGTCTTGCAATGCCCAACAAATAAACTTTGAATTTTTAACTAGCTCCAACCTACTGAAAGGTTTTTTGGTAATGGTTTTCCACATATCATCAACTTTTTTCAATTAAGTTAATATAAATATATCCTGCTCTTTATCCCTGGTGGGATTGGATACTTACACGTAGCGAGGTTTAGGATAAGAGCCAGATACAGTTGTGTTCAAAATTATTCAACCCCCAATGCTGTAAAGGGTTTTAGGGAATTTAGTGTACATTTGTAATTGTATTCAGAATGAAATCCTACAAGGACTTTTTAAAGAACCATATGCAACTAAAATGACATCAATTGGTTTTGTAATACAATAGTAAATGTTTCTTTTGTGAATTCTTCATTGACACGATTATTCAACCCCTTAAAGACTACCACTCTGAAGAACAGAGGTTCATTCAAGTGTTTTCAATCAGGTATTGAAAACACCTGTGGATGTCACGGAGCAGCAATAAAGCATAATAAGCACCAATTAGGCAGCTTTAAAATGACTGTGATACTCAGCTCCTTCTAGACATTTACTGGTGTGGTTACAAACATGGTGAAGTCAAGAGAATGGTCCAAGAAGAGAAGAGGTGATTACTCTTCACAGGAAGGGCAATGGCTATAAGAAGATTGCAAAGATGTTAAACATACCAAGAGAGACCATAAGAAGCATCATTCGCAAATTCAAGGCAAAGGGCACTGTTGAAACGCTACCTGGTCGTGGCAGAAAGAAGATGCTGACTTCGACTGCTGTGCGCTACCTGAAGCGTAGAGTGGAGAAAATTCCCCGTGTGACTACTGAGGAATAGGGATGAGCTGGTCGGGTTTGGACGGTTCGGAGTTCGACCCGAACTTTGACAGTTCGAAAGTTCACGAATTTCGAACTTTTTGGGCGTGTTCGGTTCAGGTTCGAAAAAAAAAAGAAATTTTGAAAAAAGTATAGAAAATGCTTAAAAAAATACTAAAAAATCTAGAAATAAAGAGACTCTTTACTGCAGAATATTATAAGCAATGGTTTATTAGATATTGAATTAAAAACTAATGTGTACGTGGAAAGATTATCAACTCTAAATGACCTCTGTTCACAAACGGGCATAACACCAGGTGTTTTCAGTCTGGAAATCAATTTGATACATTGTACAATATAGTGAGGGGGTGGGGTGGTGTCTGTTTCTGATTGAGATTTGAGAATTAATTTCCCTCCTAAAACATCCTAATATGCTGCATTTAACCCTTTCGCTGCTGAGGCTTTTCACACCTCTGTGCTTAGGTCATTTTTACCACTTTCGCTCAACATGTTTAACCGCGTTTTGTAGCCATATTTTGATATATGACCCAGACATATTATATATCGTTCTTTCCGGCAGACTTGGCAGATTCATAATATGTCATTATTATATGTATACGTTATGTCATGTCTGTATATTATAACAAAAAATTCAATAAAATTAGAATTTTCAATAATTTATTATGTGTAAAGTGTTTTTTTTCACATTTTAACATGCGATCATTTGCGGTTATATTTTGTATGGGGTGCGCTTGTTAAAAAAATTAGAAATGGGGTCTCGTTACATTTTTTTGGGGGAAAATTTCGCTTTTTTAACAAACTCACCGCATACAAAAATTGTTAGTGCAGCATTATTGTTCACATTATAATTGAAATGGGAACAATATTGCTGCACTAACAAAACAAAAACAAACAAAAAAACTTTTTTTAAATATTTTTATTTTTATTTTTTTTATAAAACATTTTTCATGCTCATGTTTAGTATCCTTGGAAAGGCCATGCTCTGGCCGATCCAACGATATCAAACATTAACCCCTAGCTGCCACGGATCGGGAGATAGGGGGTTCATTGGTATTGCTATGCATGATGACGCCAGTCCTCAGGGGGAGTTCCTGGAGCCTTGGCTGACATCCAAGATGTCGGCCAGCTCCAGGAGAGGATCACGATCCAGCGCTTTTCAGCGCCGATTCGTGATCCGGCTCCCCAGGGGTTAATCACAGCCACCGTTTGGAAGGGCAGACTGTGCCCTTCCAAACGGTGCCTGGATTAACCCTCTGCCCCCCGGCAATCGGGAGGGAGAGAGGTCTAAAGGACCTCCCCCCTCCCTTTCAGGCACTTCCTCCGCACATGTGGGGGGGGGGGCGCCTGAATTAGATGTCATCGCGCCGCCGCAATGACATCTAATTGCTCCGCCGGGGTCCCGGAGTGCTGGGCTGACATCCAAGATGTCAGCCCGCACCGGGGGGTGCAGCAATCCACCGGAATCCGGCGGATTGCTGCCTCCTGTGCATGGACGCGCTCAGCGCGTCCATAGCACAGGAGAACCACTTGGCTGGACGCGCTCAGCGCGTCCATAGCAGCCAAGTGGTTAACTGGTGTTTGTAAAAAATCTAAAGCAATGTTATTTTTCACCTCGGGATTAAACATTCACAGGGTTATTCAGAGAGCGGTGAAAAGCAGGAGAATAACTGGAGAAGTGAAAATTCTAGGTCAAAATTGCCAAACCAGAAAAATTCTCCCATTTAACTCACTTTCCAAATTGGCTATTTGGTCTAGATTGTTCTCTTCTCCTGCCAGTTCTCCTGGCTTTCACCGCTCTCTCGGGGTTGTTCAGAGAAAGGTGAAAACCAGGAGAATGGCAGGAAAAGAGAACAATCTGGACCAAATAGCCGATTTGGAAAGTGGGATAAGGCTAGGGTCAGACTAACGCATTTTTCGCAGCGACCGTCAAACAGTGCGTCCGAACGCATTGCCGTACTTTTTCACGGATTGCGCGAAAACGGTCATACGATGCGCATTTTTGTGCGTGATTTTTTACGGATCCAAACCAGGAAACTTTGGGTGTCTGGACGTTATGTTGGCCGGACATGAGCAGGGTCTGACGTCTCCAAATCACGCACACACGCCGCTAGTGGACGCAGCGCACTCTGTACGTCCGTACTAGCGGTTCTGCGTTCTCGAAAAAATGCGTTCATTTTCCACTTGCGTTGCGCAGCCGGACTTTCGTGCGACCGTACTTCGTATATTGGCCCTCATTGCCTGTCATTTGCTGCTAGTGCGGCCGTAATTAAGTGCGCCTAAACGCAAGTTAAAAATTCGCTAGTCTGACCCTAGCCTAAAAATGGGAGAATTTTTCTGGTTTGGCTATTTTGACCTAGAATTTTCCATTCTCCAGTCATTCTCCTGCTCTTCACCGCTCTCTGAATAACCCTGACAGGGTTATTCAGAGAAAGGTGAAACTCAGGAGAATGACTGGAGAATGGAAAATTCTAGGTCAAAAATAGCCAAACCAGAAAAATTCTCCCATTTATCTCACTTTCCAAATCGGCTATTTGGTCTAGAATTTTCCATTCTCCAGTCATTCTCCTGCTTTTCACCGCCAAAAAATCAGTAAACTTTTTCTGCGTGTCCGAAAATGTCTCCTCTTTTCATACAGACTGCCGCCCCAAGCAGTTGTTTATGGATAGATTAAAGGAAAAGCATTTACCGTCATTTGAAATGTCATTTTTTGGTTTTTACATATTTCTATACATCCTAGAAATCCGCCACTTCACGGGCAGGTTATGGGGACCTCCTAGGCACGATATTTGAAGGAATTTTTCGTTTTAATTTTTAACCTTATTTCATGGAAAACTCACTGTCCTTTAAAAACGTTTTTTTTTTTTTACTTTTTGTCCTTGTTTCCTGTCCCCAGGGCACTACCCGGACCCCCATACACCTTTTATGGCAAATATGTAGCATATATGCCCTTTTGGAGGGCACTCTAAAAAAACGAATTTTCAGCCCCATTGACTTGCATGGGGGTTCGGGTTCGGACCCGAACAAATGGGAAGCTCGGGTTCGGGCCCGAACCGAACTCGGGGGGGGAGGATGTTCGGCTCATCCCTACTGAGGAACTGAGAAAAGATTTGTCAGATGTGGGTACTGAAGTTTCAGCTCAGACAATACGGCGCACACTGCGTAATGAAGGCCTCCATGCCAGAACTCCCAGGCGCACCCCCTTGCTGTCTCCAAAGAATAAGAAGAGTCGACTGCAGTATGCCAAAAGTCATGTGGACAAACCACAGACGTTTTGGGATAGTGTTCTGTGGACTGATGAAACAAAATTAGAACTGTTTGGGCCATGGATCAATGCTATGTTTGGAGGAGGAAGAACAAGGCCTATGAAGAAAAGAACACCTTGCCTACTGTGAAGCATGGCGGGGGGTCAATCATGCTTTGGGGCTGTTTTGCTTCTGCAGGTACAGGGAAGCTTCAGCGTGTGCAAGGTACCATGAATTCTCTTCAGTACCAGGAGATATTGGATGACAATGTGATGCAGTCCGTCACAAACCTGAGGCTTGGGAGACGTTGGACCTTTCAACAGGACAATGATCCCAAACATACCTCCAAGTCCACTAGAGCATGGTTGCAGATTAAAGGCTGGAACATTTTGGAGTGGCCATCGCAGTCACCTGACTTAAATCCGATTGAGAACCTCTGGTGGGACTTAAAGAAAGCAGTTGCAGTGCGCAAGCCTAAGAATGTGACTGAATTGGAGGCTTTTGCCCATGACGTATGGGCGAAGATACCCGTAGATCGCTGCAAGACACTTGTGTCAAGCTATGCTTCACGTTTAAAAGCTGTTATAACTGTAAAAGGATGTTGTACTAAGTACTAAGATTGAATGTCACTTGGGGGTTGAATAAAACTGATAATGATGTGAGCACAGAAAAGACATTTGTGGTTATTTCATTATAAATGTTATGTTATATTTGTCTGACCTACACGTGCCTCTTTGATTTAATTGTAAGCAAGATGACTGAATGATCAAAATCAATGTCAAACTGGCCAAAACACTCAATTTCAGTGGGGGTTGAATAATTTTGAACACAACTGTAAATGATTCCCCTCGTCATGTCTCCTGCTTGGCACATGTCTGCTCTCAGTGTGAGCACAGAAGGTGTTGGTGGCCTGGATGCCTATAGCCGTTCTGGTGTGACCAAAGGATGTGATGTCACGTCTAATGCAACGACTGACCCTCTTATACATAAGGAGAAAGAACGCAAACACCAGGCTACGTGATATAAGGTCTGAGCAATGTGAAATGTGGAAAATTACAAATGCACACACTACACAAATGAACATAACTCTTTGTGGGATGTAGTGGATATCAGCGCTCGGACTGGTGATCAATTCATCCAATTTTCAGTATTTACGGTGGAAAATTAGGTCTTTACTCCGTGGGGTGTTCATCGGTAAAAACAAATAAAATGCAATGTGCGGACCATTTAAATAAATGGTTATAGTCGAATATAAAAAGTCTACTCGCATTTAATGGTGCCTATTATTGAAGAGGCACCAAATCTCAAGCAGCTGGTGATTCCAAGGGGCGCCGGACACTTGGAATCGGTGTAGACCCACTGATGAAGCTGACCACAGCGAAACGCGTATGCGGTGTTTTATTTATTGTATTGTAAACTTTACAAAGTAGTTTTAAACATAGCCAGCGATTGCCTGTCCTGTTTTAGTGGATGGATCGCAACACCACTATCACCACTGAGGATCATTAAAACCAAGAAGGGGAACAGAAGAGGGGGTTCCCACTATATGGCGCTCCTCGCTGGAGAATGGGTGATTCTATCTGAAGAAATCCCCTTGTGTTGTGGGTTCCTGTTAATCAACAAATATCTCTAGGACGGTAAATAGAAAGCCCTTATGATGTATACTGACATGCACAAAAAACGTCAAACATGCGTATACATTGAGTGTGATTATTACAGTGGCTGGATGTAGCACAGAATGTTTCAGTCTCTGTCCCAGAGAGGGGGGGGTTTCACACTATATGTTGCTCCTCGCTGGAGAATGGGTGATTCTATCTGAAGAAATCCCTTGTATTTGGAGCTCCTGTTAATCGACAGAAATCTCTAGGACGGTGAACAGAAAGCCCTTATAATGTATATGAATATACAATGACATGCAAAAAATATACGTCAAACATGCGCATACATTAAGTTGAATTAATACAATGGCTGGATGTAGCACAGGATGTTTTAGTCTCTGTCCCAGATTGCCATCTAGTGGTTGGTGGGCATATACCCAAAGTTTCTTTTAAAAAGCAGGCCTTGATTTCCTTCTCCTGATACAATGCATCGGTTGTTCTTCCTTGTTTTTCAATTCCTCTCTCTTGATCTTGTGCCTCCAAGATCCAACTGATGAAGCTAGTGGCAACCTAGCGAAACGCGTTTTGGAGGACCTTTTATCTTTTTTCACTCACTGGAACACTTACTGCCTGACCCACTGTTCTTTTTTATTTTGTTATCACCCATTAAACCCCATTTTAGCCGTATCCCTGCATCCAGCGTTTTTATTCCAAGGAACCCAGCCCCCACTTCCATTCTAGCACCCAGAAAAGGGCTACATTGGATTCGTGGAAGCATAACTCCATAAAGGAACACCGCAGGAGCAGAGGAAGGCGAACCAGAGGGGAACACACTGGTGAAACATTCCAAAAAGACCGTCTGGGAGACAGAGCTAAACGTAAGTGCATGTGGCCAATCCACTCCAATTTTCTCTGGAATTTTTCTGAGATACATTTTCCTAACTCCAACTCTCTGTCTTGGAGGCACAAGATCAAGAGAGAGGAATTGAAAAACAAGGAAGAACAACCGATGCATTGTATCAGGAGAAGGAAATCAAGGCCTGCTTTTTAAAAGAAACTTTGGGTATATGCCCACCAACCACTAGATGGCAATCTGGGACAGAGACTAAAACATCCTGTGCTACATCCAGCCATTGTATTAATTCAACTTAATGTATGCGCATGTTTGACGTATATTTTTTGCATGTCATTGTATATTCATATACATTATAAGGGCTTTCTGTTCACCGTCCTAGAGATTTCTGTCGATTAACAGGAGCTCCAAATACAAGGGGATTTCTTCAGATAGAATCACCCATTCTCCAGCGAGGAGCAACATATAGTGTGAAACCCCCCCCTCTCTGGGACAGAGACTGAAACATTCTGTGCTACATCCAGCCACTGTAATAATCACACTCAATGTATACGCATGTTTGACGTTTTTTGTGCATGTCAGTATACATCATAAGGGCTTTCTATTTACCGTCCTAGAGATATTTGTTGATTAACAGGAACCCACAACACAAGGGGATTTCTTCAGATAGAATCACCCATTCTCCAGCGAGGAGCGCCATATAGTGGGAACCCCCTCTTCTGTTTCACTATCCAGTAGCAGTTATAGGCTCTGCTACAACCCCCTATTGGCAGCATACACGCTACTCATATCTATACCAACTCGGGAAGCGCCAAAAGGGTATCCCCACCCACAAAACCAAGAAGGGGGTCCGGTGCTATTTGTAATCACCGGCTGCTTGAGATTTGGTGTCTCTTGAATAATAGGCCCCCTTGCCAGTGCAATGCCATACTAAATGGCTTTTTAGCAAAAGGTCAGTTTATGCAATCAGTCACAGCCACTCCTGTACAGCTGTTTCAGACTAATTTGCCCTCATCAGCAGGAGACAGGCCATGACTCATTGCTATTTGATGCTTAACCCTTAAGGCAAATCAATACTTAATAAAGTTATGGTGAAGGGCAAAAAGACTAGCTGCCACAGATCGGGAGACACGAGGGTCCAAAGGACCCCCCCTAGCTGCCAAGTGGCCAACTGACATCATCAGACATATGGTGATGATGTCAGTGAATGGTGGGTGACCCTGGAGACTTGGCTGACATCCAAGGTGTTAGCCATCTCCGGAAGCAGATCATGATCGGTGCCAAATCGTGATCCAGCACCTAAGGAGTTAAAGAGAGGAAACCCTGGAAAGGACCCCCTCCCCTTTCAGGTTCTCTCCTTCACATACGGCGACTGTCCATGGTTCTGATCAGAACCATGAACAGTTGCCGATGGTGAAACATATTATCACTCTATTTCATCAAATCAGGACCATGGATAATGGCAGGCTTGTTAATGGCTTGATATTATCCATGGTACTGACAAAATGTATTGTATCAAAATTCATTGCTGAACACATACGGCACCGTCGCTGGGCTCGTGGTTCCTTCCTTGCGCATATATCCTCCGTGCGCGCAGATGACTAATCCGGATTCCCGGCCCTTCACGAGGGGAATGCTGATGGAGCTGATAGAGGAACTTCGGGCTTCGTGGATCCCAGTCTGGCAGGAAGCTGGAGGGTGCTCTACGGTAGCCCTGCCTGGGCGGCTGTCGATTGGCCTTCGGTGGAGTTGCCGGAGGTGTGGCTCTCTGTACTTTCACGCTGAGACTTTTTGATTTTTGTTCCCCTCCCCCATCCCAAGCTGGGAATATTTTTTGGGCTGTTCCTGCTGTCTATGTATTATTGTTCCCCGGCTGGGGACGTTTTTGACTCTTAGAGACACTTTTTTGGGGACTTTTCTGCAGAATTAAAGCAGATTTTTCTGTGACTATACACTCACTGAGGTTATTGCCCTTCTGTGCCTTTGTGATGACTAGCCTGCTGTGGCCCTGCGCGGCCATTTTCTGTTTGCTGTACTGCTGACATTGTTACAAAATAAAATTTTGAATATAAAAAAAAAAACAGGGATTTGTTTTAACATTGAAAGCAATGGTGTAAAAACCTAAAGATTAACCCAAAAATTCCCAAAAAATGCCAAAAAAATACTAGAAAATATATTAATAAGTAAGTAGACTTTCATTTTATTGGTAGTAATCTGTGTCCTATTCTGAATTAACCGATAAAAAAAAACGAAATAACTCATAAAACTAAATACAAATCAATCCAAAATACAATTAAATTACTCTCAAAAATGGGAAAACAAAATAAAACAAAATAACCCATTGAAACAGACTGCCGAATCAACCCAAAATGAAACGGAAACCTGCCTAAGAACCAGAAACAGAAAAAAACGGGCCAAAAAAAATCGGAACGTACCGAAAAAGAACGGCGTGCACATCCCTAATAATGAGAAAATGGGACGAGAAAGCTATGTCCTACACAAAAATGTAGGAAATAGCTTTCTCATCCCATTTTCTCATCATTAGGGATGTGCACGCGGTTTTTTTATCGTTTCGTTGTTGTTTTTTCAATCACTGTGTCTGCCTCCTTGGTTTATTATTCTTTTCCCTCCTTTTCAGGGAAAGGTGTATGACTAGTCACCTTTTTTACTTTGTGTTGTTGGGGTTTTGTTTGTTCTCTTTGTTCTCACCTATGCAGGTATGTGTTTTGCTTCGGATTGTGGACTTTCTTCAGCTCTATTCTTGAGAGAATTTTCATTTGCTCTCTTAAGATTTCCGAAAAGTGTTCTTTCGATTGTGTAACACATGCTCCTAATTCCAATCATATTATTGGCTATTTCTTGTGTCTATTACTATTGTTCCATGGGATCCTAGTCTGGTGTACCATCTCTGGGTTTAGGATGGTCTCCTTCTCCTGTTGTGACATACTTTGTGGAGCCTGGGTACTTGCTCCATATTCACAGGAATCCTTCCTTTTGACTTCTGTTACCAGGAGGTCATTCAATTTTACATTTTGCAATTTATCTCTACTGCCTTCAAATATTCTAGCATTTTATCATTTTCTGTCTGCTTTGTGATATAGCATTTGTTCCTTTTTCCCATAGTCTATGGCTGCTTCGAGGTCCTATGTCTTCCTTGGTGTAGGGGACTATTTCTTTAGCCAGTGCCATGCACTTTTCTCATGACTGTCCCAATCTAATCCTTTAACTTCTAATGTTATCGGTCGCTTGGGAATCATTTCCCTTTTGTTTTTGGGCGCTTCCAGTCCTGGATACAATGGAGGTGGTGTTTGCCACTTTGCTTTGAGCTCTGTTGAAGCTTAGCCCCCCCCCATTCAATGTTCTATTGCTTGTTGCATCCCATATGTACAGTGTGAGCCAGTCAAACCTGCATTTTTGAAAATGGCGGGAGAGCCGTGAAAGTGGGCGGAGCGAGTTAGCAAGGTTACCATTGTGTCCCCCACAACTAAGCATTTCAGTCGTCATGGAGCAGTGGTCTAAACAACAATGTTCATTCGCTGTGAAAGCGTTTTACCAAAGTGGTAGTTATGCAGCCGCTCAGCGTCGTTTCCGGAAGAATTTTCAAATTAATGGAAATAAGCCAGTGCCGTCTGTTAATTCAATCAAATTGTGGGTGACAAACTTTGAAGCAATTGGTGAAACGAGAAGCAGAAGGGGTGGCAGTGCAAGATCAGTGCGAACTCCCGCGAATATTGACCGCGTGAGAGTTGCTGTGGAAAGAAGCCCTCGGAGATCGGCGCGTCGACAGAGTGCTGCGCTTGGCATGGCAAACACGAGCGTCCGAAGAATCTTGAGGTTAGATTTACACCATCACCCATACAAAATTCAGGTTGTTCAGGCTTCTTGTGGGGGTACCTGAAGAGTAAAGTCTTTGAACAACGACCTCCAACGCTTGGGGAACTCAAGAGGAGAATCCGGTTGGAAATCGAGAGAATTCCTCAGCGTATGCTCCGTGATGCGATGGGCTGTTTCAGAAATCGCCTACAAGAATGTCTCAATCGGGAAGGACACCATCTTACTGGAGTTATTTTTAAACAGTGAATGTTGTTTCTTAAATGCTTTTTAATGTACATTAAGATAGTAACAATAAAATTTTGAAATATCCATCCGTTTATTTTTTACAGTCATTTCAAAAATGCAGGTTTGACTGGCTCACCCTGTATATACTCCCGCTTGACATGGGAAAAAGTAAGGGCTCTATAACAATCCCCACGCTAAAACGGGGGCGGCAGGGAGAAAAAACTGCGCCCGCAATTTTCCCCCTACCACCCCAGTTTTAACGGGAGATTACAATGCAGGCGCAAAATATGCTACCTGCATTATTTGCGCACGCTATGTTCCGGGATGCGCGCAAAAGGGCTGAGCGCAGCCGCGCGTATCCTCTCAATGGAGTCCATAGGACTCCATTGAAACAGATGCCGGCGGTCGGCGTAGGAACACACAGGGAGAGACTGGAGGGACTTTTTCCCCTAGTCTTTCCCTGCTCCCGCCGGCCGGAGGAGGCGGACGGAGCCGAGGGACAGAGGGTAAGTATCGGATTTCTTTTTTTTTTACTTTTCCGCCTGGTGTTAACAGATTCTGCAGAAGCGGAATCAGTTAACACCAAGTCCTGGCTCTGGTTAACTTTTCGCTGACCAGAGCCAGACGTTAACCACTTCGCTGCGGAGTGACATCTATTTCAGGCACCCCCCCCCCCCTGCGTGTGCGGAGGAGGCGCCTGAAAGGGAGGGGGAGGTCCTTCGGACCTCTCTCCCTCCCAATCGCCGGCGTCCTGAGGTTAATGCCAGGCACCGTTTGGAAGGGCACAGCCTGCCCTTCCAAACGGTACCTGGCATTAACCCCATGGGGGCCGGATCACGAATCGGCGCCGAAAAGCGCCGGTTCGTGATCCTTTCCCAGAGCTGGCCGACATCTTGGATGTCGGCCAAGCCTCCGGGAACTCCCCCTGAGGACTGGGGGACGCTAGTCCTGGAGTTAACCTCTAGCTGCCACCAATGGTGGAGATAGGGGGTTCCAATGAACCCCTATCTCCCGATCCGTGGCAGCTAGGGGTTAATGTTTGATATCGTTGGATCGGCCAGAGCATGGCCTTTCCAACGATATCAAACATGACAGTGAAAAAAGTTTTAACTAGTTTTTTATTTTTTAATTTTTTTGTTAATGCAGCAATATTGTTCCCATTTAATTTATAATGTGAACAATGATGCTGCACTAACAATTTTTGTATGGGGTGCGTTTGTTGAAAATAGCAAAATTTTTCCCCCAAAAAAATGTAACGAGACCCCATTTCTAATTTTTTTAACAAGCGCACCCCATAGAAAATATAACCGCAAACTATCGCATTTTAAAATGTGAAAAAAAACACTTTACGGCTAGGGTCAGACGAACGCATTTTCGCGTTGTCTGTGAAAAAGTGCGTTCGAACGAATGGACGCATTTTTTCACGGAGTACGCGATAGCGGTCATACGATGCGCATTTGCGTTCGTGATTTTGTACGGATCATCAATAAAACACTTTTTGTGTCTGGACGTTATGTTGGCCGGACGTGTGCAGCGTCTGACCTCTCCTAATCACACAAACACGCCTCTAGCGGACGCAGCGCACTCTGTACGTCAGTACTAGCGGTTTGACGTTCTAGAAAAAATGCGTTCGTTTGCCACTTGCGTTGCGCAGCCGGACTTTCGTGCGACCGTACTTCGTATATTGGCCATCATTGCCCGTCATTTGCTGCTAGTGCGGCCGTAATTAAGTGCGCCAGAACGCACGTTAAAAGTGCGCTAGTCTGACCCTAGCCTTAACGCTGTAAATTTTTAAAAATTCTAATTTTATTGCATATTTTGTTATAATATTGGATGAAGTGGCATCCCTAAGTGGACGTTCAGAGTTGATTCCTGGAGTTTTATCCAAGATCCCCTATGCCATCCACCATCACGATCCCTAATTCCTGTTTTTCTTCTCTCCACAGGTAGGACATTGTCACCCATCACCCATCATCCACAGACACCCACATCTCAACTGATCCCCTGCATACTTTTGCTGGTAGGACATTATCACCCATCACCCATCATCCACAGACACCCACATCTCAACTGATCCCCTGCATACTTTTGCTGGTAGGTCATTATCACCCATCACCCATCATCCACAGACCCCCACATCTCAACTGATCCCCTGCATACTTTTGCTGGTAGGACATTATCACCCATCACCCATCATCCACAGACACCCACATCTCAACTGATCCCCTGCATACCTTTGCTGGTAGGACATTATCACCCATCACCCATCATCCACAGACACCCACATCTCAACTGATGCCCTGCATACTTTTGCTGGTAGGACATTATCACCCATCATCCACAGACACCCACATCTCAACTGATCCCCTGCATACTTTTGCTGGTAGGACATTATCACCCATCACCCATCATCCACAGACACCCACATCTCAACTGATCCCCTGCATACTTTTGCTGGTAGGACATTATCACCCATCACCCATCATCCACAGACACCCACATCTCAACTGATCCCCTGCATACTTTTGCTGGTAAGACATTATCACCCATCACCCATCATCCACAGACACCCACATCTCAACTGATCCCTGCATTTTTGCTGGTAGGACATTATCACCCATCACCCATCATCCACAGACACCCACATCTCAACTGATCCCCTGCATACTTTTGCTGGTAGGACATTATCACCCATCACCCATCATCCACAGACACCCACATCTCAACTGATCCCCTGCATACTTTTGCTGGTAGGACCCCCATCACCCAGTATTCGCCATCACCCACTTTGTAACGTTACCTTGGTCTTTTTCTGTTTTTTTTTTATTTTTGTTTTTCTCCACCATTTGCTTTGCTAATTAGCATGTGAATCTCCTGACCTATTGACACAGCCCATCCAGCTTCAGGTGTTTGCATTCAGGCCGTTAGAAGGTAATCAGTCCGCCCTATATAACCACTAACAGTGGCTCTAGTGAGCCTTGGCTCTTGTGACATCCCCAAGTGGCATCCCTAAGTGGACGTTCAGAGTTGATTCCTGGAGTTCAGTGGCATCCCTAAGTGGACGTTCAGAGTTGATTCCTGGAGTTCAGTGGCATCCCTAAGTGGACGTTCAGAGTTGATTCCTGGAGTTCAGTGGCATCCTAAGTGGACGTTCAGAGTTGATTCCTGGAGTTCAGTGGCATCCCTAAGTGGACGTTCAGAGTTGATTCCTGGAGTTCAGTGGCATCCCTAAGTGGACGTTCAGAGTTGATTCCTGGAGTTCAGTGGCATCCCTAAGTGGACGTTCAGAGTTGATTCCTGGAGTTCAGTGGCATCCCTAAGTGGACGTTCAGAGTTGATTCCTGGAGTTGCGGGACTGGAGGAAGGAACTGCAAGGCTCACTTTTTACTCCGGGTAAACACACGTCTATATCATGCTTTCTCTCACGCTTCTACTCTTTACTTCTACCTTTCTCCTTAAATGGAACTCCTGCCCCTCTACCACCGACCCCTACACTATCTGCATCTCTCCCTCCCTCCTCTCATCCCACATGATGGCCTCACATGAGCTCCTTTGTTTCCTCAGAACATGGTCTCCCTCTAACTCTCGTGCTGCCAATCACTCCCACTCCCACAAATCCCATTCTCACCTTCTCTTTCTCACCCTCCTGCTGTTACTCTATTCAGGTGACATATCCCCTAACCCTGGCCCCACAACACATCCAATACTTCACTCTCATCCTATCTCCATCGCACATAAATCACCTCCCTGCAAGCCCAGCAACCTCATTCCCATAATCCCTCAGCGCCTGTCATCTTTCTCCTGCGCCATCTGGAACGCTCGCTCTGTGTGCAACAAACTCACAGCAATCCATGACCTCTTCCTTTCAAACTCCTTCAACCTCCTAGCTTTAACTGAAACCTGGCTAACTCCCTCTGACACGGCCTCCGTTGCTGCTCTCTCACATGGCGGTCTACACTTGAGCCATACCCCCAGACCGGGTGAGAGAAATGGTGGCGGGGTCGGACTCCTGCTCTCTCCCACCTGTACCTACCAGCATCTCCCTCCACCCCATCCCTCTCCTTCTCCTCCTTCGAGACACACTGCATCCACCTGTTCTCTCCTCTGGCTCTCAGGGTGGCAGTCATCTACCGCCCACCGGGACCAACCTCCCAGTTCTTTGACCACTTTGCTACCTGGCTTTCTCACTTCCTGTCTCCTAATCTTCCATGCCTAATTCTCGGGGACTTCAACATTCCCATTGACGATCCTTCCGCCCCTGCTGCCTCCAAACTTCTTTCACTCACGTCCTCCTTTGGACTCACACAATCCTCCCTCCTCCCTACCCACCGCGATGGTCACGCTATTGACCTTGTCTTTTCCAACCTCTGCTCCATTTCTGAGTTCAACTGTCGCTCTTTCCCCATCTCTGACCACCACCTTCTCTCTTTCAACCTATCTGGACTTCCTAAACACCCTGCTCCCCCACCCCGCACACACACTCGCAGAAATCTACATGCTGTGGACCCCTATCAATTCTCCAACCTACTTCACCACCTCCCTCATACCTCATCCTTCACCTGCCCTGATGCTGCCACTAATCACTACAACACTACGCTTATCTCTGCTCTAGACACTCTTGCTCCTCTTCGACTCTGTAAGGCCCCACGCCGCCAGCTTCAGCCCTGGCACACCCTCCAGACTCGCTACCTGCAAAGATGCTCCCGCACTGCAGAGCGTGCCTGGAGGAAATCCCGCTCTGAAGCTGATTTTGTTCACTTCAAGTTTATTCTCCGGTCATACACCTCTGCCCTCCACTTGGCCAAACAATCCTTCTTCTCATCTCTTATATCTACGCTGTCCTCCAACCCTAAACGGCTCTGGTCCACCTTCAACACCCTCCTCTACCCACCTGCACCTCCCCCCACAGCTGCCTTCAGCGCTCAAGACCTGGCAGACTACTTCCTCAGTAAAACTCTAACTATCAGAAGCAACATCCCAACACAAGATAGTTATCTGCCACCTCCACTCCACAGGTCCGTTCTGCCACCCTCTGCCGCTTCCTCCCAGCCACTGAGGAGGAAGTCAATTCCTTATTGTCCTCCTCACATCTCACCACGTGCCCGCTCGACCCCATTCCCTCACATCTAATTCCTCCCCTCTCCTCCTCCCTCACCCCTGCTCACACACATCTTCAACCTATCTCTCTCCACTGGCTCCTTTCCATCCGCCTTAAAAGACGCGCTAGTTACCCCTTTACTAAAGAAACCATCCCTAAATCCCAACTCTCCATCCAACTACCGCCCTGTATCCCTGCTTCCCTTCACATCAAAGCTCTTAGAAAAACTAGTCTTCAACCGCCTCTGCCTCTTCCTGTCCTCCAATTCCCTACTTGACCCCCTGCAATCTGGCTTCCGTCCCCTACACTCAACTGAAACTGCCCTCACCAAAGTCACCAACGACCTCCTAACGGCTAAAAAACACGGCCACTATTCTATTCTCATCCTGCTTGACCTCTCGGCTGCTTTTGACACTGTTGACCACCCCCTCCTTCTACAGACCCTCAACTCTCTGGGTCTCGGTGACACTGCACTTGCTTGGGTTGACTCCTATTTATCCAACAGGTCCTTCTGTGTGTCCTTTGCTGGTAACTCCTCCTCCTCATTGCCTCTATCTGTTGGTGTACCTCAAGGCTCTGTCCTTGGTCCTCTGCTCTTTTCCATCTACACCTCCTCCCTGGGCAAAATCATCAACAGCTTTGGCTTTAATTACCACCTCTACGCTGATGACACTCAGATCTACCTCTCTACCCCTGATCTCTCTCCCCCTGTCCTTTCAAAAGTCAGTGACTGTTTATCTGGCATCTCCTCCTGGATGGCCTCCCACCACCTAAAGATCAACATGTCAAAGACTGAACTCCTACTTATTCCTCCCTCCAATGCCTCCCCACCTCCTGACTTCTCTATCATGGTGGAGGGTATCACCATCTCCCCATCAAACCAAGTTCGCTGCCTTGGAGTTACACTTGACTCTGCTCTTTCCTTCATCCCCCACATCAAGTCTCTTTCCTCCTCCTGCCGATACCAACTGCGTAATAATTCCAGAATTCGGCCATTTCTTACCGCTGTCACCACAAAACAACTCATACACGCCCTGGTAATCTCCCGACTCGACTATTGCAATAATCTCTTATCTGGCATCCCTCTGTCCCGCCTCTCCCCCCTACAATCCATCCTGAACGCCTCCGCCAGGCTAATTCACCTCACCCGCCGCTCTGTCTCTGCCGCTCCCCTCTGCGAGTCCCTTCACTGGCTCCCCATCCACTGCAGAATTAAGTTCAAAATCCTTATCCTTACCTACAAAACCCTCACTAACTCAGCTCCCCACTACCTGTCCTCACAAATCACCAAATACACCCCAGCCCGCTCCCTAAGGTCAAACAGTGACCTGTGCCTAGCTTCTCCCCGCATCACCTCTTCCCATGATAGACTGCAGGATTTCTCACGCGCAGCCCCCACTCTCTGGAACGCTCTCCCTCGTACTGTCAGACTTTCCCCTAACTTCTCTTCCGTCAAACGCTCCCTGAAAACATTCCTATTTAGGGAAGCCTACCACCCAACTCACTGACGCAACCATCAATCACTTTCACCTTACAGTCCTCTCCTCCTGTTTCCAACCCCAACCCTCCCAGATTGTGAGTTCCTACGGGAATAGGGCCCTCATCTCCTCCTGTACTGTTTGTCAAATGTTGTTCAATGTATTGTAACCCTGTCTATACTGTGTTTATTGTACAGCGTTGCGGAATATGCTGGCGCTTTAT
This sequence comes from Leptobrachium leishanense, assembly GCA_009667805.1. Classification (NCBI taxonomy): domain Eukaryota; kingdom Metazoa; phylum Chordata; class Amphibia; order Anura; family Megophryidae; genus Leptobrachium; species Leptobrachium leishanense. Next base: position 520,020,363 of record CM019063.1, on the reverse strand, counting down.
AAATAAAGAATAATAATAATAATAATAATATACAGACAAGACATAACGTATACATATAATAATGACATATTATGAATCTGCCGAGTCTGCCGGAAAAAACCATATATAATATGTCTGGGTCATATAATAAAATAAGGCTTCAAAACCAGGGGTCAAGCCCTAGAAAAAGAAGCATGGGAACTCTCCAAGATTTCTGTCTCCAAATTTGCATTTATCATCTCGCACTTAACACAAACTCAAATCTGATATATTTAAATATACTGTATATATATATGGATTTTAGCAAAAATGTATGATAAATCATATTCATTATGACTTAACAAGGAAAGATATGATTAATCTCCTGCATACAAGTTTATAGTGTCAGGAACCAATGGGAACTCAGTTCCCTCTGCATAAAAATAGTGCAGGAAGTGCGTTCCCACACGCTCCCCCTGGACTTGACCCCTGTTCAAAATGCAGTTAAACATGATGAGCGAAAGCGGTAAAAATGACCTCAGCACACAGGCGGCAAGTGCCTCAGCAGCGAAAGGGTTAATCAGCGCTGGGACTTTGTAATGCCAGCGCTGATTAACACTTTGTGCTCCCCATGTTAAGTATAGGGAGCGCAAAGTGCAGTGACCTCGGGTTTTTTAACCCGTTTGCGTTTGGATCGTAATATGCGGTAAATGCCGCGGCAAACGTTAATGCTCACGCATGTGAGCGTTAACGTTTGCGTTAGGACTGTAATAGAGCCCTAAATTTCTTAATGTAAATTTCCTTTTGACGTAGTCAAGCGGCAGAACATAGTTCCCTCACTTCTAAAATTGTGATTGTATGTGTATGCTTGTTACTACTGGGTAGAACATAACAAAGAAAAAAATGTCATCTGCGCTTACTCCAATTATACCATGTGAAACTAAACACAATTAGAGGTTTGGTTTCTTATTAATGTCCATTATAAGACTAGCTCGCCCGCCAACGTCACGGCACCTCTATAAGGGCGAGTCCTAACCAAAATGAAACCACAGGCTGCTACATAGCGAACCATACCTGCTCAGGCTGCTTGTCAAACATGAGGTAGACTGGTAGGCCTTTATTTATGCTCCCCCAGAAACAAAATCCACTTTGGGATCAAAACAAAGACACGGAGCGGAGTCTTGCTGCAGGGATTTTTTTTTTTTCTTTGTTATGTTCTACACATGTTGCTGGGCTGGATGCATTTGGTGGTTGCAGCCAACCCTTCGGGGAATAGGCGCGACCCCACCCCTCCTGCACTTGTTACTACTGGGGCCTAGTTGGAAGGCTGTCTCTCCTATAGGGGAAAAGGAGGGGTCAGAGGGGTGGAGGGGGTGTATCCGTTAAATCTTTTCTTTTTTTATAACGAAGGTACTTCCTGTCCTGAGTTTTCAAGGAGATGAAAACCCCATCTGTCTGTACTGCCGCTTGACTACGGAAAAGGAAATTTACGGGTAAGAACTTTATTTTTTTGTGTTTCCAGGCTTATTAGAGAGGCTGATTGTAATATTGAAAAAAAGTAAACGTCACAAAAATGTTTAATATTTTTATTCCGTCAATAGTATTGCGAAAGACATACAAATAAAGAAGTCATTAAATCTACAATCTATTACAGTCTACAACAACAGTGAAATCAATTAAACTGTGGAATTCTCCACCTGATGAGGTGGTTGGGTCAGAGTCTGTAAAGACCTTTGTGCAGGAACTGGATGACTCCCTGCAAACACAGAATATTAAAGGTTATAATATTTAATGTTCGGGTAAAAGCTGCTTGAATCAGGAGAAATTTGATGCCAAATGAGGTCAAGAAAGATTTTTTTTCCACTTTTTTTGCATATTTGGAGAGCGCTTCAGACTGGGTTTTTTGCCTTCTTTTGGATCAACAGCAGTAAGCGATGTGTGAAAGGCTCGATGGACGTGCAGCTTTTTTTAGCCTATGTAACTGTCACGGTCCGAACCACCAGACCCTCTGGCGCCCTCTTTTGTTCTCCTTTTGCCCTGTTTTGCACTGATATGCCGGTTCTAGGACTTTTCCTCCATACGCTTCTTGAACTATAATTTGCATAATGGACATGGAACCACACCTGCTGTTCATCTCCCTAATTGATCCTGCATATGAGGAAGCTACACCCCTGATCCCACGCTTCCTCATTGAAGTTCCTAGCTTAGCTAGTGCAGACCTGCCTTCCACAGATCCTTGCCTGGAACCCCTCCTGCTCTTGATCCATAGACCTTCCTGTACACCCTCTGCTATTTCTGGACATTCTCTACCGGAATCCTCCATTGCCCCCTGTATCCTCTGCTTTCCATTATTGATATACCCGTGTACCAGATCTCTGCTATTCTTGACCACTCTATTGCCTATTCCTATTTTGTACCTGCGCCTGATTTATATGTTCTATATCCATTGTTTATTTTCCTGGTCTGTTGTCAGTTTATTTGTATTCACAAATAAACCCTGTTACCCTGTATCCTGCCTTCTGATACGTTTACTGCACCTTGGGCTCACACCCACATTTCTGCACATCTGCTAGGCCAGGCTCGTGACAGTAACTATGTATGCAATCTAAACAAACAGATGGTTTTCTACTCGTGATTTTATATGCATATTATTCCCTACATATATTAACCGCACACTTATCACACTTATTATTTGTAAACAACTTTTACCTAAAACCAAGCATTTATTAAATAAAAAAAGCTTATGCCATTACTTTTAATATCGTATAAAACGCGGAGCAAACAAAGGTATTCGATCATTGTCCCTTACGTTTGCAGCGCAACACACAAGTAATCAGCAGAGCGATAAGCAGAAGAGCGTATAATCCAGCCAGAGGAGCCCAGACGTACAAATCACAGGAGATGTTCAGTGCGTTTTTGGTGTTGTTTCCTTCAGGGGCTGAAACAACAAGAAATAATACGAAAGGAGTCAAAAACTTAGAGTTTATAAAAAATATAGTTGTAAAAAGCTACGAAATGCAAGAACATTGTAACAGTGAAACGCGTCCTATGGGAAAACCTCACTCAACGGTTAAAATAAAGTCGGTATGTAAAGTTAATTGAGTAAAATAATCCCAAATTTGAATGTTTATAGTAGCTGGGGATAATGTTAAAGGGCCAGATCCTACATTTTCAAATTGACTCCACCAGCAGCTGAAGAGTTCAGTTCTGTCAATGTATGGAAATGTGGTACTTGCATCACATGTTGAGGTTGAATGAGGAGAAAGGAGCAATGCAAGGCATGAAGAGGAAGGAGCAATGCAAGGAATGAGGAGCAACTCGATAGATTAAGATCAAAGCAAAGAATGGCCATCATGGAGCAATATAAGGAATTACAAGAGAGGAGCAACATAGCTTATTTTACAGCATCAGAACTAGGTTATGCGTTGCTCCGAGCTTGTCTTCCTTCACATTGCTCCTTGGTTCTTCTCATCCCTTTCCTTGTCCAAATGATCCTTTTCCTTTGAAGTCAGGGGTCCCCACCCAGGCCCTTCAGGTAGTTTGGAACTACATCTCCGTGATGGTCATTCAGTCTTTAGGTTGGCTTAGGCTGGTTGGAAATTTTTCTGCGAAACATCTGGAGGGACATGGTTACTGAACCTTGGTTTAAGTATCTATAATTAAATACTAATTAACTCCAAGGACATAGTTACTGTACAGCCGGCTGCCTTAATATGAGGTCAGGAAGGAATTTTTTGCTTGAGACATACTACTAAAGCTATTGTAGCGCTCACTCCCGGAGGAGCCGCTGAAAATGAACCACGGGTCAGTCTCCCCGCACTAGGGAATAAATATACTCCAGCACCGTTGTGGATTTTATAAATTATATAGTTTACTGAAGTAAAAGGCATATAATGAGACACGGTGTTCGTAGATATATTTACAGATTTTCGTATTGCGGTAAACGCGCAGCGGGAAAATAGAAATGCGAGACTTCGTATTTCTGGAAAAACGCGACCGAGCAGAAAAATATACAATGCTTCGTAATTACGAGAAACGCGCAGCGGAAAAATAAAATAAGATGCAAATCTTTTCCCCTTTTTCGGATACTAGGGAGTGAGTCCCGAACAGGTTAAGTCCCGAATTGTGAGTGTATGTGTGTGTTATGGTACCCGGGTACTATTCAACTGGCCAGTGAATCTTTTAAGTGATGTCTTCGACTAGTCACGTTGGGGCCCTGTGGGTTTCAGAAATAAACAACAGCGTGCTTGAACTTTTGTGGAAACGGCCTTGGAGGCCTCTCACCCATCCGCTGATCACCGAGGCTCCGCTGACCCAGGACGTCTCTCCGCTTGGCTCCGCGCTGGGATACCAGCTGTTGGATCGATATTCAGGCTCTCTGTGTTTCAGCCCGGACTTGTCCAGCTACCGCCTGCTCTCCCATCCGTTGGACTCGCGGTACTCCTTACTCGGGGTCCTCAGCTTGTCAGGAATACACTTGGTGGTGATGGCTGGTGGGTAAGGCTCCTTCTGGCAAGGCAGGATAACCCCACTCAATTCCTCATAGGCCACACTTGCGCTCCGGCCTGGTCACGATTCCGCTCAGCAGCACTGCGTCCTCTTCCATGCACTCACTGGCGCGCTCTGGCGCGTTCTCCACGAGGCTCAGGATGTACAGCGTCTGTGTCCCACCCACTTCCTGTCTGTTTGCAAAGCACGCCGGGAAATGTAGTCCCCATGTTCAGTGTCTCTGATCGCGCTTGTCTCCCCCCGGTGGCCAAAAATAGGTACTGCCACAGTAAGATTTAAACACAGCGCTACACTATATATTCAGAATAGGAGATATTCAAGTTTTTTCGCCTTCCTCTGTACTGATAAATATGAGAACCATTTTTTGGACCTTTTTTATTTTAAAGAATTAATTCTAAATAAAATGTTGACTTTATTTCTAGCTAATAAATAATTTCTCCGTCATTTATTCTGAGTAACTATTGGGTTCTCATTTATTGAATTACATATCATCATGGAACAGCAGCTAGTCGTGAACAATTACAGAAATATTGCTGGGATGAAAGGTCCTAAACTCTAGATGGCGTCCATTATCTCACACAATGTCACACGGGGTCTGCATTATCAGCATACAAGCAGAAATAGCCTTTGCGTCAAATACAGTAAATGAGTATAAAGATATATAATAAAATGGTCAGATCTCCTGCTTATGAGTATTTGTAGTGATCAATGAACACGGCTGCTAAAACCGTGTATTTTTTCATTACAACATAGGACAAATAAGCAATTTATTATTTATTATATCAAAGCATTTATTTGTTCCAAAGCGATGGCATTGTCAATTTGTCACGTATAAAATGAGCAATACCACTGCCGTTACTCACCTTCCCATTTCCCACGCCAGGAGCAAGTTCAATGTTTTAAGGTCACATTATTCATAAAACACAATCCTCCAAAACAGGGGGTGAAAATTTTAGTTTTTTTCAGTTTTGATTAACATTGCATATTTTCTCAGAAACATCCATTAACTGGATTCCAGATAAAAAAAAATTAACAATATAAAACCACAAAGGTTTCGATTATAAAGTGTGGGGAAAAAAATACATGCTGTACATGATTAAAATCTGAATGGAATTTTTTTGACATTTTTCCTTATAGCATTCTGACGGGACATGACGTATACACATAGAAATTATTTATTTTCAATATACTAGAGATATTGTGCAATTCATTTCATTCCGAATCGAAATTTGGACGAAGTTCACCATTTTTTGTATTTTTGGAACATTTCCGAAAACCAAATATCGACCATCTGAAAATTTCGGATCGATCTGAAATTTCGAATCAGTGATTCGGATTGAATCGGATCACTTCGGCCATTCTGATCATTTCGACCATTCGGATCATTTTGCGTGATTCGAATCAGTTGGTTTTTCATTTTTTTTATGAGTTATTTCGTTTAGATTACTACCAATAGAATGAAAATTTCTTTACTTGTTTATTCTTTTAGGACTTTTTTTGAATTTTTTGGGTGAAATTTTAGGTAGACTTGTGCACCGATTAATTATTTTATTTTTTTTCGGTTTGGTTCGTTCGGATTTTGTAAATTTTCGTTTCGGCTCGTTTCAGCCAATTTCCATTTCAGTTCGGTTCGTTTTTCGTATCGACTTTTTTTTCGGAATATCGGCCATTTTCGTATCGACTTTTTTTTCCGTGATTTCGGAAATTTTCCTGTTTTTCAGAACATCTGTTCTCGTTTCAAAGTGTCTATTCGTTTTGATGTAAACTAATAGTTTTTCGGATCCGATATTTCTGTCAATACGATAATTCTGCCATTGAGATTTCTCATGTTTTATAAGAAGGATACATTGAGATTTCTCATGTTTTACAAGAAGGATACATTGAGATTTCTCATGTTTTACAAGAAGGATACATTGAGATTTCTCTGGTTTTACAAGAAGGATACATTCAGGGTTATTCAGAGAGCGTGAAAAGCAGGAGAATGACTGGAGAATGAAAAATTCTAGGTCAAAATAGCCAAACCAGAAAAATTCTCCCTTTCATCTCACTTTCCAAATCGGCTATTTTGACCTAGAATTTTTCATTCTCCAGTCATTCTCCTGCTTTTCACGCTCTCTGAATAACCCTGTGTAACAGATCTCTGTACCCGGACAGGGTCACATCTGCCAAATGCTGCTTACTCGCTGGACACCCAGTTTCTCCTCGTGACTCTCACACCTTTCTCTTGTACCTTAGCCGCAGCTCAAGGCCCGGTGCTTATAGAGAGCCTGACTAGCACCCCCAGAAATAAGCCGAAGCTGTAGACCTGGAGCCTTTCCTTGGCACAGCGGGCAGAAGATTCCTGGTACTCCAAAACATGAGTCGTGACTTCAAGCTTGGTCAGAATAGAACTGACTGTTTATTACACAACACAGAGATACACTCAACCACCAACCTCATTTACATACAATCAAGCTGATAACTGCACAAATCAGATTAACTACCCAGGACCTTCAAACAATGGAGAATGGGGGAAGAGAAAGCACGTAAACAAAAGGAATCTCTTACTGAGAGAATTTACACAATAGCAGGTACTAATACAGAGATCTACACTATACAGGGAATAACACACAGACATCAGAAATCTTTAGTTAACTGGCATATATATAAAACGGGGAAAATCACATTGGGTACTTATAAAAATAAGGGCTAACGAACTTTTAATAACACACAAATAAATAAACACTTGAACTGTTATACTGCGCTACAGCGTAGTGGCGGCCGTCCCGTCACATATCTCCCCCAAGTTACCAGATGGCAGACCCGGTGAATCCCTCTTCGGGTCCGCTTGGGGATGTCCATGGCCCCCACCCACCCTAAGTTTCAAGCTCAGTCTGGCGGGATAGTTCGTCCGCATTGCCATTTTGCTTCCCAGGCCGATACTGGATGGTAAAATTGAAGGGCTGGAGGGCCAGGCTCCACCGCAAGAGCCTGCCGTTGTCCCCGGCCACCCGGTTCAGCCATACCGGGGGGTTGTGGTCCGTGAGGACCGTGAAGGAGTGCCCATACAAATACGGTTGCAATTTCTTCAGTGCCCATACCAGGGCAAGGCATTCCTTCTCGATGGCCGCATAAGCCACCTCCCTGGGTAAAAGTTTCCGGCTGATGTAGGCAACCGGGTGGTCATGCCCATCTTCACCGACCTGGCTCAGCACTGCTCCCAATCCGAACATAGATGCGTCTGTGTGGACAACAAAACGTTTAGTGGAATCAGGAGCAGTCAACACGGGGGCTTCCACCAAGGCTTGCTTGAGCTGCTGGAAGGCTTCTTCACACTCAGGGGACCACAGTACCTGTCGGGGAAGGTTCTTGCGGGTCAGGTCAGTCAGGGGTTTGGCAATGGCGCTGTAGTTGGGGACGAAGCGGCGGTAGTATCCTGCCGTACCTAGAAAGGCTAACACCTGGGTCTTGGTGCGGGGAGTGGGCAACTGGGCAACAGCTTCAACCTTGGCGGGTTCTGGGCGCTGCCTTCCGCAGCCCACCCGGTGGCCCAGGTACTGGACCTCGGACATGCCGACGTGGCACTTGTCTGGTTTTATGGTCAGACCGGCGGTGCCAAGGCGGTCCAGTACGGCCCGTAAATGCTGTAAGTGTTCCCCCCAGGTGTTGCTGAAGATGGCTATGTCATCTAGGTAGGCGCTGGTAAAGTCTTGCATCCCCTCTAGCAGCCGATCCACCATGCGTTGGAAAGTGACTGGGGCATTCTTCATCCCGAATGGCATAACCCGAAATTGGTATAAGCCAAACGGAGTGATGAATGCCAATTTCGGCACACCTTCCTCGGCAAGGGGAATCTGCCAGTACCCCTTACATAGGTCAATGGTGGTGAGAAAGTTTCCCAGGGCAATCCGGTCTAGGAGCTCGTCGACTCGGGGCATGGGGTATGCGTCAGTGATAGTGTGGTCATTTAACTTTCTATAGTCCACACAGAACCTGGTAGTGCCATCCTTCTTGGGTACTAGAACCACCGGGGAGGCCCACGGGCTCTCGGAGGGTTCTATTACCCCTAGATCCAACATCTCACGGATCTCTTTCTGCATCCCATCTCTCACTGCATCGGGAATTCGGTACGCCGTCTGTCGCAAAGGGGCTTGACTCTGGGTATCGACCCGATGCAGGGCTACGGAGGTGTAGCCGGGACGGGATGAGAACAGGTCTCGGTGCTCCTGTAGCACCTGCTGAGCCTGTTCCTTGTGGTGGGGGGTGAGCCCCTCGCCCAGCCGGACATCGGCTACCCCCTGGGCGCTTGGATCCCCGGGCAGTACCGGCAGGGGGAGATCCTCCAGATCCCCCGCGTCCGGCGCGCAGATGGCGGCTACTGCCTCTTCCCTTTCGAAAAACGGTTTCAGCATGTTCACATGAAAGGTTCTGTGTATCCTTTCATCTGAACATCTGGCTGCGGTGAAGGTGGTATCGCAGATCTTTTCTATGATTTTGTAGGGTCCTTCCCAGGCTGCCTGCAACTTATTTTGTTTGACCGGTCGGAGGGCTAATACTTTCTGCCCTATCTGGAAGGTGCGGTCCCTAGCCGACCGGTCATACCACCTCTTCTGCTTGGTTTGGGCCGCTTGGAGATTGTCCCGTACCAGGGCGGTCAATTCCTGCAGCCGGTCCCTAAACTCAAGCACATAATCTATGGCCGAGGTCCCCTCCTCGGCCAGAGCACCTTCCCAGTGCTCCCGGAGCAAGTCCAAGGGGCCTCGGACTCTCCGGCCGTACAGTAGCTCAAAGGGAGAAGCCTGTGGCTTCCTGGGGTACCTCCCGGTACGCGAACAGAAGGTGGGGCAGATGGCGTTCCCAGTCCTTATGGGACATGGTAAAGGTGCGGAGAAGCTGTTTGAGGGTCCCGTTGAACCGCTCGCAGAACCCGTTCGTCTGTGGGTGGTAAGGGGAGCTGTACAGGGGTTTAATCCCGCACAGTCTCCAGAGCTGCTGGGTCACCTCTGCCGTAAATTGTGTGCCCTGGTCAGACAGGATTTCCTGGGGAAATCAGACCCTGGAGAATATCTGCAGCAGAGCTCCGGCAACGGTCTCTGCGTGGATATCCCGGAGGGCCACGGCTTCGGGGTACCTGGTGGCGTAGTCCACTACGGTCAAAATATACTTCTTGCCCGTAGGGCTAGGCACTGCCAAGGGTCCTACCAGATCCACCGCCACCCGTCTAAAAGGTTCTCCCACTATGGGCAAGGGTCTCAGGGGAGCTTTCTTGGCATCCCCCCGCTTCCCTACTCGCTGGCACACCTCGCACGTCCGACAGTAGTCCCTAACTTCCCCTGATAATCCGGGCCAAAAGAAGCTCTGGGTCAGACGGTGCAATGTCCGCCGGTGCCCAAGATGGCTCACAAGGGGAATATCATGCGCGATCCTTAACAGATTGCGCCGATATTTCGCCGGCACTACCAGCTGCCTGTGGGGTACTCGGTCTATTCCCTGGCTCGTCCCCCCCCCGATCTCCTGTACAGCTTCCCTTGGTCCCAGGCAAATCTCACCTCCCCTAGCCCTCCCGGGTCCCTCCCTGTATGTTGTCGGTATGGGGCAAGGGTAATATCGTCCCGGGTGGCTTGGGCAAAGTCTGTCGGGGAATCCCAGGTCAGGGCAGGGGCGTTGTCAGGGACAAGTGGGGGTGTTGGTCTGGTCTGGCTTACCGTGGTCCCCTCGGAGTCGGTGGGTGGAGCCTTCCGTGCTTGATTGCGGGTGGTAACGGGGCATACCCCGCCAGGATGAGGGTCCTCAAAAGTGGAGGTCAGCAATCCCAGGTCGTTGCCAAGTAAGACCTCGGACGGTAGATTCTTCATGACCCCGACCTCCACGTCCCGGGCATTTGTGCCCCAATCTAGATGGACGCGGGCCGTAGGGATTCGATACACATGGCCGCCAGCGACTCTGACGGCCACCAAATACCCGGTTGAAGCAGCCGCGGAGATAAGATGGGGCTGTGCCAGGGTAAGGGTTGCACCGGTGTCTCGCAGACCACTGGCAAGTTGTCCATTCACCCGAACTTGTTGGCGATGGTGTTGACGGTTGTCCTGCGCGGCTGCTTGCACGGGGTTGGCCTCATGCAGGATGCCCCAGTCTTCCTCGAGGGTGGCTGTGGGTTCCGGTTCCTGATGGCAGCAGTATGCCGTAGCTCGGCTCGGTGGGTGCGCTGCCGGGACGGTGTCGGACGCTGGTTGTTCAGGGGACAACGGTCTCTCATGTGTCCGATCTGGTTACACCCATAGCACGGGGTCCTACCGAGGAGCCAGGGTGGAGGGTGCCGTGGCCTGGGTGCTCGTTCGAGGGGAGCAGGGCATAACTGTGGTGCTGGATGGAAGCGGGGAGGTGGGGCTCGGATGACCGGAGGGGCTACTCGCCTGGCGTCCTGGTACTCGTCGGCAAGGTGGGTGGCTTCAGACAGGGTGAGGGGGCGCCGGTCTCGTACCCAGTCCCGGACCTCTGGAGGAGAGTAGTTGTAGAACTGCTCCAGTAATAGCAGCTGGATGATCTGGTCCGGTTGGGTAGCTTGGCACCCCTGTATCCAGCTACGGAGCGCCTGCTGCATCCTGTGTCCCCACTCCGCATAAGAGTCCTGAGTGCCCCTTCTTAAGGCTCGAAATCGGACTCGATATGCCTCCGGGTTGAGTGCATAGCGGGCCAGCAGATGTTCCTTGACCCGCTCGTACACCATACAGTCTTCGTCCGCCACCGCCCGATAGGCTTCGGCCGCCCTGCCGGTCAATTTGCTTGCCAGGATGGGTACCCAGTCTCGAACCGCCACCTCCTGCAGGGCACATTGCCTCTCGAAATCCTGCAGGAACCCGTCGATGTCTTCACTCCCTCTGGGAAGAACTTGAACGCCGCGAACGGTATTTTCTGTTTGGGGGTCCAGTACTGCCTTGGGGGATAGCGACCCCCGGACCTTTGCTGCATCGCTGCCTGGCGGAGCTTGTCTGTGTCGGCCAGGACCCTCCCGATGATGTCGGCGGAGGGGTCCGTTCCGTATAGGGCCAGCCGCCACTGCACCTCTCGCCTCCATTCCGAGGTGTCGGAGCCCTCAGAGGGAGCCACGCTGTTGCGGTCGTCCTCCATCAGTTCTCCGATGATGACCGCTTTCGCCTTGCCTCTGGGTGCCTTGCCTCTGGCTTTTAACAGTTCTTTCAGGACCGTGCGCTTCAGCCCTTCGTAGCACTGTGCCATACGGGGTCACCGCCGTTGCTGGTACTGTCCACCTCTCGAACCCAGGGGTGTCTGAGACCGGGGTCAAGCCAGCGACTGTATCTCCCCCTGCTGGGCTGGTCTCAGATTCTCCCCCTGGATGATGTCTACTCCAGACGCTCGGCGTGTCGCGGTGGCTGAGACCGGGGTCAAGCCAGCGGCTGTATCTCCCCCTGCTTGTCTGGTCTCAGCCGATCCCACCGCTGCCTGCCAACTTTCGCTTCTGCCGCACCGTCTGGATATCGAATCCTGGTGATGCTTTGGATGTCCTTAGACTGTAGGAAGCATCCCACACGCTGCCACCAACCTCATTTACATACAATCAAGCAGATAACTGCACAAATCAGATTAACTACCCAGGACCTTCAAACAATGGAGAATGGGGGAAGAGAAACCACGTAAACAAAAGGAATCTCTTACTGGGAGAATTTACACAATAGCAGGTACTAATACAGAGATCTACACTATACAGGGAATAACACACAGACATCAGAAATCTTTAGTTAACTGGCATATATATAAAACGGGGAAAATCACATTGGGTACTTATTAAAAGTTCGTTAGCCCTTATTTTTATAACACACAAATAAATAAACACTTGAACTGTTGTACTGCGCTACAGCGTAGTGGCGGCCGTCCCGTCACACCCTGATAGAGATTTCTCTGGTTTCCCGGGAACAATTGAGATTTCTCTGTTTTTCCAGGAAAAATACATTGAGATTTCTCTGGTTTTACAAGAAGGATACATTGAGATTTCTCTTGTTTTACAAGAAGGATACATTGAGATTTCTCTGGTTTTACAAGAAGGATACATTGAGATTTCTCTGGTTTCACAAGAATGATACATTGAGATTTCTCTGGTTTCCTGGGAAGGATACATTGAGATTTCTCATGTTTTACAAGAAGGATACATTGAGATTTCTCATGTTTTACATGAACAATACATTGAGATTTCTCATGTTTTACAAGAAGGATACATTGAGATTTCTCTGGTTTCCCGGGAACGATACATTGAGATTTCTCTGTTTTTCCAGGAAGGATACATTGAGATGGGAATGATACAAAATTACAGAATCAGCGATATAACCGAAAAATACGATGCCCGAAATTACTGAAATCAGGAATGGAGCGAAATCACGAATGGAACGAAAATGAATTTCGATTTTACACATTTATAGTCCATTCGAAAATTCCAAAAAGTTTTCGTTTCGGCTCGGAAATTTGTTCGGATCTGCCGTTTTCGGATCTGAAAAATCGTATGAATCCGAATGCATGAATCGGGAAATTTCGTGAAAATTACGAAACGTGAAACGCACATCCCTAGTTTTAGGTTTCCTAACTTTTTTAAAAGAAACAAGGCTTTTTAACCCATAGGTTTCAATGCAGCACATGAATCCACACACTGCTGGGAAGCGCCTCTCTGCGGTATAATTAATGCAGCATATGAATCCACACACTGCGGGGAAGCGCCTCTCTGCAGTATAATTAATGCAGCATATGAATCCACACACTGCAGGGAAGCGCCTCTCTGCAGTATAATTAATGCAGCATATGAATCCACACACTGCGGGGAAGCACCACTCTGCAGTATAATTAATGCAGCATATGAATCCACACACTGCTGGAAGCGCCTCTCTGCAGTATAATTAATGCAGTATATGAATCCACACACTGCTGAGAAGCACCTCTCTGCAGTATAATTAATGCAGCATATGAATACACACTGCTGGGAAGCACCTCTCTGCAGTATAATTAATGCAGCATATGAATCCACACACTGTGGGGAAGCGTCTCTCTGTGGTATAATTAATGCAGCATATGAATCCACACACTGCTGGGAAGCGCCTCTCTGCAGTATAATTAATGCAGCATATGAATCCACACACTGCTGGGAAGCGCCTCTCTGCAGTATAATTAATGCAGCATATGAATCCACACACTGCTGGGAAGCGCCTCTCTGCAGTATAATTAATGCAGCATATGAATCCACACACTGCTGGGAAGCGCCTCTCTGCAGTATAATTAATGCAGCATATGAAACCACACACTGCTGGGAAGCGCCTCTCTGCAGTATAATTAATGCAGCATATGAATCCACACACTGCTGGGAAGCGCCTCTCTGCAGTATAATTAATGCAGCATATGAATCCAAAAACTGCTGGGAAGCGCCTCTCTGCAGTATAATTAATGCAGCATATGAATCCACACACTGCTGGGAAGCGCCTCTCTGCAGTATAATTAATGCAGCATATGAATACACACACTGCTGGGAAGCGCCTCTCTGCAGTATAATTAATGCAGCATATGAAACCACACACTGCTGGGAAGCGCCTCTCTGCAGTATAATTAATGCAGCATATGAATCCACACACTGCTGGGAAGCGCCTCTCTGCAGTATAATTAATGCAGCATATGAATCCACAAACTGCTGGGAAGCGCCTCTCTGCAGTATAATTAATGCAGCATATGAATCCACACACTGCTGGGAAGCGCCTCTCTGCAGTATAATTAATGCAGCATATGAATCCACACACTGCTGGGAAGCGCCTCTCTGCAGTATAATTAATGCAGCATATGAATCCACAAACTGCTGGGAAGCGCCTCTCTGCAGTATAATTAATGCAGCATATGAATCCACACACTGCTGGGAAGCGCCTCTCTGCAGTATAATTAATGCAGCATATGAATACACACACTGCTGGGAAGCGCCTCTCTGCAGTATATATTAATGCAGCATATGAATCCACACACTGCTGGGAAGCGCCTCTCTGCAGTATAATTAATGCAGCATATGAATCCACAAACTGCTGGGAAGCGCCTCTCTGCAGTATAATTAATGCAGCATATGAATCCACACACTGCTGGGAAGCGCCTCTCTGCAGTATAATTAATGCAGCATATGAATACACACACTGCTGGGAAGCGCCTCTCTGCGGTATAATTAATGCAGCATATGAATCCACACACTGCTGGGAAGCGCCTCTCTGCAGTATAATTAATGCAGCATATGAATCCACACACTGCTGGGAAGCGCCTCTCTGCAGTATAATTAATGCAGCATATGAATCCACACACTGCTGGGAAGCGCCTCTCTGCAGTATAATTAATGCAGCATATGAATCCACACACTGCTGGGAAGCACCTCTCTGCAGTATAATTAATGCAGCATATGAATCCACAAACTGCTGGGAAGCGCCTCTCTGCAGTATAATTAATGCAGCATATGAATCCACACACTGCTGGGAAGCGCCTCTCTGTGGTATAATTAATGCAGCATATGAATACACACACTGCTGGAAGCGCCTCTCTGCGGTATAATTAATGCAGCATATGAATCCACACACTGCTGGGAAGCGCCTCTCTGCGGTATAATTAATGCAGCATATGAATCCACACACTGCTGGGAAGCGCCTCTCTACAGTATAATTAATGCAGCATTTGAATCCACACACTGC
This sequence comes from Leptobrachium leishanense, assembly GCA_009667805.1. NCBI lineage: Eukaryota > Metazoa > Chordata > Amphibia > Anura > Megophryidae > Leptobrachium > Leptobrachium leishanense. The sequence continues at coordinate 520,005,208 of CM019063.1, read as the reverse complement.
TGGGAAGCGCCTCTCTGCAGTATAATTAATGCAGCATATGAATCCACACACTGCGGGGAAGCGCCTCTCTGCAGTATAATTAATGCAGCATATGAATCCACACACTGCGGGGAAGCGCCTCTCTGCAGTATAATTAATGCAGCATATGAATCCACACACTGCTGGGAAGCTCCTCTCTGTGGTATAATTAATGCAGCATATGAATCCACACACTGCTGGGAAGCGCCTCTCTGCAGTATAATTAATGCAGCATATGAATCCACACACTGCGGGGAAGCGCCTCTCTGCAGTATAATTAATGCAGCATATGAATCCACACACTGCGGGGAAGCGCCTCTCTGCAGTATAATTAATGCAGCATATGAATCCACACACTGCTGGGAAGCTCCTCTCTGTGGTATAATTAATGCAGCATATGAATCCACACACTGCTGGGAGCGCCTCTCTGCAGTATAATTAATGCAGTATATGAATCCACACACTGCTGGGAAGCGCCTCTCTGTGGTATAATTAATGCAGCATATGAATCCACACACTGCTGGGAAGCGCCTCTCTGCAGTATAATTAATGCAGTATATGAATCCACACACTGCTGGGAAGCGCCTCTCTGCGGTATAATTAATGCAGCACATGAATCCACACACTGCTGGGAAGCGCCTCTCTGCAGTATAATTAATGCAGCATACGAATCCACACACTGCTGGGAAGCGCCTCTCTGCAGTATAATTAATGCAGTATATGAATCCGCACACTGCTGGGAAGCGCCTCTCTGCGGTATAATTAATGCAGCATATGAATCCACACACTGCTGGGAAGCGCCTCGCTGCAGGATATTTAATGCAGCATATGAATCCGCACACTGCCGGGCAGCACCCGTTCTCAAATCGCCGAAATGATCTGAATCACCAAATCGAAATGATCCAAAATGAAAAAAAAAAACACCCGGGGAAAAAAACTAAATAAAAAAAAAAGTCATGCACGTCCCTAATTGCAAAGTCCTAACGCTAATTACGCCCTGCTGCGGTTAACTGAAAAGTTACTCACTGCTAGGAGCTGGTGCTAACTGATTCCGCTTCTGCAGAATCCGTCACCACCAGCTGAAACCCCCCAAAAAAAATCAGATACTCACCTCTAATCCGAGAGAATGGTGGCTTGGTCCGCTGCTTCTTGCCATCGTGAGCAGAGGGAGACTGGGGGAAAAAAGATCCCCAGTCTCCTTCCGCAATCACTCCACTGACCTGCCGAATCTCGCAACAGGTGAGATCCTGTGGATTACGTGACCGGCAGTGGAAGCTTCAATGGAGTCCTATGGACTCCATGGAGGGAATGCTTGCGGCGACGCTTAGCGCTGCCTCGAGCATCCCACGGCTTAGTGCTGCGTTACAGGGCAGGCTGTAAGCACCTTTAGCACCTGCCCCATAGTATCACACTAAAACGGGGACACTAAGGAGAAACCTGCAGGCGCACATTATCCTCCTTAGCGTCCCCGTTTTAGCGTTAATAACGTAATATGGCCCCAAGGGGGGTTTTTTCAACCGTTTATTCTTTTCATTTTCAGTAAACCTTGTTTTTATTTATTTTGGTATTTTTTATATTTTTTAGACTAAATTTTTGATTCCCAATTATTTTTAAAAGCCGTATTTGTTATTCTGTAACAGAGCTTTTTAATATTTTTTTTAAGGACCTTTTTGTTGTTTACACACATTTTAATGCATTTTCATTGGTGTAAACAACTGTTAGAAGAATAGCAGAATTCTGTTTTTGTTTTTCTGTTGCAGTTCGGCAGCATTCGGCGATCTGTACGCCGCTCTTCAGTGGCGTTCGGCAGTCTGTTACATTTTTTGATGGACACATCAAACATCAGAGCTCGGAGTCGTCACTCACCTGCTGTGCAATTGCACAGGTCTTCTGATTTCGGACCTTTCGTTTGCGGAGGGTTAGTAGGCACCGGTGTATCTTGAAAAGAAACATAACAAAGCAGAAGAAATCATTGATATCAAGCATTTCATAAACACATGTCTCAAAGCTATGTCTCCATTTCCCATAGGGTATTACACCTTTTTGGTTTTTGTTTTTTGACCAAATTTTTATGTTTTTCCCAATAAAGGCTGAAGGCTCTGAGTGAATTGTTGAATTAATTTGTTTACATCAAGATTTACAATTGTTTCTTGTTTTATTCATCTTATTTTAAACAACATGTGAGAAACAAAGGCTCTTACTAGACATTTCACTCATTTTGTAAAAAGAATTACACTTCAAGAATGTTTTCTAAAGAATTATGGTGCTTTGACCATAATTAATTAATTACATTCATTTAATTAATAAATTATTTACAGGCCTTTTCACCAAAAGGTGAAACTCAGGAGAATTGGCAGGAGAAGAGAACAATCTAGACCAAATTGCCGATTTGGAAAGTGAGATAAATGGGAGAATATTTTGACCTGGATTTCTCACTTCTCCAGTCATTCTCATGACTTTATTGAATAGACCTGATAGTGTTTTTGAATTTTGGAGCTATCGTGTACGCATTTAATTCTTATTCAATTTTCCTAAAATTTGTATTGATTTTAAAGGGAGATGCAAGTCTATAATTATTTTTTTTAAATTGACAATTAAACACTTTTATACCAATAGACAAACTAGAATAAATCAATAAAAGTTTTAAGAATAAGACTTTTTTATTTTCTTGCTTTAACCCTTGCACTGCTGAGGCATTTCACGCCTGTGTGCTGAGCTAATTTTTACCGTTTTTTCTTATCATGTTTAAACGCGTTTATTAGCCATGTTTTATTATATGACCCTGAAATTCTTTTTTTTTTTTTTTCGGCAGACTCAGCAGATTCATAATATATCATTATTATATGTATACGTCCTGTCCTGCCTGAATATTATAACAAAGAAATGCAATAAAATTCGAATTTTCAATCATCTGCAGCGTGTAAAGTGTTTTTTTTCACATTTTATCACATGAGCGTTTGCGGTTATATTTTCTATGGGGTGCGCTTGTACAAAAATTAGAAATGGGGACTCGTTACATTTTTTTGGGGGGAATTACGTGATTTTTAGCAAACGCACACCATAGAAAAAAATCCTTAGTGCAGCATTATTGTTCACATTATAATTGAAATGCGAATAATATTGCTGCATTAATAAAAACAACAAACAAAAAAAAGGAACCCCCTATCTCCACCAGGGACTCGGGCAGCTAGGAGTTCTCCGGCTACCTGACGTCATTGTGCTATGCGCGACACGTCAGGAGGCGAGGGGGAACCCGGAGGTGGAGACGTCATCCAAGATGGTGGCCCCTACCGGAGCTAGATCGCGATCTGGCGCCGAATGGCACCGGATCGCGATCTGGCATGTAAGGGGTTAAAAAACAGGCATCGCTTTAAAGGGTAGACACTGCCCTTCAAAGGGGCACCACTTTTTTTTCTGTAAACACTCCCCCTAAAGGCTCCCTCGCCCTCTCTTTCAGGCCATCTCTCTGCATTGCATGACGCAATGACGTCAGACGTCGGGGCGGGTTCAAATTCATTGTCTGACTTCGCTGAAGGTGAGTATCTCCGTGGGGGCTCTCACAAGCGGAGGACATGTGGGGAACGTCCCCTGCATATAGTAGGAGTCAATTAGGACGTTCCCCACACGTCCTCCGCAGTGAAAGGGTTAAACTCTGTCATTTCCTCTTCTCTGGCCACTCCCCTCAGCTAGGGGTGTTTCTTCAGCTCCCACTTCCTGTATATTACCCACCTCCTCCCCGCGCATTACTCCACACATCAAAGCTTCTTCACATGAACTAGCACAAGCTGTGCACGTGAAACCCTGTGCACGCTCTGGACCTCAGACTCACTCACGCTCGCTCACACACACACTCACCCGCTGACTCGCTCACACACTCACCCGCTGACATGTCTCACTCAAACTCCCTTGCAGGTCACTCACTCACACACTCTTTCCTGTGTTGTCTCTCTCACTGATTCTCTTGCACGCTCTCTGCACTTTTTCTTGAGCTCTGTCGCTATTTCTTGCTGGCCCTCTGATTTATCTTGCTGTCTTTTCACCTTTTCTTGCTGTGTCTCTGCTGCTTTTTTTTTTTTCTCTCTGCTGTCTCCCTTTCTCCCTGTGTGTAATGATTTCTGTCCTTCCCTGTCTCTGCAGTAGCTGGGGGGAAAGAGTTACAGCGAAAACTCTGCCATCCGAAAATACGAATAGGCCGAAAATACGAGTCATCTGAAAATACGAATAGGCCAAAAATACGAGTCATCCGAAAATACGAATAGGCCAAAAATACGAGTCATCCGAAAATACGAATAGGCCAAAAATACGAGTCATCCGAAAATACGAATAGGCCAAAAATACGAGTCATCCGAAAATACGAGTCATTCGAAAATACGAATAGGCCGAAAATACGAATAGGCCGAAAATACGAATAGGCCAAAAATACGAGTCATCCAAAAATATGAATAGGCCGAAAATATGAATAGGCCGAAAATACGAATAGGCCGAAAATACGAGTCATCCGAAAATACGAATAGGCCGAAAATACGAATAGGCCGAAAATACGAGTCATCCAAAAATTTGAATAGGCCGAAAATACGAGTCATCTGAAAATACGAATAGGCCGAAAATACGAAGAGGCCGAAAATACGAATAGGCCAATAATACGAGTCATCCGAAAATACGAATAGGCCAAAAATACGAGTCATCCGAAAATACGAATAGGCCAAAAATACAAGTCATCCGAAAATACGAATAGGCCGAAAATACGAATAGGCCGAAAATACGAGTCATCCAAAAATTTGAATAGGCCGAAAATACGAGTCATCTGAAAATACGAATAGGCCGAAAATACGAAGAGGCCGAAAATACGAATAGGCCGAAAATACGAGTCATCCGAAAATACGAATAGGCCAAAAATACGAATAGGCCGAAAATACGAATAGGCCGAAAATACAAGTCATCCGAAAATACGAATAGGCCGAAAATTCGAATAGGCCGAAAATACGAGTCATCCGAAAATACGAATCATCCGAAAATACGAGTCATCCGAAAATACGAATAGGGCGAAAATACGAATCATCCGAAAATACGAATAGGGCGAAAATACGAGTCATCCGAAAATACGAATAGGCCGAAAATATGAATAGGCCGAAAATATGAATAGGCCGAAAATACGAATAGGGTGAAAATACGAGTCATCCGAAAATACGAATAGGCCGAAAATACGAATAGGCCGAAAATACGAATCACGGTAGCAAAACGAAAACAACTTAACGAAATATCCGGAGGCAAAATGATCCAAAAAAGATCCGAAACAATACAAATTGGAACGAAAATGGGAAGAAAAAGGAACAAAATGATCTGAAACAAAAAAAAAGAACAAAAATTACCCAAAACTAAAAAACTGGAACAAAATTATTTAAAATTAATAAAAACAGGGATTTTTTTAACATTGAAACCTATTCTCATCCTGCTCGACCTCTCGGCTGCTTTTGACACTGTTGACCACCCCCTCCTTCTACAGACCCTCAACTCTCTGGGTCTCGGTGACACTGCACTCGCTTGGGTCGAATCCTATTTATCCAACAGGTCCTTCTATGTGTCCTTTGCTGGAAACTCCTCCTCCTCATTGCCTCTATCTGACCTGTTGGTATACCTCAAGGCTCTGTCCTTGGTCCTCTGCTCTTTTCCATCTACACCTCCTCCCTGGGCAAAATCATCAACAGCTTTGGCTTCAATTACCACCTCTACGCTGATGACACTCAGATCTACCTCTCTACCCCTGATCTCTCTCCCCCTGTCCTTTCAAAAGTCAGTGACTGTTTATCTGGCATCTCCTCCTGGATGGCCTCCCACCACCTAAAGATCAACATGTCAAAGACTGAACTCCTACTTATTCCTCCCTCCAATGCCTCCCCACCTCCTGACTTCTCTATCACGGTGGAGGGTATCACCATCTCCCCATCAAACCAAGTTCGCTGTCTTGGAGTTACACTTGACTCTGCTCTTTCCTTCATCCCCCACATCAAGTCTCTTTCCTCCTCCTGCCGATACCAACTGCGTAATATTTCCAGAATTCGGCCATTTCTTACCGCTGTCACCACAAAACAACTCATACACGCCCTGGTAATCTCCCGACTCGACTATTGCAATAATCTCTTATCTGGCCTCCCTCTCTCCTGCCTTTTCCCCCCTACAATCCATCCTGAACGCCTCCGCCAGGCTAATTCACCTCACCCGCCGCTCTGTCTCTGCCGCTCCCCACTGCGAGTCCCTTCACTGGCTCCCCATCCACTGCAGAATTAAGTTCAAAATCCTTATCCTGACCTACAAAACCCTCACTAACTCAGCGCCCCACTACCTGTCCTCACTAATCACCAAATACACCCCAGCCTGCTCCCTAAGGTCAAACAGTGACCGGCGCCTAGCTTCTCCCTGCATCACCTCTTCCCATGATAGACTGCAGGATTTCTCACGCGCAGCCCCCACTCTCTGGAACGCTCTCCCTCGTACTGTCAGACTTTCCCCTAACTTCTCTTCCTTCAAACGCTCCCTGAAAACATTCCTATTTAGGGAAGCCTACCACACAACTCACTGACACAACCATCAATCACTCTCACCTTACAGTCCTCTCCTCCTGTTTCCAACCCCAACCCTCCCAGATTGTGAGTTCCTACGGGAATAGGGCCCTCATCTCCTCCTGTACTGTTTGTCAAATGTTGTTCAATGTATTGTAACCCTGTCTATACTGTGCTTATTGTACAGCGCTGCGGAATATGCTGGCGCTTTATAAATAAAAAATAATAATAAAATAATAATAATATAAGAATCGCCTATAGGTTTCAATATTAAAATATTCCCCGTTTTTATTAAATATTTATTAAACCGTTTATTTTTTTCACTTGCATCAAAAATTCACTTTATTTACTAGGATTTTATTTTTAGGATTTTTTTAGGCATTTTGTAGGATTTCTTTGGGTGAAATTTTAGGTTTCCTAATTTATTTTAAAACACCAACAGGGTTATTCAAAGAGATCCGAATTGCTGTCGAAAGGGAACCGAACGCTGAAAATGAGCGTTCGGTTACCTTTCCTGGCCATTCGGCTATCCAGAGAGCAGGCAATTCGCCAAATCCTGGCAAATTGCCTACACTTACGGTGCCTGTTCGGTGCCTGTTCGAGGGCAGTGAAATCCCCACAGCTTCATCTATTCAGAGAACAAAAAACAGCAGTGAAAAGTTGCCGAATTGCCCTGCCATTTGGTGGTTTAATTCGACAGGTTTATTCAGGCGAATCCCATAGGCTTCAATGTTAAAAATATTCCCGTTTTAATTCAATATCTAATAAACCGCTCATTATAAAATTCTGCAGTAAAGAGTCTCTTTATTTATAGATTTTTTAGGATATTTTAAGCATTTTTCGGGATTTGTTTTTAAAAATTCCGATTTTATTTTTATTTTATTTTTAACTTTACTTCTTTTTTCTGTAACAGTCCTTTTTATTATCATTCATTGGATCATATGTAAATTTCAGACATTTTCGCTCAGTAGTTTCTTTGCAAACAGTGTTTCACTTTTCAAACATTCAAGCGAACTGTTTTTCTAGTTTATTCACTGCATTCGTCTGCGGTGTCGGCTTTTTCCGGCGGCTGCGCTGCATGTGATCGGCTCGTGCTCGGGTTTTTTCGGCAGGTTAATCCAGATGTTTTTGCGGGTTTCGGTGTGCATTCGCCCTCGTTTTGCGGTGAGTTTTCGGTGGGTTTGAATTTGAAATTTGAAATCGAACCGAATTGAAGAGAACGAAAAGTCACGAACGTGCAGTGGCTTTTCGATTCTCTTTGAATAACCCTGCAAGGCTTTTTTCCCCCATAGGTTTCAATATGAAAAATATTCCCGTTTTTATCAAATATTTATTAAACCGATTTTTTTTGTCATTTGCAGCAAAAAGTCTATTTTTTGGATTGTCTTCTTTTTTCGTGATTTTTGGGTTAAATTTTAAATTTCCTAATTTATTTTAAAGCAACGAGATTTTTTCGGCAATCAATGATACTATCAGGGTTATTCAGAGAGAGGTGAAAAGCAGGAGAATTGACTGGAGAATGGAAAATTCTAGGTCAAAATAGACGATTTGGAAAGTGAGATGAATAAGAGAATTTTTCTGTTTGGCTGTTTTGACCTAGAATTTTCCATTCTCCAGTCATTCTCCACTTTTCACCTCTCTCTGAATAACCCTGTATGTTTCAGCACCAAATATAGCTCCGAAGCCTTGTCTATGGTCCTGAAACATAACATCCTATTTAATGAATACAATGTTTCAGAACCATGGAGAACTCCGCAGCCGCGCAAGGCTGCTGTCTATGGTTCTGAATCAAATTAGTATGTACTAATTACCTTTAATAAGAACTGTATAAGAAAAAATACAAACTTAATTGCAAGGGAACGCAAGGATGGATCTCGATAGGATTGTTCGCAGTTGATGTCACAATTTCTTAATTAATCAATATGTGATCACTATAAAAGAGAGAATCAACTAATTGCGCAGTATTGTTGTACACATGGATCAATATACACACAGAAAAAGGAGAATCACTCACAAACAATGAGCCTGTAGGCTCGTTTGTGTTCGCTTTCAAGCCTCTATGGGGGGCTTCTCCCATCAATCAGATTGTAACTTGATGTAGTCAGATGGTATATACTTGAAACTTCAGCAAAGAGATAAAGGACAGTACATGGCACAATACCAATGGGAGACAGATGGCAATATGTTATACACCAATCTACTCACAAATTCATGAGCCTCCCGATGAGTGGCTCAGTAAATGGGCTTTGGACCACTTAAGGATGGTCCCACCTTTGCACAGGATCCCCAATATTGAATGTAGTCGGTATCAGCAAGATGAGTAAAAAAGTTTTTTTTTATTACAAATAAAATTGATATGAATAAAATAATATAAAATAGGCTCCAATTTCCGACACGCGTTTCGCTTGCTCAGGCTGCAAGCTTCATCAGTCGGGTAGCCTTTCTTATGTGGAGTGTCCATATTTAAGGTAATCATGGGCCAATAGAAGTTGTAACCTCCGCGTGCGTGTCACTCGCCGATCTGCGGTTCATTCACTCGCGGGCGATGGTTAGTGACGTACTTCCGTTTCCGGTTTTCAGGGCGATCGTGATGCTTGTATCCTAATTTCATTTGCGCATGCGTCAGTCCACAATAGAGAGCGATAAACATATACCTCCGATCTTATACCCGCCCACATAGCCCCAAAACACGACAGACATAACTATCTTATTCTGGAGGCCATTTATCTGTAATAGAGAGAACTGTTAGACATCACAGCCGATTATATATTAACATGTAAAGACATATTGGCAAGTTCAACTTCCAATTTCGTTTACTCCCAGTTGTTATGATTCATAATCTCTTCGGAAAGAGGAATAAATAAAGCTAGTGATTAGTAGAAATGAATATAAAAATAAAAATGAAAATAGAAATATGGATGAAGATAAATATATAAATAAAAATAAAATAAAATAAAAATAGAAATAAAAATAAAAAAATAGAAAATAAAATAAAAATAAAAATAAAAGAAAAATAAAATAAAAATAGAAATAAAAATAAAAAAATAAAAATAAAATAAAAATAAAATAGAAATGAAATAAAATAAAAGAAAAATATATAATACACTAGTACAGTGGTTCCCAACCACGGTCCTCAAGTACCCCTAACAGGCCAGGTTTTCCAGATATCTGAAGCACAGCACAGGTGATAGGATTTGCTGCTCAGTGATTGCAGGATTCACTCTGCATTTCTCCAGGGCAATCCTCAAACCTTGGCCTGTTAGGCTAGGGTCAGACGAACGCATTTTTCACGTTGTCCGTGAAAAAGTGCGTTCGAACGAATGGACGTATTTTTTCCTGGAATACGCGATAGCGGTCATACGATGCGCCTTTTCGTCCGTGATTTTGTACGGATCATCAATAAAACACTTTTTGCGTCTGGACGTTATGTTGGCCGGACGTGTGCAGCGTCTGACGTCTCCCAATCACGCAAACACGCTGCTATGCGGCCGCAGCGCACTCTGTACGTCAGTAGTAGCGGTTTGACGTTCTCGAAAAAATGCGTTCGTTTGCCACTTGCGTTGCACGGACGAACTTTCGTGCGGCTGTTCGTCGTATGTTCCCCGGCATTGGACGTCATTTGCTGCTAGCACGGCCGTGATTTCGTGCGGCTAAGCGCACGTGAAAAATGCGTTCGTCTGACCCTAGCCTTAGGGGTTCTTGAGGATCGCGGTTGGGAACCACTGCACTAGTATATTCTAAATTAAATAGAGTAACATTGTACCTCCTAATAGTGTTCAATAAAGCTAAGCAGAAAAAGGCCTGAGATAGAAATCAGTATAGTGTATAGGCCCAGTGGGTTTGATAGGGGGTAACCCAGGGAGAAAATGGCAAAAAAAGTCCCAGGACACTTAGGTCTCTGGAGGCTAAAACGTAACTTTTACTAAGTATTAAAAGTAAAAAGCCACACTAGAGGTGGTAACACAAACATGACAAACAAATATATACAAAGATGCGCTGAGTATATCCAGCCAAGCTGCGTGAATACCTAATGGGGTAGGTGTGTCTGAGTAGATAGATAGTACCTAGGAGGTATAGAAGGAAAAACGGGCCTTTGAGGGTCCATGGCTATAGGACAGAGAGGAAATAGCTGGCTACCTATCATAACTATAACTTTGTCGCTAGCAACAGAGTGGAGCTTTGGAAGCTCAGAGTGGTAAATGGTGTAAAGATATCTGGTAGCGCTCCCAAACGTGTACATCAGAGATGAACTCAAACTGGGCAGGCTGTGTAGGCTTGGATCAGGAAAGGGAATACAGAGCAAAGAAATTTTAAAAGAAAGCACTCATAGCTCTACGCATTTCGCCAAACTGGCTTCATCAGGAGCTTAGACAGAGTGACATGCAGCTCAGAAGATAAAAGTCTGTAATGGCTGCATCAAACCGGAGGTGATTGACACACTCCACTGTGTGAAATACCAAGGATAAAGTATCCATGGGAGGAGAGTTGTGACCCCTCCCATGGTATCATGCCTGGCTATGGTATCGGATTCTCTGAGAGTAGAGGTGGGTAATGTGTAGTTATGCAGTGGGAGAGAACAAGTGGCCAGGTGTGGGTGGAGTCCCCAGGTGTGGCCAGGTATCTCAGAGCCATCCCTCCTGTTATCCAACATTTGCACTTGAGTGTTCATAAATAAAGGATAACAATTACGTTTAAAGTGGTGTTTGGCAAGGTGAGGGTGGAGGGTGCAGAGAGATAGTGTTGGATGATTATAGGTATCCGTGTGATGGGCATAAAAGATGAAGACAATGCATGGGGAAAACTCATGCAATAAAGTTGACAAATGTGGTTCTCTAGAAGGATTTAGATACATTTATAATGTTTGCCAGTTCATAACAGGCCCCGTTGTAATAATGTATAAAGTATGAGGGAAAGTTGATCAGAAGTGTGGCTGTCTCCTCGCGTCAAAGGGATCTTATGGTGTCAGCCTTCTGGGCTGGTCGGCCTTTGGAAAGCAAGCCTTCATCTTTATCGCCTGGTGAGGCTGACTGGGGAACACAGCTCGTGTTCTCTAGGCTGCACCCTAAGCCCGGCGGGGACTTTAAGATGGTGGCCGGCCATCTGGTGCACACTGTGACCTAATCAGAGGGAGCCGGCCGGACTTTGGCCCCCTCTGATTAGGTCACAGGGCATGCCGCGTGACGTTTGCTGCCAGGACATAGGGCAGCAGAAGTCTCTCGTGCATCCTGTGGTCTAATCAGAGGGGGCCAGCCAGCTCCCTCTGATTAGGTCATAGGGAGCATTGGATGACCGGGGTTTGTGCACAGGAGTGGTAGGGGTGCCTCTCAGGACCCAGAAAGCGAGCAGGAGATGAGGATGAGGATCAGGGTAGAGAGCCCGGGCATGGCTCTGGGTCACTGTCACCTCATGGAGTCTGACAGGCCAGTGCCAGTGGTGAGCTCCCCATCTCCGACACTCAACCCGGAGCGCACTCCTCTCTCCGGGGCATGGGCCCTGACATCACAAGGAGGAGCAGCAGAACTCCATGAATGAAACTGAAGGAGGGGAGTGGCAGCTCATGGGGTACATTGGCCATGCCTTCTTGAACTTAACAAAAAAAATAACTGCAGCTGTTTGACCAAACGTATCCATCCTGTTGTTTTGCCAAATAAGCCTGCATGGAGGTTAGGGGGTGACTTAAACCCACATGCTGCATTTGTCCCTCTTGTTATGTCAGGGAGAACACATTGCGTCGCTGTACTGTTTCAGATTCTGAATCTGTGGTTAGATATCACAGAGCTCCACAGTAATGTGCGGTGTGTAGGAGGATATCACAGAGCTCCACAGTAATGTGCATGAGAGTATCACAGAGCTCCACAGTAATGTGCGGTGTGTGTGAAGATAACAGAGCTCCACAGTAATGTGCATGAGAGTATCACAGAGTTCCACGGTAATGTGCATGAGAGTATCACAGAGCTCCACAGTAATGTGCGGTGTGTGTGAGGCAGGGCCGGCCCAAGACATTGTGCTGCCTGGAGCAAAGGATGAAATGCTGCCCCCCCAACAACAAAAAAACACGCAGCGTGTATGAGCGTATCACAGTGCGCCACAGCAATAAAATTCAAACACTCATACACACCGTACATTAGAATTTTATTGCTGTGGAGCTCTGTCATACAGTAATGTGAGGTGTATATAACTGAGCCCAGCGTCACATACCCAGCAGTGCCCAGCATCACATACCCAGCAGTGCCCAGTGTCACATACCCAGCAGTGCCCAGCGTCACATGTCCAGCAGTGCCCAGCGTCACATGTCCAGCAGAGCCCAGCGTCACATACCCAGCAGTGCCCAGCGTCACATACCCAGCAGTGCAGTGCCCAGCGTCACATACCCAGCAGTGCCCAGCTTCACATGTCCAGCAGAGCCCAGCGTCACATACCCAGCAGTGCCCAGCGTCACATGTCCAGCACTGCAGTGTCCAGCTTCACATGCCCAACAGAGTCCTGCATCACGGCGTGAATAGACAGTCCAGTGCACCTCACACTGTATTTAATGCATTGGTCTTTGGAGTTTGTGGCCATCAATCTCTGTGTACTAATGGACACAGTAACCACTTTTCCAAACTTCCTTGAAATACATATCCACATGTTATTAGTTACGTATGTGCTTTGTGTATATTTGATGCACACAGTATTTGTCGATGACTGGTTCATACGTTTGTCTGTCATTTTGTAACTTTAACTCCCCATTATGTATATTTTTTTTTTTTTAGAAAGTATTTTTTTACCAGGAAGGATACATTGAGATTTCTCTCATTTTCAAGTATGTCCTGGGTGGTGAGTATGTACCGTTAGGTGTCTTGCCCAAGGACATTTACTGGAGAGGTGCTCTTGCCGGTATTTGAATCTGTGTCTCCATGGGATATTAATAATTTAATAATGTGTTAGTTATTCTTTGGTAAATCTATGGGGGCATTCACTGCAGGGTCCTGAAGTGCGCCAAAGGAAGCCGCTGAACGCTGCCGATCAACCCGCCAAACACATCCGAAAGCCGAACAAACCGCCGAACGCATCTTAAAACTGCCGAACGCAACCGACGACCTGCCGAACGCCACCGAAAAAAGCCAACCAGTCGCTGAGCAGGGGTAAAAAAAACAAACCAAAAAACTGCAACTTGTAAAAGGCGTTTTAAAAAAAATAATGCATGAAAATGCCTGGAAATAATATATAAGGTCCTATGAATAACAATAAAAAGGTCTGTTACAGAAAAAAAAAGCCATTTAACAAAAAAAAATCGGAATCAAAAGTTTGGCGGAAGAAATCCTGAAAAATGACTAAAACATTCTAAAAAATTAATAAAAATACTGCAAATGAAAAGAATAAACAGTTGAATAAAAATTTTTTTTTTACATTGAAACTTCTGGGATTCACTTGTTTAAACCTGCCGAAAGAAGCCACTCTTAATCAGGACATTTCGCCAACTTTTTGGGGCTGTTCGGCGTTCTCTGACTAGGTTAACAATTACTTCTCTACGGGGAATTTCACTGTCACCGAACTGTATCGTATTTCGCTGGCAAGTCGCCGATATTTGGCGAGTTGCCTAATTGTACGAAATTGCATTGTACAATGAAATGCACCGTACAGTGAGATTCATCGTTCTGTGCAATTCAGTGGCCAATTCGGATCTCTCTGAATAACCCCTTTATGTGTTTGTTGCACTGGGTGCAGCTTATCCACATTATGGTAAACCCAGGCTTGTTATGTGGGCGATGCAGGTTCTGGTCTATAAGATCCTGGTCCGATCTATACGTATAGAATATATATACTGTGTATTCTAAGCGCATGTTGATTGTGTACCTGTGGGAGGGTAGAGCTGGATCCCGGGGCTCATGAACAGGACTGAGCTCAGCTTGATCAGGCAGTAATAGGTTCCGTGGTCACTTTCTGTGAACGGATTGATTTTTAACTCGTACGCGCTGGATCCTTTATTGCCTTTATATCGCTCGCTGTTTGGTAAATCATTGGCTGCTGGTTTGCCGGCAGAGGAGAAAAATAATATGGTTTCTAGAGACGTCTTGTCTTTCTTTTGCCGGAGCCAGAACACCCCTTGATCCATTAAACCAGATCCTGAGGGTCGGCATTCCAGGTTCACCGGCCCGCTGCTGCCAGTCTGCACATTGCCCGAGGTCTTCGTGAGCTGGAGCCGGTTTGACTCTGAAACTGGATAAAGGCACAAGGATCAGACGTAATAACTTACAGACCCGTCGTGCTCCACTCACACGCCATGAAGAACATATATATCACGATAAACCACGAACTCACACGCCATGAAGAACATATATATCACGAAAAACCACGGCCACGAACTCACACGCTCCACATAATAAACTATCAAGACATAAATATTAAAGGTCACAATACTAACAAAGTATCAGAGCAAAAAGGTTACTGTGGTATCATCTCTTTATGGCAGAAGAGGAGAACATAACATGACGCTGAAAGGAACGACACGTAGGACGTGGCATCCAAAAAATGCCTTTTGTTATATTATTTGCAGAAATAAAGAGTTGTAGATCAATAGAAAAGGCCATCAGTAGAGGTGGTGGAGATTAACATAACCAAACGATTCCAGGAAGCTTCAGCAGGAAACCCAAATCATACTCTCTGCTCTTAGGAAGGAAATGGGTCAACAACACGGCTTAGGTCTGGCTTGGGTGTCCTTTCACCAATAGTGTTTTTTTACTGACCCATAGATGCAGAATATGATCGATAACCGGTGGCAGCCAAATTAGATAGTTTGCCAAGTCCATGTCACAGATTTGGCTTAGCGTCCCTTACCATCTGGTGCCCACCGCTGGGCGTTGCGCTGTTTTTAGAACCCACAGTGATTTGTCAACGTGGTGCTCCTTTCTGATGGCAAGAATCGCACTGGACACTTGTTCTTGACCATTTCTTATAGGCCTACCAAAATACATCCTACGTCTGGACCTTTTGCTGCACACATATGATGCAATCCTAGGACCATGAGACCCGGCTTATATAAACCCTGGGCGTCATTTCCACATTGCCCGTCACGGTTTCCAGATATCCAAGAGCACTTTCCCTGTCAATTGAATTATCTGTGTCCCAACTTTGGCTTGTTCTTTGACCTGTCTGACCTCTGATGCCCTGTGACTTTAGTTTTTACAACAGTCTCCACCGTGTTTGACTTTGGCTTGTCTGGCTCTGGTTTTCTCTTTACCCTTCTTCATGTGTCCTTCTCTAGATAGATTTTCTGGTCATTCTATGGATGGTAGTTAGGTTGTTGCTTAGCTTCTGTCTGTTACAGCAGTGTTTCTCGACTCCGGTCCTCAAGTCCTCCTGACAGAACAGGTTTGCCCCATATCTGAAGCACAGCACAGGTGATATGATTTGCTGCTCAGTGATTGCAGGATTCAGTCTGCATTTCCGCAAGGTAAACCTTAAAATCTGGCCTGTTATGGGAACCTGAGGACCAGAGTTGAAAACACTGAATAAATAAAACCAAAGAAAAGAAAAAATAGCTTCCTTGAATGAGGGAAAAACGATCATCCTCAGTTTGCGGCATTAAACCCAGATATTCAAACATGAAACAACCAAAAGAGTCAGATTCAGTGGGAGCCCCCACTGAAAAAAGAGGTTGATCGACAGATAAAAATTCAAGAAATCTTTAATAGAACTTAATTTTAGGAAACTCCAACATATATGATTTAATAACACGTATCAAGTGCTTGCGCCTATTTTTTGCAGGCTGTTTATTACCTCCCCATAAACAATCTCTGGTGGGGGTATAGTCATACGCATGTGCACTACGCACTAAATACAAAAAGTGGTGATAGAGAGAAATCTTTCACAGAAACAATTTATTTAATTTAAACGAAAAAGGATCGTCACTGATAATGCTTTGTACAAACCCCATGCATCCTCAAAGGACTCCATTTTTGGCTGGATATTTTGCTTGATTATATGATACCTAGTGCATAGCGTTTTTGCTTTCTGATCGTGTATACATCGATGAGCAGAATATATTCCAATTCACATAAGCAGAAACAATTGTATCAGTTATATCAAGATAATTGTCACAATTAACCAGAATCGCGTTTATGCTGAATCAATAGGAAGGGCTGCTAATATACGTTGTTTGGGGAACTCTTAGTTCTCTTTTTCATTGCGAGAATTCCATTGACAAGTGCTAGATTTGAACCATCATGGTCACAACGGCACGCAATTTCTCAAGGTACCCAACCGGATTTTAAAGTGGCTCGTTCTCCATAGGTCTCCTTTGTTTGGGACCATCTATGAAGAGCCACTATATACGCACTGAAACTCACCCAATGTTTTTGCTGTGAGTAGAAATAGGGATGAGCTGTTTGGTTCGGACGGTTCGGAGTTAGGACCGAACTTAGCCTGTTTGGTCTGCTCGCGAACTCCAAACATTTCCGGGTGTTCGGCGCATGTCCGACCACAATGCATCACAATGTACCACAATGCATTTTCCCACTGGCCTGAAGCTCGTAAATGGCCACAGGTCTGGTGCAAGACAGATTCAACAGTTTGCCAATCACGGCTCAGAGTCCTGATTGGGCAAAGTTTGCCCAATCATGGGCTCACAGAGCTAAGTCCCGCAGCACACTATATAAGGTTTCCACACACCGCTTCAGCACGCATTTGAGAGGAGATTTCATAGGAGATTGTTGTTGTGTGTTCTTACTGCCGGTCTGCCACGCTACTGGGGGGGTCTGGGGGGGGTCTCATTTCTACAAAACATTTGGGAATTGAGGTGATCTGTGTGTTGTCACTGGTGCCAGCAAGTATTTTGGGGGTCTCACAAATTTCCACAAAACATTTGGGAATTGAGGTGATCTGTGTCTTGTCACACAGCCAGTGCCACGCAGTATTTTGGGGGTCACTAATTTTTACTAAATCTCTGGGAATTGAGGTGATCTGTCTCTTGTCACTGCCAGCAAGTATTTTGGGGGTCACTAATTTCTACAAAATATTTGGGAATTGTTATAATCCGTGTGTTCTCACTGGCTGCCACCCATCAGGGGGTCTCACTGATTGATAGGAGGTTTCTGAGACTTGTAATCTGTGGCTTCTCACAGCCACCCATCAGGGGGTCACACTGATTTATAGGAGGTTTCTGAGATTTGTAATCTGTGGCTTCTCACTGCCACCTATCAGGGGGTCCCACATACTTCTAGAAGATTTATGCAAATTATAATCTGTGGCTTCTCACTGCCGACCATCAGGGGGTCACACTGATTTATAGGAGGTTTCTGAGATTTGTAATCTGTGGCTTCTCACTGCCACCCATCATGGGGTCACACTGATTTATAGGAGGTTTCTGAGATTTGTAATCTGTGGCTTCTCACTGCCACCCATCAAGGGGTCACACTGATTTATAGGAGGTTTCTGAGACTTGTAATCTGTGGCTTCTCACTGCCACCCATCAGGGGGTCACACTGATTTATAGGAGGTTTCTGAGATTTGTAATCTGTGGCTTCTCACTGCCACCCATCAGGGGGTCCCACATACTTCTATCAGATTTATGCAAATTGTAATTTGTGTCTTCTCACTGCCACCCATCAGGGGGGTCTCACTGATTTATAGGAGGGAATTGTAATCCGTGTCTTGTCACTGGCTGCCAGCTATCAGGGTGTCTCACTGAGTTATACCAGAGTTCTTTAAATCTTTATACCCGAGTTGAATCAGAGTTCTGTATATATTTAATCTATATATCACTCACCATGTCTGAAAGAACAAAAAGGACAGGCAGACGCTCCCAGACACAGATAAGAGGGCAAGCAGCCTCTGTGTCGGGAGGCTGTGCCTCTGGTCATGGTGGACGTGGTGCATCCTCTGCAGGGGCACGCTTGTCCTTTCTAACTGGTGCTGGCCGTCTTAAGCAGCAGCAACATACAGAAGATTTGGTGGATTGGCTAACCAGGCCATCCTCATCCTCCGAGTCCTCTGCCAGCCAGGCTTGTAGTGCTTTACAGTCCACCTCAGCTGCCAAAGCATTTAATGCAGCCTAAATGTCCACAGCTACTCCTGCCGTAGCCTCACTATCACACACGGAGGAGTCAGCTGAATTGTTTGACTACAATGACAGTGACATGCTGCTTGAGGATGCGCAGCAAGTACAGTGCTCTGATTCAATCTCTGAGGTTGAGGAAGGGAGTATGATCAACCTAGAGGAAGGGGGTGCCAGTGATGACACACAAATAACTGGCACTCATGTTGCCCCAGCAGCTGCAGCATACTGCCAAGTTGGCTCCAGTGACGAGGAGATAGGGGATGATGATGACAATGATGATGAGGTCACTGACTCCACCTGGGTGCCTGATCGAACAGAGGAATTAAGTGAGGAAGAGGGGGAGGAGGAGGCACAGCAAACACGAGGCACAACATCCTCTATGACCAACCGTAGCACTAGCCAGTCCAAGGCATCACATGTCAGAGCTGCTCCGGTGCAGAGTGCTGTTGTCTCAAAGCACACACACAGGAACTCTGCTGTCTGGGAGTTCTTTAAGAAATGTGCAGCAGACCCCACCATTGCTATTTGTAATCTATGTAAGATGAGGCTCAAGCGTGGGAAAGACACCGGACACTTGGGTACCACGTGCTTGAGGTGACATATGACCTCCTGCCATACATCCCGTTGGTGCAAAACTTTGCGTAGGTCCTCCTCCTCCTCCTCATCTGTCTCTACCCCCACTGTGTCTATTTGTTTTTATTGGAATGTGCCACATATCTCTACCCCCACTGTATGTCCTTCCATGTCATTGCCTACAACCTCCACTGACAGGGATGATGCTACAGTAATGGATGTACCAGCTCCTTCCTCACAATGTGACATCATCCCATCAGCTGAAGATTTACGGAGTCAGATTACGCTGCCGCAGCTGCTGCAGCGTAAGAAAAAATATAGTCCCAACCATCCCCAAGCACAGCATCTAAATGCCAGCTTAGCAAAATTACTCGCATTGCAGCTGTTGCCTTTCCAGCTGGTGGACTCTGCTCCCTTCCGTGAATTTGCTGAATGTGCTGTACCACAATGGCAGGTTCCAAATGCCATTACTTTTCACGCAAGGCCATTCCAGCACTATACCAGCACGTGGAAGACGATGTTATCCAGTCATTGGGAAAGGCAGTCAGCAACAAGGTGCATGTGACTTTAGACACGTGGTCCAGCAAGCATGGACAGGGTCATTACATTTCCTTAACGGCACACTGGGTAACTCTGATTGCAGCTGGGAGGGATCCAAGACAGGGCTCTGTACTGGAGCTTGTTCATCCACCACGCCTCCAGAAAGCTGCTTGTATGAGGTCTGTCTGCTCCACTATCTCTTCCTCCTCCTCCTCTTCCTTCTCTGTCTCTGGCAAAGTGGCAGTTAAACCGACGCGTGGCAGGGGCTACGCCATGGCTCAAGCAAAAAGATGCCATACTGTGCTTGAGCTGGTTTAGGGGACAGGAGCCACACCGGGCCAGAAATTCTGTCAGCTCTGCAGGGGCAAGTGCAGAGATGGTTAACACCACGCCAGCTTCAGCTGGGAATGATCGTCTGCGATAATGGCAGCAACCTTCTCTCCGCCCTACGCAAGGGTAAATTGATGCATGTACCATGCCTAGCACACGTCCTAAATCTAGTGGTACAGCGTTTCCTAACCAAGTACCAAGGGCTGCCAGAGCTTCTCATCCAGGCCAGAAAAGTCTGCAGCCACTTCAGATGGTCATTCCCAGCAAGCGTTCGCCTGGCAGAAATTCAAAGAGAATTCCACCTTCCCACAAACCGTCTGATCTGTGACATGCCCACCAGGTGGAACACGACATTAGCAATGCTGCAGCGTCTGCACAAGCAGCAGAGGGCCATCAATGAGTACCTGTGTGAGTATGGCACAAGGACAGGTTTAGGTCAACTTGTTTTTTTCCCCCCCGCAGTGGCTGATGATCAAGGATGCATGCACTGTACTGTCACCATTTGAGGAGGCAACAAGGATGGTGAGCAGGGACAGTGCATGCATCAGTGACACAATTCCTTTAGTGTTCCTGCTGGAGCACACTCTGCGGGGAATTATAGATGTGGCTCTAGAGGCAGAGCAGCGGGAGGAAGAGGAGGCCTTCCCTAGCTCTCAAGGCCCCAGTCTTTCCGCAGACAGCATTCGAGCGGGTCCTACTCAGATCAGACAGGAGGAGGATGAGGAGGAGGAGGAGGAATATTTAAGTAGTGGGGGCATTGAAGGTGGGGATTCCTCAAGGGAGGGTTTTGTGTGCCCAGAAACACAAGGGCTAGTGCGTGGCTGGGAGGAGGAAGTGCACGATACGGTCATCCTCATTGTCCAGGAAGACTCGGAAGCTAATGCCACCTCCAACCTATGCTGCATGGGCTCCCTTATGATGCAAAGCCTGCTAAAGGACCCCAGGATTCGTGCTATCAAGGAGAGCGATCATTACTGGTTGGCAACCCTTCTTGATCCACGATACAAGAGTAAAGTTGCAGAGCTTATCCTGCCCACACAGAGGGAGCACAGGATGAAAAAACTTGAGGACGCTCTAAAGCGACACTTGTGTAAAACCTTTCCAGGCACTGGTAGGTTACCAAGTGATGACACACGTGCTTCTGAGGCTGCGGATGATCAGAGGAATAGTGGTGAAGGCCAGGGCCACTTGACTGATGCATTTTTAATTTTTTTTAGTCCACGACACCCAGGGACGTCAAATGTAGGCACCCATTGCCAGTGTCTTCACCATATGGTGCAGGACTACCTAGGGGCAAGGGCAGACCTGGATACCTTTCCAGCAGATGATCCACTGGCTTACTGGGTGTTGAGATTGGATCACTGGCCAGAACTTAGCCAATATACTATGCAGCTACTAGGTTACCCTTCATCCTACGTGCTTTCTGAAAGGACGTTCAGTGCCGCTGGAGGTTGTGTCACAGACAAAAGAGTGCGTCTGTCCACCGACTCTGTAGACCGGCTGACATTTATAAAAATGAATCAGTCCTGGATCAGCAGTTATCAATCCCCTGATGCTGACGTAACGGAATAGATCGGGGATGTCTTCTGCATGCACAAAACTTCCAGCACTGAACTCTTCCACAATACCACAAAAGGGTTACGGTGTAAATGCACTTGCTGCCATGAAAGGCACAATATTTGGCTGCACTGACGCCTGTGCCAGATTTATATCATTTTAATTTTTTGAACAGCAGGGTCCAACCCTGCACTCTTCCACAATACTACAGAGGCGTTACTGTATGATAATAGTAGTACTTGCTGGCAGTCTGGCATCAAAAGCACAATATCTGGGTGCACTGACTCCTTTTCCAGATTCATATCTTTTTAATATAGGACCACATGGTCCACCCCTGCATTCTTCCACAATACTACAGAGGGGTTACTGTATGATGATACTTGCTGACCTGGCAGTCTGGCACCAAAGGCACAATATCTGGGTGCACTGACGCCTTGACCAGAATCATATCTTTTAATATAGGACCACATGGTCCACCCCTGCATTCTTCCACAATACCACAGAGGGGTTACTGTATGATGATACTTGCTGGCCTGGCAGTCTGGCACCAAAGGCACAATATGTGGGTGCACTGACACCTTTACCAGATTCATATCTTTCTAATATAGGATCGCAAGGTCCACCCCTGCATTCTTCCACAATACTACAGAGGGGATACTCTATGATAGTACTTGCAGGCCTGGCACCAAAAGCACAATATTTGGGTGCACTGCCACTGACGCCTGGATCAGATTCATATCCATTCCTCAGAGGGGTTACGGTGTGATGGCACTGTTGCTGACGCTAAAGGCCCAATTCTAAAGCACCTATTGTTACGTTCATCCAAAGCCTGCATAAGTTTCACAATAATTTAGCCAAAAAATCACTAAACTTTTTCTACGTTCCAAAAATGTCTCCTCTTTTCATACAGACTGCCGCCCCAAGCAGTTGTTTATGGATAGATTAAAGGAAAAGCATTTACCGTCATTTGAAATGTCATTTTTTGGTTTTTACATATTTCTATACATCCTAGAAATCCGCCACTTCACGGGCAGGTTATGGGGACCTCCTAGGCATGATATTTGAAGGAATTTTTCATTTTTATTTTTAACCCTTATTTCATGGAAAACTCTCTGTCCCTTTAAAATCATTTATTTTTAAACTTTTTGTCCTTGTTTCCTGTCCCCCAGGGCACTACCCGGACCCCCATACACCTTTTATGGCAAATATCTAGCATATATGCCCTCTTGGAGGGCACTCTAAAAACCGAATTTTCAGCCCCATTGACTTGTATTGGGTTCGGGTTCGGATTCGGATTCGGATTCGAACATTTGGAATGTTCGGATTCGGGTACAAACCCGAACTCGGGCGTGTTCGGCTCATCACTAAGGCTGGGGTCAGACGAACGCAGTGTTAACGTCCGTGTTACCGCACATAAGTACGTCCGTGATAGCATACAATTGTGTTAAATGGAGCCCCACACACGAAGTACGTCCGCACAGAAGTGCGGGGGCTGACGGACCCTGCAAACGAACGCAGGTTAGGCAAGAACGTAATACTGCTAGAACGGACGTGCAGAGTGCACCACGTCCACAACGTCCGCATAGCTTTGTGTGTGAGTGATGGAGCATGTTCAGACGGACTGCATTTATACGTCCAGCATTTTTGACGGACAGAATGTTTTTTCATTTTTATTTATTTTCCCTGCTACATCAGTCAAGAAATCCGTCAGTGAAAAAAACGGACTGTGTGGCCACTACCTTGTTGTCAGTCAGTAAGTACGTCCTACTGCACGGATGCACAGTCCGTACAAAATGCGTTCGTCTGACCCTAGCCTAAGTAGAAAGAGTTGTTAGCATAAATACTTTGGAACTCTCTTTTTGTAAGTCTCCTACAAGTGGGACCAGATATGGTTACAACTTAGTTCCTATTAAAGCCATTAATTAGAACCATCATGGTATACATTACTCACAGCACCATACAACCTCTTGAAGCGGCTGAGAGGATTTAAACATACAGGGTTATCCAAAGAGATCCGAATTGCTTGAGAAAGGTAACCGAACGCTGAAAATCAGTGTTCGGTTGCCTTTCCTGACCATTCGGCTATCCAGAGAGCAGGCAATTTGCCAAATCCTGGCGAATTGCCTGCACATACGGTGCCTGTTCGGTGCCTGTTTGAGGGCAGTGAAATCCCCATGAAAAAGCACTGCTTCGGCTATTCAGAGAGCACAAACCAGCAGTGAAAGGTTCCCCTAATGCCCTGCCATTCGGTGGTTTAATTCGGCAAATTTATTCAGGAGAATCCCATAGGCTTCAATGTTAAAAATATTCCCGTTTTAATTCAATATCTAATAAACCGTTCATTATAAAATTCTGCAGCAAAAAGTCTATTTATTTATAGATTTTTTAGGATACTTTAAGGATTTTTTTTTTTTTTTTTTTTTTTTTTTAAAAGTCCGATTTTTTTTGATTTTTTTTTTCAGTTTACTTATTTTTTTTGTAACAGCCCTCTTTATTATCATTCCCTGGACCTCCTGTGAAAATTTCAGACATTTTCGCTCAGTAGTTTCTTTGCAAACAGCGTTTCTTTTTCCCAGATTCATACAAATGGTTTTGCTAATTTATTCACTGCCTCCTCTACATCACAGCTGCTTCGGCTCTGTGTGATTCGGCTCCTGTTCGGCTCCTGTTCGGCTTCTTCGAAGGTTAATCCAGATGTTTTTGCTTGTTTTCAGCGTGCATTCGGTTAGTTTTCGTCAGGTGTTCGGCAGCTTTTCCCTGCAATTCGGGGACCCTGTGCTGTTTGCTGAATACACCGCAGGGTCACCGAAATGCAATCGGCAAAAGGAACCGAATTAAAGAGAACGAAAAGTCACCGAACGTGCGGTGACTTTTCGAATCTCTTTGGATACCTATGGAGAACGAGCCACTTTAAAATCCGGTTGGGTACCTTGAGAGATTGCGTGCCGTTGTGACCATGATGGTTCAAATCTAGCACTTGTCAACGGAATTCTCACAATGAAAAAGAGAACTGTCAGGGTTATTCAAAGAGATCCGAATTGCTTGAGAAAGGTAACCGAATGCTGAAAATCAGCGTTCGGTTACCTTTCCTGACCATTCGGCTATCCAGAGAGCAGGCAATTCGCCAAATCCTGGCGAATTGCCTGTACATACGGTGCCTGTTCGGTGCCTATTCGAGGGCAGTGAAATCCCCATGAAAAAGCACTGCTTCGACTATTCAGAGAACACAAACCAGCAGTGAAAGGTTCCCCTAATGCCCTGCCATTCGGTGGTTTAATTCGGCAAATTTATTCAGGAGAATCCCATAGACTTCAATGTTAAAAATATTCCCGTTTTAATTCAATATCTAATAAACCGTTCATTATAAAATTCTGCAGCAAAAAGTCTCTTTATTTATAGATTTTTTAGGATACTTTAAGCATTTTTCAGATTTTTTTTTTTTTTTTTTAAAAGTCCGATTTTTTTTTTTTTTTTTTTCAGTTTACTTATTTATTTTGTAACAGCCCTCTTTATTATCCTTCCCTGGACCTCCTGTGAAAATTTCAGACATTTTCGCTCAGTAGTTTCTTTGCAAACAGCGTTTCCTTTTCCCAGATTCATACAAATGGTTTTTCTAATTTATTCACTGCCTCCTCTACGTCACAGCTGCTTTGGCTCTGTGTGATTCGGCTCCTTTTCGGCTCCTGTTCGGCTCCTCTTCGAAGGTTAATCCAGATGTTTTTGCTTGTTTTCATAGTGCATTCGGTTAGTTCTCGTCAGGTTTTCGGCAGCTTTTCCCTGCAATTCGGGGACCCTGTGGTGTTTGCTGAATACACCGCAGGGTCACCGAAATGCAATCGGCAAAAGGAACCGAATTGAAGAGAACGAAAAGTCACCGAACGTGCGGTGACTTTTCGAATCTCTTTGGATAACCCTGTAAGAGTTCCCCAAACAACGTATATTAGCAGCCCTTCCTATTGATTCAGCATAACCGCGATTCTGGTTAATTGTGGCAATTATCTTGATATAACTGATACAATTGTTTCTGCTTATGCGAATTGGAATATATTCTGCTCATCGATGTATACACGATCAGAAAGCAAAAATGCTATGCACTAGGTATCATATAATCAAGCAAGATATCCAGCCAAAAATTTAGTCCTTTGAGGATGCATGGGGTTTGTACAAAGCATTATCAGTGACGATCCTTTTTCGTTTAAATTAAATAAATTGTTTCTGTGAAAGATTTCTCTCTATCACCACTTTTTGTATTTAGTGCGTAGTGCACATGCGTATGACTATACCCCCACCAGAGATTGTTTATGGGGAGGTAATAAACAGCCTGCAAAAAATAGGCGCAAGCACTTGATACGTGTTATTAAATCATATATGTTGGAGTTTTTTAAAATTAAGTTCTATTAAAGATTTCTTGAATTTTTATCTGTTGATCAACCTCTTTTTTCAGTGGGGGCTCCCACTGAATCTGACTCTTTTGGTTGTTTGAAAACACTGTGTTAGGCCCCTGTGTTTATGTCTGTTCACTGAACCAAATCCACTGTTAGGGTATTCTGCTCTGTGATACCGTACCAGTCCAATATAAAACCAACGCACTGGGGACCTTTTATTTGGATGGATTTGGTTCAGTGAACAGACTCTGGCAGTTGGGGAGAAGCTGTTTAATCCATGTCTGGGGTAAAATGTATTTTATTTGGCAAAGATGGACTTCTTTCTGTTTGTAGAATCAAGTTTAAAATCCTGACAGACCAGCAACTTCAGCAACAATGTAGCAAAGTACACGCCATTAATATCGTCATTAAAATCACATTGTACCAGCTGCCCGTTAATCCTATAAATAACCATTAACAGAATTAAAATTGACACGTCAGGAAAATATTACCTTTACCAAAGGTAAATTAACATATTAACAATAGTTTAAAGAAAAGAAAATATATAACAATAAACACAAATAACCGACTAAATAAAGAAAAATGTAAAACAAAAAATAGAATATTTACTGCAAAATCAGGGGAAACATTCCGCTAATCCACAACATTACATAAATTTAATGAAATCTTAATCTGCATTGTACAGGTAGGTGCTATATAAATAAAGCATAATAATATTAACAATAATTTAAATACCATTTTACAGATCTAATACGTCTTTTAAAATCAGCGCTGCTGGACTCTGGGAGATATTAATGAATGTCAGAGTAGGTAAATAGTATTTATTTTGCACTCAGCTTGTTTATTATTTTTATTATTAGCTATATGTTCTATATACATATATACTTAATTAAAAGAATTGCTGAGGAACGCTTGGCCACGTTGTGGAAGCACCACGCTCGCATACAATAGAATAATAAAAATAATATAAATATACCCTGCTCTTTATCCCTGGTGGGATTTTATACTTACATGGAGCAAGGTTTAGGATAAGAGCCAGATAAATGATGCCCCTCATTGTGTCTCCCATTAGGGCTGCGCACATGTCTGCTCTCAGTGCGAGCACAGAAGATGTTGGTGGCCTGGATGCCTATAGCCGTTCTGGTGTGACCAAAGGATGTGATGTCACATCTAATGCAACGACTGACCCGCTTATTACATAAATGGAAATAACACAAACACCAAGTTGCATGATATACAGTAAAGTCTGAGCAATATGAAATGTGGAAAATTATACACATGCACACACTACACAAATGAATTTAACTCTTTGTGTGTCAAATTTAAACCTGCATTTCTCCTGATAGAGTTTTGATAATGGCCCAGTTTTCCACCAACAAATTATAGCTGTTTTGTACAGCAGTCAATTAGCGCCTGACCTGTCTCTTTATCTGGCTATTTTTCTGTTTTGTGTTGAATCTGCCTTTGCTGCTTACATGCTATTGTCCCTGCTGGGTTTCCTTAGCTTACTGTAACCAGCTAGTTTCCACCCCTTTCTCAGTGTCATGTTCTGAGTTACTTCCTGGTCACATAGCAGCCATTCTGTGCTCACTGCTGGACAAAACTAATGTCTTTTTACCTGCATTGCTGTACACTATTACAAGATTGTCAGTCTGATCATTAACCCCTTAAGGACCTCTGACGTACCCTGTACGTCCTGTACTCGGGTCTCCCTTAGACCCGCGGACGTACAGGGTACGTCAGCGGCGCCTAATCCCCCTCCCGCCCGATTCTCACCTCCCTCGCCGGATCCCACGGCGATCTGGCAGGGAGGAAGCCTGCCCATGTGATTTACATGGGCAGGCGAGGCTGATGACGTCGCCACGCTGCGTGGTGACGTCATCAGCAGGCATCCCCATGCTTTTCAATGGAGGGGATGGGGGGCTCCTTCGGAGCCCTCTATCTCGCCAACCATTGAAGCTAGGGAGATGCCGTTTGCACCGCTGGAGAGGGGAGAGCCTCCCCTTTCCAGCGGTGTATGGCATTAACCATTTCGCAGCCGGATCCCGTTGTGGCGCCAATTGGCGCCAAAACACGATTCAAACCTGGAGGGGGGCTGACATCTTGGATGTCAGCCAAGCCTCCAGGTCCCCCCCACCCACTGACAACCTCACCATATGTGTGAGGATGTCAGTGGGCCAGTTAACCCTCTAGCTGCCATGTAGAGATAAGGGGATCCTAAGGATCCCTTTATCTCCCGATCCATGGCAGCTAGATGGTCATATTTGCCATCATTTGAAAGGCCTGATTATGGCCTTTCAAATGATACCAAACATGACCAGGTTTGGTTTTAAAATAAAATTAAAAAAAAATTTAAATAAAAAAATAAATAAAAATAAAATAAAAAAATGGTTTTTTTTTAAAAGTTTTTTTTGTCTGGGGGGAGTTTAATTAAATAGGACCTAGGCTGTCATCTAAAAATAAATAGCACAAAATGGTCAGAATGAGCGCAGCGCACATAGGTGAACTGTCTCAGCAGTGAAGGGGTTAAAAAGCAAACGCATGTAAAAATTGGGTATTTCTAGTCTCGGGACAAAATTTTAAACCTATTTAGCTGGGGTCGTTTTGGGTGGTTGTATATTTTGGGGATTAAATTACAAAAAAGTGTGTTTTTACCATTTTTTTCCTCATATTTCATATTTTTTTTATAGTAAATTATTCGATATGATGGAAATAATGGTATTTCTAGAAAGTCCATTTAATGGCGGGAAAAAGGGTGTATAATATGTGTGGGTTGAATAAACGAGTAAGAGGAAAATTTGACCTAAACACTAACAGCGCAGAAACGTAAAAACAGCAGCGGTCACTAAAAGACGGATTTGTGTAAAACCGCCCGGTCACTAAGGGGTTAAACTCTTCAACTGGATTCATCTTTCTACGTGTCAGTTTTGCTGAGTTGAAGCTATCTGCCAAACTTCATCGTGTGAGTCAAATACAGACTTAACTAGTCTAAAGCATCCATGCCTCACAGCTTTGCTTAGGGAAGCAGAATAGTAAAAAGACAAATTACTCTCCAGCATTACTGCTGTTAGTGAAAGACATTAACAGCAGCGCGCCGCAGAAGTACGCAGCTTTCAGTGAACCAGCAGTAAAAGGCTATCACACCAGCTTGCAGCACAAGTAAACAGCCTTCAGTATCCAGAGAGCAGATACAGCTGCATCTTACAGACAAAGCCTGCCTCCAGCTACAGTGTGTGGGCCTGTGTAAACTTTGCCACGCAGTGCCTGCTGCTCTCTTTTTATTCTTCTCATCTGTGTAAGCATGGCAGACAGAAGAAGCCCTCTAGAAGAAGCCCTCACAGGAAAGGCAACTTGTTTCAGATGTTGAAGTAATGTATATAAATTCAATCAGAAGCCAACGCAATACAAAACCTACATGGAAGATTACTGAAACACTTATGGACATAAACTATGAGAAATCACAGCAAATGTCATGGCTTTGGGAACAGGTGATGAGTTATGTCTCCACCATCACACACCCTGTTTGTGACGCATCCAAACTAAAATAAGTTTTAGGACAGCTTTCTACAGCTCATGCTCAATATCTTGCCCACTGTCACATTTATGTCTTTAATTTAGAGAAGATAAATTCTAAACAGTCTTTACTTGAAATAGGTGAATTAAAGTGTCTTAATTCAGAAAGAGACAATTTAGTACATCAGGCCAGAGTAAAGGCGGAAGAGAAAATTGCCCAGCTCCAAGAGACTGCTTCTCGCATTTCAGCGTCTAGCAAGCATTCAAATACCTCACGTCTCTCAAGGTCAAAATCCTCACAATACTCAAAGAGTTCATCAATTCGGCTTATCCAAGCCTGGGCAAAAGCAGAGACTGCCAAAATACAGGTGGCCTTTGGAAAAAGAAAAGCCGAAATGGAAATGGACGCAGCTCGCAAAAGAGCGGAAATAGAAACCCTAGATAAACAGTGTGAGCATGCCACAGCCGTAGCAACACTGAGTATCCTAGAACAAGCTGCCAGGGGAAGTGAAAGAGACAGCATCAGCTTATGCAACGTGGATACGGAAGATTCCATAAGCGCACCAGAGACTATGTACTAAAGCAAAACAGTGAATCTCTCATAACATCAAATGTTCCTGACAGTTGTGACAACCTTCCAAAACAGGGAAAAGACTCTTTAGCAGTACACCTGCATACAATGTCAGTACAATACTCTACTAGCTAATGACCTTGAGCTTTCTTCACCTGCCCTAGTGCAACAGCAATCCCAATGCATTAACTCTCAGATGCAATTCTACCCTCCAGCAATTCATCAAAATCCTAGCACACAGCTATAAAACCATGCCTGCCTGAGTCTATGGACGTTAAACCAACTCCAGGACTAAATACTGATGTATCCGCATACTACCCTATGTCACTTAACCAGAATACTGTAAAAGCCTTTCAAACTTCATTTCCCTGCCCAAAGTCAGAGAAAACAGACATGTCTGAGTTTGCTAGATACATGGCTCACCAAAAACTCACCAAGACAAGCTGTCACGGTTCCCGGATCCCATCATGCAGGCCTTAAAGCCCAACACTCCACAGAGCCCAAAAGCTACCAACAGGGTAGCCGTTAAAGAATCCCTAACTGTCTGGTCCTTACAATTGGCCAGGTATATATATACTAGCTAGACAGAAAGGGTTAATCAAAGACAATGTCGTAATACAAAACCAGGTCAGCAACACGGGGGTAGTCAGACGAGCCAGAATCAGGAATACAGAGTATAAAATGGTCAAAGGGAATAGCTGGGTCGATATCAGTGCAGGAGCGTAGTACAAGGAAATAGTCTAGGGCAATGGAAGGCAGAATAGTCAGAAAACAAGCAGAGGTCAATAACAGGTTCAATCATGAGAGAATACAGGTACAGGGAGCTCAGGTATGGATAACCACGATCTGGCACTGCTTAGAAGAAACTTTTGGTTTTTAAAAGACCTGGACTCCTCTGATAGGTCCGCGTCACCAGACCGCACCCCCTCTCAAGCCGCGCCTCATGCAGCCACCTCCCTGCCTGTCTCTAATTAAACCGGGCACTGGCAAGCGAGCAGCATCAGACATGCTGCCGCTGAGCACACTGGAGGGGCTGAAAGCCCCCAACGTTACAGTACCCCCCCTCCACGGGAGGCCATCAGACGACCAACAGGACAAGAGCCAGGACGACCACCGGGGCGAGTGGCAGGACGACCACCGGTGCGAGGCATGGAATGCCCTGACCAACCTAGAGGCAGACATGTTGGAAGCAGGAATCCAGGACCGGTCCTCCGGATCATAACCCACCCAATCGACCAAGTACTGCAGAGCACCCCTGAACAGCCTAGAATCCAGAACTTTCCTAACCTCATACTCTGCTTCTCCATCAACCAGAACAGGAGGAGGAGGAATGACCCGCGTGTACCTGTTACACAACAAAGGCTTCAGTAGGGAGGTGTGGAAGACGTTGTGCAAGCGAAGATGTCTAGGAAGGGCAAGAGCATAAGCCACAGGGTTAACGCGGCGAATGATCTTGTATGGACCGATAAACCGAGGTGCCATTTTCATAGAAGACACCCGCAACTTCACATTCCTAGTGGACAACCAAACTCTATCCCCCACATTGTAGGAAGGAGCCTGTAACCTATGCCTGTCAGCCTTGCATTTCTGGACAGCAACATTGCGCTCCATGTTTTCACGAATCTGTCTCCAAATGTCTTGTAGTTGTGTGAGATGTTCATCGAGAGCCGGGATGGCCTGTTCAGCAAACTGAAGCGGTAGAGCCAGAGGGAAAAAAAACAAAGATAGCAGAAAAAGGAAAGTGGCCAGTGGTCTCGTTAACGGCGTTATAACGTGCATACTCGGCTCAGGGCAACAACTCCGACCAATTGTCTTGTTGTTGTGTGGTAAAGTAACGTATGTACTACTCGAGACCCTGATTTGCCCTCTCTGCTGCCCCATTGGTTTGTGGATGATATGCTGAAGAGAAGGCCAATCGCACCCCTATCTCTGCACAGAAATCCCTCCAGAAACGAGAGACAAACTGAGCTCCTCTGTCAGAGACTATTTCAGACAGAACCCCATGTATTCATACAATCTCTCTAGCAAAGACGACCGCCAGTTCTTTGGCTGTAGGAAGCTTAGGTAAAGGAACAAAATGAGCCATTTTGGAGAAGCGGTCTACAACTGTCAGAACCACAGTATGACCCTTAGATCTCGGCAAGTCCACAATAAAATCCATGGATAGATGAGACCAAGGCCTATGAATGGGTAAAGGCTGCAATAAACCGACAGGCAAGGTTTTACTGGTTTTGCTTCTGGCACAGACTTGACAAGCCAAAACAAACAGACGTACATCCTGTCGCATGGTGGGCCACCAGAACTGTCTGGAGATACTGGTAAGAGTCTTAGTAATACCAGGATGACCTGTTGGTTTTGAATCATGAAACATTGTGAGTAATTCTTGTCTTTCCTTTTCAGGCACAAACAACATATCTGGAGGCTTGTTAGGTGGAGCCCCCATTTGAGCTGCTTGGAGGCGTTCCAGGAAAGGCGAGGAAACAGACAAGACAGTGGAAGCCACAATACGTTCAGGAGGAACTATAGGATTGTGGTCTTGTGTATTTAATTCATACGGGTCATATTGACAAGATAAGGCATCAGCCTTTACATTGCAGTCACCTGGTCTGTAAGTCAACACAAAATTAAACCGAGACAGTAGTAATGACCACCTAGCCTGTCTCGAGTTCAGACGTTTAGCATCCCCGATGTACGTAAGGTTCTTATGATCAGTGATTATTAACAAAGGGTCCAGAGTGTAACGTTGGGGGCTTCCAGCCCTACCTGTGTGCTTGAGGACAGCAAGTCTGATGCTGCTCGCTGACCACTGCCCAGTTTAAATGGAGACAGGCAGGGAGGTGATTGCATGAGGTGTGGCTTGAGTGGGGGGCATGGCCTGGTGAAGGTCTTTAAAAACCCTCAGTTAGTTTCAGAAGTTGCCAGATCGTGGTTATCCATCCTGAGCTCCTTGTACCTGACTGCTATATTGATTTAACCTGTTACTGACCTCTGCTTGTGTTCTGACCATTCTGCCTTCTGTTGCCCTAGACTATTTGCTTGTACTACGCTACTGCTCTGATACCGACCCGGCTATTCCATTTGACCATTCTGAACTCTGTATTCCTGATTCTGGCTCGGCTGACTCCTCTCCGTATTGTTAACCCTTTTCTGTCTAGCTAGTTTACCTGGCCAATTCTAAGGACCAGACAGATAGGGATCATTCACAGCTACACTGTTGGTAGCTTCTGGGTTTTGTGGAGTGTTGGGGGTTAAGTACTGCGTGGTGGGATCCGGGAACCGTGACACAGAGTACCTTCCAACAAATGTCTCCACTCTGACAGGGCAGACACAATAGCAAGCAATTCTCTGTTACCGATATCATAATTGCGTTCTGCTGGTGATAATTTTCTTGAAAAGAACCCACAAGGATGTAGAGGCTTCCCTGGAGACTCTCTTTGAGATAGGACAGCCAAATGCCTATCTCGGAAGCATCAACCTCAAGAACAAATGGAACTCTGGGATCAGGATGCCGTAACACGGGAGCAGAAGTGAAAGCCTGTTTGAGAGCTTCGAATGCCTGTTTGGATTGTGAAGACCAGACCTGGTTCTTCAGACCTTTTACGTGTCATATTAATGATAGGAGAAGCTACAGCAGAATAATTCTTGATAAATCTCCTATAGTAGTTGGAAAACCCCAAAAACCGCTGTATGGCTTTGAGGCCTTGGAGAAGAGGCCATTCTGAGATGGCCGTGAGTTTGGAAGGATCCATCTCAAAACCTTCTGGAGTGATAATGTACCCAAGAAATTTCACAGTAGTAATGTCGAATAAACACTTCTCCAGTTTGCAATAAAGACCATTGTATAGTAGTTTTGCTAATACCTGTCTGACATGTTCATGGTGGGTTTTCAGATCGGAAGAGTAAATCAGTATATCGTCTAGGTATACGATAACAAAGGATTGCAAAAACTCTCTGAGCACATCATTAATGAAATCTTGGAATACAGCTGGAGCATTACAGAGACCGAAAGGCATGACCAGATATTCATAATGCCCACTCCTGGTGTTAAATGCTGTTTTCCACTCATGCCCCTCTTTTATACGTATCAGGTTGTAAGCCCCTCTTAAATCGAGTTTTGTGTATACTGCTGATCCCCTTAACCTGTCGAACAGTTCTGATATAAGAGGGATAGGGTACACATTCTTGATGGTGATCTTGTTAAGCCCCCTAAAATCAATACACGGGCGTAAATCTCCTTCTTTTTTAGACACAAAAAAGAACCCAGCCCCTGCTGGAGAAGAGGAACGTCTAATAAAACCTCTCTCCAAATTCTCCTTTATGTACTCCTCCATGATTTGGTTCTCCTTTATGGATAAAGGATATACTTTGCCTCGAGGAGGCATGGTACCTGGATGAATATCTATGGCGCAATCATACGGTCTATGTGGAGGTAGTTTCTCTGCCTCTCTTTTATCGAATACAGCCCTGAGGTCGGCATACCATTCAGGAACCTCTGTAGACAATGGAGGAGCTGTAGGTGTGTTCAGGGCACCAATATGCTGAATGGGTATTAAACAATTTACCAAACAAGCAGGACTCCAAGACTGTATCTCTCCCTTAGCCCAATCAATAACAGGATTATGTTCCACCAACCAAGGGAAACCAAGCACAACAGGATTGGAAGGTGAACGGATGACCTGAATATGATCTCTTCTTTGTGCAAGAGACCAGTGGTAAGAACCACTGTAACAGTATCGTGAGTTATCCTGGGGCAGGATAATGGCCTACCGTCTATGGCTTCGACGGCCAATGGTGTGTCTCTTACAACCAGGGGGAGAGAGATGGAGGAAGCGTATTCAACATCAATGAAATTACCAGCAGCCCCAGAATCAACAAAAGCAGTAGTATGCGTGGTCTTGGTCTCCCAAGCTATGGATACTGGTAACAAGAGTCTAGTGTCTTTGACAGGAGACATGAACATCACACCCAAGGCCTGTCTCCTCAGCTGCCTTAGGTATGGTAGTTTTCCGACCTATCATGCATTCTAGGGCGAGCAGGACATTGAAGTCGTAAATGTCCTTTTACACCACAATACAGGCACGATCCCTCACGAAGACACCTTGTTCTCTCTTCCTCTGTCAGCCTAGTATGGTCTAGTTGCATTGGCTCAGAGGGCGGAGATTACTCTCTAGGTGGTGCCTGAAAGACAGGGGCCAACCTTGGTAACGGTCTCTTAGGTTTCTCTCTTGGTGCACTTCTGTCCCTTATCTGATCATCCAGATCTATACAATAATCTATGAGTTCACTCAACACCTCAGGTAATTTACGAGGAGCCAATTCATGCATCAATGACTCTGATAACCCCTCCATAAAAGCCAGAACCAGAGCCTCATTAGTCCAGTTCACGTCAGAAACCAACGTTTTAAATTCTATAGCATAATCAGACACAGTCCTGTTCCCTTGACGACGTATGCGGAACAAGGATTTGCCAGCTACCTTGGCCTTTCTGGTAGGATTAAACGTACGTTTTAACTCGGCTATGAATTCTTTATAGTTCAGTATGATAGGCTTCTTTGCCTCCCATAGAGGATTCGCCCATGTCAACGCTCTGCCAGACAGATGGTTAATAATGAACCCTACTTTGGCTATGTCAGTGTTAAACATTTGTGGATTTAGTTTGAAATGCATATCCACATGGACCAAAAATCCTCGGCACTCCGAGGGAGTACCATCAAAACCTCATAGGAGTGGTCATGTGTACCTGGGAAGTCTGAACGACAGGGGACACAGGTATAGCAGGCGGAGGTGCAACCCCAGCTGGTTCCAGGTGAGCTGTATGAGTCAGGATAGTTTGTAAGGCAAGAGCAAACTGATCCATTCTATGGTCCTGCTCGTCCGGTCTGGATACAAAGTTACTCAAATGCTGTGCTAAGTCTGCAGGATCCATTTGGCCAGATCGTAATGTCACGGTTCCTGGATCCCACCATGCAGTCCTTAAAGCCCAACACTCCACAGAGCCCAAAAGCTACCAACAGGGTAGTGTAAAAGAATCCCTAACTGTCTGGTCCTTACAATTGGCCAGGTATATATATACTAGCTAGACAGAAAGGGTTATGACAATGTCGTAATACAAAACCAGGTCAGCAACACGGGGGTAGTCAGACGAGCCAGAATCAGGAATACAGAGTATAGAATGGTCAAAGGGAATAGCCGGGTCGATATCAGTGCAGGAGCGTAGTACAAGGAAATAGTCTAGGGCAACGGAAGGCAGAATAGTCAGAAAACAAGCAGAGGTCAGTAACAGGTTCAATCACGAGAGAATACAGGTACAGGGAGCTCAGGTATGGATAACCACGATCTGGCACTGCTTAGAAGGAACTGTTGGTTTTTAAAAGACCTGGACTCCTCTGATAGGTCCGTGTCACCAGACCTCGCCCCTCTCAAGCCGCGCCTCATGCAGCCACCTCCCTGCCTGTCTCTATTTAAACCGGGCGCTGGCAAGCGAGCAGCATCAGACATGCAGCCGCCGAGCACGCCGGAGGGGCTGGAAGCCCCCATGGTTACACAAGCGTATCGAACTTTGATGAACAGCCTGAAAACTACAGAAGCTGGAAGGGTACCTTCAGAACTACAATTAGTGATCTTGGAATTACTCCCGCTGAGGAACTGGACCTGCTGATCAGATGGCTTGGTCCACAGTCTACAGAACGCGTCAAGAGACTCAGAGCTGTCCACATCAATAATCCAATGTCGGGCCTCGACGCTGCTTGGCAAAGACTTGATGTCAGGGACCGGGTTCTGGGGACACCGATGATGTGGATATGAACCCAGGATGCAGTAAATAAAGACAACAAAAAGGATTTGGTGAAAACAGCAGAACGTATATTGAATAACTGGATGCAAACAAAAGGCAGGAATCTGTATAAATAATAATAGTCCTTGAAAAGCAAATGCAGATGATGGGGAAAACACAGTAGCTTTAAAAAGGGAATCCGGATGATGAAAGTCTTGTGAGTTGGAACAAGGGATTGTGGATGGAGGACTTGAAAGGGGGGAGATGCAGAAGGGGGTCTTGACACAGTACCGGCTAGGATGAAGCAAGAGAAGTCCAGGGAAATAGCCAAGGGTCCGGTACACAGGAATCAAAAGTAGAGTCTCAGCAAGCTGGTCACTGGGCTCAGGAACTTCCTTCCTTCACAAGGATCAGACGTTAATGACAGAGCACTGGCTGGATGTGGGAGTGGTTCTTTTATGGAACCCAGCCAGTGCTCATTACATGCACCTGCTGCAGTAAACCAAAAGCTGTGCTAAGGCATACTGCTATACATGGAATTGCCACCAGGGTTGGACTCAAGACTTGGCCTTTCTGCTACAGCGTCGCCTTGGGACCTGACACTTGATCAAAACTACGGTAGCCCTATAGCCATAGAGAATGCTCTGTTGAATCGCCTGGACTGTTTCCCAAAGATTTCTGGCAAGGACAATCAGAAATACTTGGAACTCAGTGACCTTCTCTGGGAGTTGCAGCTGGCCGAGACAGACACTTTCCTACCTGGCCTCAGCTATCTGGACCCTGCTCGTGGGGTAAACCAAATAGTTTTCAAGCTGCCATATAATATCCAGGAAAATGTACTGCACTTGGGGCAAAGTATAAAAGAGTGAACCAAATCTCCTTTCCACCTTTCTCCTACTTTTGTGAGTTCATAAGAGACATTGCAGTACAAAGAATGACCCCAGTTTTTCCTACAACGAGTTCCACGCTTCAGGCTTCCTTCCTCAGGTGTCTGACAGCTCGCACTTTAATGACAGAGGCAGCAGGGGTCCAGTATCAGTGAAGAAGACTAATTTCCTTCCCCCTCCTACCTCGATTCCTGACAAGTGCAAACAAGGTGAAAAGATTGAGAATCCTAACCGCCTTTGTCCTATTCAAAAGAAGCCACATCCCCTCAAAAATGCATTTGCTTCAGAAAGAAACCACTCCAAGAGCGCAAGGAGCTCCTAAAGACATATGGTGTATGTTTCAGATGTTGTGCTTCCCACTGAGCACTTTGCCAACAGACTGCAAATTTCCTATCAAGTGCATAGAATGCGATAGTGTGGATAATGTGCAGGTGCTACACCCAGCTCAGTACATGCCTGCAATGTCAACAAACAAGAGATCCCTACACCAGAAGCTGCCCTACACCATCCTCATCTGAAGGCTAGTAGCTAACGACATACCAGCTCTTGACAAGGAAAGCTTGTGTGAAGCCTTCAAAGTGAGCACTTGGAGATCTTCTGGAGATACTCTGGAGGTAGTCTGAGGTTAGACAGGAGGTAGAAAACCTACAAAAAGGTAATATTTGCTGGTTTTAAATCCATTCTTTTATAATGGCAGGCTTGGTCCAGTGTAAGAGCTGTCATGCATTTGTTTTTAGATCCAATTTTTGGAGGTTTGGAGTGTGCCTGATATGTAGGCAGCTCTCTTTATTGCAGCAGAAAATTGCCTGTTTGAAGTCTGAGATTTGTAAATTATCTGTTAGAAAAACTCAGGCTATGTCTATGACTGTTACAAAGCCACTGCCACAGAGGCCTCCTAGGAGCGGCAGATGGACTACTGTAGGATCTGGTAGACTTAGAGTTGTGGATAGAAGGCATGTCCCACAGTCTGTGGCTCTTCTTAATTCTTTTGAGGCACTTTCAGAGTGTAGTGATGAGACAGAAGTAGGCTCAGACACCATAGTTGAGGAACCACCATCCCCTATGCCTAAGGTATGCAGGACTGCAACCAAGGACAAAAAGGAAAAGGTGGGACTTGATAGAAGGCAATTGTTTCTGGGTGATTCTATCATAAGAGGTGTTGAGCTGGAGAGTAGTGGTTTGGTGAGATGTCTTCCTGGGGCTACTGCTCGTAGAGACAAGAGACGTATTCTCAATATTGTCAAACAAGCAAAGCAGCAAGGGGAAGTGGACGTTCTAGTCCATCTAGGGACAAATGACTTGGCTAGCAATGAGGTTTCTGAGATTTAGGAAGATTTTTGTGTTCTTGGAGGTGAAATACAGCAGATTGCGTCCACTGTGTCATTCTCTGAAGTTTTGCCTGTGCATAACATTCAGGATAGGCAGATGCGCAATAGGGAATTTAATTTGTGCCTTCGGGAATGGTGTCGGGAGAAGGATTTGGCTTTGTGTCCCATGATAGCTCTAATTGGAGCAGAAAGGAACATATGTTCTCAGTGAGAAGTTCAAAGGTTTCACAAATGAATATTTAAACTAGGAGGGGGGGACAAAAGGGTAAAAAACTATCTGCCCGATTGTCCCCCAAAACTAAATCGGAGGGTGCAAGCAACATGCGGGGAAAAAAATGACAAGGTCAGAGTCATGTCTATAAATGCTTGCAGTTTAGTCAATAAAATCAATGAACTGGAGGCAATGATGGCAGCTGAAAAAGTAGATTTAGTGGCAGTTACTGAGACATGGTTCAGTGAGAAAAATAACTGGGACATAACAATACCGGGGTACTCTTTATATAGAAAAGACAGAGAAGGTAGGAAAGGAGGAGGAGTGGCCCTGTATGTGAAAAACAACATAAAAACGAACCAAATAAAAGTGAGCGAGGTGAACATAGAGTCAGTTTTGGTTACGCTAACATTTGGCAATCATACAGTAGCTCGAGTAGGTGTGATCTATAGACCCCCTGGACAAGTAGAAGAGCTAGATAATCTGCTGTTTGAGGAAATAGCCAAAATGGCAATGAAGGGGGAAGTTAATATCATGGGGGACTTTAATCTTCCTGATGTGAACTGGAAAACCAAAACAGCTGGGTGCACCAGGAGTACAAATATTCTAAACTCCCTACTGGGATTATCTCTAACACAAGTAGTTCAGGAGCCTACCCGTGAAGAGGCCATATTGGATTTAATACTCACAAATGGAGGTTTGGTATCAGACGTTTTTGTAGGTGAAAATTTGGGATCTAGTGATCACCAGTCAGTGTGGTTTAATATAAGAACAGGGATGGAGCCGTACCACACAAAAACAAAAGTTTTAGACTTTAAAAAAACTGATTTTTCTAAAATGAGATTTTGTGTGAAGGAGTCATTATCAGACTGGAGGAGTTTAAAGCGAGTCCAGGAGAAATGGGATTATTTAAAGGAAGCATTATTGAAGGCCACAGGCAATTGCATTTGGCTTGTTAGCAAAAACAAAAAAGGGAAGAAACCACTGTGGTACTCTGCAGAAGTGGCCAAAATAGTGAAGAACAAAAAGACAGCATTCAATAATTATAAAAAAACTCAAAGTGAAGAAGATAGGCAAACCTATAAGATTAGGCAGAAAGAGGCAAAGCAATTTATAAGAGCTTCCAAAGCACACGCAGAAAAGAAAATAGGTCAGTCAGTAAAAAAGGGGGACAAAACATTTTTTAGATACATAAACGAGAAAAGAAAAGTAAAACAAGGATTAGTTAGATTAAAAACAAAGGAAGGAAGGTATGTAGAAGAGGATAAAAGTCTCGCTGACTGCCTCAATGAATATTTTTGTTCAGTCTTTGCAGAAGAAAAGGAAGGAAAGGGACCTCAGTTAGTAGGAAACACTACCGAGACATTTACATATGAGTTTACAGAGGAGGAGGTGCTACAGCAGCTGTCTAAAGTAAAGACAAATAAGTCAATGGGGCCTGATGGGATCCACCCTAAATTATTAAAAGAGCTCAGTGATGTAATAGCAAAACCGTTAACAGATTTATTTAACCAATCCTTGCTAACGGGAGTCGTCCCAGAAGACTGGAAATTAGCAAATGTTGTGCCCATTTACAAGAAGGGTAGTAGGGAGGAATCGGGGAACTATAGGCCAGTTAGTCTTACGTCAGTAGTGGGGAAATTAATGGAAACCATGTTAAAGGAAAGGATTGTTGAACATCTAAAAACACATAGATTACAGGATCAGAAACAACATGGGTTTACCTCAGGGAGATCATGCCAAACTAATCTTATTGATTTTTTTGATTGGGTAGCAAAAATAATAGACACAGGTGGTGCAGTAGACATTGCTTATTTAGATTTCAGTAAGGCTTTTGATACTGTTCCGCATAGAAGGCTTATCAATAAATTGCAATCTTTGAGTTTGGATTCCAATATTGTTGAATGGATTAGGCAGTGGCTGAGTGACAGGCAACAGAGGGTTGTGGTAAATGGAGTTTATTCGGCGCGAGGTCTTGTTACCAGTGGGGTACCTCAGGGGTCAGTACTTAGACCCATTCTCTTTAATATTTTTATTAGTGATATTGCAGAAGGTATTAATGGAAAAGTATGTCTTTTTGCTGATGACACAAAGATTTGCAACAGGGTTGACGTTCCTGGAGGGATCAGCCAAATGACAAATGATTTAGGTAAACTAAAAAAATGGTCGGAGCTGTGGCAATTGAGTTTTAATGTGGATAAGTGCAAGATAATGCACCTTGGGCGTAAAAATCCAAGGGCTGAATATAGAATATTTGATACAGTCCTAACAACAACATCTGAGGAAAGGGATTTAGGGGTTATTATTTCAGAGGATCTAAGGGTAAGTAGTCAATGTAATAGAGCAGCAGGAAATGCTGGCAGAATGCTTGGTTGTGTAGGGAGAGGTATTAGCAGTAGGAAAAGGGAAGTGCTCATGCCACTGTACAGAGCACTGGTGAGACCTCACTTGGAGTACTGTGTGCAGTACTGGAGACCGTATCTCCAGAAGGATATAGACATCTTAGAGAGAGTTCAGAGAAGGGCTACTAAAATGGTGTACGGCTTGAAGGAGAAAAGTTACCAGGAAAGGCTTAATGATCTTAACATGTACAGCTTGTAAAAAAGACGAGACAGAGGTGATATGATAGAAACATTTAAATACGTAAAGGGAATCCACAAGGTAGAGGAAGGGAGTATATTTAAACGGAAACAAAGTAGCAAAACAAGAGGACATAGTCTTAGATTAGAGGGGCAAAGGTTTAAAAGTAACATCAGGAAGCATTATTTTACTGAGAGGGTGGTGGATACATGGAACAGTCTTCCAGTTGAAGTGGTAGAGGCCAAAACAGTAATTGAATTTAAGCAAGCATGGGATAGGCATAAGGCTATCCTAAACAAAAGATAAATCCAGGTAAAGTATCCATGTAATTGGGCAGACTAGATGGGCCGAAAGGTTCTTATCTGCCGACATTTTTCTATGTTTCTATGTTTCTATGTTTCTAATGCAGACATCCTAATTCTGGGCAGAGATATCCTCAGAGTATCTAAGGTACGGCAACAAATTATTCTCACATGATGCTCCATTTGCTCAACGCCTTGATCTAGGTTGGGTTATCATAGGCAATGTTTGTATAAGAGAAATGAAGGTGCATACCAAAATTGTTTCCTTCAAAACACACATCTTGTCAAATGGTCGCACTACCTATCTTGAACCGTGCCCACACCATTACAGAGTGAAGGAGAAATTGAACAGCAACGTATGGCAGCATGACGACCAAGATAAATTAAATGCTTTTCAGTCCTGGGATAACACCTTTGGAGCCACAGTGTTCAATTCTACCAATGATGACAACAAACTGGCACTGGCAAGAGAAGATAGGGAAATTCTCAAGATGATG
This sequence comes from Leptobrachium leishanense, assembly GCA_009667805.1. Classification (NCBI taxonomy): domain Eukaryota; kingdom Metazoa; phylum Chordata; class Amphibia; order Anura; family Megophryidae; genus Leptobrachium; species Leptobrachium leishanense. Next base: position 519,962,550 of record CM019063.1, on the reverse strand, counting down.
GATAAAGAATTCACTCAGGATGATGCCAATAGCTGGGTAGCACCCTTACCCTCTCGTACGCCTAGAGAAAAGCTATCTAACTATCTACAGCAAGCAGCTGCTCGATTTGTCTCTTTAAAGCGCACCTTGAAGAAGAAAACTGAGGCTGTGAAGAAGACGAACCGGCACCATGCCAGACGGAATCCAGTGCTGATCCGCAGAATCGGGAAATGTTCCAGTTCTGCCAGGAAAGCCCTCTAAGACAGTCGGTGTGGATAAGAATGGTGGTACACGTGTAGTTTTTTCTCACTGTAATTGTAAAGGGTCATCCAGGCGTGGACCCCTTGCTTGATGTGCCTAGAGGGGTGTCAGCTATACCCTCCTGACGAGGCCCAATACGGCTGAAACGATCGTCGGAGGTTGCTGCACCTCTCGTGCAGGGATGACATCCTTGGCAATCAGTGCTGGCCACCCTTTCTGGGTGAGAGCAGGCTGATTTGCATATGGAAAATTCATCCCTGTAATCGCACAATCAAGCTAAAACCTTGTTTGTGAGACCTGAGCGGGCACCCACCGTAGAGCAGGCCATTAGTGCTGTTGCTCGTTCTCAGGACCCTCACAAACACCCCCCTTTTTTCTCACTGTAATTGTAAAGGGTCATCCAGGCGTGGACCCCTTGCTTGATGTGCCTAGAGGGGTGTCAGCTATACCCTCCTGATGAGGCCCAATACGGCTGAAACGATCGTCGGAGGTTGCTGCACCTCTCGTGCAGGGATGACGTCCTTGGCAATCAGTGCTGGCCACCCTTTCTGGGTGAGAGCAGGCTGATTTGCATATGGAAAATTCATCCCTGTAATCGCACAATCAAGCTAAAACCTTGTTTGTGAGACCTGAGCGGCCCCACTGTAGAGCAGGCCATTAGTGCTGTTGCTCGTTCTCAGGACCCTCACAAACCCCCCCTTTTTTCAAACTGCATAAAATGCCTCGCTATTATCCTATTGAAGATGTTCCAAGGAAGCTGTTAAGCCATGGCATGAAGCCTTTCAGCCAGCACAAACGCAACCTGCGCTCCTCCATCACTCCTGGGACTGTACTTATACCCCTCAATGGACGCCACAGGGGGAAGCGTGTGGTTTTTCTGAAGCAACTCCAGTCTGGCCTTCTGCTGGTAACAGGACCACTGGTTATCAACCGGGTGCCCCTGCGTAGAGCTCACCAGAAATTGTTATCGCTACTTCCATAAAAGTCAATATCTCAAGTGTCAAGGTTTCAAACACCTGACTGATGCTTACTTCAAGAAGAAGAGGCTGCGCAAACCCAAGCACTAGGAGGGAGAGATCTTTGAAACAGAGAAGGACAAATACGCAGTCACTCAGGTTATGTCTAGTGAAGATCAAAGAATCCGAAAAGTGAAAGTCAAGGGGACTAAAGGAGGTGTGGTACATAATTTCTTCTGACCAATCACCGAACTGATACTCCTTCTGCCAAGGGAAAAGGTCAGTTAAGAGTTTCTGCTCTCGGCAGAAGCCTTTCCACAAACAGCCAGTTGGATTAAAATTGTGTTGGTGGAAGTTTTGGCCTAGTGCGGCTTCCCCAGCACGAAGATGGGTTAACTTGTTAAATTTACTCTTCGCATCTTGAACTATGGCCTACCTTCAAGACTGTTGACTTTGTTACTGGTTATAAAGTGTGAAGTTGTATTATTGAATGCTTTACCTTTTGTTTTTCAGGTCTCCACATTGGGTTTCCAGGAGGACATTTAAAGTTATAGTGTTAGTTTATTTTGAAATCTAAAGATTTCAGACAGGGAGTGTCATGCCCCATGATTTAGGATTTATTGTATATTTTTCTTTTTACCTGCATTGCTCTGTACACCATTACAAGATTGTCAGTCTGATCATTAAACTCTTCAACTGGATTCATCTTTCTACGTGTCAGTTTTGCTGAGTTGAAGCTATCTGCCGAACTTCATCGTGTGAGTACTGGTCAAATACAGACTTAGCTAGTCTAAAGCATCCATGCCTCACAGCTTTGCTTAGGGAAGCAGAATAATGTATCTGTTCATTTGTCCATCTTTCTGTATCACTTTTTCTGTGAATCACGTCCTAATATCTTAATATATTCTATCCGGTATGTATTGCACAAACCGAGTGTGCCCTTTAACCTACTATGGAAATACCTGTAATAGGGGCACCCGGCGTGAGCCAAGGTGGGCCTTCTATACTGGATATTCAGCCCTTGAGGCACACAGACCACAGCACAGAATATAAGACAAGATAATGACAGAACTGGAACAGCAGGAAATGACAGGAGAACAGAACTAAAGGGAACCCTAACTCTGGAATAAAGGTCCTTGCAATGGCCTCTATACTATGGAAGGGAACCTCACAAGAAATACAAATAGGAAGGGTGAGGGTTAAACAAGATACTGGCAACACAGTAGCACACACACAAGGAAACCCTGATCTGGGGCAGGGTCCTTATACTGGCCTTCTAATACTAATGAATACACAGAACAGGATACAGGACACAGAAATAACAACCGGGATTATCAAGAGAATAGTCAGAGGAATGCAAGAGGGTCTTATCGCCAGGGTAATGTGTCAGCCGTATGCCAGAGGACAGAATCTCCAGGGAGAGTGTGTCAGCCATATGCCAGGGGTCAAAATCGCCAGGGAGAGTGTCAGCTGTATCCCAGGGGTCAATTGCCAGGAGAACAGGTCAGGCAAGCAGAGGTTGGTACACAGATTAGCGATATACAGTGCACAGGGAGTACACAAGAGCGTAGTCAGAATCAGACCTAAGTCATACACAGAACAGCAATAAATGCAAATGGGGAGACACAGAAACGTTTCGTCAATACCAGGCCAAGATCACACACAGAGCAGGTAGTCAGGAATAGCAGAGATCATACACAGAAAAACCAAGACAATGATATCAGGAAGTAGACCCTCAGGAACAGAGACCCTTCAGGAACAGAAACCCATGCAAGAGCAAGGAGCCTATGTGCTACTTGCATATTATATAGGAAACAGGACTGAGCAGACAGGACATGTGATACCAGGCTAGACCAGCCGCAGGGGAATCCAGGAGCCGCACAGGGCGGAATGGCTTAGCTCAGATAGGGAAGAGCTGGTCTGGATCGCTGTCATCACCAGGGAGCAGGACTGGAACCGATAGAAACGTGACAAAACCAAACATTTCAATATTTGTTCTTTTTATGGGATAAAGCTCATAGTGCAGATGCAGTTAGATTTCTTCAGCCCCAAACTGTGGTGGATCACTCTTTGGACAAATTCCTCTTCCTTAGTGGCCTCAGCTCTTGGGGTTAATATCACCCCATAATATTATATTACCAGACGATACCAGCTGGGCTTATTTAGTCACTATTAATCACACTGACAAAAGAATTTTAAGAGCAATGCATCTGATATCCCAGTAAAAAAAGCACCTTACCTACCAAGAAGCCGCAAGCACAACCAACATCCCCTGTACAGCGCGCGGCTCCATACTTCCTGCATTACAAGACATGGAGGAACGGCACATCGCAGCACTGCACTAACCCACATCCTTCGTGACCACATGCGAGAAGGGATCATGTTGTTGCTCATCTCTAAACAATCTAATAAAATTATTGTATTTGTGTTAAGAAAAAAAAAAGACTAAAAAAACAATGAATGTGTCTTCTATCTACTAAGCATATTTAGAAGGTGACATTGAGCTTCTGGAAACAATGTATTTAGTTAATGAATGGGCAATCATCAAGTTTTCATCTGCTCATCCATAGTAAAAGGGTAACTTTGACGTCACCTGGATTTTGCATTTAATATAAAAAAAATCAAAAAGATATGATTAGAGAATACGTTTTTCATGGTTTTTTTTGGGGGGGTTCCTCACATTTAATTAATTTAGTACATTTATAAATTTAGTTAATTTGAGTATAATATAATGAGTATAATAGTCTAGGAAATAATGAACCTGTCAAACCTGTGAAGTCACAAAACTTTGAAATATATTCAACAAAAACAGATTATATAGCTGGGTGACTTGAAAAAAGGCTCCAGTACCACGGATTCATCCTTACATACATATGCTATAGAGACAAAAAACAAAGTGAAGCAATGTCCATTTGTGTTGCAAAAAAGGGAGGAAAATTCAATATTTGTTTAAAAAAAACAACCATTTTTTATGCTCAGTATGCGCAAAAACTGCTGGTTGTCCTATCAATTATATTCATGAATATTCTATTTTAAATTAAAAGAATTAAAGCTTTTTTATCTACTACAGAAGCTGATAAAACAGCCTGGGCACTTGGCATCATTACTGTTCTTGAGATAAAGAAATCTTCATAAGCCTCAATTGATCTTGTCTTTCGTACATTACTGTTAATGATCATGCAGTGCTGTTAATGAACAGATCAGAGGTTTTATATATATATAAGTGTGTACAACAGGGCGCTCCATTACACAGATCACACTGTCTTAGAGATCCTATAATTTTAAGATTTTAAAAGATTTTTAACCACCTAACATTACCTAACAAACAATGGGAATTTAGGTCACAAAACATAGAAACATAGAAAATGTCGGCAGATAAGAACCTTTTGGCCCATCTAGTCTGCCCAATTACATGGATACTTTACCTGGATTTATCTTTTGTTTAGGATAGCCTTATGCCTGTCCCATGCCTGCTTAAATTCAATTACTGTTTGATGATCATATCTTACCTACGCCTGTCACAATATCAGTGTATCCCATCTCGACAGTTCCTACACTAAAACATCTAATGACAACCCTTATGAGAAGTGACGTGCGGTGAGGTCAGTGACTGATGAGGCACTGGCTAGCATCAGAGCCAGATATACACAGGTTACGTAGGTGCAGGTTCAGTGCTCCCCAGGATCTGGCTGCTCTCAGTGCTCCCCAGGATATGGCTGCTCTCAGTACTCCCCAGGAACTGACAGTACAGTGCTCCCCAGGATCTGGCTGCTCTCAGTGTTTCCTAGGATCTGGCTGTTCAGTGCTCTCCAGGATCTGTCTGTTCAGTCCTGCCGACGATCTGGCTGCTCTCAGTACTCCCCAGGAACTGGCTGTTCAGTACTCCCCAGGAACTGGCTGTTCAGTGCTCTTCAGGATATGGCTGTCCACTGCTCCCCAGGATCTGGCTGTTCAGTTCTCCCCAGGATCTGGCTGTTCAGTGCTGCCCACGATCTGACTGCTCTCAGTGCTCCCCAGGATCTGGCTGTTCAGTGCTCCCCAGGATCTGGCTGTTCAGTGCTGCCCACGATCTGACTGCTCTCAGTGTTCCCCAGGATCTGTCTGTTCAGTGCTCCCCAGGATCTGTCTGTTCAGTGCTCCCCAGGATCTGGCTGTTCAGTGCTGCCCACGATCTGACTGCTCTCAGTGCTCCCCAGGATCTGGCTGTTCAGTGCTCCCCAGGATATGGCTGTTCAGTGCTCCCCAGGATGTGCTGGTCTCAGTGCTTACCAGAATCTGGCTGTTCAGTGCTTCCCACGATCTGGCTGCTCTCAGTGCTTACCAGGATCTGGCTGTTCAGGGCTCCCCAAGATCTGTCAGCGTTCAGTGCTCCCCACGATCTGGCAGCTTTCAGTGCTTCCCAGGATCTCTGCGTCATCCTCTGGGCAGACTAGTGTGACACTGTGGCCACACCCTGAGCACAGCCCCACGCCTACTGATGGTGCGAGACAGGACAGTCACATTAATTTCCTGTGACAATCAATGTATTGGAGGCCTGCCTCCCATGCAGGCGTGCCTCCCATGCAGGCGTTTTTTGAATGGCTTGGACCAACAGCGCTTTCCGATTGGTCCAACCTATTCCATTGCTCTCCCACTGCCTCGGAGGCACTGGGAGAGCATTGTTCAGGAAGTGGGCAGTGCTTGGAAATCTGTTGAGTGGACAGCCGCGCCGCGCTGCACACTTCTTGGCAGCCTACGTGATTTGTGTAGCGTCCTGCTACACAAATTGTGTAGGCTCAGGCTGCTGAAGGGGAAAAAAGAATGTATTGCGCCCACAGAGGACGGACGAAGTTGACGGCGGGGGATCGTGGAGCAGGTGAGTTTGACTGCAGACACAATCCTTTGTGGAGCTCCCTGCAGTACAAGGTTAAATAAAACCTGTGACAGAACACCTGTGACAAGGAGGGGTGCAGGTGAATGCCTGGAGGGTTGTCTGCCCTCTACATGTATAATACAACAACAAGGGAGGCAGCTCTCTTCCTGTAAGAAGCAAACGGGCGAGTGCTTCTCAAGAGAAAACTCCATTAGACAGATCTTATTACTGAGCAGCAAATCATATACCCTGTGCTGTACTTCAGATATCCTGCAAACCTGGCCTGTTATTGGACCAGTGTTGGGAAACGCTGGTGTACATTATAGATAATGAAATAAGAAATCAGTTGAGAGGAGATAGAGCAATGATTACTGTGCCTCTACTGTGTATGAAGAATTGACGTTTGAGGGAGAGTTTCTAGAAGCCCCCAGGGTAGGATATTAGGTCAACATAACCTACAGCCATCCCTCAACTTAAATAAACAGTTAATTTTCATAATTCATTGTTTTTTGACCATAAAAAGACACCACCTTAACAAAGCGTGTCTGAGGCAGAAGAGGATGAACACCTGCATCTTCCTCCATCCACTGAGATCCGAGGTGGTAAACCACAGACATCAGGGGACGGAGGATTCACACATACAGCCTTCTCACACGTTCTATACAAAACAATGTGCCTTTTTACCAGACATTCTGTAAACCATGTACTTATCATTATTTTTTGTATATTTTAAAAAGATTCTCACATTTTTCAACATCCTTTATGTCGAAGATCACTGTTGCAAAAGAAGGACCCCATTGCTGCTTTCATACAGAGACTCTAACACTAAATTATACATCTTTCTGTATTTTAATTACATGTATAGTATATATGTATTTCTATATTTTATTTATATCCACATTTCTATATATTGAAGCTGTATATACACATTTCCATATTTTATATAAATGTATTTACATGTTATATTTATATAAACATATCTGTATATTTTAGTTATGCACATATATTTCTGTTCTGTTTTATAAATGTTTTTAATATATTTTTGATATATACATGCATTTCCATATTTTATATAAACGTATTTATATATTTTAATTATACACATAGTTCTGTTTAGGCTAAATAAATGTATTTATTTATTTTATTTATATTCTCTCATTTCTTTATTATATACGTGTATTTCTAATTTTTAATTATGCAGACATAAAGGGTTATTCAGAGAAAGGTGAAACTATGGAGAACTTTATGGAGAAGTGAAAATTCGAGGTCAAAATAGCTGATTTGGAAAGTGAGATAAATGGGAGAATTTTTCTAGTTTGGCTATTTTGACCTAAAATTTTCACTTCTCCAAAGGTTCTCCAGAGTTTCACCTTTCTCTGAATAGACCTGTTAGGTCTATGTTTTAGTTATCTAAACATATCTCTATATTATTCGCTGTACACCAAGGGGAGAGCACTCCTTTACACAAACTACACCATCACAAAGATCAAAAAATTTAATGGCATTCACAATTTTCAGAGATTTAACAAAATTTCACTTTTTTTAAATATATTTTTCTACAACCTAACCAGGTATTAATCGATGGGAGTTTAGTTCACAAAATATGATCATGAGGGGGCGTGGCCGACTGTTCACGGGAGCGGACGTGTTTTGCTGGAGCTCCGCATGTCTGCTCCTGTTAGGGACCTCTAGCTGACGTTTAAGTGCCCGCTTTTGGTTGAATTTGGGTCCAGGACGTTGGCCACCGGTTTGCTGCGAGGCCGTTTAGTCCCCCCCTCCGGACCAGAGACGATCCTGACCGCTGCGGCTGCTGGGCTGGAGCGAGATGCCGGCGGCCATCTTGGGGCCTTTCGTCTGAGTACAGACCTTCGACCGCATGGAGCTGGCCGCACGCCCCGCACTGGACCTGCAGCGCAGATGGCCGGGATGGAGGGCCCCCATCTCCTGGCCGTCTTGGATGTTGAGTATGTGGGGGCGGCGGACGGACCCGCAGGACAGGGTGCACTTCCTTCCTCCACCGGGGATATGGAAGCCGCTATTCGCGGCTTAGACGCGTGCCTGCTTGTACTGGAGGGAGAAGATGAGGACAGCCCTCTCACTAGGGGGTTTGGCGCAAGATGCTGACCGCGCTCCGATCCTGCCGAGGGGAGACTCAGCGGCCGCTTGAGACTGGGGTTGATTCGCTGCAGCACGCGGCGGTGACCTGCCTTGCTGCTGCTACGCCCGAGGAGAAGGGCGACAAGAATAGCGGCCTAGACGGGATGCCGGTTCTACCTGCTTGCGCTGGGACCTCTACCCGCACCCCCTGGAGAGCAGTCACGTTGGCGAGTTGGATGTTGATGGTGCCCCTCGGGGACCTGGGACAGGCGGTCCCGCTAGGTGGGCGATCCGAAAAGCACGGCCGCATACACGGCGACGTCAAGCAGCCCAACGGAGGAGATCCAGCGGAGGTGCCACGGGCTGGCCTGGCCCTCACGACGAGTCTTGTTTCCCGGCGGACCTGGGACACTGCTTCCCCCCAAGCTGACGGTAGGGAAGGCGCAGATGCACACACCGAAGTACCGGGGAGTTCTGCCCAGGAACCTTGGAGGCGGACATTACGGAATGGCACGAGCGTTGCAAGGCCCTGATGTTTTCTCCTATGTTGAGGGTCGGGCGGCTGGGGGGTGCCGTGGCCTACTGGCGGTCGCGCTGCCTGTACCTCGCCCGACTTTATTTCTGGATGCTGGCTGAAGGGACAGTTGGACTGTGTATCTGAATCGCCCCATTTTCTGATGCAATTTTTCTTGACCCCCCCTGCTGAGACTTTGAGTTTTGCCTATGAACCCCTTCCCATCCTTCCCATTTCTTTGTTTTTCTGCATTTCTTGGAGTTTTCTTTTTTGAGACCCCCCCTTTTTCTTTACGACCCCCTCACCTGCAGATGTCTTGACCCTGCGCGTGAAGACGCCATCGCATTTTTGTTAGCTGGTCGGCCTTTTTCGCACCACACCATACCCCCCCCCTTCCCCTCCCTCCTATTGATTACTATGATATGCTGAGACCCCCCTATCGGGAGCTGTTTGTTATTTTCCACACGTGGTAATTCCGCTGTAGTTGGCCCTGCGTGGCCCTTGCTTACATTTGTTTGATTTTCTGCTGACTTTATTTACAAAATAAAATCTTAAATTGAAAAAAAAAAAAAAAAAAATATGATCATACCTTGCATAAACCTGTCACAGTGTCAATGTATCCTATCGATGACAGGTCCTATTCTTGTCACCTAATGACTGCCCTTATGGGGTCAACTCACTTCCTGAGGACAGAATCCTTTCCGTGGCTCCGAGCGATTCAAAGGGTAAGGTGGTGTGTATGTATTCTATTTTACTTAAATACTTATATTTCTGTTATATTGGCATAAATTTATACCTATATTTTAGTTATATACTCTCATTTCTATATTTTATTTATATACACATATTTCAAGGTTTTACCTATATAAATGCATTTCTATATTTTAATTATATACCTTTATTTATATAATTTAGGTACATATATAATTGTGTTTTAGATTTACAGATGGATTTATATATTTTAGGTTTATACTTGCATTTCTACTATATACACATATTTCATTATTTTACCTCTATGAATGTATTTCTGTATTTTTGTTTTATACATGCGTTCCTATATTTTAGTTATTCGCATGGATTTCTATATTTTTGTTTTATATATACGTAATGGTATTCCTATAGTGATATAAATTAAATTTTAAATTTTAATTATACACATAGTTTTCTTTATTTCTTCTGTAAGATACAAGTATTTTCCTTTCAATCGTTACAGAATAACATACACTGTGTATCTGTGACTTCCCTGCTATATATGAAATATAACCAATTGCCCTTCATGCCAAATAGACAAGAGTGTGAGTGTGTAACGTATATTGTCGCACAGTTTGGCAAATCATGCAGCGCTTTGTAAACCTTTTGTTTCTTCTCTTTCGTTAATGATACTAAAGGACCCTAAACTGGCATTTGATATATATACAGTATATATATATGTTACGGTAGGATTAACCGCACTTTGGGCTTTACCGTAACATATATCTATGTCACAACATGAGTTTATCCAAAATTTTAATTCCTTTCTAAATGTGCAACAAGTTACTTTATATATACTATATATATCCTATGCGATAAACATTTTCTACTTTTAATACAGCCTCTGTGTGCACTTCAATCTTCACCATTTATATATATATACTTATACTTATTATTGCAGAAGCCATTTGCACACCACAGCAATTCAAAGAACTGCATCACAGAGCCCCTGTGCTACATTATATTATATATATATATATAACATGTACAGCTTGGAAAAAAGACGAGACAGAGGAGATATGATAGACACATTTAAATACGTAAAGGGAATCCACAAGGTAGAGGAAGGGAGTATATTTAAAAGGAAACAAAGTAGCAAGAGGACATAGTCTTAGATTAGAGGGCAAAGGTTTAACCCTTAAGGACCGAGGACGTACCATGTACGTCATTGCAGCGGGTTCTCTTAGACCCGCTGACGTACATGGTACGTCCTGCGTTTTTGAGCTGCTGGACAGCGATCGGATCGCTTCCAGCAGCTCAAACGCCATTGCAGGATGCCTGGGAGTCCAGGCATCCGTATGGCCGTTAGAAGTGCCCGGGGCACCATGTGATCGCTCCCGGGAGCGATCTACATGGTTGCACCGGAGAGGTGCCCGGCACTTCTACAGAGCGCTGGAAGCGATCGGATCG